>CM057722.1:15000-1215000 GCA_030064385.1 Melaleuca quinquenervia | reverse complement strand
TTTTGTGGATTTAAACTTTTTTCATTTAGCATCAGTGCTTCATGCACATCAATTCACTTCATTTAGAAGATCAAAGGTCCACCTGAAAAGCATCAAATTTTGCCTGGTTTGATGAGAAAGTCTATAAAAGTTTGATGTTATATCAATTTGTCGACAATGTTACTTAGAAGAAACCAGCGGAAGAGCTTTTCTCATTCTGTACCTCTTCTTTTTCCTGCTGTGCCAATAATCTTCTTCCCTGTTCAGATAAAAGTATTATGATGGAACCTTAATAATCCATCGTGGGGATATTTTAAGCACCATCAACCTTGACAGGACAGGCGTCTTCTTGTCTCGTACATTGCCTATTTAAATAATGTCCTGTCAACGAAGTGGTGGCATTCGCTGTGCCATCATTTGGTTTTTCTTTTTCATGCCATTCTTCAGAAAATTTCATGTTCTCTGTAAATGAATTTTTTCCACTGCCCAAAAAAAGAAGTCGCTGCATATGTTATGTGTTCAATTTTCTGTGTGGATCCACTTGGGATTTTGCACTGATGAAATTCTGGTCCAAGAAAGCATCCCTTATCCAGGTTTGTGCTTCCTCTTCTTGGTATGCATCGGCTGAAACTTGATGTTCCATCTGTGAGCCTGATCTGGTACATGTATATGTTTTCATTCGAAACTGTGCATCATTTCTAACTCAGAGAAAATCATGCAAAATTTACATTTTAAACATACATTATATGCTCTGTAAAAATGTTGGTCCTTTGTTGCTGTTTTGCAGGCGGAAACTTCTCTTTTGAATATGTATTCACAATCATTAAGTTTATCTTCTGATCCAATTCAAGTACATACTGGAAAACGGAGCTTTATTTTTGCGGACCTTTAGATGAACTCTCGGAAGTACTCGAACCAGCATCTCTTTTCTCCTTCCGTCCGTTGGCTTCCGGGTGCCGACTGGTCAGAAGTCTAGGGCCGTTTGAGGAATTCATCTGGGTCATTGTATGCTGTACAGCAACAGGTGGAGCGAGTCACCGATCGGCCTTGCTGTCTCACGTGTATATGGTGTACAACATAACAGCCATTAAGTAATCGCCCTAGTTTTCTTTAGTAGCTTTTCCCCCAATAGTCTTCATCTTAACTCTCTCATTTGAACTTGGCATATTACATAAATTGGTGCCGGAAGCTCGTAAATTTTGACTTGGCCCCTTCCGTTTTGTAAGCCTTTTTCGATTTCCCTTTTTCCTGACGGGAGGAGCATGGGATGGTTGCCCTCTTATCAGTACACTTTGAACGATAGAAGCAAGGCCAAAGAGAATACGTTTTCTTATGATATTGTAGATTGCATAACGAGGGAGGCATTTGCACCGCATGAATTCTCCCTGTCCTCTTTGACTGCCTCCTCATCTTTACGGTTCTTACTCATATATTGATTCGATCTGCCGATTGACTTCCATTGGGATGACGAGGCATGTATTGGCCACTCCTAACGCCCCAATGTTTAAGCTGCAGGGCATGCTGAACAGCGCTCGCTCGCGATCTTCACGTCACGTCATCCTGTTTTGAATATGACGAACGCATATGATCATGTAATTTACCGCACACGACGCGTGATGCATCGGATGCATGACTCATTTTCCTCGATGCGGACGGCCCCCCATTTATATTTCTTTTTCCGGTCCACGAGAAAGATTTTTAAGTGCATCTCACGTGTGGAACACAGAGCCAGCCCAAGAGGGGGGGCCTTTACTGCTCTGTACTTGACCCGAGCGTGTGTGTGCAGTGTGCTCAGTCAGTCGATGACACCTCATTCGACTTTGCTTCTGTCTCCTCCTTTTGGCGTTTGTTTCTTGCGCAAGGGGGAGATCATGTGCGCTCTTCCCACCGTGCCTCGCGACCTGCCGATTCGGAATTTTAAAAAAAAAAATGGAGCGATGTGTCGAGATGTTTACGGACGTTGCGGCTTGTTTTATTATAAAAAGCATAGCGGGGCGAGGAGCGTATCGAGAAAGGGACGGTCCTTTAATGCTTAATCTATGAACAAATTGGTCGATTTGCATCAGGATCCCCTCTGAAGGCATTGGCTTTGTTTATCTACCTCAAATCGTGGCATCGCGTACTTTGTTTGATTAATAAATGTTGTGTCCACGAGGATTTGGAATAATCTCACATTCTCTCTCTCTCTCTCAATAAGTTAGAACGGGGAGAGGGTTAACACCATAGGGCCTTAGGCTCTATTCCATGCCTCCTGCCCGTGCTCCGGGCAAGTCATTTTGACATGTTTTGCGGCTTAATTTATATAGAGCGCCGTTGTCGAACACGACGGTGAAGCGAAGAAAGTGTTTGCTTTTTTTCCTTTGGCAAAAAGAGACATTTTACTATATTGACATGTGATGTATGATCGATCTCGGATAACAATTATTGGTCGGTTATATTGTATGGCAGCGAAGATCGAGTCCGCCGCGTGAAATCTCTTTCTTGAGAGGGCGGCCGTGAGAGACCGCACGTGTGACGTGCGAAAGTTTAACATGGGAGGGGGCAAAAACCTGCTCCGGCCCCGAACGACGAAAAGGGGGATGAGCTGGGGGGATCGGTCGTTACAGGTGGCGCACCATGAGAGGTGAGGCGAGTAGGGCCGCGAGAGCCGTCAGATGGACAAATTGCTCAGGCGAGGCATCCCTATCCGGTGGATGGGGACGGGCCCGTGACTGAGATCTTGACAAAAGTCAACTGATCCAATCAAGACGACGATGGACCTGACGGGCACGCTACCAAGAGCTCAGTGACTTGAAGCCCCACCTCCTTCACCGGGTATGGATCCCCTGCTCTGCAGGGGATTTCTACCCATTTTCACTTTCTAAATTTTTTTCCTCAACTTTTTCCTCCCTATAAAATGGAGAAAAACCCCATCTCTACAATTTATCCCCTACTTTCAGGGGATCCGGATCCTCCTTCACCCCCTGGGGGCGGGTGAGGCCCACGCGCCACGGAAGCCCAGGGAGATCGTGGGAAGATCATCATGCACTTCTATCTTTTTTTTTTTTTACTTGATCACCATTCGGACGCTAGATGAATATCCATTGAGATTACACGTTCAATGTTCGATGGACGCCAGCACCAAATTGCTAAACCATGGTCAATAAAGATTGTTCGGTAAATCCAACTATCCAAGAAATTTAAAATACATTATTGTCTTTGTGATAATCATATACGGTATTCCGAATTAATCGGATACTCAACAACCTTCAAATGCGATGAGTTGCCGATATGGAATATAGAGGATTCCAAGAAGTTACTTCTTACTAAACATAGTTTAGAATTTGAGAGGATGCAAGAATTCCACATTATAGTGAAAGTATAGTTCCTTCGTTATACTTGTAGACCTATTTCAACTTGTTCTTGAAAAGATCGAGTCTGGGCAAGCTGGAGAGGGTTTGGGTGTGGTCGAGCTCAAGAAAGAAATCGCTTGCCATGTCAGCCCATTTTATTTTTCCATTTTCGCAAATTAAGGTGTGATTAGGCGAGTCTAATAGATTGTGAGGCGCTTGAGCGGGTGTAATATTCATTAGGTGCTCATACTGGCGGCCCGACAACAAATATAAAATTTGTTGAAAAATAAAAGAAAAGAAAAATCACCTCAATTTGTCATATAGATAAAAAGAAATGAAAAATACCATAAAAAAATCCAATACTATACTCTCTATACCACACTCCTAAACTTTTTTTTTCACAAAAAAGTTAGAACTCGTACTTGTATGACATATTTATCTAAAACTTTATTCGTGACGCGAAAAAAATTCCGAATTTATTCTATTATGACATATTTACCCCATATATTTTTTTAAATTTGAAAACTCACTTTGATCAGTGAGCTGAGTGATGAGGACTACCAGAGCTCACCGCCCACTAGGCAAGATTACGAAGCCATTGTTAGCAACCCTTGCTGCTCAAATTAGATGCAAAAAATAAAGAAAAATATGAAAAAAATAGGATAAATATGTCATAATAATATAAATTCATAATTTTTAATGTCACAAAAAAGTTTAGTATAAATGTGTTATGAGGAGATAAATTCAGGATTTTTTGTGTTAAAAAATAGGGTAAATACGTTATATATTTTTGTGTGATAAAAAATTAAAATTAAATGTGTTATATAAGGTATTGTTTAGAGTTTTTGGTGATATTCTTGGTTGAAAAAGGGAGTTTAACTTTCGGCTAAACGACTCACGAGACGACGTGCGTAAAGGACAAATGCACCAAAGAATTTCTCTGCACAATATGATGGCGAGATTTGACTTGTCTTTTCTCGAACAAAGTTGTTCCCAATAATCCCATCATCTAATCCTTGCGACGAGCAGCCTTCGCATGATGATGTCCGGAGGGCTTTTGATGTTCTCTGTAATCATGACGGAGAATGCCGGTGGATGGTCGGGGGGTGCTGGGGAAGATGATAAGACCTTTGCCAATTTCCCAAAAGATCACCTAAAATCACATTCGAAGTTGGCGATCATCTCCACTAATCAATCCACTAATTTAAAGTTAAACCCCCCCTCCCTCCCTCCCTCCCTCCCTCCCTCTCTCTCTCTCCCTCTCCTTGCAAATCGTGCTGGTGATGCCCCCCCTCCCTGCCTTCCGGACACATGTCCCAAAAGGAGGAGCAGAGTTCAAAATCAATCTTGAAGAACCCATGAGCGTGCATACAAAGTTTAATCGCAGATGAAGATACAGCACGTACTGTCTTCTTTCTTGAACTTAAGCATAGGAAAGATCGAACTTAGAGGTCAGTATCAAAATCTGTCTTGTCGATATTGGTATGCTCGGGGTTACTCTGTGACTGTGCAATAATTCATTTGATTTATTACGTGTTGTAGGAAGAACAACGATGCCGTAATCTTTCCATGTGAAAAAGAAAAGCACTGTTCCTGAGGGTGGCTAGAAGGGAAAATTGGGTTTGCTGCAGAGAGGAGAGAAATGATTTCTTCTGCAGTTCTCCATTTTTCACTGCGCTTACGCTCTCTCTCTCTCTCTCTCTCTCTCTGTGCGCGCCTGACACAATGAAGTCAGCGTGAAGTTAAGGCACTGTCCCTGAGCTGAGCTGAGCCCGCCTCACTCTCTCTCTTCCCTATCAGACTTCAGCTACCCCACACTGAAGACAGTAAACAGTCCCTCCCTCGCTCGACTCTCGGCCTTCACTCGTCCGCTGCGTCCGCTACAGCTCACCACCTTCCCAAAGATCACTGTTCAACGCTCTGCTTCCCTCTAAAAAGGAGGAGACCCTTCGCACTTCAGCAAATCTAGCTCAGGCGACGCAACCCCCACGCAAAAACCGTACTCTCTCTCTCTCCCTCCAGCCAGCCCGAGGCCTTACACATGCAGTCAAGCTCGCGCCTTTTTCAATGACTGCTTCTGGGCTTCCTCAGAGCCTCTTCTTCTTCTTCTTCTTCTTCCTTCTCTGGGTGGCGGTACACGTGAGTGCGGATGCGAATGGGGTGCATGGTGTCTCAGCTGGCGGCCAAGTTTGCCTTCTTCCCGCCGTCGCCGCCGACCTACCGGATCAAGAAGCGCGACGACGGGAGGCTCACCGCCGTCTCCGCCTCGGCGGCGGCGACCCCCATCGCTAGCGCTGAAGACGACTCGCTCGACGTGCTGCTGGTGGACACCCAGCGTGGGAACAAGATCGTCGCCTTCTATCTGAAGAACCCGTACGCGAGGCTGACGGTGCTGTACTCGCATGGCAATGCGGCTGATCTGGGGCAGCTCTATGATCTCTTCGTGCAGCTCAAGGTCAATCTCAGGGTCAACATTATGGGGTACTTGATTTTTTGCCTTTACTTTTTTTCTGCTTTTAGTTTTGCTGGAGAAGTTAATTTTGCGGTGTGTGTAGATTCGGGGATTCTTGTGGCATATGCGTTCCTTTTTCTTGTAGTTTCTCAAAGTCTGGTCCTTTTCGTGCAGTTTCAGATCTGTAAGTTACGGGTGTTCGTTCTCCTTTTTTCCAGTTTTATGTGGGTTTGAATAAATTTTAGGTTCAAAAAAGTAATTTCAAGAGGAACTTTTGAATTGGAAAAGGAAAAAGAGAGAGAGAGAGAGAGAGAGAGAGAGAGAGTAAAGTAGACTTTTGGAGCAGCTCGCGAGTTCTTTCTCACTAGTCTTTTTCTTGTTCTTCCTTAATTTTTTTTCAGAAAGGTTTCACCAAGAAAAGATTCTTCTTTTTGTTTTTAATTTTAGCGTCTTCATTGCAGCAAAGCCTTTTCTATTCGTTCTTTGTTCTTGTTCTTGTTTTTTTTTTTTTTTTGTTACATGACATTGTTTACTGTTTTCACTCGGGTCTTGACCTCTGTCGATAGTTATGGGTACTCTCATAATGTCTCTTCCATGCTTAACGAGTTTATCTGTTCAGGGAAAAGCTAATATAAGAGGTCCCATAAGGTAGCTGCCCAAAAAAAGACTGATAAACATTGAGGTTAATGTGTAAAATGCTGGCTTCTTTATCTCTGTTAGGCATGCAATGAACTTCTAATTATTTAGTGCTTCCAGGTCGAGGCTTGGTTTGTAGAAAGGAACCTTTTTGTTTATTCATCCGAGCTTTTCTGTAGGAAGATTTGGATTATTTCGGAGTTTAGCTTCTGTGAGTAGTGATCGAGCGTCTCGTATTGATTTCTTTCATGCAGATACGATTATTCTGGATATGGACAGTCTTCTGGTAAGGTATGCGATTATCTACTCGTTGACTATTTGCAGTTAATATCTGATTGGTTAGCTGTAGCTCGTCCAAGCGCCATAGCTAAATGATGGGTGCTCTGTTGCTGTTTGCGCTGCTCTCATGTTGGAGGTTATATGGATAAGACGAATGCCAAGGATTTTTATTTCACAATTCACAAAGTAAATGGTGATTGCATTTCCTTGTTTTATGTGCCCGCTAAGTTTTCGCCCACTGCAAAAGATCTATGGTATGGCAGGCGTTAAAGATGACTACACTGAGATTTAGTAGGTCGCTCGACTTTGTGAGTAATAAGCATAATCAGTTCTCTTGTACATAACTAGTTCTGAGATTAAATGAAGGGAAGGCAGATTAGCAACTCCAAGAGGAAATGGGTTATGAGAAAGCTAAAACTCCATGACTCTGTCACTGCTTTTAGTTAGTGCAAGCCCCTAACAAGCATATGATGACACGATTAGTTCCCCAAAATTCGGGCATGCCTCGAAAACTTGAGATAAACTACTTAATAAAGCATATTTATATTTTTGTAATTTTGGTAGATAGTTACTTATGTTGTTACTCATCATGAATTTCAGCCCAGTGAATCCAATACATATGCAGATATAGAGGCGGTGTATAATTGTCTTGAGACTGAATATGGGGTCAGCCAGGAGAATGTGATTCTGTACGGCCAGTCCGTTGGAAGTGGACCAACACTGCACTTAGCAGCAAAGTTGCCAAGGTTAAGAGGGGTCGTGTTGCATAGTGCCATTCTCTCTGGCCTTCGCGTACTCTGCCATGTGAAGTTCTCATTTTGCTGTGACATATACAAGGTTAGGGGTGTTGTTATTGACCAACTTAATATTGGCATCGACTCTGTCAAACTAGCAATTAACTTGTTGGGTACCCATGCAGAACATCAGCAAAATTCGGAAGGTGAAGTGCCCAGTGTTAGTAATACATGTAAGTTCTTCACATATTCAAACAGAAGAAAGCTAGATCCTTTTACATAAGCAGTTATCATGTGAGAATCAAAATCTTCTCTGTTTTTGTTCTTGTCATTTCATGAAGCTACAAGCAATTGCTGCGTTTTTTCTTGTGTCGTACAATAAAACATGAGTTGCATTTAATGGTTGACCCCAGTTAGCTTGCTCACCTTCTTCCTCCCGCTTGAGGGGTTGGATTTAAGGTTCCTTTTTCTTACTTGGTTCAATTGGTCTTCTGAGACTATGCACTGATGGGTATTACTCGGTTAACATGTTTCATCTTTTGTTCACTTTGCACTCTGATTATTATAATCTATTAGACAAGTGGGAATGTTGGCTACATAGTTGGGATAAATGCATATGAGAGACTCTGCTCTTCAGAAAATTGAAAGCAATAACCAGAGGACTGCCCTGCAGTTCCATATCCACTTTTGCCTTTTTAATTCAGTGGGCTTAACAACTGACTCAACAGTTCCCTTGCTTTCCTGTGCTTTGCTCAATAAATATGACAGTGGATGATTCAGAAAACTTTCACCTACTGCAATATTGATTCAACTTACCTGCTGTCACGAGCCTATAAGTTATTTATAGATGGGTACCCTGTTCGTTTTGAAATTTAAGAGCACGCATATGCAGAAAAAAATACTATTTGTAATTTGATAATTAAGAAATTTGCAATGGTGTTGAAAGTTTACTTTGCAATACGGGCAGGGCACAGAGGACGACGTCGTGAATTGGTTACATGGCCAGGGACTGTGGAAAATGGCGAGGGAACCATTCGACCCTTTGTGGATCAAAGGAGGCGGGCACTGCAACTTGGAGCTTTATCCGGATTACATCCGGCATTTGTGTAGGTTCATCCACGAGATGGAGAGCATTACCACAGAGATCCGCCTAAAAAAGATTCGGCAGACTTTCCCTCTACCGAGGCGATCTTTGACAGCCACGGGAACCAAGTGCTGTAGAATTAAATTCCAGCATCCCAAGTGCATGGAGTGCTCACTACCTAGCTGCTCAAAATGCTTGTGCCAACCCAAGTGCAGCAGATGTTGGAGACCCAGCTGCTTCAAATGTTTTTGTAGACCCAAATGCATAAGGTGTTCTAGGCCAGGCTGTCCGAGACCGAGCTGCATCAAGTGTTTGAGCTGGGCGTGCTGCTGCGGTGGAAGAGGCAGCGAGTTGAACGGTTACAGGAAGTAGGGGAGGTATAGTGATTCTGCGCTTGTATAGACTTTCTCGACTGGCTAACGACTGTCTGATCCTTAAAGAGTAGTTACTCTCTAGAAGGGGGACAAAGAACATTTCCATGCTTTATCGGATAGTGGCGGATCAAGCGAAGCGATTCTTGAATTCATGCAACGGATCATTCTGGTCTTAACTCTTTCGTTCCTGTTCTAATATATCCATGATTTTCAGCTCATGCCGAACCTGTTGGGGATCAAAACTACTCGGAAGACTTTGCGGGGCGAGAAAAGTTTGCAGATGAGCTTAAGCTTAATTCGTGGCCATCGTACTTTGAAATTCAGTCACCGAGTCCGCTCGAATTTCTCTCCCTCCTCCTAAAGTTCGCAGATGAGCTCGATTCTCCGCCATAACCGTATGAGTTCTAGCCACCAACCATTTTACACATGGGGTACGAAATGCATCTAAAGCACTCCAAAAAGATGAGCTGAAGACAGTATAGCCCCACATCAAAGAACCATCCATCTTTCCTTGAATAAAGCCGTAGTTCCTTCTTCTTCCTCCTTTTTCCATACAGTATTTCAGTCAAGTCAAAAGCAATTTTTCAACGTGTCTCTAAATTGCACTTCACGAAAACCCTTTCTACTTAAAGTCATTGGCATTTTCTCGAAGTCTCTTCCCCCAAGAACGTTTCCCAACGCACCCATTGATGAGATGTCTAGTTTGAACTCTGAGCCGTAAATCAGGATTGGGCTAAAGTCCGAGGCGACCCCTGAGGAAAACCACGAGCTCCTCCCTAAATCTGCAGATCCCAAGCCCACTTTGCTTCCTCAATGCTGGGCCTCTGCTCAACTGCGATGTCACTCTTGGAGATCTCCTGCATCATCAAAGGCGTCGAACCTACCAAGGATGTCCCTCTTTCCGTACTGGGGGAGCAGTACTTGCTACTTTTTAATGCCGCTAAGCAGACCCCCAAGCGTTTGTTGTCGAATGGTTGTGCCTAACCGGAGCTGTGCTGCACTTTGGCTGTGTTATGAGGTGCTATGACTCCGACGTGCTTGATTGTGCCGGCTTCCGCAGCGTCGCCGTGAGCAGCTGTGTTTGTGAGGAGTTTGCCATATAACTTATCAAAGCTGCAAAACGTCCCTTTTCACCATTGTAAGCCCGTCACTGGATAAGTTGAACCAGATAGGTTGTGAGGTAATCCCGGACATGATTTCACGGACCGACAGAAAATCCGAGAGCAACTTATGAAACGAAGATCTAATGCAATAACTGTCTAGAATCCAATTCGAAGAAAGAGTGTTTTTATGCGGCGGTGGCTTGATAAATGTAATTTGATCTATCACTCCCAGCTGCTTTCGCGTTGGGCTTCTGTGATCTCTCGATTCACATCGACTCGTTTCTTCACATGCCACCACCGCGTGAGAGAACCGAAGCGTAGGATAACTTTCCTTTGCGCATCGGGTTGCGAAAGCTTTCTTCGATCCCACCAAAGGGTCTTTTTTCTGCGGCGGAACTGATTGTAATACAAATTACTTTTAATATTTGATGATAAAATGCGTGACGAAACAACGTGCGATCGCAAATGCATTATGAATACATCTCAATTCATCGAGACAGCATAGCATCCCTCCCTCCGTAAATGATATGAATCCTGAAGGGCAAAGGAGTCAAGTGGCATGGGAATATCCGAGGACTTTTGAGCGCATACTTCCCCCGTTTCCCATTCAGCAATCACGCCGTCTCCAACTCTCACGCCACCAAAACGAAGAAATCCCAACACACAGACACGCCCACGCAACAAAATCAAATCTGAATTCCTTTTTTTTTTTGGGGGGTGGGGGACAAAAAAAAAGGGAGGCCTCTGGTGGGACCCACGCGCTCCAAACTGGGCCCCCCATGCTCGCTTTACGCACGTGCGAACGCCAGTGCGCGCGTCCCCAGGAGTCGCCGGTGGGGCCTACCTATTATTTTTCCCCTCGTCGACTTAGGACAATGGCTCGTGTTTGATCTGTCGTCGCCCCCCAGATCCTCAAGCCGTGCAACATGATGGGGGTGGAAAAATGTTAGGTCAGCGGGGTCCACCCGCCACGTGCCCCCTTTTTAATGGTCCGGACCACTCTAAACCACCTAATACTTCCTCGTCGGTGAGCCTCATTACCACGACCACAGTGAATAGGTTCGTGCCGGTTGCAGCCTCGATGGAATTACCTGACTTCCATGTATCGGAACTAATGTGGGAGTTTTGAATTGCGAGCACTTTTCGATTCCATATATGGCAACTTAGATACGGTCCGTTGCGCCGGTCGTTAAGCCTCGCGCAACCTTAGACTAGACCGTTCGCTTTCGAAGCCATGTCGGAACAGAGAAGACTGCGGTCGGAGCCCAATACGCAGACGTGTGCTGTGAAAACATGACGTCGCGCGATTCGCAGAGAAAAAGCCGATAGTTTTCTCAAATGTGATGACAGAAATCGAAAGCACACGGTCTTGTAATTCCTGCAACGGTTGATATTCTCCACCAGATGGGCAAATTAAAATCGATCGGCCAACAGAAACGTAAGTTTGGCATGGCCGAAGGAATGGGATTCTCATCTCGGATGCTCCGGCCGGAGATGCGCATGTTCAAAGTTGGCCAAGGAACAGTCAAAGAACGCAAGCTTACAACGGATAGCTTTCTGCTGAATATTGTATTCTCCAAAGGCCTCCACCCTGTGGGGGCGTAACTAATTATTATCTATTTGATATAAATATCGAGCATTCCTTTTCTCAAATTTTTGTAAACAATATAATAGATGGGATCACATAATTTATAAATTTTTACTTTTTACTAGGGCATATGACCAAACAGTGGGTAAATGTATTGGTTAAGAGCTTATCATCATTCATCGTTGAAGTTAAGGATTTGAAATTCGCAATTGGTAACGTATCAAGTGGAGTCTCCTTCGAGATATAGGAACTCAGCTCTTCGGTGCTGTCCGGGCACGGGAGCTCATGATGGAGTCATTGGTTACTAAAAAATCAATATCGGGGCATAAGCATTGTTCCCATTAGTTTTGCTAATTTTGAATAGTATTTGTTAATTTCGATGGGAAATTAGAAAAAGAAAAATACTTTTAGCTTTCTATTTACTAAATAATTGGGAAACCAACGGGCAAAGCTTTTACAGGCGCATCGGGGACACATCATTGCAGCATCGGGGACACAGCACGTTGACTTTTTGGTAAAAGCACGAAGCATACATTATGCCGATGATCCCCTCCTCTTTCTCGTTAACCCATGATCGGCAGTCGCTTTCAGTGACCCAACGATGGCTTTTCGAAGGGAATGCGAGGCTAAAACAATCAACAACCGAGGAAAAATTAATTATTCTTAATTGATTAGGGTTTGCTTTAAAAGATGGCTCTTGGTCAAATTTGGTGCGCAAAAGTGACCAATTCTCTCTTGCTTTTGGTCCCCAGCGCCCACATTAGAAGGGGAGAAAGACCAAGAACTTCGGGTATCGACTTCTGCAAGAACTTTGTGCGCCTAGAGCGTTGAGATATATGCTAAGCATGAGTCATTAACAAAGTAGTCTGAGAAAAACGATAGCGATAAGTGGAATTTCGTGCTATTACTCTTTCATACAACGATTATTTCGCACGATATTCGAGAAGGATATTACGAATGAATTAAAGGGTCCACGATCGTTGTAGATACTTTACATCCGTCGTAGGGCATAATTCTCAAATAAACAATTTGATGCAATCTTTTCCGGTTATTTGATGTGAAATAGTTGTCCCACCAGAGAATGACGTTGCAAATGGCTGATTTTAACTCAAGCTCAGCATCTTTAATTAGCTCTTCACTTATTCTTAGATTAAAAGAAATAATACGGTAATTTAAGGCCTAAGGATAGATAATTTCATCCAGTGTTTGTAAAATTTATGCCAATTTCGATAGTTGACCTCATCGAACTCATTGAATCTTCAAAAGGCTTGCAGGTTGAAACCGTGTTCCGATTTGGCTGAGTTAGGCACCTCGTCACCTCGTCAAATGCAGACCCATTTTCTGACCGGCCAGCACTCGCGCTCGAAATCAAAACGCAATTGGGTTTCCGGCGAATATCCTCGTGCGAGTCTTGCCGGACTCTTCATATCCTCACGATGCTTCGTGCTCGATCGTTTGCACATTTACCTCGACGATTCCATCGTTCCGCTCCCGAAAAAGAAGGATCGGTAAGTAATTCAAATGATAGTCTCTAATCAAAATTTAACAAGGAAAAAAAAAGTTGATGAACTACGTCGATTAACGTCCGTGATCTCAAAGTCAGTAAATGCAAAGTGCGACTAACCAAGGAAAATGAATACTTATAACTTAATATAAAAGTTCGTGAATAAATTGGAAAAATGAACATTGCTAAGTCATTCAAAGGAGAGTTGGTAACTCAAAAGAAAGTTCATTAATTTTAATGCACGAAACAGTCCAATTCGGCTACCGTCTTGACCTCTTCTTCATAAATAATGAAGCGTAGCTGGACATTGACCATTCCTTCGCAGGCCTTCGAATTTTTCACTTGTTTTATACGCAATCCTCTAATTGAATAAGCCATATCTTAACAACCGTTATCGCAGGTATTAGTCCGCAAGCTTACCATAATAATCCAATTTAAGGTTGTCAACGATATCGCTCTCTTGTAATTAAGTGGAATCGCGAAGATCATGGCGAGTCTTCCTATGAAAAACATCAGATCTTTTGATGCAAGCTAAGTAGGGTTGTCTCCTTTCGTCCGTCTCTTTCGTATTTTCCATCGTCGTTAATTTGGTTTTCTTTTTTAATCCTTGCCTTTTTTTTCTTTTCATGAGAAGACTCAATCGCATGGACAAGGTCCACCGTTTCAACTAGCAACTAATGGGACAAATCCTCGGTCGAACCAATCATTTAAGCCATGTCGGTTTCACAAAAAAATAAACGACACGAAAAGTATTTTTTTCTAAGACGATCATTTTTATGATGTATAAAATTAAAAAAACGAGCATATATTTTTAATATCCATAAACATATAATATATATAAGTTGATATTGATAATAAAAATATTTTTAATCAATTAATTATCTCAGATGATATAAATAATTGTTCTTCTAAAAAATACATTTCGAATAAGCTCATGAAAAATGATGTTTTATCGCGATTCTGGGGGCAACGGCCAATAGGGATCGAGTTGTCCCTGTCCCTGTCATGCATGTTGCGCTTAGAGACGTGCGTGTGGAAGCTCCTTTCGTTGAACTTCATAGCTTGCGAATTTGTTCGAGTGTAATTGCCGGGACGACGACTCCTTTCTGGTGAAGTATTTTGCCAACCAATTGAGTGATCGATCGAGTGATTCAAGAATTGATTTATAAATCGAAGATGACAGGTTCGACTTTTGAGCTTCTAGTTTATAGAGCATACCTAAGCGGGTAAATCTAGTGATGTTTATTAGGCCCGGATATCGATGTGACTCCCCAAACCTGCACGCTAATCGAACTTATTCTCGAGGTTCGATTTATTCTCGAGAGCAGTTGGTAATGACTCCTCGCTCACTAGTTCGATCCTTATATATTCGACATGCAAATCCATTTATTACGAAGATTGAATTCAGTGTCCAATATTTAATACATGATATATTTTGTAAATCCTATAACGTGATTTGTACTATGCAAATGGTCGGGTCGCAAGATCGTAGGGATCATTGATTGGGCAATTTGCGAAGCTTCAATCCTGGGATCGCCAATTGTAGTCTGAGGAGGAAACGAATTGGTCAAGGTGAGTTCATTGACCAGATACAAAGAAAGGCGGCAAACCGAGCCGGGTGGCATGATTCGTAATATCCGAGCAACAAGCGTGGGCCTTTTCGGTAAACGAAGCGTCGGGATTCAGCGGCGTACGAGGAAGGCAATGCCCTTTGCCCATGCAAGGCATGTTTGGTAATGAACAGCTCACACGCGGCTAAAGAAAAAAAAAGGAAATCAATTCATTCCCACCTTGACGTGAACCTGAAATTAAAAATCCACCGTCCGTTCAGGGAGTCAACTTATAGAAGGTTCAGATGCTCGCCTCTACTTTGACCAAAAAAAAAAAAAAAGATGCTCGCCTCTATTTAAAGTACTATTACTGAGGATTAAAATTTCATAGCTGGCCTCTTCGTTTGGTTTTTAGGATGACCACTCGAAGTTTTACGAGGACTTTCCAAATTCACCTACTTCTTATCTTCTCTAGTCTGGCAATGACCTGATAAATTCAAGATATGAACATATTATAGTATTGTGATTCATCGAGAAGAGGTTACGATAATCCTCTACAACTCGGTGTTTCGTAGCGTGGGTATTCTCAAGCATTGCGGCTCAATACTTTTGTAATAAGTCGAGAAAGTGAATTATGTAAGATTCTGAAAATCAAATAATCATGCATCGAATCTTAGATTCACATAATTTTTTGCCATCCTTACTTAATGTCGTATGAGAAATTAGTGTTTTCTTTTTTTAGTTATTGAAACTCTGTTACTTTTGCGAAAAATATGTAAATAAAAATTTTAATGAAAATATTTAGATCATTCACATTTGTTAACGGTACAAGAGGTTATTTTAAGAACATATAAACTAAATTACTTAGTTTTTGCGAAATGAACGGAGCTTGAAAATAAATAATACTGCTCATCCGGTTGCAATGGACGCATTATAGTGTGCCCGCACCGAATCCTTACGCGGTTGCCGCGTAAGCAGTATCAGGCTATCGGCCTCTCTATTGTTTTCTTTCTCTTTTCTTGTGTTTTTTTCAAAATCCCAAAATTGACCTCAATAAAGTCCCTGATTTGCGGCTTTTCACACAGAAACGCGCTCCGTCTTCTCTACCAATAAATTTCAATATAAACTCCGCAAAGTCTCTGGGTTTCGTCTCCATCGTCTACATCACTCGCTGTCTCCACCACATTCGCCTGCGCGAAACATTCTCTCTGCAAAACTTCGCCATACGCGACAGACTCGACGAGCTCCTGAGAACTCTCTCTCTCTCTCTCTCTCTCTGTGCCTGTTGGGTGACGCCGGCTACATTCTCTTTATAAATGAAGTGGTACGCTCTGTTTTCCTTCGCCTTTCGTTTGAGTTGCGGTAGAAGCACGAGCGTCAGTTCTTTGAACTGTTAAGCGGCTGATAAGTCATGCGTTTGGTGCGTTTGATGATGTCAATGCCATGGAGAGTAGTTGTTTGTAGGAGGTTGGACTTGGTCTGGTGGCGGTGATGTGTGATTGCTGATTCGTTCCGTCTCGGGAAGATTTCAGAGAGACGGAGAGAGAGAGCGAGAGATTTGAAAATGTCTAGCACGCGCTTGAAGCATTGAGTTTGAGGCTGTGAAATCCTTGGTTAATTAAAGGAGTTGGTGTATTTAGGTACGACTTTAAGCTAACTCTCTCTCTCTTTCCCTCCCTCCCTGATTTGCTTCTTCGTTGATCTACTCCTGTATGCTGTGCTTTCAGTCCGCAGAGAGACAGAGAGAGATGTCGAGCGAAACTCTGCTCCCTTGTTCTTACCGTATATATGCATTTTTGTAGAGTTTTGTGTGTCCCTATGGATAGCAAATCGAGTAGGGAGGAAGAGAGAGAGAGATAGAGAGAGAAAGAGAGAGAAATCTGAAGCTCATCATCTGCCAGTCTTGCTTGCTTCATATCAACTAATATTTTTCAACCTTCGATTTTTCTCGACAAAATTTCAGGTTGCTCTGACTATAGCACCAAAGATAGGATCGAAGAAGAATTATTGATACAATGGCTTCTGGTTCACGCCACACAAGAAATCCACAATCAGCTCCTCAGTATAGCCACTACGGGGATGACCTGGACAGCGATTTGTACAGCAGTGCGGATTTTGCCACCTACACAGTCCATGTTCCTCCCACGCCTGATAACCAGCCGATGGAATTGTCCAAGCTGCCTTCCTCAAAGGAGCGGGTTGAGGACCAGTACGCTTCGAGTTCGCTGTTCACTGGCGGTTACAACCTTGCTACGCGTGCAAGTTTGAAGGAGAAGGTGATCGAGTCTGAAACCAGTTATCCGCAAATGACTGGCGTGAACGGATCAGAATGCACACTACCTGGGTGCGATGCCAGAGTAATGAGCGATGAGAGAGGCAATGATGTGGTCCCTTGCGAATGCGGCTTCAAAATTTGCCGGGATTGTTACAAGGATGTGATGAGGGCTGGCGATGGGATTTGTCCTGGGTGTAAGGAGCCCTATGAAGGGAAGAATGCAGAGGTATTGAAACTGGATAAATCACAGGCGTTGTCGAGGACGGAGAGGAGGTTGTCCTTGATGAAGTCTGCTTCCTTCAATAGGAGTTCCGCCAATGATTTTGATCATAACCAGTGGCTATTTGAAACTAAGGGGAGTTATGGGTATGGGAATGCTATGTGGCCAAAGGATGATGCGGATGGAAATTCTAATGGTTTTGGCAATCCTGATGATCTTAAAGACAAGCAATGGAGGCCACTTACTCGCAAATTATCAATATCAGCTGCCATTCTCAGTCCATACAGGTGATTCATTTCTCTAGCCCCTTAAAATTTCAATTCAAGCACCATATCCCAGTCCTACTCACAAGTTCTGCATAGAAATCATTGTTTATGAACATTTGAACTGCAGCTGAGGCATATTTCAAATTTAGGAGAAAACTAACTACTTAATGCTGTCTATCATCTCTTAATAAGCCGCGCCTAGTTTACCTAATCAATTTCCCCTAAATTCATGGTCGGAAGGGCAACTCTTCTTTGTGTAATGCCCCACTGCGTCTATGTCTTTGCAAGGCTTAGATAGTTTGACTTGGAGAAAGAATTGACAAAATCTTTTGCAGGCAGGATCAGGGCTATTAGAAATTGCTTTATGGCATGTATTTCAGATAAGTTAATGCGAGATTAATCTGGTTACATAGTTATTATTCCTGATGGTTTGGTGAAAGATTTATGTCAAAGAACGCCAAATGCATCCTGTTCTCTTGAGATGTCACTGTGATAGTGCTTCCCTTGTTCTCCGTAGCAACTTTGATATTCCCACAACACCTATGGAGACGTTTACCAGGAATTTGTGCATCTCCTTCTGTGATAATTCATATGTTGATCAGGGTGGCTTAAGAGTATAATTGTTGTAGCACAATATTGATGCCGGTGAACTTTGTTGGATATTTCATCTGAGATTTTTTTTTTTTACCATCCATCTTTCACACTACATATATAGCACGATCTTATCTATAGCAGGTCAATTTCCAATTAACACATTTTCAATCCTCCATACTCTTTTAGGCTCCTAATCCTTGCAAGAATGGCCGTTCTTGGATTATTCTTGTTTTGGAGGGTCAGAAATCCCAATGAAGACGCAATGTGGTTATGGGGAATGTCAGTGGTTTGTGAAATCTGGTTCGCATTCTCTTGGCTGCTTGACCAGCTTCCGAAGCTCTCTCCCATCAATCGCGTTACTGACCTAGATGTTCTAAAGAGGAAATTTGAAACACCTAATCCGAGCAATCCTACTGGGAAATCTGATCTTCCAGGCATAGATATCTTTGTCTCAACTGCAGATCCAGAGAAAGAACCTCCACTCGTGACTGCAAATACCATTCTGTCCATTTTGGCAGCCGATTATCCGGTCGAGAAGCTTTCCTGCTATGTTTCTGATGATGGGGGAGCACTACTAACATTTGAAGCCATGGCCGAAGCTGCTAGTTTTGCCAACTTGTGGGTACCATTTTGCCGGAAACATGATATAGAGCCGAGAAATCCCGATTCCTATTTTAATCTGAAGAGAGATCCCTACAAGAACAAAGTCCGGCCAGACTTTGTTAGAGACCGCAGGAGGATTAAGCGAGAGTACGATGAGTTCAAAGTTCGAATAAATGGTCTTTCTGACAATATTCGGCGACGTTCGGAGGCTTTTAATGCTCGAGAGGAGATCAAGGCTTTGAAGAAACAGAGAGAGAATGCTACTGATGATGAGGTGGAAATTGTGAAGATCCCAAAAGCTACTTGGATGGCTGATGGAACCCATTGGCCTGGCACTTGGACAGTTACCTCACCTGAACACTCCCGAGGTGATCATGCAAGCATTATTCAGGTAAGCAGCTGATGCATTTTGTAACTATAAATGCTGTTCTTTTCATGTCTTCAAAAGTTCAAATTTCTAGATGGTTCATGTCTAGTTTAGTCTTCATAGCTTTGGATGTTTTAACGAGACTATTACGCTGATATAAATTTTCATTGATTCTTTGCTAGTCCCGCTTCACTTTCTTGTGAGCACTTGGATCATCATCAAGTTCGTGAAATTACTCGCCCACTGTATTCTGTCACTTGAATAAAAAAAATTTTATATGTAAAACTGTTTTTTTGAAAGCGTTTCCCAGAAACAGCCTGGATTACTTAAACACACCTTTTTGGTGGCCCTTTTGATCTATAATCGTAACTAGATATGTGCTCATCGCATGGATTACATTGATTCAGGTGATGTTGAAGCCTCCAAGTGATGAACCACTTCAAGGTACAGAAGCTGATTCCAGGTTTATGGATCTAACTGAAGTAGACATTCGTCTTCCACTGTTGGTCTATGTTTCCCGTGAAAAGCGACCTGGTTATGACCACAACAAGAAGGCTGGGGCCATGAATGCTCTTGTTCGAGCCTCAGCAATAATGTCCAATGGCCCCTTCATTCTTAACCTCGACTGTGACCACTACGTCTACAACTCTGAAGCACTAAGAGAAGGTATATGCTTCATGATGGATCGTGGCGGGGACAGAATTTGCTATGTTCAGTTTCCTCAAAGGTTTGAAGGCATTGACCCATCCGACCGCTATGCCAACCACAATACAGTTTTCTTTGATGTGAACATGCGTGCTCTCGATGGTATTCAAGGTCCAGTCTATGTTGGTACTGGATGTCTATTTCGTAGGATTGCACTTTATGGGTTCGACCCACCTCCAAAGAAAGATCGCAGTACTTGTTGTGGTCACTTCTTTGCCCGTCGTAAGAAAGCTGCATCTGTTGCTTCTGCCCCTGAAATTTCCAGAGAAAACCATTCGCTTGGCATGGAAGAAAATGAAGAAATGACCACTGCGCTGATTCCTAAGAAGTTTGGGAATTCATATATGCTCATCGATTCCATACCTTTGGCTGAGTTCCAAGGCCGACCCCTTGCCGACCATCCATCTGTGAAAAATGGACGGCCTCCTGGTGCTCTTACTATTTCTCGACAGCTTCTTGATGCGTCAACAGTTGCAGAAGCAATCAGTGCCATCTCATGCTGGTACGAAGATAAAACTGAGTGGGGCGAACGAGTAGGGTGGATTTACGGGTCCGTCACAGAGGATGTTGTGACGGGGTATAGGATGCACAATAGAGGATGGAGATCTGTATACTGCGTGACCAAGAGAGATGCTTTTCGTGGGACCGCCCCCATCAATCTCACCGATCGGCTTCATCAAGTCCTGCGGTGGGCAACAGGCTCAGTGGAGATATTCTTCTCTCGCAACAATGCCATAATGGCCAGCAGCAGGATGAAGTCCCTTCAGAGGATTGCTTACCTCAATGTGGGAATTTACCCTTTCACTTCCATCTTTCTCATCGTCTACTGCTTTCTCCCGGCACTCTCTCTATTCTCTGGGAAGTTCATCGTGCAATCGCTCAACGTAACCTTCCTTACTTACCTGCTTTCAATCACCGTGACTCTCTGCCTTCTTGCAATGCTCGAGATAAAATGGTCCGGCGTCACGCTGGAAGAATGGTGGAGAAACGAGCAATTCTGGTTGATTGGTGGCACAAGCGCGCATCTTGCTGCTGTCTTACAGGGGCTACTGAAGGTGATTGCAGGGATCGAGATTTCGTTCACCTTGACATCAAAATCTTCAGGCGACGACAATGACGACGAGTTTGCAGACCTCTATATCTTCAAATGGACGTCCCTGATGATCCCGCCAATTACAATCATGTTCACCAATCTGATTGCGATCGCTGTGGCCTTTTCTCGAACCATCTATAGCAGCAACCCACAGTGGAGCGAACTATTAGGGGGCGTGTTCTTCAGCGTCTGGGTCTTGACCCACTTATATCCTTTTGCAAAAGGACTTTTGGGAAGGCGAGGAAGAACACCGACCATAGTCTTTGTCTGGTCGGGTCTCCTAGCAATTACTATCTCCCTCCTTTGGGTGGCCATCGATCCTCCGTCGAACAACTCTGAAATCGGGGGATCATTTCAGTTCCCATAGCCTTATCGCAGTTCACTCGGGAAGGTTTGCCCAGTGCAAATTACAGTGCAAGCAGGAAGACCCGAACCGAATATACAAGGCGGCACAGCTTGGCATGATCGTGTAATCATCATTGTTTCTCCATAAGATGTAGGTGGCTTACATTTTTCTCGGTTAACTTCTAGCATTCGTTCTTGCATTCATTCTTTACAGAGCTATAGGGACGCCATAGCGTCTACATATTTACCGACCACTCAGAAATTAGGCCTCTCTTCTTTGTGTGCAGGCTCTTTATACCTGTGATACATACCTCAGTTTCTTGTATATTGATTTAGAAAGTATAGCTGAGATCTTTCTTGAAAGTGTTGAAGAGACTTCTTTATCAACACAACTTCGTTACATCTTCTGAATGCGAAGCCGGCTCACTTTACTTTATTGACACAAGCTTTTGATTTTAGTCCGTAGATTGATGTGGAGTTCAAATCCTTGCTTGATATAACTCGACAGAGTACGTAATTAATCTTGTGGATTCTACAACGGCAAGTTGACAATGCTCAGGTGAAATAGTGAAGGTGACCTATGATCACTCCCCTTGAACGCTACATGGTCTGACCACAACTCCTATCAATTGTCAACGTAGTAAACATTGGGAAAACTCTCCATTTTTAATTTGATTATTCAAGCCATGTGAAGATTCCCCCCTCATATTATCCGCTTGTAGCCACAGAAATTGAGGAGACAAAATTCTTGGTCTCTTGGTCAACCCGATAGAAGGGGATGAAATATTATGAGGTGTAATGTCTAGGCAACATGTAATTACACCTAATAATCAAACTACGTCATGGACTGCTGCTCTTCCGACCCCGACAACGGGATCCGCCCCCTCCGCCGCGACCGCCGCTTGTGGCTGCCGCCAAACTTGAGCCGCCCCGTGTCCTTGAATCGCTCCTTCTCGGACGGGAGGATCACGCACTCTGGCTGTGGAATCGGGTACCGGACGGTGTCGTAGCAGTAGGAGTAGTACATGTAGCTTTGCCGGAACCGCCGCATGGCCATGCGCCGCTGTGCGGTGACGGTGGAGAAGTCCTGGGCCTCGAGGAGGGCGAGCTTGTCGTAGCAGTGCCCGGAGGGGTACTGATCGATGGGGTCAACAGGGCAGCCCTGGAGGACCAGGTCCTTGAACTCGGCAACAAAGGGGGCGTACTTGTAGTTGACCTTGTAGCGGCCGCCGGAGGTGGCCCAGTCGGACGCGTCCCAGATGGTGGCGTACAGGGCCATCGGTTTCGACGGGTAGTCGCCGCCCATGGCGTCGCTCCGGATTATTTCTCTGATGGGCACTTCGTCCACGTAAAATCTGTGGCCAAAAAACACACCACACAGAGAGATGGTCAGAGATGTGGCTCCAACATATCATTGCATGGATTCTAGACATGCATTTCGAGTTAAGTTCCATGAATCTTATTTCCAGATCTTGTCGGAATGGACATGACCTAGCTATTTAGATGTATCTGCTCGTTATTCAGGTCAATTAAAGACAAGAACGAAACCAAATACAACATTAGAGGCATTTTAAGATTGGTCTACCAATTTAGTGGACCGTACAATTGGTTGGAATTTAAGTGAGTAACTAAACAAATGGACCCTACCCCAGATTCGGGTAACTCAAAACATGCGTCATGAGTTTTTTCGTATTCATTACTTGCTATTTCAATTATGTAAAACAACTCATGACCAGGATTACAAAATAATACCCAAAAATAAGAAGACACGAAAGGTCCCAAGTCAAAGGTCGGCCATGTCTAGAGATTGGAATTTTCCTATGTATCGTGCGCCGTTCTTGAGGACTGACGATTTTGCAGTGTTTTCAAGAAAGATGCGCGAGACAGAGAGCAGCATTCAAGCAACGATTCTCGCATTCTCACACGGGACAGGGAAAATAAAGGGAAATTAGTCGCTGCCTCCGTCTTCCCTCCTTTTCAATTTCCTAGCCGCGTAGAACAACCGTCAAATCCCTCTGTTGCTTCGATTTCAAGGCAGGAGAACCACTTCACGTGAACCGACCGAGACAAGAATCGACATGGGGTGTCCTAACTCTTCAGATAGGAAATTGCTCTTCGAGACCATATCAATCATTCTCGGAAAATCTAATTTTTATATTTGCAGAGACGGCCATGTCAAGTGACTAGATTACTGTCCAGGCTTTGACTAATTCGCATGGGGTTTAATCGGTGGCATATACCAATTAATTAAGATTATTGAGACACTTATGTATGTATGCACTCGATATACCTGAGACCAGTTCCAGCACTAAACTAAAACAACTTGATCAACAAGTATAATCTTTGCCATTATCTCCGAAAAGCTAATCCCTTTCAATGGTTTTTCTTTCCCGTAACCTAACCCTAAAAGATCATGCCATAAAAAAAAAGGTATCAGACATGATACCTCATGCTCTTTTTACTAATTTGTAAAGTCCGAACTGTTCTAGTCAATAATCAGCTGATCTCTCATGGTCATTGAACGAGAATGACTCGGCTATCGACACCCGACCAGATGACACGACATCGGATTGAGGCGCGGTCCGTGGATTAAAGAGACGAGAGGGGCGCTAACAACGAGTTCCCGACTCAGATTGACGATTCGACGTCGATATCCTACTCTCGGTTTACACTCTTTACGCGAAGAGGTAGGGAGAGACAAAACCAGGTCAAGAGGACCCGAAGTATTGAGGCAATTAGGAAGAGCAGGAGCTTACATGATGTTGTTGGCGGTCCAAAGGATGCTGTAGCGATGGAACTCCTTGGTGGGATCGAACCAGAGCGTGTACCGCTCCTCCCTCCCTCGGCTCGTGCTCCCGTTCCCGTACACGTTGGTCTGGAACCTCCATTTCTTGCCCCTTATGTTCCCCAGGAACTCTACGTCCAGCTCGTCGTGGGTCTTCTCGAACACGTCGCCGTTCGATGTCTGCACCCATTTTCATAGTCGCCATCGATAATCATATGAGAAACATATATTTTAAACATTTGCGTTCTGTACATGTCATGTATCGAAAGTGATGGAGTGGAATAAGATCATCTCAGGTTAGTGATGCATTAGCAGAAAACATAGATCGACCATGAAATGGTCCAAGTGTTGTGTTGCTAAGTGGTGTCGACTGTTTTAATACCTACCCCATCACCTACAAAATGAATTGCGCGATAAGTTTGCCTTCGACTGTCATTACTCATAATTTATGTACCGATAACATGCATAAACAAGATTAATTAGGTCTTGGTTTTCATTTATTTCATTTTGATTGATTAGCATAGCTCCCCAATCAAATCCTATAATTTGGTTGATCAGTTAAACAATCGCTTTTTAAGTTAATTCAGAGTACTCTCTCTCTCCCTCATCTCGAACAAACTTACCAATTCCTAAAATTCTGCTGTCGACTCTTCGTTTTCATGCATGAGAACCCCACGAAGTCGGAAATCATTTCTCAACGTGTAATGACATCCATCTAAAACCATGCATCCGACATATATAATTCCCCAGTCATTTTGTAAACATGCCAGTATCAGAAACACATTCAATAATTATGAAATGAATTATTTCCCCTTATTTTCACTTACATAAAACGCGACGACCACACCGGCCGTGTAATCCGATGGCAGCTTAATCCTCGCACTGAAGAAGCCATACTTGTAGAGATTGGACGAGATAAAACCGGACCCTGCAAAGACAAAGATCGTTCTTCTGATATCATCAACATATATGCGCGTGTACGTAGATGCAAAGAGATTTGTGCGGAAGGCGAACCGGAGAAGCGATCGAGGAGGAGACGGACGCTCTTGCCGTTGTCGGAACGGACAACGTTGGCGTCGCCGAAGAGAGGAGCGTAGGCCTCGTCGAAGGAGATGGGGACGATGTTGAAGGCCGTGGCGGCGTTCGTGGCGCAGAAGAGGAGCGTAAGAAGAAGAATCAAGGACGACGACGATGAAGATGATGAAGACGGAGTCTTAGCCGAGAGGGAGATTAGGCGACGCAAAGGATCCATAAAAATTTTTGTGTTGGCTAAAAGTTTCTCTGTCCCTCTCCTACGCCTCTTTTCTTTCTTGCTTTTTTCTGCCGTGATCAGTTTTGCATATATAGCATTACCAATCAACCACGTCATTACACATTCAACTGCAATCTTTTTCTTTTGAATCGAGAGAGAGAGAGAGAGAGAGAGAGAGAGAGAGAATTGGCTTATTTGGCGGCCATGGATTGGGCCGCGTGTACGATAATGACCTTGTTAAGAGGAACAAATCAAGGATTTGCCACCGTGCATTTAGGGTTTCTATTTTTTCTGGGCCTCCATGGTTGTTGATGATTGTGATTATTTATTAGCGACTGCTATTGTTGGTGCATACATTATTGATTCTCTCCATATATCCTAAGGATAAAATTATTGATATATATCTACTTCCAAAAGAAATTTGTCATCTTCAAATAAGAGATATATATGAAGAATGAAACATGAATAGATAAGTATGACAAAAAGTCCGAATAACCAAGATAAGAGTATCATTTCATGCTTGGGGCGATAAGGTACAAGTGATTGCTGTTTTGGCATACCATTTACTTTGACAAAAAAATTTAGAACTAAACGAGAGGTCGTGCGAACGACATGTTCAAATTAAATTTCGAACTTTCACGGTGGATTTGCATAGAAATGATCAATCGATTGTCAACAGGTTCCGATGGGATCTTTCCGAAAGATGATACAGATCTGCCATCTCGACCTCCCATCAATTTCGACCCCAAAAACAAAAGAACCCCCCACCAACATTTTTAAAATGGTGTACAAGTAATCCAATCAGACAGAGAATACTCGTCTGAGTTTGAAGAATTCAAACGAGAAAAGGTGTTGCCAGATCAGACAATGAAGAGTGGTCACACACGCAAGGTCCCATCAGTTCGATGGATGTTCCCTTTATCTAACATGGATCTTTCTTCTTACAAAGTAAGGAAGCTCACTAAAGGCCACAATGAAAGCACAATTTAGAACTCCACTTGCCATGTCCTTATGTGAACCTGGACCATCCACTCTCGTATAGTATTAGCCGTCCGAGTTTTCCCAGAATCGATTTCTCTCCACCCAATCAGATTCATATTCGATTTGACATGAATCGAGGGATTAGTTCCACCTAATTCCAGCATGCAAGTGCTTAGAGTTTCTTCTTTCATTTCGCACCAAATGGGGAGGGAATAAAGCTTGTTTAATGATTTTTTGTGGGGGTTAGCTCACGAGCGAAGCCCCTATCATTGTCATTATTTTCTCAACATCGTTAATATAGAGGCGAGACCCTCGATAGTAGCTAAGATGTCGCCATCGATCTCAATGACTCACGATTAGATAAGCCCTCCCGCAAAAAGCTTCGGGATGAATGCGCGAGAGGCATAAAAGCTTACGGATGCATGTGTCGAAACTTTCGGGCGTCCCCATGATGCGTTGTTTTCAGGGTCAATTTCATGATGTCACGGCATGATGAACCCGTCGATGAACCATGTGAGCAAGCAAAGAAGAAAGTCAATGAGTGAATTATTGTGCATGGTATGGCCAACGGGCAACAGCTAATCATTATGCATGCACTAAGGTTAGAGGGAGCAATGCTAAACCTCGAGGAAGCATGATGAAGAGATAGAAGCTCCATTGATGCCCGTTTAATTCTAGAAAAAATTAATTTATCAAAAATGACTAACCGTGTTATTTGAAATAATCGATCGATAGAAACTGTCTTAATTATCGACAACAATTTGTGTATAGATATTTATACGGACGACGGAATTATGCTTTTATTCATTCACTTTTATAAGGGATGCAAATGATGTTGTAAGAACAAGGTCTTTCGGAGCAAAGTTGCCAAGCTTTTCATGAGAATAATAATTGGGCTTAGTTCAATGATAATCAAGAGTTTGGTAAAACGGGTGGCAGTAGGTGGGCATTATTGTCCACATATAAAAATTGAGGGGGAAAAAACAAGGGAGGCGATTGAGAGGGCTGGTTAGGTAATATCGAAGTCAACCCGGGGGCATTACGGGAAACAAAAGAAAGCCTGGGCTGGTTTTTTTCCATCGTATCACTTCCATTACGGTGAGGAAAAGTTCATTAGGTAGACTCCGTAGGCCCGAAGAAGTAAAAACCGCGTCCTACAATTACGGCGACGTATTCAATGCCACGCTGCAATTACAGGCATTGCCACACTAAAGACTGAAACAATTAGGAGAACTAGAAGTAGACCGTCAACGGGTTATCTCGACATAGGAACTTTTCGGACTGGGGAGGCTTGCCCAACACTCAATGATGATAATGGTAATAGCAATGACGACAAAAGATGTGGAGAACAGATGGGTTTCTCATACGAGATAAGCTCTTGAGTCAGCACCAGACAATTGATTTGGGCCAGCGACGAAAAGAGCTATCGCTGCACCGATCAGCACGACCTGCGACGACCTGAAGCATCGTCTTGCTTTAAGGGTGTAGCTGATCCCATGTTCATAATCACGTGCCAGTGTCTGTGAATCGATATGAGCAGGGTTTTTGATGATTCCATGCATTATGAACAACCTAAGATCCACTAACACACTTCAGTCACTGGGAGAAACATGTGAGGTTTACCCTTTTGTACAGCTCAGAAGAGCATCTACTCTTCCAAAAAGAATTTTGTCTCTAGCTTTTCACAAATTGGTACTTGGACTCGACATAGTTTTCCGTGTCCCACAGGAACGATCCGAACGCCACTGCCTCCAAAATCAGCATCGTCAACCCGGAGAACGTAAGGGAGATGACTTCGTCGCTCGACGTGTCGATGGAACCATCCTCCGAGACCCTTATATCAGGCCTTCCGAACAATGCTTGTGTCTGCTTCTCTATTAAGGAAATAGCCTCCTTGGATCTTATGGTCGCATATCGCTGAAGAGTTTCAGGATCCAAGTACATCACATACGACCGGAGTCTATACAATTTGCCTTCTTTAGAATCCATGAAACCGCCACCATCACCATCGCCGCCATCATCAAGTGGAATTCTGATCAAAGAGTCTGGATCCCAAAATGGGCTCGTCGGTATCGGATCCTCCAACCTCACCTGATTCTCAGTATATCCCTCAGGAAGAGTCTTCATGGTCCTTTCAAGTTGAAATCGCTCATCGACTCTTCTAAGGAAATATCCGTACATTATCGAAGCAGCATACAGTTTTCCAAGTTTGATTTTGCTACTTTGTATAATGTTATCCAGGGGTCCCACGACTCGGTCTCCGACCACGAGGGATAAGTGGCTCTGTATCATTTCAAAAGCTTCTGGAGAATGGACAGACTCGAGCTTCTCTTCTTGATTAGGCCAAAAATCCACACGACCTGCAGGGTCTGATGTTGCTGTAATCTTTGGAATCATTGAGATGTCATTTTCCACAAATCTCTGCACAATCAAACAGTATATTATCTCTTCCAGCGTTTTGCGCCTCTCCTTCTCCTTGACATCAGCAATTCTCCTGTGCAAGACATAAGGGTCACGTTAGACAGATCGTCCATAAAAAAAAACCGTCGGATTGAAACGTTAGAAACAAAAACTGCATTGGTATTACATCTTTTGAACCCACGAAGCAAAAGAGAAACTCCAACTATATAAATGACCACCACTTCAATATGTTAGGCTCCACTAGAAGAAAAATATGCCAAAAGCTAGATCATCACAATTTGAGTGCAAAGATCGTCATAATTTGAGTGCAAACACATTTCGTTAAGATTTAACAATTCGAGATTGAGCAGATTATACTTTAAATCTCAACACTCCCCATTGCGCAAGACTCTTGAAGTGTACAAACACAAGAAGCATAAAGAACCAAAGCCACAGTTGTGCGTACAAGGGTTGTAACAACCCAATCCCACCCAACATGTATGGCTCTTATACCATGATAAACTCGAAAAATAAAAGTTACGTGAGAACAAAGCAAATCATATTTTAATCAAAAAGTAAACGAGGAAGGAAATAACATGCGAAACAGGGTAAAGAATAAACATGAGACCGAGAAGTGAATTAACTAAGCGAAGGAAAGAGAATGTACTTGCTCTGTGAAGGCACTCAAGTAGATGTGTCCA
The DNA here is from genome assembly GCA_030064385.1 of Melaleuca quinquenervia. Taxonomy (NCBI): domain Eukaryota; kingdom Viridiplantae; phylum Streptophyta; class Magnoliopsida; order Myrtales; family Myrtaceae; genus Melaleuca; species Melaleuca quinquenervia. Next base: position 1,185,798 of record CM057722.1, on the reverse strand, counting down.
TCATGTCAAACTTTCTACACTTCCCGAGAAGTGAATTAACTAAGTCTCGGCTTTTCAATTCTTTATAAAAAAAACCGTGAACAAAATTCATGAAGTTTCATATATTTACACCACCAGTTCTGGTATCAGCTCAATTTTGTTCATTCTGCATCAGAACCATAAGTCAATGTGCCATGATGAAATGTGCCCGAGCCCATCAACAATAACGACTTAACTATTCCCTCTAAAAAACCAAAAAACTGGACCCATCACTTCCACAAGAATGGCCAGTCTTAATGACTATGGAGCAGGTCTCCAGGTTTGAACGAGGTCCATATATTTCAGGGTACAGCATTAGACATAAATATTATTATTGATATGGAGTGCTTTATAATCGCTCTCATTACTTTCACTCAATAATCAAACCCCTCAATTAGCATAGAATGAAAACATTCATCATTTTAAGCACCAAAAGGCACATTGTAAACTATTTGCAAAATTTCAAGATACATCAAGTCACGAAGAGCTGTCAACTAAAGCAGGAGGAGGCCCACTCAAATTAAGAGACAATCAAACCACAACAGCTAAATCAAACAAGCTGACTACAGTATACCCAAACACCACAGGTCTCCTCTACTGTGGCTCTTACCAAGCCAAAGCCCAATGCGAGCCACTATGACCAAGCATGCCTGGGTTACTTTTCAACTTCTTGCTTTGTCTATCAGATGATCGGCACCAAGCAATATTAGCAGGGAGGTGAATTATAACACTGAAGACTCTTCAAACAAAGAATAGCAGTTGCTTATCATCAGAATCAAACTTTAATCAGACAAAAACAAGACAACAATGACGTTAATTAATTTTACAAGGGCTACCCGAGTATCCTTATTCTTCCCTCAGTGGCAAGTTTTGGAAGTATCAGATCAGCGACAGTCAAACCACTAAATTTAGTAAATCGCTTTCCAAGTCAGAGAGCCCATGGCGAAGCCAAATTTCAAGCTGCAGACCTTAGGTTTCTCAATAGCTGAACGAAATGAAACAACTACAAGTTCCAGTGAAGAAAACTAGTAAGTAGAAGGAGAATGGAGACAGAGACAGAATCACATACTGGTAGAGTACATCCCCTGATGCAGGGTTCTTTTCTTTTTCAGCATCTCTTTCACTTTGAAGGTTCTCAAGCTGCTGATCAGCAGCTGCTAAAAGTAAATGTGGATGATTTTGGAGTATTTGTGCCAAAAGCTGTCCAATCGGGGACTCAAATGTTAGAGGAGCGACTGGGAATAGGTTGTCACTTAAATCCCCAGAGGCTCTAATCATTGAGCCTCTTGCTCGATACCTTCCCCGCCCATTTCCTAATGTCTGGATAGCAAAAGAGCGGCATCTCTAGAAAAGACTAACACTTGGTGAGGAACATGTACATTATGCAAGAAATTTCAGGGTTCAGTGAATGCAACATATGCATCCACTGCTAAAACATCAGTCAACATAAAAAGCAACCATATGGACATATCATGTTCCATTATTCACTTTCCTCAAAGTCCAACCCCGACCTGTTATTGAATAATAATCGTAATGAACATTTACAAATCCACCCCACTTGCAATCTAACAATAACAAACGCAAGCGTGAAGTCTCATACTCTCTCCATCGTATTGACATATTCACTTTCAATAAACTAGCAGAGTGCCAATATTGCAGCATTCATATCATAAAGAATGATGCCAAGGGTGCAAAGAGCTTATGCTAACAGTTGCTCACAAATGATATGGCAAACTCATGGTGGGTTCTTGAATATGCCCCACTTGTTTAAATGCCCGTTTAGAGTTTGTGACGTCGCTACACAGAACCGATTTTCCAAGAAGTTCTTCCTACCCATGGCACTACCATGACTCTATCTCCAAAGCTACCACTTATCACGCCATCCCAAACGCGCTACAATAGAAGGATCGATGATGTCCACACAGAAGATCCGATCTGACAGCGCGTCACACCATCGGGCACCTTGAAACCGTCATTTCGCTGCCCCTCACAATGACACGAGCATAGAAAGTGCAAATTCACTCGATTACGCGCATACACCTCTTGCAAAGTATCAAACCAAGGGACCAAGGGACACCCATCAGAACATTTTCAACCCGCTCGACCATCACAGGTAGAAGGCACATACCTTGACGAAACCACCAGAGGGGAAGAACTTAGAACCCGAGAAAGGGTGGAAACGGATAAACTCGGAAGGGGGCCTGTGGCTTCCACCTGACGCCGGCGGAATGTTCATCAATACGTCGTTCGTCGCGCCCAAAATCGGCATTTTCCCTGTAAAATTGTCTCGTCGTTGTGGGACGAAGGAAGTACGAGCTCGCGGAGAGAGAGAGAGAGATGTCGGACGAGGTTCTATAGTGCAGACTGCAGAGAGTGTGGTCGAAGCAGTTTGCTCCCGTCAATTTTTGATATTTTCATGTCGTCTTTCTTTTTCCTTAATAAAGACATTTTCTTTTCTGGAGCAGCACGGCACTAGCATGCCACCAAATCGATATGTTCAATTTAGGCCCAATTCCCTGAAAAAACCAACATTAACTTCAATCTTAATTTTACCATAAATATTTTTTTGTATCATAAAAGTTTCCTAACTTTTGATTCAATCAGTCTCAATTCTGCTTGAAATTTTTTTTATCTCATTAAAAATCATCAATTTTAGATCCGATTTTAGTTTCATCATAAACTTATAAAAAACCGTCACTTTTATCTGAATTCAATATCTACTCTTGTTGCCTCCATCAGAAATCGCTTTTGGTTACGTTGTTGCTCCTTTTTATTTGAGATGAATTTCCATGTTAACCTATATGACATCTTATTGAATCTGAATTTGGATAAAGACTAAAGCAATTAGGTTTGATTTTCTTCAATTGCTATTACTTTTAGAAGAGTCTTCCTTCCATCTTGCTCGAAGATCTTCAATTTGCACTCAGTCTTCAATCTCTTATGCTCATGAGCTTTTATCTCTCTTGTTCAACTTGGCTCGGTATGCTAGAACAACTCGCTCATTTTATCTCCCGATTGTCAAAAGAAATTTGGGACAAAGGATCAAATAAGACAAATTGGGACTCAATTAAAAAAATTAGTGATTTAGCCATAATAAGTTTAGAGTACAATTGGAACCAACCCTAAAGTTTGTGATTTTTTATGGGACGAAAGAAAGTTTAAGGTAAAATTAGTATTGCTCCTAAGGTTGAAGGGTTTTTATGGGGCGAAAAAAGTTTAGAGTAGAACTAGGACTAAAATTAAAGTTGAAGTTTTTATCAGGTATTAGGCCATTTAATTTAACCATGCGATGAATTATAAGTGAATAAAAATGAATGTATTCAATACTTAATGAGAACATATCATATGATATAGTTTACTAATAGTATTAAATCAATCTCTATATGATGAACATTATTCCTTTAATAATTGCGTCCCGAATCAATATACAAACGATGTTCCAGTAATTTTTTTTTTTGCCGTGAAGTGATTTCCATATTAAACTTGTTCTTTTATCTTACATCAACGGAAGTCATAAATATATATATATATATATATATATATATATATATTTGTATCATCAAAGAGTGATTTACAACGTAAAAACTCAAAGCATTGTACAAAGTGACATCAAAAAGAGCAAATATCTCAAATTGCTTTTCTAATATCCACGAAAAGATGAAATGTACTTGAACATTTATTGACCCCACTAATAATAGCATCCCTAGTTGCAAACATCATCCAAATTCTTCATTCTGTGGTTTTTAAGACCAAGGCATCAGTTAGACAATACTCTTGAATTTCCCACTTCCATGACATATGAAGTCGACGAGTACCTCAAGGATGATGATTCAGGCTACATCAAGAAACTCGGCTATGAGAACCTTCATCTTTTCCACGGGGGGATGGTCAAATCTTCCCTTATCTTGTTCTTTCCATGGTGGCTCAGGACGTTCTTACTCCAACGGCATTAACCGTGTCGTTCGAGGCGACTTTCGATAGGGCGACAAGAAGCAAAGGTACGGTTGTGGTCTGCAGATCTTGGCGGACGGAAATTCGGACGCCGGAGGAACTTGCTTAAGTTTTGGCAGCCACGGAGTACGACGCCATCTCGTCCTGTCCCTAATAATGGAAGCTACGACATTGAGTCTTGCTTTTTCTCTTAAGGTGTGATTGTCCAAGCTTGAGTGCCAAGTGGGTGCGCTTGTATTTCTGTAATGAAAAGATGTGTTGTTTTCAATCTGATTCAATAGTGTATTTTCATCTATTGGATTGTAGGTTTTTTTTTCCTTTTTTTACATGCATTTGCCTAAATCGACATTGTATGTACTTGAACTTCCGAGCCTGAGAATCTCGAGTGAAAAGTTATCCGATTGATAACAAAGAAAGAGAATTCTTGACGCGACTGGATTTTGATACTTACCACTCTCGCCCAGTAATTTGATCGGAAGAAACATTCCGATGTCCTTAAAACTTCCTGATATCTGATCATTTCCTTTGTACAGTCCATGTCCTTAAAACTCCCTGATATCTGATCATTTCCTTTGTACAGTCCATGTTGCCGTCGCGCCGTCACCCCGTGTAGAAAATATTGTTGCCAAAAGCTTCCCTCGTACAAAGCTCAAAAACCAGATGCATAAAAATGGCAAGGACCATATGAGCAGGTCATTTCAATGCACGTTGAGCAATGAAATAATGTCTCCCAAAGACAGCTCGGGTAATCGATCTCCTGGTTTTCCAGTTGCGGAGAGGCATGTTAATCACCTGTCATTTTGATCTTCTGAGATGTCTATGTGTAGTATATATTTGGACTTTTGCGAGGCAAAACTTAAAATGGATTGCAGTGCCCAATAAGCAATGAGAATAACAAGAGTAGCACATGAATGAACTCAATGCTTGTTACCAGCATAATCAAGCTCATTAAATTCTCTGAATTACACATCAATCAACAGTACTCGGTACACATAAGTGTAATTGCTACCCTTCTCAACAGATAAAAATAAGGGTGGAAGGCAAACTTCACAGTGCTCAAGCCCAATCCTACATTCTCAACTATAAGGCTTGCTGACAGATGATTAAGGCAAGACAAATTAACATATCCTAAACTATGAAGGTCAGCTTCAATAAGCGTTGGAACTACATACTACGTAAAATGAGAACTTCCTGTTGCTAGTTGGTTAGGTTACACTCCAGAACCAGCATGACAGGGTAGCCAATAACTCTAGTGAGCGCTCTGGCCATGTTCAGTCTTCGCTGTCTTCTGAGATTCACTTTTCAAATGTCTTTCTTCAGACCTTGAATCTTCATGCGCGGGAACTTCCCCAAGCCTTTCCTGCAAAAGTGTGGTGTAAAGCATTTTAGGTGTCGAATCAGATGCTGTGCTGTGTTGATAGTGCAACAGGGAGTTTACGGGTTAAACTGGCTATATACACTTCCATTTAAAAGGGGAATTAAGGTCTACACCATTTTATGCTGCATGTGTGATTGATCACTAATCAGTTAGGTTCGGTAACAATAGCATCTTATGTGAAGGAGACCTTAAACGGTCACCTAATAAACAAGAGGACGAGGTTGTGTTAATGAGACTAAGCCACTGGAGGAAATAACAGGCAACAGAAGAGGAAGAAAAACAAGAGAAGCGTCTTTTATATCACCTTCAGAGAAGCATTCTCCGCAAGAAGCTGCTCGTACTCACTCCTGATGCGGCTCACTTCAGCTCTTAGAGAGGCATTTTCCTCTTTTAAAGCTTCAGCACGGTGTGCAAGCTCGTCGCATTCAGCCTGGCTCAATGCAAATGTAACCAACAAACTTCATTGCTATAATCGGTGCATGTACCTCAACAAGAACTGATTTTGAGACCATTGCAATTACCTGCTTCCGAAGTCGAGATCGCCGAGCAGACTCACGGTTTGACTGCTTCCTTCTCTGCCGTTTGAGTTCTCTTTCATCCTAAAAGAAACAAAAAAGGGACTTGAGTTCAAACATGCTAGTTCTATAAGGCATCTCTACAGCTACATATTAATGTCCTACAGGAAAAATATGCTCTTAAACCCCATGTGTGCCAACTGCATCAATATAATTGACGCAAAGTACAAGTGAAAATATGCAAATCTGCAAGCATCAGTGCCCACGCAAGCAGATGTAATCAGCATTGAGAAAGCAATGGAAGACCCTCATGACTGCACAAACCTTATGTCCAAGCTTCTTGTGCCCTACTGAACAATAAGACCAGATTCATTGTGAATACATTCATAATGTCTAGAACTGAAGCTAAATCGTTGATGCCACCAGCGGGCAAGTAATATACTTGCCGTTTTAACCAGGCAAATATTGCCACAAATACACAAACTAGAAAGCTACAGCTCTTAATCAAAACTTTGAGGTAACCTGTAGCCACATCTGAGACTGATCTCTTGACCCAGGAGTGACCATTCCTCCAGCAACTGGAGTAGAAGGAACCTTCCCACGAATTGCCGGGATAGCAGGAGTACCCCAGTAATCCATTCCAATATTCAAACTTGTAGTGGGACCAGGAACACCTGCTGGGCCACCAGCAGCCATTGGCACCAACGCCATTGGTTGGTTCGCTGTTGCATGTGGAGTGTTTGATCCTCCATTTTGAGAACCATGTTCAGCATTGCCGTTTTGAGATACGTCTGCATAAAAAAGATCACATAAATTCAATTGATATCCACACTCACAGATTAAAAATGCGCAACAGTATGGTCGGTTTTCAAGCACCAAACCTTCCAAGGAGTCTGGTCTGCCTCCTGATTTCGGTTGGGAGTCCTGCAAAAATAGTTGCGTGCATTCAACTATCAACTGAGAGAGAAACATAGTCAAGCCAACAATTGGGAGTGTGGCAGCTGTAGCTACTTATTCAGAAAGAGTGTTATAAAAGGAGCCCACTTAGAAAAGGGGCTTCTCCGCTCATTATTTATGTTCCTATGCCCAAGATGACAAACCTCAGATTATGCAATCCATTTGGCCGAAGCAGTGCAGAACTCATATGTTACAACTGAAGAAATTACCAAGGACAAGAATACACACACTGACAACCCCCGCCGCCCCAAAGAAAATAATCGCAACAAACTAATTGGACAGTAATTACTAATTCATCAAGTATGCACCGCTGGTCATTGCTGATGGATGCCTAATTATAACTTTCATATAGTTAGACAAAATTCCTTGGAGAGCAAAATGATCACGGCACTCACGTTCTGAGAATTATCATCACTTCCTTCACTTGTACCTTCACTTGCACTCTCAGCACTGCATGTAAAGTCCAATATCAGCAGAAATGTTTCAAAACAATATGGTGTAACATTCATGTCAATTAAGTAGAGAAAATATTAAACTCATGGCACCAATAAACCCCAATGAAAAATTCTCAAAAGTAACCACATTCTGATAGGTATCCCATGACGCTCTGCACCAACATTACATCCATTCAGTGCAAAGTATTGTGACACGTACAACAAAATAGAGATTTTCACAATAATGGAAGAGAAAGACAACATCCTCCATGTACATTTTGCATGCAAAAGATCGATACAACTACTAACTTTACCCAAAAAAAAAAAAAAGACAACATCCTCCTTATAGTTTAACAAAGCTTTTCAATTCAGATACCTTCATAATTTCCAACTTCAGAAGCATAGCAAACTCAAAAAAAGACTACAGAAGCCCTTAGTCATCCTTGCGGACACTACTGTATGCATGTAATAATCACAAAGGGCACTCTTACCTTTTAGAATAAGCACCGTTAGCAGATGCTACAGATGTTTTGGCAAGCTCATTGTTTTTTCCTGTAATCATATTCAGACTCCCCAGGCTCCCCTTTGATCTTTTGATAGGCAATTTTTCTTTGACTTCAGATGCCTTACCATCAGCTTCCCCAGTTGTACTTCCCTGCAAACATGCGTCATCATGAGTTGACACTTCCACAGTGACAGATGATTAGCAAGAAATTGTCCAGGGAACTCATGGAAACCTCAGCAATCCCATTTGGAGAAGGCATGGCAAAGGGACTAAAAGGATAAGATCCCTGTTGAATAAGATAGGAGATCTTAGTTAGCGGCATGGGAACTTGCTGAAGATAACATGTATAGAGTAATGGATATGAAAGTACCGGGGGAATAGATGGGTGCGCGTATATGCCACCATGGGGATACATTGCAACGTAAGGATGGGGCGGGGTGCCATAAGGAGGCATAATATGCTGCATCAAGGGCTAATGTTAAGGCTCTAATAACAACACTAAACAATGTAACGGGCTTGAATAATGACCGAGGCATTAAAAAAAAAACATGTACAAGACAGAGACCATGGGGATTATTGGTGCTTGCTTGTCAGCTGAGACAACATTGAAGCAATAATAAGCCTTATCTAGTATCCGCTCTATGGTCAGATGCAAATAAACAGAGACAAGGGCTGGAAATAAAAAATGATCAACTAGATCACAGAGAACTTCAAGCAGTTAACTAAATCCATATCAATTGCATTCCATTGGCAAAACAACTGATGTAATCTCTAGTTCTAGACGACACCAAAAGTGTGTGATACACCGATCGACAAAATGAATGCATGTCGAAAGAGAGTATGAGTCGCCATTTCTGAAATCGAGCAAGTATCCTTACAAAACATCAGTAAAACTTTCCCTTCCTTGTAATTCTCAGTTCCGTCGAGCAATTCGATTATCAGTTTGCTTAATTTGTTCAAATATTCAGGCTGCATCCCATGAGATTAGACAGAGATAATCGCACAGTGACTAACAGTTCGGCCAAGCAATTTGACTATCAGTTTGCTTAATCTATTCAAATATTCTGGCTTCATCCTATGAGATAAGACAAAGATTATCATGTCCTCACTGCAGAAGGATGCCATATTCTTCATTTTTCAACTTTCAGAGTTAAGTGCGTCAGCACTTACCAAAAAGTTTAAGTTTTTAGAGATCGATGCAAATAGTATTTTGTAGTAAATAAATAAATAGGGGACACAAATGCTGTTAAAATGACAATAAAGTAAAATAACCAAGCCTGATCCATGAGGGTAAAATAATGGTTGAAGCACTGTGCTAATACAAATAAAAAGAAGAGAATCCTATAAATTGGCAAAATAGAGACCTTGCACTCCTGGACCAGGTTAAAATTGAGTATCATATAATCTATTTTAGAACCTTCTGTTAAAGGGTGGAGTGTATTATATTTTACATCTTAAGATAACACTTAGTAACTACGATGTAGCTCATATTAAAAGTCAAAACAACTTGGAACAACTTTGGAAGTCCTAACCAATGAGCCAAGTTACTTTACTGAATAACAGAATAACGAAATTCATACACATCTGAGTATTAGAACATATTGGGCACCGACTCTCTCAAATCTAAGGAAAGATGAAGTCCCTAGGACAATATTGCCAAGTAATGGGGTCTATTCGAAGAGTAAAACTTTTAGAAGCATAAGCAGCACAGGTTTCACATACCTGAACACCCCACATATATGGTTGAGCATGGGGACTTGATGCCAAAAAACCATGTGGAGGAATAGGAGAATATGCCTGTTTGACAGACAACAATTGTGTCAGAATTCGGAAATTCATTCCTACAGCTATCAAATTACACTGATTAGTGACAGTTTCAGCAAGTACACCTGAAAACCAGACCAATCTGGAGTAACTGGGTTGGCACTAGTGGTTGAAGATTGCTCCTGAACATTAAAACCAGAAGCAAAAATATGCAAACTTAATTCAAAAGTTTCGCTTGCACGGGAAAATCTCAGTAAAACTGATAAGCTCAGCAGAGAGAGCGGAAGTATACCAGGGTAGTAGGAGGTGCCACCTTCGTCTCTTTCTCCTTGGCAGATTTTTCAGTCTCACTGCTACCCATATTTCTATCCTGCTCTCTCCACAAATTCCTCAAAGCATCCTGTTCTAAAAGCATCCAACATTGCAAGTTATTACATGCCCAAAAAATGAACACTGTCTCCAAAGATGCAAACTGAAACCAACAATTCAGAAGCCCAAGGTCTTGAGAGACCGCGCTAAATGCATATTAAAAGAGCTATCGCCAATAAACCAGATTGGCTGCATTAGCTTCCAGCTGATAAAAATAAAATAAAATTCAGCTCTCTTGTTGAAATCCTAAACAATCGACAACCCCATAGTTCCAAATTTCTGATTCCCTTGCCACTCACAAGTTATTCCAGCAATTGAAACTTTGAAAATCAACACGCAGCTGCAGGCCCGGGTAAAGAGATTAAAGAGATGCACATGCAGAGAATTAGAGACTGAAAACAGGAAAATCCACGCCGTCAAACCCGACATTTCTAACGCATGTGATAAACGCAATCCGTCTTCCAGCGAGAAAGCATGAAAGTCAACTGATCGATCAGCAATTACCGAGAAATGCCCCTCTGATTTACAGATGGAGGAGTGATCGCAAATCAATCAACGAAATTCACAAGGAAGCAGCTTGGTCGCCGAGGCTGCGGAATCAGCTCAAGCAGGGCGAGATTCCCACGGAGGGGACAGGAAATTGACGAGACGCTCCAATAATTCGAGGCAAAAGGGGGCAGAATTCGGGGAGGGATAGGATCAAGAAGAGGAATTAGGGTTTGGTACCTTGGGCTTAAGAGTATTTGGGGGTTCACGGAGCTGGATTCTGTGGGTGAACGTACAGTTTAGCTGTCCTGTTGAGAAATCTTGTCCCGGTTTTACCCCTGGTGGGAATCTCGAATTCCTACGTTGTCCCTGTACTAATTCTTCCTCATTTGGTCAAACTCGACCGTCGATTTTCCACGTGTAATCCTGATGGCAACAACTATCGTCCCCGTCAACGTTAACGCCAAATTTAACGACGGTAACGGCCAGTCATGTCTTTTTCCTTTTTCTTTTTTTTTCGCATTTTTTTCCCAGAAACGACACGAATAATTTTTAAATTTTTACTCGACATGCATTATAATTTATGAACTTTAGCAATTATGGGGCTAAATTGAACATTTACAAAAAAAATTCAACCATTTAGTGACCGCATCAGATTTCTAACTAAAGTTCATGGATTATATCGAACAAATTATAACTCGATAATTATATTATATATTTGGTCAAAATATGGAGATATTTGCATCATTATCTTTTTCGATATTGTTGTTGGCAAAAAATATATCATTAGGTTCACAATAGTGTAAAAAAAATATTTAACCTTGCATAAAATAAGTGACATGCATCTTGAGCTAATTTGTAATAAGAATATTCTATAGATTGATTAAAGGTAAATGTCTTATGTATATTTTACATCTGGACTTAATAGAAGTCCTAATGATACTATGATTTAGAATTATTCGGAAAAATAAATTGCATGAATTATCTGCAATTTTTACGCCACGCCAATATATATTTTTTATTGAGAAAATAAATTTATGCAATTTATAAGTTCCAATTGCGAACTTGCTGGGCATTTCGTACATGCCCAGGCCAACTTTATTGTGTTTAATTGTCAATAGAAAAAAAAGTAAAGAGGAAGTTATGTATTGATGAGGGTTAGGATTAGATATCTCAAGTGGTATGCTGATAAATCTCGTACTTTTTGGAGCATATGTCTTCAGATTTGAAAATTTTGTTCATATTCTCCAGTAAAAAAAATTATCCAAATCCATTTTCGAGTGGCCCGCTTCATAGCACGTGCGTAACAAAAACTGTTTGTCTAGTTTTTTTAATATATAAAAAAATTAGCCACTTCCCTCTATTTGTTAAGCAACAGTCTAATTCACAATTACCGACTAAATCTACTTGAATAATTATCGCAATCTCTCTGTAAAAGAAAATCAATTTCCTCCTTGTCCGCAAGTCGTCTACGATTATATATATTATGCTCACATGTTTAAAGTTTGGTTGCACTTAAAGAAAATCGAGTTTGAGTTGCCCTCGTATCTAAGAGTCAGATTAGGGTAAATTGCTTTGCTTTAAATTTAAAAAGTCGTCCTCAACTATCTTCGCCATATCGAAAAAAAAAAGAAAAAATTGAAAAATATTAATTTATATTTATCACCGGGTTCGTTGTTAGACTCATCAATTTTGGACTAAATGGCATCTTTGAGTATTAATTTACGAATCGTGGTTAATTTGTTTATTGCAATTTGCAATGTAGGGGAACCAAATTGTTGACCTGGATATTGACTATTTTATGCGGTACAATTGATATTAACATTAACAATTTTTATAATATTTATAATATTCTTATTTTCGTTTGTTTTTTTTTGTTAGACTTGGTTTATGTCCACATTAGTAGCTGGATAAAAATATTTAGAGTTCGATCAATACAATTAAAGGATAATGATCGAATTAACATAGCTATAATATATTTTGTTGTAATTATCCTCTTTGACCTACAAAAATTATTTCGTTGCCCGTGAAGTAAAAAACCAATTTAAAACGAGAGAAACACAAAAACATGCCAAGTGATACAAGATCCATGGTAGATAATAAATATTAATTGATCACGCGACGTCATTACTCTTCTAACTATGATAATATTTGTCGTGATTTTTGGGGAGTAAAAAAAATTGCCAAAAAAGTTTAAACTCTATTATATGACTACCAACTTAGCATTAAATTTTTCAATTCGACCGAGGACTAAATTATTTGGCGATTTATCGACGTAGTCATTTTGACTAATTTTAACTAATAATCACTAACGTATACACTTTTTTGTAATTTTTTTATTATCGTACCTATTCTTTCACTATTGCCCTCGTAAGGGTTGGCCGTCCCTTAAGGTTGTCAGCTAGTAGTGAAAAGAAAAAGAAAAAAATAATTATAAATATAATAAATTGAAAAAAATTGTTAAATTTATTTATATTAATACCAGTCATTTCACATCAATATAGTCGGCGTCCACTTCAACAATTATTGTCCAAAATTAGCTAGAAAATTTACATTGATAAATCGTTAAAAAATTATGAATAAATTGATTAAATCGAAAATTTTAAGATTAGGTTCATATTCATGTGATATATTAATTACTTTTTTATAATTATTCCTAAAAATTATTACTGTGGATGTAAATTTATATTAATTTATTAAGTTAATGGCGTAGTGAATTTAAATAGCACAACTTTGATGTTGATTGAACATGCATGATTTGTCCAAACTTCGAGGGCCCTTTTTTATACAGCAAGAGAGGAAAAAAGACGAAGAAGATGGTCATTTTGACCATAGGAGAAGAGATTAATAATTTTGTGGATTAACGGCCATAGTAATGCACCGATGACAACCTTAACTCGGCACACGTGGGATTAAGGCTTTGTTTGTCTTTCTCGTAAGATTATTTATTTATTTATATATTATAGAAGCTTCAGGTGATGAAAAGAAAGAGATCAATATACGTGCTCAATTAGGATATAAAAAAAGTAAAAAAAAGAAAATATTCTGGACGAACTTTTAAGATTTTAATAATCTCGAAACCTTATACGTATGCCCAACACGTAAATAACTGATTTCCAGCTTTATTGCTACTCTCTATGAAAAAAATACTAGATTCTTCATAATTTTGTAGATATTATATTCGCATTGAATTAATTAATTTAATAATATTTTATCTCATGAGAAACTGATTTATTATGGTTATACATCTAACAAATATTTTTTTATAGGAGGAAACAAATCACACGCAATATAAATAAACAGCACACTTAAAAGTCACAAATTAGAAATATTCTAATAAATTGAAGTTGCTAACGTCTTAAATAGGGATCATTGTGTTAGGGTGTTATACTAGTCTTCCCGAGGTATAGGGATCTAGTATTTTTTCATAGTGAATTTATCGGTCATAAAAAAATAATTCGGGAACGGCACCTCATTAAATAATTCGGGAACGGGGCCTCATTTTTTATTTCTGGGTAGCTGTCAAGAAAGTTTCTTCTAAAACTATTTCTTGAATGCCAAGTTAATTTTCAACTTTACAAGCCGATTAGAAATTTGACCAGAGTTAATTTGCAAGAGGCGCTCAGCGGTATTAGAAGGAGAATCAATCGAGAAACGCCGCAGATGAACGACAAAAGCAAATCCTACCCCAAGTCTCCGCCTCGTCGTCGCGAAGCTGAAGCTGGAGCTGGAGCGACCTCCGTCTTCATATTCAATCGAATCGGATCCGATCGGAGCCCGCACAATCCGCCCGTTAGCAGTCCGCACGCCGTCGCCTCTCGATCACTCCCGTGATTCCAGCTGAATCACCGATCCCATCGCCAGCATGGGCTTCGAAGACGACCCGTATGGCCCCAAACCCTAGGTCTTTCATCGTTCTTTCGATCTTTTTCAGGCAATTTCGGTGGCTAATCGAGGTATTTGTGGTGGTTTTCCTGTTGCAGGTACCGGGACGAGGAAGGAGAGCCGTTGATGGACTTCGACGACATGCCGTCGGATCGGGAACAATCGCCCGAGCCTCAGCAGCGACACGATCACTTCCTTGACGAAGAACTCGAGGACGACATTGAAGGGGACAATTGGAAAACCGGCCGTGAGCGGTCGCAGACTCCGGTGTACGAACCGGATCAGTCCGAGTCGAAGTCGAGGCCTAGGAAGAGGCTGATTAAGAAAGGAGCCGGCTCTGGGAAGTTCAGCGAGGCGGGCCTGGATGATTTTGCGGATGACGACGAGGGTTTTCGTGGCGGAGGAGCTGAGGATTTTGCGAGGGAAAGCTCGGAGGAGGATAGGAGATTGAAGAGGAAGATTGTGAAGGAAGGTGGTAGTGGGAAGAAGGAGAAGAGGCATAAGGGGGAGAAGAAGCATGGGACGAAGTCGGTGATTCCGAAGAAGGGGATGGTTTATACGGGAAGAGGTTCTAGGGATCATGACGGGGATGTTAAGGAGATGTGGGAAACCATCGCCGGTGGCGATTCTGAGGTATTTCATCAATTCCTCTGTCTCAGGTTGTGGATGCCTGTCTCTGTGCTGCCGATTGATGTAGTTGGTCCGGGACTGGTTTTGTATGTTAGGAATCGATCCTTGTCTGTTCAGTGCTTTTGAGGCAGCTTTGCTTACAATCTGATTTTCAGGGGAAAAATAGTTTGGATATTGCTTCATCCGAAGTGATTAAATTTGATGTTTGACAGTTAAAATTTGAGTTTTTTTTTTCTCTCGTTGCATTTAATCTAATGCATTTTTTTCATCAACTTGAACTGCTATTATCTTGTGTACGATATTCAGCATACCAGTTCCATGAGTCTGCGCCCAGGAATTCCTTGTTTCTTATTTGGTGTTTTGGCTTTTGGTTATTAATGTCTACTGTTTCCACGAGTCCATAAACAAATTATGGAATGTCAATGGACTTGGTTGTTTCTGCTTTGGTATTCTGGCTTTTGATTATCAACGTCCTCAGAAATTCTTTGTTTGCTCATGCTCTAGAATCTTTTAGGCAACATGCTCAAATTTCTTTGTTGCCCGGAATTGGTTATTTTATTCCAGCGTTCTTGGCAGATTTAATATTTGGAGCCTTGTTACATGTCTCTTTTATGTGACAGGATGATCAAGATGGTGTTAGAACCGTGGATGATGATAATTTTATAGATGATAGTGGTGTTGATCCTGCGGAAAGGTATTACATGGATAATGAACCACATTCTCCTGGTGATGCTCCTCAGGTCAGTATTCAGTTCATAATTTGATTTCTACCAATCAATCTTTCAAAGCAGGGTTATTTCTGGATCCATATGTACGGTTTCTTTTCTGTTTCAATTGCAAATTGATACCTATCATTGGTTGTGCTTCATCATTACTAATAAGAAAAAAAATGGTTGAGCTTCATTGGTGTCGCCTTGAATTTGCTAGGCAGAGGAGGGTGACGTTGATGAAGAAATCAAGGAACTTTTCAAAATGGGTAAGAAAAAGAAGAAGAGTGAGAAGAGTCCTGCAGAAATTGCTTTGCTGGTTGAGAATATCATGGCTGAGCTTGAGGTCACAGCTGAGGAAGATGCAGAATTCAACCGGCAGGGAAAACCTGCGATTAATAAGCTCAGGAAGTTGCCTCTTCTGACAGATGTTCTATCTAAGTAAGCTATCATCGCCCGTTCTATCTGTTTAGGCTCCATTTATATCTTTTCATGATGAAATTTGACACTGACGCAGGAAGCAGCTTCAGCAAGAGTTCTTAGATCATGGAGTCTTAACACTCTTAAAGAATTGGCTTGAACCTCTTCCTGATGGAAGCTTACCCAATATAAACATCCGTGCTGCAATTTTGAAGATATTGACTGATGTATGCTCACTTTTTTTCTCTTCACTGTTTTTGTCTGGAACAAGGGATAGCTGTTGCTTCAGGTGAAACCTTTTTTTAAACTTGAAAAACTGCTGGCTGTTTGCAGTTCCCTATAGATTTGGAACAGTACGATAGGAGGGAGCAATTGAAGAAAAGTGGCCTTGGAAAGGTTAGTGTTTGCCTCGTAAAAGCAACAGTTAGTCCTAAATTCCTATTATATGTACTTACCTGTTCTGTATGGACTGAGGCACCCCCTTGTGCAGGTTATAATGTTTTTGTCAAAATCTGATGAAGAAACAACATCCAACAGAAAGCTCGCCAAAGATTTGGTTGATAAATGGGTAAACCACTGATTAATTCACTCCTGACCTCTTATGATATGCAAGTTTGAAGTTCTTAACACTGTTATGTGTCATAACTAAAAGTGAACTAATACATCATTGAAAAGCCTTGTGCGTTTCAGTGTGCTGTCGGTTGATAAGTCATTGAACTTGTGGCATTGTTTACCCCAGAAAGATTTGTCTCTAATATATTGGAGCTGAGAGTTAGACAAAACTACCTTTTCGATCTCCTTGGTACATTGGTCCTTTTGTGCATCTAAAAGATGTTTGCTTCTGGCTTTGGTTTATATCTTCTGTTTCATTTCTGCCTTGCATAGTTTTAAACCATGAGCTTAAGAATCTTTGCGATTTGGGACCCAGTATAGTTCTGTTTTTACTGCTGTTTTCTTTTATTTTTACTTTAGTTGATTCGGTTTTTTCTTGAAATTTTCTCTCTTATTGATATTCTTCTAAAGTTACTTCAACCACCGCATAACTGTCTTTGCGGCGACTTCTGATGATTCTTCTGGGTACTCAATGATTCTAAGCTTTGCTTCCTTGTTAGTGATCTTAGTATCTCATAGTTCATTTTGGACACATTTTATGCTCATCTGCTTGATGATTGGTAAATAGAAAGGGATTGCAGCTAGTTTCTTGGATTTTTGAAGCAATGCATAGGACAGCGATTGTGTGCATAAAGAAGACAATTCATCATGAGTCAGTGGTTTCCAATGATTCGTATACTCTGCTTGTATGTTTGAGGGGGTTGCAGAGTCGACCAATATTCAACAAGAGCACGAGATTTGAGGAGATGAGAAACTTGGAAGATGATAGGATTCCCTATCGAAGGCCATCGGTGAAGAAGTACTTTCTTCTTCTGGTTACTTTTGTTTTTGTATCTTCACTTTTCTGTCAATGAGGAGCCTTTTTTTTTTCTTTTGGGTGAATCTTTTAGTTTCCTTGGATAATTGTCTTATCTGGATGGTCAATTGTTGGATAGGCCTGCCAGTAAAGATACTGGGATGGAGTCCAGAGACGGTGATCTTGATGCTGATGTGTTCTCACGGTGAGTTTTGATCTCTGGTTAGCCTGATTAGAGATTCTTGTGCTGGCCATGTTGGCAGTTTTCATGCTTGACCTCGTTGCAGAGAGCGCAAATCTGGTCAGTCATCCTCTAGGCTGCATGCGTCGAGGCCTGAAGCTACACCTTTGGACTTTGTGGTGCGCCCTCAATCTAAGATTGATCCAGATGAAATTAGAGCACGTGCTAAGCAAGCCATGCAAGATCAGCGCCGACTAAAGGTTAGTTGTCTAGTATTTTTGTGATGGATAATAAGGGATTTTTGTTGTGAATAGTCTCATTGGATCTGGTGCTGGTAAAAATGAGCAACTATTGGATATCTTAAACTGTATGAATGTGTATTAGGAAAGCATTAAGAGGAAAATGTAAGGGGTTCATGGGGGGAATAACTTGTCTGCATTTCCTTTCCAGTGTGGCAACTGCATGTGATACTTGATAATCTTTTCCTTGAGAATGGTCGTTTCACTTCTTTTCTGCGACGTGTAACTGCCTGGAACATGTCGTTTAGTCTGTATTTCTTATTTATGAATTCACACACACTTGAGATTTGGAGTTATAGAAGATCTATTGCTTAGAACTTTATTTGATAAATCACCACTGGTTGCCTTTCCTGGCACATTTACATGTTCACTCTTATTTTTGTGCGTGGCAGATGAACAAGAAGTTGCAGCAGTTAAAAGCACCGAAAAAGAAGCAGCTTCAGGCTACAAAGCTTAGTGTGGAAGGCCGTGGTATGACAAAATATCTATGATAGGCGACCACACTCTCTGATCTGGAGGAAATTTCTGCTATTCGGCAGGATGGATGGGCCAATAGGGGCATATATTCAGATGCCCAGGGCCGGATTTTAGACCCTCATAATTGTGATTGGGGTCTTTCCATGCTTGCATAGCTGCTGTCAAGCTGAAAGATCCGTTCAAAATCGTATCAAAAGTATTGTTTAATTGACCATCTGACAATGCCTTTATTGTGGCATAGTTAATGCTTCCTACTCTTATCTTTTGAGCTGTTTGAGGACCTCAAATTCTTTGAGGAATTTATGAGTTTTTCCTACCTTTGGTTGTAGTGGTTACCCGACTTGGATGAACTTTATGTACGTCCGAAGTAGAGGAAAGGTAAACACCCAAAGGGAAAAAAAGGGTAGAGGAAAAGTATGGAGAAGCTTAAAATGTCTTTTGTTTTGTTTTTTTTTTTGCTGAGTTGTTTATGGATTAAAACGGTAACGTCGGATTATATACCGTCAGATACGTGTATAGGTTGTGATCTCTTTTCCGATGTGATCTCGTCAGATCATTTACTGAAAATGTCTTAATTGAAGTTCTTGGCAGCTTTTGGCACTGCTCAGGAGCGCTGGCATGCGATAGGACAGAAGCTAATATCAGGCCGGGGGTTGCCGTGGGTTTTTTTACCCAAGGGTTAAAGCAAATGTTGCTACGCGACGATTCTTGATCTTTCTCGACCCCGGGAATTAAGATGTACACTGTTAAAGCAGCTAGGTCTTGGCCTTTAGATAGTTTTTCTGAAGCTTACTGCTTTACTTATTTCGTAAAAACAAATAATATTTGATGACCAAAAATAATATTTCATCGATGTGTTTTTGCAATGATATTAACGATGATGTTTAAGAAAATATTTTTAGGATTATTTATTTTTCTCTAAATAAACAAACTTAAATGAACCGGATTGACTTGAAGAACGTGCCTTTAAGGTTACTAGAAGGTGGATCAGTAGAAATATGGGAAGGTTATCCTGTACATTATCAATCCGGTTAAACCAAAAGAAACATTTTAGTCACAAAAATAATGAGGTTAATTTAAAAAATGGCATAAATTCCTTTGCACTCATTTGATAAATCGAATTTCTAGGTTTGACCATTTTAAAAACCAAATATATATATATACATATATATATATGTGTGTGTGTGTGTGTGTGTGTTTATTAATGGCTTGACATTGAGCATCAGATATTAGTAACTTATTAATTGAACTTTGATGATTATTAGTTGGCTTTCAACAAAATGATTAACAAGATAATGATTGCAATCGATATATGGAGGTTTTCAACAATATGATTAACAATATTATGATTGTGATTAATAATTAAGTAACTCATGCCTTATTTACCTCATTATTGTTTTTTGTACCAATGGATTTTTCAAGTGATGTTGGTTATGATTGTCAAAAAGTTTAATCTCATCAAACGCTAAAAATTTTAGTTTTTAGCAATTGATAGGTTATCAACCAGGCCAATTTTTTTTTAATCTATCAAAATCGTGTTAAAGTCTACTGTACTCCATGCTAGAGGCATGGACATGAGAAAATATGAAAAAAAAGTCATACAAATTATTGCATTTGTATTAATTCAATTCAAAAGTGAAAAGTGAAAAGGTTGTGTTGCATAATACAATATTTCTAAATTTTTTGGATAAACTCAATTAGTAAAACGTGAAAAGGTTTATAGCTAAATTGATCCAATTTAAAAAATTTAAGAGTGAATTGATATCAGTACAATAGATTTATGAATTCTCATAAGTTAGGTGCTAAATGGGAAAATGCATGTATTTTTTCTTGCCTTTTATCCTTTTCTTGCATAATTTCTCAATTTCTCTTCCCTACTTTCTTAAAAAATAAAAGAAAATCTCTATCATTTTTACCCAATTTTTCATCGACTTCGTTCCTTGCTTGCCAAAATATGATCATACATTAAGATGCATGAATGAGTTCCACATATATTAGTGAAGTTCCACATCGAACAATTGATGTAACATTGAGTTAATAATATATTATAGTTGGCTTATACAATTTTGACTTATATTGGCTTTCAATGCGTCAAGTCCGAACATGGGCAAGTAACAAAAAAAAAAGGTCACATGTGGAATATCTAACTTAACATATAATACTTCATCATATAACTTTGGTTTTGTTTTTCCAAAGTAGATGGACAAAATGATGAATATGTCGATTCATCATTTTCAAAAACCCAACTCGGCATTTAGAGCACTTATCATTAAATAACACCTGATTTTTCTTTTGAACAAACAGATTAACATGTATCCATAATTCAGAAACGACATTGAATAAGCATGTTGGGTCAAAATTCAAGAATTTACTTGTTTTCCCTACTTTCTTTGGATGGATATCGGTGGCCCGAGGGGCTCCAAACGGTGAGACGTCGCATCGTACGGGCCTCGGGCCTTACAAACCGGGCCTAATCTCGGGTCACCGAGCTGAGCTGATGCAGAAAAGAGTACCTCCTCCAGGCTCCCCTTCGTTCGTCCTCGAGCGATTGAACTCGCGGCAATGGCGAGTCCAGAAGAAGCGAAACTGGAGGTCTTCCTCACGTGGCTTCAGGTTTTCTTCAGCTGCTGATCCTAGTCGACTTGTTTTCAATTCGCACTTCGTTCAAGAGGAAAATGTTGGGCTGATTCTTCAACTGAATGAGTTTAGCACGAGTTACGGTTTCACCCGTCTGCTAAGCGTGCTGTGCCCGTTAGAAAGTTTTCATTGAAATGAATCGCGTGATGTAGTTCTTGCAAGTGCCGGTGTCGATGAATTTGAACTGTGTGTTCAGGCGAACGGAGTTCAACTGCGAGGTTGCAGGATCAAGTACTGTGATTCCACTAAAGGCTATGGCGTTTTCGCGTCCGGTGACAATCGTGACGGTAATTTGCGCATTTCAGTCGTTTTATGCGAGAACATACATTCGTGCGTGCTGCTGTATATGTTTGCTCATGGCGTGTCTATTTGTCTGGCCGAGTTTGACTTCTGTTTCCCTGACAACACTCTCTGGAAAACAAAAAAATACAATTTTTTTTTATTGTTTGTGATCTTAGCAACCAAGAGTAAATCAATTGGCTATGTCGAAAAAAATTGATTCCTGCATTTATAGAGAGGACTTTTAGTCTCGTCAAACGCAGGCACAGCAGTGCTGGTTGGTTTTGAGGGAATGGTTCTGCTACGTTCATTGACTGATGTTGCAATACTGGCCACTTAGAAATTAGCCAAAAGGAAAAAAAGTGGTGTCCATTGCCCTTGTCAGTTGGCATCATTGGATTGGTACGCTAACTTAACATCCCAAGCTTTCAGTTCAGAGGGTCTAAACCCTTAAAGCTTCCTCTATTAGTTGATTATATTATTTGAAAGAGAAGGATTAGGATTTAATAAAGGGACTCTCTATATGTGGGATAGTCTTCATCTTCTTGAGCATAGTAATTATGCTGGAAGTAATGCTAGTCAGTTTTCTTTGACTGGCATTTGGCCCTCTGTTTGAGTTTCACTTCCCAAGAGGTCATTGCATGCATGTAAAATAAAACAAAACCGTGACTTCAATAGGACAGAACTTCTCCAAATGAAGTTGGAAGGAAAAAGATATGAGTAATCTAATAAATTATTGAGCCCAATGGCAGATAGGATTCATATAATCAACATCACTTAGTGGGATAAGGCTTGGTTTCTGTCGTTGTTCTTGTTGATATGATCCATGCTGTTTGGATTGATTCGTGCTTGGGAGCAATTCCGTTGTATGCTAGGGGGGAAGGCACAGCTACTTTTGGGGACATTATTTATTATATGCTGGCAGACAGGCCAGGTTCACATGATTGGTAATCTTGAATGTGTGCAAACTGATTGGATTTATAATCTGACAAATCATCCATGGTTCAAGACAAACTGTTCTATAATTAATATTGGATGGTGATAGAGACCTGCCTAGTCAAGCATTGCAGAATAATTTGCAGGCAAAATGAGTGTTTATATCAAGACTTGATTAAAACAATTAAAGAACTGGACCACTATCGAAGATCTCACTTCTGAATATTGTCGGATATATTTCAGGGGTTTTAATGGTTGTTCCACTAGATTTAGCCATTACGCCTATGAGAGTTTTGCAAGATCCTCTTCTTGGACCTGAATGTAGAGCAATGTTTGAAGAAGGAGAAGTGGATGACAGATTTTTGATGATCTTATATTTGACAGTCGAGTGCCTTCGCAAGAATTCTCCATGGAAGCCGTATGTTTTACACATGTTTACTGCCCGTTGTATTGTATTGCTCTTTCCCTTTCTTTTGGATGGGAGCTTGTTATTTATTTGGCTGAAAGGTTGTGTTAGGTACCTGGATATGCTTCCAACCAAGTTCAACAGTCCTCTTTGGTTCACCGATGATGAATTTATGGAGTTGAAGGGGACAGCCTTACATCGTGCAACCCAGCTGCAGGTAAATTCGGGAGTCATTTCTTGCGCTAAAAATTAACATTAACATGGCTGTAAAGAGTTTGGATTCTGTTGTCATCACCGCACCTGATTTGGTTGCAGCTTTTGTACTAGATGTTACGTCCCAGAACTTCTAAATTATACTTTTCCTAGGTTAATTATGTTGCATTTAAACACTCGAGTCATGATATTAAACAAGATTCATGTTCAGAGAAAACAATTGCTGTCTTTATACGAGGATAAAGCGAAGGGTTTGGTGAAGAAACTCCTTGCTCTTGCTGAGGATTCACAAAGGTCTGTGGTCAACATAGTACTTTTATCATTTCTCGAGCTAAGTGTGGAGTTTGCTCCCATGTCATCTGTGCTGTGACCTGGTAGTCTTCACTGATATAGTGTTCTTTAATGAGTGTGGAGATGCTTGTAGTGTATATCTATTTTAATGTGAAAGATCATTGCTTGTTTTTCACTTTTACTATGTTGCAGCCTCTGGCTAATTTTTTTCCTGAGTTATCTATCACCTATTTTTTACTGATTTCCTGTTGTCTAGACTGAAAATTAGAGGTATTGTAACCTTGAATTCTCTTAGAGGAAGCTCTGTACAAAAATCTATGCCACCAGTTGAGATCACTTGCTAACAGTAACTGTTACATGTAATTTCGGTTATTTGGAAATGCAACTCTTAGTCAAGCTGGTGATCTTGGTCTTCGTTGGGTATTGATGTTCCTGTAGCTTTTGCTGCCACTCTGATATTAATGTTTCCCTTAAAAACAAATTGCTGGTGGCCAGGGACTGATGAGCTCCATTATTCTTTTTTATTTTTTGGTAAATAAATGAGCTCCATTATTCTGGCAGCATGATTCTTCAACAAGTGATTAAAAGTTGAACTAGAATGGACTACATGCATCGATGTATGATCCAAACTTTTTAAAAGCATATTACCGAGAAAATCGAGAACATCAAATTATACATTCTATCTTTGCTATATAAGGTGGTTGGAATAAGCTTTTGTGTTCTGTTTCGAAGATATCTGAATTTCTTAATCTTAAAACTGCTTTATGGATCTGCCACAATTCATATATTTACAATCTATGGGTGGAGCTTCCCTGATACTATAAGGACTGTTATCAAGTGTCGACTCCCTTGGTTTCTTCTACTTTTAACATGGAAGGCCTTCCTATTTGTTGCTTTGTATATTGCAGTTAGTAAAGCTTTCCAGTCCTAGGTGTTAAATTAGTTGACTGTAGACTGTGACAGACATCTACATGCTAGCGTCAATGGAAAGTTGAAACATGTTATTCACAGAACAAAATATGTTGAAGGTAATTCCTATGAAAACAGTAGAATGGGCCATGCGATACATCTCCAAAGAGAGTGGAGTTGAGGTCATCTTAGTTTGATCTGCTTAATGTCTTAGAGAATGAATTTATAATGGAGTTATTGACATTTCTGTCGTTTTTTTTTATCTCCAGTGATGTTTGTTTCGAAGATTTTCTGTGGTAAGCATCTCTCTACTAAGCGCTCCTTTTTTCTCATTGCAAGGTCGTTGCTTGGGCTTCTATGTGCATGTATTTTCTCCTCACTGTTTTTCTTATCTGTATAATTGTATTCCTAGGGCCAATTCCGTTTTCTGGACTCGTGCCTTGAATATCCCGTTTCCACATTCTTATGTATTTCCAAAAGAGGAAGATGATCGGGATGCTGATCACTGTGAAGAAAATGCTAATGGTGCTTTGGATCAGAACATACCATGGGGAGTATCGACAATTATGAAGGAGCAAAGGAGTGAGTTCTTTTTACACTGTGAAGAAATGTTTTACTTGTCTGTGTTAGGTTTTTCAAATGCTAAACTGCTGTGTGGTCCATTTGTTTGTTCTTCTGTTTAATCTAAATGGGCTTGTCTCAGGACAATATACTGAAACATCCACTTCAATGGAAGAAAAGGTCTGGGTTGAGGGCCTTGTACCTGGCATTGACTTTTGCAACCATGGTATGCTACTTCTTTATCTTCTCATATCGTATGGTTCTCTTCCTGTCCTCAGCTTCGATGGCTTTACTTGTTTTCTTTCTGTTTTATGAAGTGAGAGTAAGTTACATCTAATTAATAGGTTTTATGAATGGTAGCCACAATCTAAGCAAAAGAAGGATGTAAACCACACAGGCTATTACTAGATTTTCTCTTATTTTTTCTCTTTTGCATCATCGGAGGTCACTACATTCAAAGTACTCCTGATTTTGCATGTGCTTCACGATGTTTAAGTGTCTTCATACCGAGTCCAAGAGCAAGGCCTTTGAGGGTTGCTTCTGAAGTTTCATTTTAGATTGTGTTAAGATGGAGAGTAGATAGCTCGTTCTTTTAAACTTGTTAGACTTACTCTCTTTCGTTGAGGAACGAATTAAATAGTTTGCCATGGAGGCAGCCCCGGGCATAATCAAAGTCCATGCATGTGCAATCTAAAGTTCCTAAAGAAAACCTGAAGGATGTTACAAAAGCTGGCTCATGGTATATCGCGCGCTGAATGATATTTAGGCTGCTGGAAAGTACTTTGTCAATGCATGAAAAATTATAGCAAGATGATGCCCCAACCTTTTGTTGGTTTTGCAACTACGCACTTCAAGCACCTAGTCTACATCGTGCTTCATTTATTGTCACTTCTACTGAGACGCTATCTTGATGATTTGAATTAAGTTATTTTTGGCAAAATTGTCATATACCCTGCTGCTTATGGAACGACTTGCCAGATTTTAAGCCTGGAGCAACATGGGAAGTGGATAACTCAGGATCAACAACTGGAGTTCCCGTCTCTATGTATCTTGTTTCAGGTATTATTCCTCTTCCCTGTTCAATTTAGTGTTTCTCATCTATGTTACTGTGTTTCTTTTTCTCTCTCTGTTCTTTGCCCGTAGCCGCCCGGGGGGGGGGGGTGTTGCAAGCTGTAGCAGTTCCATTATTCTCTCACCCCATTTTCATTTTCTTTTTCCTTTGTTGGTTGAGTCAAGTGCCCTCTCTTTAACCCAGTTTGATATTCCTATTTCATTTCATAAACAGGAACAAATTTTCATTTTTCACCAAAATCGGCCTTTTGACAAATTAAACTATAGCATGAAATGATAAAAGTTGTACATTACTTCTGACATCATCTGTTCCCCTTTTGGAAAGCCCTGGAGGAGCCATTTGAAAATGAAAAGGAGGTCCGCATCAGTTATGGC
Organism: Melaleuca quinquenervia; assembly: GCA_030064385.1. NCBI lineage: Eukaryota > Viridiplantae > Streptophyta > Magnoliopsida > Myrtales > Myrtaceae > Melaleuca > Melaleuca quinquenervia. Next base: position 1,159,736 of record CM057722.1, on the reverse strand, counting down.
AACAAAGGCAATGAGGTAATTGGGAGGCTGAGCCTCTAAAACATTTATTCTCTTTAGGTTGTATTTGAGGTGGTAATACCTAGTGGACTAAGCTCCATCTTTTCCTTTAGTTACTTGTGGATTGCTTGTGCCTGTGAAAGTGTCAATGTATGTAGATTTTCTGCATGAATATATTCAATTTGTAACTTCAGCGGAAGGAAATTCCGGTCACTGTACCATGATGAAGTCTAGAACTGTTTTCTAGAATCTGTTTTCTTTTTGTCCTACTAATTCTGATACTCCCATTGGAGTGAGCTACGTTATTTTACTACATTCCAAAGATTCTACTTTAGCGTTATTTTGGTGATGTTCCTAGGTTTATCATGTCAGGTGCTATAATTGTCTGCTACTTTGCTCTTAGAATGTGTATTTGATTTTATAACTTGTTAACAAGTAATTGGGTTTATTGGTTTTAATCTCTAATTTTTTCATAGTAAATGCAGGAACTTTTATACCTCTACGGATTTGTGATTGATAACAATCCAGATGATTACCTCATGGTATGCTGTTTTTATAAGTTTATAGGTTCTCATGTCACTGTGCTTGATGTGGAAGTGACTTCTTGCAGGTCCATTATCCCGCAGAGGCAATTCAAAGCATTTCCTGTTGTGATGCTAAAATACAGCTTCTCGAGGCACAGGTCAGATATAGATGTGTTATTTCTTACTCAGATACTTTGTCCTACTAGTTTGTGGAATACACTCTCTATCTTTTGTTTACAGATGTAAATTATGTTCGGCAGAAAGCTGAACTCAGGTGCCTTCTACCGAGAAGTTTATTGGATCATGGCTTCTTCCCAACGAACTCTTCTGAAAAGGAAGGAAGCAGCAAATGTGAAGCAGATCGAGGAGTATGTAGTTATAGTTGGAGCGGTCAGCGTAGGATACCTTCATACATAAACAATTTGGTTTTTCCTGACAATTTTTTGACTGCCTTAAGGACCATTGCGATGCAAGAAAATAACCTTTCTCAAGTTTCGGAGTTTCTGGAAGAGGTGCAATTTCTTAATATGTCTTTGGTGCTGTCTAACTGCAGTTTTTTTTCTCAATACCGTAGATACGGTTAATTTCACCTTGTGTCTTTCCACAACTTCCGTATTGTTTCTTTCTTGGTTGTCATTTCATAGCTTCCATATGAGTCTGAAGAGAGTATATTAGGGATAATATGCTAGTCAGGCTTGATAAATTGTATCGATGCTTTTCTGCAATCATCGGACCATGAGGCTACATAATAAAGACTCAAGCATATGAGTTGAACTAACTTGTGCTGGGCTGAGGAGAAAAATGGGCACTTAATCTAGGTGGTTCAAGTTTGTTTATAGCTTCCATGTGCCGAATTCTGTGTAACAGAAACTGTTATAACGTGTAAGTACATTGAGCCTCCTCACAACTCCAGCTGAGAGTAGACAAATCTTTGTATGAGTAAAGGTGTTCTAGGATATGAAAGTGGCAGAGGAACTTTCCTATGTAATTATATGGGAACCTTCACCCATAAAGTAGATCAGGGAGTGTGCCATATGTCTGCATTATACAATATTAGGAGAAATTAGTGATGTTACTGTCTTGGAAAGGCTTTACCTCTCGGAACTTCTTAGTTGATTAGCAGACAGCATTCACGGAGGTCTTAGTTAGCAATCAGCATCCTCTTAGAACTAAAAGGTAGGTGATGTGGCATCTAAATGAAGCAGTGGCCCGATCTTCTTGTGGGAAGCATGAAACATGACAATGGAGGACTAGATATAGTGAAATGAGCATCCCATTTGCTACTTAGTTATTCTTCAACCTATGATGTAAACTTGAGGATGGCAGCCCTACTAGAAATGGTACTGCTAAAATCAAATTGTGGAATCTACATCTTTTGTAACTGAAAACTGGTTATGTTCTCGTCAAATATAGTTAACTTATTTTCAAAACAATTTGTTCTCTTTTCTTGACCACTAATATGGCTTACTGCCTTGTTGAAGCTTGTTGGATCAGAAAAGAAGAGGCAACCGTCGGACACAGAAGTGCGGGCAGCTGTCTGGGAGGTTTGTGGTGATTCTGGAGCATTGCAATTGCTTGTTGATCTTCTTCAAACAAAGTAAGCAGTAAACCTGTCATAAAAGTGTTTATGAAAAGCATGCAGTGGACAATTGTCATTAGGTAGAATATTATTTCTGAAATTTATAGGCATGAAAGATTGAAGCAAATACCAGCATGATTATGGGAAAGAGGAAATCAATGAGAGAGATTTTTGGATACAATGGGATGAAAATGACAATCAACACAAATATCATGCTAGTTCATATTATTCAAAGTGCTCCTTGGTTCTTAATATGTGAAAAAGTTATTACCACAGCAGAGTTGTGATGAATGAAGACATGATGCTCCTAGTTAGATAAGATTATCTGGCAGGTTCTACAATGTCTTTGCTTCTTATTTGTTAGGATTACATTAGCAGTAAAATAACTCGATTTGATCCAGCTATTCTTGTATCTCTGCTTGGTTCTTGGTGTCCTTCTGCTTGCTAGAGCCAATAGGTCTCTAAAGAATAAAAAAATAGATGTGGGCTTGGTCCATTTTCAGTATTACAGTTTTTAGCTACTTCTCTAACTTATTAAACTAAGAAAATTTTAATGGAAGCACGGATAAGAGAATAATAGAACTGGAAGCCTATACATGCTTTAAGCTTCCTACTGCATGTAAATCTTCAGAGATAGGCAGATAGCATGTCCTTTGAAAAGCCTCTTCAATAGAAACTTTGCTCTTTCTAGCTGTGCTTATATTCTGAGACTCCTCATTTTTCCTTCCTTTTCCCACTTTTCTTTCCTCTTGATCTTGACCTCTTTTAGGACATCTGCAACGCTTCATATTCTTGATTGGTTGAAATTTTTGGCTTTGGTTTCTGCCTGGTAAGATAGTTTTCTAGTGGCTAACAGTATATTTGTTATGCTTTTCTAGTCGCTAATAGTATCTTTGTTATGCTAGAATGATGGACTTAGAAGAAGGTACTGGAGCTGAGAGTCTTGATGCTGAACTGCTTGAAAAAATTCACATATCAGAAGATCCCAAGCAGTACACAATGCTTGAGGAGGGTCGAAGGTGATAGTTTTTGAGCTTATAGATTATTCTTTTCCCTTAATTACTGCTATTACTTGCGGAAATTTTGGTTTTTCTTGCTAGTATGGGCATGTTGTATGCAGTGCATGAGAAAACCAGACTGGCTAATTTATTTCAGAATGTCAGATGTAAATCCATCTGTTTTTATGAGATGAATTGACAGAATCGGAACTGGTGAATTTAGAACTATGAATGAGTAGGTAAAAGCGTAGACAGTCTATAGCATCGGCCTAGATAACCATATCCCATTTTGACACCATGCCTCATATCTGGAGGTCCTGTGGCATGGGTAAGTTGACCGTTCATCGACTATAAACTTATTCTAAACATTTTTTACTCAAAAATTATCACCCTTGAAACTGGGGAAGTGTGTGGAGCTCGAAAAGCATCTCATTGTTCTTCAGTTTCCGAATGCTAGATGTACTTTCTTATCATTCTTTCATGCTGTTGCAGCAGGGACTCGAATGGCTTGACGCCACAGAATGTGGCCACTAGGAATAAGTGGTCTGCGATCGTGTATCGGCGAGGGCAAAAAGAACTAACGCGGTCGTTCTTGAGGGAAGCGGAATATGCACTGCAACTAGCCCTGACTGAAGGTAACTGAACGTCATAGAACCAGTATACTGCTTATTCATGTGAGTTTTCCGAAAAAAATAAAAAATAAACAGGCGCAACTTATGTTCAGTTTCCTGATAGATAAATTCGGGCATATGTCCTTTAAATTCTCTGCTAAATTATGTATTTTTGCATACCGTAGACCGTGATGTACGTCTGATGATCTCTTGACCAATTGTCTCTTTGATGGGACTTTAAAGCTCTGCGAGCCGGCCATTTTATGGGGATCTCTAGTCTTAACGAGGAAGTGCTCTATATAGTTTCTCACAAGATAATCTCCCATCCAGGAAACTTGGGTGAGCCATCCATATTGAGATTGTAGTCTTCCCATTTTCAAACATCAAAAAGCAATAACATCCTTACGCTGTTATCCTCGTCACTCTTAATACCACCAGCCAAAAAGTCACACTCTTTCTTCTGCCCTCTACTCAAATCCCGTCTTCGTCATTCTTCTAAGCCGGCAACATTCCGTAGCGTCCAACCGAGGGCGTAAGCAGCTGTGGCGGCTGTAGCACCGTACAAGACGGTAACGGAGGCAGACAGGGCGTAGTTTTGACCAGCAATCTTGGCCTTAGCTATTCCCAGGAGAACAAGCGCAAGCCCAGAAAGCACGCAAGCCCCTATGAACTTGATGGTGTCGCTGTTGGTGAACGGTACGAGGATTATGAACGAGAGAAGAGGCGCGCTTCCAAACACGATGAAGGAGACAAAGGTCACAAGCCCGTTCTTCCATGGCTTCTCTTCTTTGTCAAGCGGAAGCAACCCCTTCTGAGCCATCATCTTCTCGTCCACCATTATGTCCTTGTATTTGGCGAATACATTCACAACCTGGTAAAATGTCAAGTAAAATGTAAGTCTCGTCAATGAAGAACTGACAACACGACACTAGAATCCTGCATATATCAATAGGGAACTGCAAATGTACCACATTTGCTCAGCACTCGGAAATGGAGTTCTCTAATTAAAGCTTGGCATCTTGCATAAAACCCACCTTGGAATTAATAAATATGCCGAGTTTATGCACTGAAGTCGGGAAAAAAGGTATATACCGTCGCAGCATCCTCGGCAGACATGCCGAGCCTTTGATACTTGCAGAGGAGCTCTACCTTCTCAGGCTGGCCTCTATTCGCAACATCCCACTTCGTCACGGCTCTCTCCTTGGCTGCAACATCCTGCTCGGTGCTGGTTGATACGTAATCGCTACATCCCATCGATATCCCATCTGCAACCAGGTTGGCAAAACCCAACACCAGCACATCCCCTGAAAAGGATAATTGATGCCACTTCACCCCGGCGGATTCCAAAGAATCACCCACACAAAATACCAATTATTGAGTTTTCGTAACTGCGTGCAAGAATCTATATGACAGAAGTACCGATTCGATCCAGGATTTTGATACAATTCTCCCTAGAGAGGGAAAGCACATCAAGTGACGGAACTACACATGTTCATTGTATCACAGTATCGAAACCCATGATTAAAGATGATACTATCAATTGACTTCTGAAGCAAACTTTGCTCCAAATTCCTTGGACAAACAAAACGAGAGAATTCCAAGGTTAGCAGCAACCATAAGATGAGTAAGAACTCTATTGTGCACAGCCCTGCTTGTTCCTAAGCTGCCCTCGATGACAAGAACGAAACCCAGCCAATTTGACTAAGCGCCAACCCACAGGATGTTCAAACGAGCATTCCCTGTTTGTTTCTTCCTTTCCTAGTACTCTACAAGATCGAGCATCGAGTGCTATACTATCCTCATTCCATAAGATTACATCCAAAATAAGTTCCAACTTTCTTCGTTTTTCTTAATATTTATTACTTAATTAGAGATTTGTATTTGCATTATTTGATTAATCGGTACTTATTATAAAAGAAGTCGATAATTAAATGTTAGACAACATCGACGACGATATAGCCATTCTTAGCTGATGATTCCCCTATAGTACCCACTGATCGAAGTAATCAAGGTCGAAATTTAACACGTGTGACAATCTTGTAATATCTCAACTTCCACGTTTGAGGGAATGGATTCCATCGAGTGATTTACAACTAAGATTCACCTCTAAATAATCATTGCTTTACGTGGATATGCTTAAATAGGCATGGTCCTCGTGGAACGTACTGGCTCTTAATTTATGGTGTCGGAGTTAATCTGCAAGCCATGCGGCCTGAACTCTTGTAAGAAGTACGCAATCTCTCCAATCTGACTATAGAGAGCAATGGCTTTTTGCCTTTTCTTGCACTGTTTCTCACCTACGGAACTTTATGAATAACATCGTCAAGTCTCGAAAAAAGATCAAAAGATATTGCTTCGGAGGCACTGCCTGCATCAGTCCGAGCCACTCTTTTCTTGATAATGTAAGGATTCCCGAAAGTGCAACGTCTGTTTTCTTGTTTACTGCAGGACTATCAATGGCAACCTTTCTTACTTATGAATGAGGATAGAATAGCACTCGAAGATCGAGCATTCCCTCTAAGCAACTCCGCAATCTCAACATCCTCAGTCATGGACTCCACTGCCAAGACAAAATGACATCCCACACGCACTAAGGATTACTTAAAGATCTATAATGAAGCTCTCATGCTAGGGACAAGAGTCCTGATCTACACTGTCTCGTCCTAGCCATTATAAGATTTGAAGAATGTATTAATTACCGGAGGAAAGGCGGCCGGCGGAGATGGAGGAGATGAGAGAGAAGCAAGTGACGATGGCGTCGAGACCGGCGTACACAATGCTCTTCACGATCTCCCCCTTCCAAGGCTCCTTTGGCCTCTCTCCCCTTCTCATCTCATGACGGCATCCTTCCACGTCTTCTTCCTCTCGTCCATCCTCTTCTTCTCTCAGCAACCGCGCGCTGCTTGTCACGCTGTTCTCCACCATTCTTTGCTCTATCGACTTGAAGCTGGAGCCAAGAGTTTCTCCCTTCTCCCCAATTTGACCGTTCGATGTTGTCTTCTTATGTGGTTTTCACCAGCTGAACGAGCGTCGAAAAAGGTAAGAGAGAGGGCGAAAACGGTGAAAAAGGGACAAGGCTCACGGTGTCGCTGTGCATGCGGGTCACGCAACACGTGTCGCATTCGCACAAGTACATGCCACGTAAGGTGGCCCAACATGAGTCTTCCATTAATTTCGTGAGTCACCATGATCATGTTCGTTCAAAGATTGCCAGAGGACACCTATCACTGGAGTTACAGAGTTTTCTCGGGCCGTTTTCCGATTTTCTCGGGAAATTAGAGGGTCTGTGACAAAGTGTCATAATTTTTCTTGGGTTCCAAGGACAATTGTACCTTTGCGATTTTGCAAATACAACAAAACGAATAACAGATAAAGCGAAACTCTTCCTGGATTAGCGATGCTCTATGCTCTTTGTTAAGTAAATCAACCTCTCAAAGCTGATAAAGAGGACCTGATGTCATCCCAAGTTGAAAGAAAATAGAACCATCTTCAATTCAAATTGGCAGCTTTGCTCATGCCTACACAAGATGGTCAAGAAAGAGGGGAAAAGGAAAGTAAGTACTTTCAATACATTGAACCAGGTGTCGACAATGATGCTGGTATTCAAGCTTGTGATGCCAATCGGGAGCAAATCTTTTCAAACCAATGGTTTCTTTTCTCCTCCTCCTCCTTCTTCTTGGCTCCGTAATCGCGCTTGCTCATCAAGATGATGAGTTAATCTCCCTATCTTGGCATCATCGGAGAGGGTTGCTCTCGAGGCCCTCTTGTCAGGAGTGGAGTCCGGGAAGAGCTTCAGTATAATTCCCATGGCTATGAGCAAGAGGCCCGTACCGTGCTGCTCGGTCAACGGCTTTGTGAATATCAAGTATGACAGCAGCAATGTCACTGCCTTTCTTGCTGTAGTTATCTGAAGATGATAAGGAAATCAATCAGCGTGCACTCCGAAAGAAAAGGATTTTCATTTTTAATGTCATGGACCAGTGAGACGTGAGACAAAACTCGGAGTTGGTGGCCCATAAGTTGGAAAGATCCAAGTGTGCGATGTTGCAGTGGGGTAGATTAAGCTCATGAACACTCCATGTGGTATAGCAGAAGGAAGTCCATAAACATCACATGTGATCTTTTAAGAAACTCCTTAAGGACTCCTATTTCTTATACTAACAGAGGTTGGTGATGATAACTCTACAGAAGGAAAAAAGGAAATGGTTCAAGTTTGTACCATAGCTGTGGTTGCAGCTCCAAATATGGCAATGAGAGAGAGGACCGAGACTTGGCCAATGAACGTGGCCATTGCTTCGAATACCAATACACCATATACATACATATGCTGCAAGTTTCGTGTGAAGATACCGTTGTAAGGCTTCTTGCATGAAAAAGTTAATGAAACATTCATTCTACCACTGGTTAAGTGAGATTTTTTGCCTATCGTGAGAGGCCAAAAGCTGCTCTCTCAGCCTTGCAGATGGCGTTTATTTTTATGAGTTTTGATATAATCATAACCTATGCATTACCTTGGAGCATGAATTCCATGCTATAAACAATTCTCCGGTCAAGAGCATGGGTGGGATCAAGAAAGGCAAGCCCATCACCGTTGAACAGAACAACATCTCCATCTGCACAAGATGATGAAATTGACGAGAACACATGGTTTGAGACCACAATTTTACACATGAAAACCCACCCCAAAAGGAGTCATATGAGATGTGATTCACATAACCTGTGTGGTTTCAGGGTTCATGGTAAAGATGGCTTCTTGCAAATTACCCAGAAAAGAGTCCATAACTAGAGCACCCGAGACCATCATCACACCAATCATGCTAAAATTCGGCGATGTCTGAGCATCAGCCAAGGTGAAAAGGATCAGACCCACAACTAGGAGAATAGCGGACACGTATTCATGAGCTGGATACTTCCGCCTCAGTCCTGGTATGAAGGCGCCCATTATCATTACTGGCAGAACCTGAAATTCCAGTCTCAGTCAGGGCTAAAACACCAAAGGGCCGAACAGGCTTGACAATGGGATGTGCAGATAGATAGATCAAGGGGGAGTTCCATATCTTTGAAGCACTGCTAGCATAATGATGCACAAAGGGACAATCTGCAACAGAACCTTATGATATCTCGGAGCAAGACTTGGTAAAGTTTGAATTGGCTGAAAACCTAAGAAGAGCATTCCAAGAGTTGACTTGCTTTGCAATGGAATCTAGGACTATCCAATTAGGTTAGTTGGGTGAAATCCAATTCACACAATCATCCTATGATGAACTCGACTAATAGAGTATAGAAACCTTTTGAGTAAATGAAGCCTACACTTTGCGGCTTGAACTCGAATCCCTCAACAATCATTAGGAGCATCTTAGAAGGTCATAATAACATGACGAAAAATGCACAATTCTAATCTATCTGACTCATAGAATGCACAAATTTGCAATAGATGGCTACCTTTGTTGATTTGAACATGAGCTGTGCAGGGTAATTGAGAAAAGCCAATGACCCTTTTGTGAGCCCATGTGAACCCATAAGCACTGCAGAGAGTTTCACATAAGTCTTCCATGGATTCACCATTTGCTTGGTGCTGAAGCCTTGGAGGTAAATAAGGAACAGATACACAAATCCTTGAACAAATGTGAAGTACCAACCATAGCTGTCGAAAACAAACGAGACAATTTTCCAAAGTTCTTCAATTAATATGGAAAAGATAGACAACGAGATAAATTCCCGAACTAATAATCAACAGACAAGAAGCTGTCGAGAATACTAACCTGAATTGAAGCCTATTGTAGACGTATTCCTGAGAATTAGACAATGATTAATATTCATCCTGAAACATGATTCGCCTTAAAATTATGGGTGCTCGCTAACGAAGCTGAACTAAAGTAAGAAAAGAAGTCAAGACTGAGTAGTATCGTCTAAGCAATTTGCATGCACTTAGGATCCATGCAAAAGAAACTGAACAATATTTAAGGAACAATTGCGCTGCCAGCTTTCTCAGCAATGAAACAGAAAGATAAAAATAATTAAAAAAAAAACAGAGTTTCATGAAGCACCTCGCATATGCCATTGACGAGGTAACCAAAGAAGAACCCAGACGAGCAAATAAGGAATTGCTGCCACTTCGGTCTCTCTGACAGAGAGATTCCAAACAAGGACCGAGCTTGCTCTTCCTTCCTCATGTCTTCTCCAAGCTCGTGCGATCTCAAGCAAGAAGCTTTCAAGTACTGGGTTCTCCAGTGGACTGATCACATGAAGCGATGCTGTTGAAAGAGAGAGAAATCCAACTTTGACGATTACTTCGAGATGACAACGACTTCGTTTGGTGGAACAGACCCTTTCCTTGCCGGCGTTGCGAAAAACAGAGGAGTGTAGCACGAGAGAGAGAGTACGTGGGAATGAGAATATACGCGGAATTTTTAATGTTTTTCTCACGGTAAAGAGGGAAAGAAAGAGGGGAGGGAGGCAAAAAACAGAGTGGATCGGTGAAAGTACAGAGAATACGCATTCATTATGTTTCCATACCTATATGAATCTTCAATTATTCATAATTTCAAGATTCTTTTGTTTGTCTCGTGGGAAAACTTACAAAACAGATGGGGGTCGATCTTGGACTTGTGATGGCCATCGCGAATCAATGAACAAGTCAAGAGGCCGGATTTCTTGTATTCTTTGGAAAAACTATTCAAAACAGAGGGGCAAAAAATACAAGAAGGATTGCAATTACGGATTCAAGACTCTTTTTATTAATATTTTCTTCCTTTTTTAGGTCTTGATCTGAAAAGGACTTGACGAGACAAGCATACAACGACTTCACTGCATACATTCGTGACGGCACAAAGCGAATGAAATTTTCCGGGAAAGAGACTACGTATTTGACTTTTGATCGAGCGCAGAGACGACTCCGACGAATCCGCATCATCCCAAATATCGTAAAAAGGGAAGAGAGAGAGAGAGAGAGAGAGAGAGAGAGAGAGAGAGAGAGAGAGAGAGAGAGAGAACGGTGTATGCGTCGAGATGAATCTCTGCAAGTAGCGGGAATAGAAATTACAAGCCCCATGAGAAAAAAGGGACTTGCATGGTAAAAGAGCCTCAGATGACAAAGAATTCTCAGAGCCAGTTGATAACAAGGACACGTTTTGGCAAAGTTGGAGCAGATGTCAAATGGCGAAGGCCAGAGCTTTGGGTCGGGAATCTGCGACTGAAGTTCAAGCCAAAAAAGAAAGAAAAAGAAAAGCCTCGAAACCTGCCGCAACTCCAGACCCTCTAAAAAACCAGTTCTGATGAAGTGGCTTCTGGAGCCTTTCCAGTTTCATTCACGTGTCTTGCTCAGGTCTTTCATGGGAATCATCAATTTGGTCCCCAAACTACACCTGAGGTGGGTGAGGAGTGGCCTGTTGTGTGTTTGCTAAAAGTCCTGGTTACGAATCACCTCATTCGCATTGCCTTCCCTTTTCTCTTCCCTTCTAAAGGCTGCTACGTAACATTTGATAACCATTCCTCATGCATGAGACGGCAAATTATTGCACTTTTGATAGATCAATGATCTGTTTGCTATTCGGAAAAAATAACATTTCTGAAAGTTTGGCTGGGACTTCAATTTTGGTCAAATAAAAAGTATGATTTGATTTTTTTTTTATATCTAAAATAAGCACACGCTATATGAATATTAGTAACATGGGTATGTGAGAAATTAATTACAGACACTAGGTCTTGGATTTGGGCTCGAAGGACCTCAACCAGGGCACCGGATCAAGGCATAAGCATCAGCATCAAAGTCCCTAGTATGGCCCTTGTGGACCCAAGCTCCACTACCGGGAGCTCACATTCGGTGTTTGTAGACACCCAATCCCAGCCTCATTGGGTCCAACCGTAAGCACTAGGAGCTTCGGTATTGGCATTGGAATTTGGAGCCCCGAGCTTAGCCCTGGTGGACTCGAGCCTAAGCACCGACGTTGAAATCACAGGCTTAACTTCGATAGATCCCAGCCGGGGGGCGGTCTTGGACGTTGGAGACTCGAGAACCGAAGTTGATGTTTTGGGGCCCAAGTAAGGAGTTTCGGATCAACGCCGATACTTAATCATATTATGAAAAATAATTTCGAATCTTTCTTAAATTATATTCTTAACTTTAATCATAGACTTTTTAATTGATTGAAAAAAACATCTTCCATTGGCTTCTTAAACGAACCAAAAGCCAAAAGATGAGAAAATTCTAAGAAACAAGCAGAGCCTAAAACGTAATCCCATTACCAACTTTTACAATTTCCTAATTCTAATTGTGGTTGAATCCAACTCTGCCGAGAACTGTTGTTATTCCCGTAGACTAGCATTAGAACATAATAATGCGACGACCGAAAAAAGAGAGACCAAATCATGGATTTTGGAAATCATGCAAATGATCGCCAATAATTAAGCAACCGATCTATTTTTGGCGGATTCTTGCCCCTTTCTTGACTTTGCGGTATCGAATATTTGCATAACGTACGCTTTTTGCTATTATAGGAGGATGTAGATGATGCAAGCCAATAGCAATCAACAGATCTAGGAAGAACATACATACTAATAGAGGCCCCGTTGAATCAAATACTCTGAAACTCCAAGTTCCTTAAGCATTTAACATCCGTAAATAGTCATCGATTATAGATATGGCAGAGGAACGATACCCCGAACCGAAGAGATTATAGTGATTCAGATAATGGTACAAGAGGTAAATCTCTCTCCTCTTCTCGTATCCGGGCTGTTTAGGCATCACCTGGGAAGGACCACCACAAGATTAGCAGTGAAAAAGAAATGCACAAGATAAGGTTGGAGAAATTATGCATACCTTGAAGTAGGCGTCATAGAAGGCACCTGAAAATCCAGCACACCAGGACATTCCGAATTCTGCCTCATTATGTCCATCTACAAGAAAAACTGGCAAACTCAGCTCTCCAACTAAATGGAAGAAAGTACTTTTGCAGCCAATGCTCCTCAAGTGAGTAGAGTTCCACGATTGCAAGGGCATCAATCAAACTCATGACAGTTAGTACGTTACCAATGGATAGGGACAATTATCGGCAGACAGGGCTAAGGCTTCAATTATCTATATACACTTGCTTCAAGAAGATTTCATGATATTTCATAAGTTTCTGCTTCTTCATCCCTGAAATTCTGAGATCTGTTAACGTTCCCAAACTTCATTTCGTTTTTATTTTTATTTTTACAACAAGCTGAACTGATAAGGAGACAATAACAAGTCCAGAAACCAAATTGCCCTAAACCATCAAGTGAAGACTAAACACAAGACAGAACAAATCTGAGAGCATGGGATTTACAGAGTCAGAAAGAATAAGACGTGTCGACAGTCTCTGACTTACAATAACATGCTGGATCGAGTATGACAGGCTCGCCGTTCTGGTCAGAGCTTATGTTTCCACTCCACAAGTCTCCATGCAATAGGCATGGCTCTATAACCATGCCCTCAAATAGGGGTCCCATACTTTTCACTAGCCTCTGTCCTGTTGAGTTGCTGGTGTCAAAATTATGCCATTACATAGGAAAATTTAAGGACATAAGTCTATATTTAAGAATATGATGCATGGTTCCCGTTACATATAAATGAAACTAATCAACAGCTTGAAATGCATTCAGCTAGCATGCTGGAACCATTAACTAGTAGGGGGAACAATCCAAAATATGTGCATTTCAGCAGTGTCAAAAAAGACATCAATTTCAAATATTGAACAAAAAATGTATTTCTTTTAGTACTCCAAAGGTTTGTGTTCAAATTATCACACTTCAGCTCTGGTGTCACTTTCAACATGAATCATGAGAACTGCCTTATCCCCGACTTATAATTACAGGAGTAAACATTGAACCTGGGGAACTAACCAATTTAAACCAACAGAGAGCTCAAAGGACAATCAAAATAGTTGATTTTAGAAATTCATGGGGCTTCTCTTCAGTATGAAATATAACAGCAGGGCTCTATAAGAGAACATGATTAGACATGGGAAAAAGGCTGCATTGAGATATCACCTTTGTCATATATTGATCTATCTCCATACTGCTCCAATGCCAACTTCAATTGGTAACCAAGTCTATGTTCCCCATAAAACTGAACCCAGTCGGATGACCAAGTGTTCATCTGTGGAGTACTGCAAGGCAAGGCAACAAATACAGATCCATCAGAGCGCAACCCTATACAAGTGCAAAGTGAAGTCCCTCTGTGCAGCCACCATTCGCAAGAGAGAAGTAGGAATGCAGAAAGAGATCCTACCTGCCAATGGTATTATCAACATCAAAGCCAAAGCCTTTTGCAGATTTCCCAGCTTTATGCATTTCAGCAAGCTTCTTCCCAAGGACAGGCTGAGCACCAATGTATAGTCAAAAGATTATTGTTGCGCTAATTGTGGGAGACATCAACTCCATAAAAGCTCACAGGCTTCACCTGATTGCCTCTTGATGCTCCGAACTCGATAAACTCCATGATTATGAATGAACCACCAGTTGGAAGAGTCCCCACCTGGACCGACAGAAAAATTCCAGTCTTGCATGGCATATGTTATCCAGACTAATGATCATAAGTTTCCTTTCTGTTATGAAAAGGGATAAGATGTTTCCTGACCTTGAACGGCCTAGGCACACGGATTGTCCCCGTCTCATACATGGCACCTAAACCAAGAGCTTCTGCCTCGAACATTGATGGCCCAATTCTCCTGCTCCAGTTTTCAACAGAATGAATTCTTTGGCAGTCTTGTACATGGATAGAAGCACTCACGTAGCATATGCAATTGCGGCCCATATCTCTAAGGCAAGTAGTGGATTGTCTGATGCTTACCTGTTTGTCTTGACGAAGAAAGAACCAGCATCCGTACCATACTGACTAGCCGAATTGATGCAACCTCCGCCAACAGGACTTATCCTTGTTATTCGAGTAGCCTTTCCTTCTGATAGAATCCATTCCCGAATTGGATCATCACCCATTGCTGCCACTGCTTCATTAGGAAAAATTGTGGATCAAACAAATTCAAGCCAAAACAGCAGTTCATTCAACACCAGACATCTGGGAAGACAATGCAGCATAGTGGCTTCCACGTGGTTCCATACGTCCCAAATCAATTACAGGTTGGTCTTCCTCATTGTCTAAGGTAGTACAAAAGTGAGAAGCAGCAGCATTATTATTATTATTATCAGTGGGCCTGTAACATGACTTTCCATAGCCTCTATCACTCGCAGCTAGTATTGCATCAATAAATGGATTTACCAAGTAAATCACGTTACTTCAATAGCTAGACAGCTTAAGAAAACCATGTCACGGGGCAAGAAATATAGCAGTATTACAGACTGCCAACTATCAACTTAGCAGCATCCAGGGAACTGTCTACACAATCCTAATTAGCTGAACACCTGGATTTGAGAACTCTCAGTTAACTAAGAGACCGCTCAGTTACTTTTCGATCCTATGGACGTTGTCATCATGCTTTGCGTTTGTGCCATTAAGAGTGAACCTCTATCAAACGAACTATCAAATACAAAGTACCACCATCACTGATTCGAACAATTCTCTCAAGAACCCGTCGCACACGAGCCCATTTCGTCAGCAATCTGAGGATAGGAATTTGAGAGAGAGAGAGAACTAAAAGCAGTCACAGACGCAACAGCTCGTAAGATCAAAAATGCAAAATGCTAGAGACAGTGAGACCGGTTCACGAAATTGGTATTAAAATTAACATGGCAGGCCAGCCTACCATCGATTGCTTGAACTTTATCCGACTCCTTTGAGCATCGTGAAGTCAATAAATCAATTCCGTAACCAAGCTTAATGTCCCTAGCGTTACTCATAAAGAAAGTCTTGGCATAAGCTAATGATGGAACTCTCTTATATCTCAAAATCAGAGGACAGTTCAAGAGAAATGATCGTGAAAAATGGGAAAAAGGAAGAAACAGAGCTCGATTGAAGCAACCTGCAAGTGTGGAATGGCGAGCAAACACTTACTGGCAAATGGCTTGCGTTCGGTGAAGGCGAGACGAGGAAGACGAGTGAGAGCCGGGAAGAAAGAGCCCGAAGAGATAATTCCCACGTGTCCCACCATCTCTCTCTCCCCCCTCTCTCTCCGTAGTCTCTTTAGGAATATATCGCTCGCTTCTTCATCCTGAGTCGCTATGCCACACGTGTCGAGGCGATTCCTGCTTTTTTTTCCTCCTCCTCCTCCTCCTTTTTATTGTCAGCCGCTTTTTGTTTTAATTTTTCTTATTCTCCATGATCTTCTTATACAAATCAATTTACAATATCCTATTTCAGATGAAAATTGAGACCGGAGTCTTCTTCCTCTTAGGACCCTGTCCTTCTTCTTGCTTTTTTCTAGGGAGTGGATGAGATGAATAGATGGATGAATCGAGGGGCTTCTAAAAGAAACCCGTATGCGATTGACGAATTATATGATGCGTATGATAATGAAATTTTTTAGTATAACTTTCATAAAGAATACAAATGAAAAACGCCATTTTCGTCATCGTACATGAAGAGTGGATAATTATTCAAAAAGTC
The DNA here is from genome assembly GCA_030064385.1 of Melaleuca quinquenervia. NCBI lineage: Eukaryota > Viridiplantae > Streptophyta > Magnoliopsida > Myrtales > Myrtaceae > Melaleuca > Melaleuca quinquenervia. Next base: position 1,143,504 of record CM057722.1, on the reverse strand, counting down.
TTGAAGCGATATATCCAATCTTAATTATTTCAATTTTATCTTAAACTTTTTGATCATTTGTCAATTTAATCATGAATCTTTCAATCATATCAAGTTAGTCTTAAAACTTTTGAAGATTCTCCAATTTAGTCCTAAATATATCATTTATATATTTGATCGAAATGACTACATTGACAAATCGTCAAAAGAGTTAAAACAAAATTATCACAATTTAAAAACTTGAGACTGAATTATTTACAGTATAGTAGGTTTAAAACTTTTTTGATAACTATCCATAGTGTAAAGCAGATGAAAATGCAATGAATAATAGAGTAACAAAAAATAGTAATTATCTGAGTCACTCACAAATTGAGATAGGAAAAAGGATCGTGTTAGGTATTGAATCACTATTAAACACCATCAAACCGGGATTACTCTGCTCTTCCGTCCCTCAAATCCCTATTCGACACATCCTCTCCCATGTTATCATACAATCTCCCTATCTACCTTCTTCCCTGTGAATTCGGAATGTAGTCGGACACTACAGACAGAACTCGCCAATGACATTCACCGGCCGACCCATTGATCGGCTAGCGCGCCGCTGCGGATCGAGCGCAAGTTGCTGCAAGAGCCTGAGGAAAAATGATTTTGCCATTTGATCATCTACTCGTCCCTGTGTTTCCTCCAAAGTGTCCGGTTGGTCCAGGGGAACGTTCGGGAGCAGGCTCGTGATTCTCTTGGTTATCTCCGCTTTGCTCCCCGTGATCAACGCCCAGAATCAACCGGCGACTCGAATTGTCCACCGACGTCTCGGATTCCTCGAGAGAGCTCGTGGTTTCGAATGCGATGGTTCCCGCAGACCTCGACAGGACCCAGTCTTGGAAGTGCAAGCGGCAAACGGGGCACGTTGATCGTTTCCTCAGCCATGTATCGATGCAGGAGAGATGGAAGTTGTGGCCGCATTTGGGCATGATCCCCAGCACTTCTCTGTCTTGGTAATCCCCTAGACAGATAGAGCATCTGCAGGACCCGTAAAGTTCTACCACTTATAGCAAGGCTATATAATAATGACGTCAATCTGATCAAACGAACTAGGAGCTCAAGCATTCGAAAAGGAGCTATCAATCAGCGCATATAAGTTTCAGGGTGTATCTTGTTCCTGGCTAAGCCTGAACTTACAGTGCGTCCTCCACCGAGCTAGAAGCCTTCTGGTTGAATTTCATCGTCGGGATCGCCGCTACCAGAACAGGCTCGCGTCTGCTCACTCGACGCTCCGGCTGTTTAAGTATAACACAAATTACTAATCCCCAATCTTCATGCAATGAAAATAAACTCTCAGCAACACAATTACGAATCACATATTCACTTCCATTATAAAGTTCATCCACCACAGTTGGTTGAAGCAGGGAAATCGCCACGAGTCACACTTCTTGGACATCTCAATCAAATTCTGTACTAGCCTGCACTGTCTTTTCTCTCTCTTCCAGAGCAAAGTTTCATCATGCTCATTCAGAAAATTCGTCAATCCCGACTATAACAGTCTATCCAATTCAGAAGTCCACGGGCGAAGTACTCGACTGGGATATGAAGAGCTTAACATCCCCAATAAGGAGTCGACTTCGCCACCAACGAGTGATGAAATATAAAAAGTGAGTTTCATCATTACCTGTTCGACATCGACTCCTGAATCGAGATCGAACATGGGCCTCGATTCAACCCTCCGCATCCTCCCGCAGATCAGTCTCGTGCACACAAACACAATGACAGCTGCACTCATCCCAAACCCAATTATAGTAGTGATCCAATTCACACCGGTGGCCAGCATTTGCGACGCTCAAAAAAAGGGGGCAAAAACACTGAAGAAAGAAGAAGGAAGAAGAAGACGAAGAAGAAGAAGAAGAGGAGGAGGAGGAGGAGTCGAGTGACAGGAGTCAAATATTTTCCAAGGGTGACTTTCTCGCATGATCGGGAGACCATGTAAACTGCTCCGTTTTGGAGTTTTTTGCTTTGGAATGACTCGATGGTAAGGATTGATTAAAATGGATGGGCCATGGATGGGGTGGTGGTGAAGATCAGAAGAAGAGATGATTGTGGAAGGATTAAGGCTCTTCCTCTTATTCTCCTTTTCGGTTCCATGTCATTAGAAATATGTAAGGCATGGGGTGCACGATAATAGGGATTTGCCAATTCAACTACATATAAAACATCTGTCCTTAAATTCATATAAAAAGACTATTATAGAAACTCAATCTATGTAAATCAATTTTAACTATGTGAACGCCACAGTTGATTATGGTGATTTGTATAAACTGAATTTTGTTAAAATTTGTATTAAATCGGTCGGACAGTTTGATGTTTGGTGTGTGCAATAATACCGTTGGGTTGGGATGGGCTCTTCATCGGACGGTCGAGGACGGATGACTGATTTGGTGGCAATGGGTTCGACGGTAAAAGAGTTGATAACGCCAACGTAAGTAGGGGTGAGCAACTTAGACTATCTGAATTTGAAACCACCTGGACCGGTTGGGGACCGGACCAAACTGAAAGTGTCAATTGAGTACCTGGTTTCTAAAAATAGAACTAGTATTCGGGCGATCCTGTTCTCGAATCATAAGAAGGCATAACCAGTTAAATTTTAAAAAAATTGACAACATTTTAGCATATGTCCGATCGATATCTATCGGGTTTCCGATTTGGGGGATAATCAAACCGTCCCGGACTTTCCACCGCGTGTCCTGGACCATGCGCGCCTTTCGCTTTTCGAGGGAATTTTTGCTCGTTTTGGATAAGGCCCGAGGTTCAATAAGATTCATGTCTTTCTGGCTCTGGCGTCATCGGCCGAAACATTTCGGCAGGCAATTTTCACATTAAGGGAACGAGAGGTCCCGTCCATTTTTGTCTCTGTCTTTTAAGGGCTTGCTACAAAAAAACAATCAACCTGGGCTAAGAATTAGGGGATAAAAAATTGATTGCAATCCGTGCACAAAAACGAGCTTCGATTGTCTGCACCATTATTTAATTGGGGAATGATAGAAATGATTTTCAAATTTTGATTTAATATGTAATGCGGTCCTTAAACTTTTGATTTTGTTTGACATGACTCCTGAATTATCGATAAATATTCAATTTAGTCATTAAGTCATATGAAAATGCTTAATGTCTTTTTCTCATCGATTCAAGTTAATGGGAATATGCTGATGTGGCTTCTAATTCATTATGTTTGAAGGGAGGAAAAAGAAGAAGAAGGTACACATGAATTATCCACGTAAAATGTCCATCTCAGATTGGGATAATGATAATATTAACATTATTGGACAACAATAGATATGTTAGCATTAAATTTTTTTCCTTGTTTAAAGAATAAAATGATATAATTCTTTAATGTCCAACCCGCCATACGAAATAACACTTGATTTATCGTTTGAGCAAACTAAAGGACTACATTAAACATCTACCAATAGTTATGAATCAAATTGAACACATTAAAAATTTAAGGATGATGTCGCACATTGGATCAAAATTTGTGGACCATTTATGTCATTTTCTCTTTAATTGGATAGACAAATAAGAGTATTAAAACAAATTAAATGTTTAATTTCCACTTTTTCTTTGGCCTTCCCTTGATGAAGCCAAGAAGAATACTTGGAAGTCTCAGCAATGTGTTTGTTCTACGCCATTGTTCAATTGTCCAAAATAAAAATTCGACCTTCCTTCAATGGAATAACTTGAATAGGCAAGCTTAAAAAGGCAAAACTGATAAAGCATAAGCTTAGTCTTCAAATAACGTCTTCGTGATTCCTGAGGTGTCCATTATTGATGTTATCATATCAGTTGTTGCATGTCCCTCGGAAGCAACTCTTTTCTCCAGTTTAGGGATATGCACGAACAAAAGATTATCTTGGATATACATTGCTTAGATCTGGTGTCTTTGATCTGTGGGAGCACAAATCATATCTGTCGGGAGGCTTATGTGACCATCTCCGAGGCCCACTTTCACTTCAAGGCCTTCTCCCAACTCAAATTAACCTACAGTCTGATAGAGTGCAACGAAATCGCACACTGGGCTGCATCAGTGCAACGTCTAAAGAGGCTTGCGAAATCTTAGTTTTTATATCCCCTCCCAGTTTATTAGAATTACTTGTTGCGGGATATTCCTTAATGTCTTCCAATACTCTCGTCTGGAAGTGAATTTATAAAGTAAATCATTTCCGACCAAAAAAAAAAAAAGATTCCCCGCCGCTATCCTTATCATATCAAGAGTCAATACAGACCCTTAGATAATTGAATTCGTTAATTTTATTAATTTTTCATATTGATGTGAAGTGGTGATCTGCATTAGGCTGCATTTATCTCTCTGATATTAGAAACACACACGAATATGCATATAAAATATAAGCTTATTTGCTAGGTCGCGTCTAGCTTGTTTGAACACGATAGCTTGAGTACTCAAGCCACGTTATGAACTGCCAAAATTGTTTACTCATTCAACTGCCCATCCTGAATGAAGAAACGATTTGGATAAGAAAGAAAAAATCAAATTTGGGCACCATGCTTAAAGATCATGTGGAGTTTTGAAAAATCAATACTAATTTCACTTTAAAGTGATAACGTGTGCATGGTAAACTATATAATAAAGTTCTTAATCGATGTTTAACTACTGTTATGGGCACTTGTTATCGAAATCTTTTGAAATTTATATATGCAGCTTAATCATTAGACAAATTTTTTGTCATAAGGTAGCATGTTCTTCTATTCTTTTTTATTAATCTGATTCATATGAAATATAAAGGAGCAATTTCTTCACATGGGTGCTCATTGATTGACCATTAGATTACTTTTTTTTTTTTATTTTGCATGGACTGTGCCTAGAAATGTTTTAATCCAGATATATCGCCTGATCATATTCTCAAAGAAGAAATTACAGTGCGGAATGAATGTCTGCATTTTGCAAGTGTTACCTTTATCAGCCGGTGGACCCACCCGATTTCAATAATGCCTATTGCCCAACACCTCCGGAGGTACACACGTGGGAAATGCACGCCCCCACTTGGGCAGGAGGTCGCACGTGGATTCGCCTGCCACCTCACGCTCTCGTCATATCGACCTTCGAACAGCACATTCAAATTTTTCACCCCATCCCAACGGTAACTGTCATCTCCCGATCTCAGCCGTCGATCCACCGTCATTCCGACATTTAATATTCCTGCCCCGATCCACCCTGGTGAGAAATCATTGGCCTCGCGAAATAATTCGAGAAGAGTTCAAAAAAACGAGAATCTGAGGAGACGAAGACAGCGGGACCTGTCACCTGATGTCTCTTCATTGCATTCCGGACAGAGAGAGGAGCGATTTTGAAGATGGGTTTCGAGTTTTGAGTGCGATCGTCTTCTCATTTTTCCGGAGTTCTTGAATCTTGTCGCTCTGTCTTCTTCACTCGAGAACACATGTAATCTCTCGGGGGATTCTCAGCTTCCAAGTGTTATCAGATCGTCGCTTTGGAGAAGAAGGGCAAGCTTGTCGAAACGACGCGTGGATTTGATTTTGGATTTTGGAAGTTATGATATCCGAGAAGTGAGAGAATAGAGAAGCTTTGAATGTGAAGTGAAGCCATAAATTTGCAGAGGAGTTCTCGGAAGGTTGGTATCTGTTAAATTTAGCTTTGACCTGCTTTTCTGAAACTTACCCACTTATTGTCATGAGATGGTGCAGTGGTTTGCTTCCATTCTAAAGGTAGCAACTTTCAAGTTTTCAGTGCACGTCGTATTCGATGATTTTGGGCTTCTTTTGTTCTTTTTTATAAATATATATATTATTCTAAAGCAATTTCCACTATTGTATCCATCTGTTTGGCCTGTATGATGATTTCAGAGAGAGGTAGGTCTTGACTATGGTTGAACTAAATTGGAATACACTACAACTCTTAGGATAGAGACTTCGACCTTCTCTTCCACGCAAAGTCTCACCTCAAAGTTCATGTCGCCGGAAAGCTATGTAATTGTGAGAATTCAGCTAAAAATATCCAGCCTTTTCATGTTTCTTCAAGTAAAAATGAGCTTCGGATTTAGATCGGCATAAATCTTTAGCTTAGATACATGGGGAAAATTTGCGGCTGATGTCCCATTCTTTTCTTGTGTAGTTACAGAAAGTAAAGCTGCAATTATTCTGCATGTGAATGTGGCCAGAATGAAGTAACGAGATAATTTTTCGAGAGGTAATTTCTGCTACTTGATTAGTCGATTGGATGCATCACGGAGAGACATTCAATGGAACTTCTTTCGTGTGCCATATGCATCTCTACAGCGTTTTTGATTTTTCTGCATTGAATGGTAGAGCCAGACAAAGTAGTAAAGCATGATCAGTGGGGCACCTTTAGGTACTTGTTTATATCGGTCATGTCCTTTTCTCGATTAAAGAGTGTTGAGGCTATATAGACCATGCATTTGTTATTTTCCCTTCGGTTTTACATCATATGCTTTTCTTGGATTATATGACGGATAACCATGTAATAATTGCAACTACTTCTGCTGTCTTTTAGTTTTCTTCAAGAAGTTGATTCTTTCCATTTTCTTATATTTTCTTGCAAGTTCTGGTTTCCCTCAATCTCAGCTCGATTGTATTGGGAACAGCTCATCATAGATTTTTTTTAATTGCCAGGTTAAAGCTATGGTGGAAGAAGGCAAAATTGAGGTTCTGGCGAATCAGCGGTCCATCGAGGATTGGTTGTCACATGCTCATGAGCTCGTTCCGGTGGCATTGGATAGAGCCAGAGAGGTCAAGGGATTCCCGGCTCGCTGGAGGAAGATAATTTCGAAACTGGAGCAGATTCCCTCATGTTTGTTGGACCTGTCGAGCCATCCTTGCTTCTCGAAGAATGCGCTTTCCAAAGAACAATTGCAGGCAGTGTCCAGAACTCTTGCAGAAGCAATCGAGTTGGCTGAGTTGTGCTTGGGTGAGAAGTATGAAGGGAAGCTGAGGATGCAGAGCAATCTTGACTCCTTGTCCGGGAAGCTAGATTTGAATCTCCAAGACTGTGGTCTCCTGAGCAAGACTGGAGTGCTCGGGGAGGTGTCGAAGCCAGCATCTGCATTTTCCAATTCTTCGACTGAAACGGAGGCTGTAACAAGTAGCAATATAAAAGAATTGCTCGCGCGGCTTCAGATTGGTCATTTGGAGGCAAAACACAGAGCTCTGGATTGTGTCCTGGAACTTATGAAGGAGGATGAGAAGTGCTTATTTGCTGCTCTAGGACGCAGCAACATCGCTGCGCTAATCCAAATGCTCACTGCGACGTCTCCTCAGATCCGTGAAAAATCCATTACAATCATATGCTCTATCATTGAGTCAGGAAGTTATGAGAATTGGCTTTTGTCGGAAGGTGTTTTACCCCCTCTAATTAGGCTTCTTGAGTCTGGAAGCATGGTAGGTAAAGAGAAGGCCGTGATCTCTGTTCAGAGGTTATCCATGTCGGCTGAGACTGCACGTGCCCTTGTGGGCCATGGAGGGATAGAGCCGCTGATCGAGACATGCCGGACCGGGGATTCTGTTCTGCAGACGGCAGCGGCGTGCACTTTGAAGAACATCTCAGCTGTACCCGTGGTCCGACAGAGTTTGTCTGAGCTAGGTGTTATAAAGGTAATGATCAATCTACTTGATTGTGGAATTTTGCCTGGAACCAAGGAATATGCAGCGGAATGCTTGCAGAATCTCACTTCAGGCAACGAGAATCTACGAAAGTCGGTAATTTCGGAAGGCGGAGTCCGAAGCTTGTTGGCTTATCTGGACCGGCCGTTACCCCAAGAGCCTGCAGTTTCAGCATTGAGAAACTTGGTTGGATCACTGCCCCTGGAAAAACTAGTGTCTCTCAATTTCCTCCCTCGGGTAGCCCACATACTCAAGTCCGGATCGGTAGGCGCCCGGCAAGCGGCTGCGTCAGCCATTTGTAGGGTGTGTGGCTCCGAGGAGATGAAGAAACTGGCTGGTGATGCCGGGTGTATCCCTCTCCTGATCAAGTTGCTGGAGGCCAAGCCTCATCGCGCTCGTGAGATTGCTGCACAAGCTGTTTCCAGCTTGATAACTCTGCCCCAGAACCGTAAGGAGATAAAAAAGGACGACAAGAGCGTGCCTAACTTAGTCCAGCTCCTTGACTCGAGCCCCCAGAACACCGCGAAGAAGTATGCGGTCTCATGCTTGTTGTGCCTCTCGTCGAGCCAGAAGTGCAAGAGGATGATGATCTCCTACGGGGCAATTGGATATCTGAAGAAGCTCACCGAGCTGGACGTCCCAGGGGCCAAGAAGTTGCTGGAGAGGTTGGAGATGGGGAAGCTGAGAAGCCTGTTCAGCAGGAATCAGTGAAGAGTGAGCCAGACCTCGTGTATGGTCCTAAAGTTTCTTCTTTCTTCTTGTCGTACCATGTATGAGCAATATCTCATTGTCCATGCTAGTTGTTCCGTTCCTCATGAGTAAAACACAGAGCTACTTATGCTAGCCTAGAAGGTTTTTCTTGATCGGTGAGGTTATACAGGTTTCATCATCCTCTGTTACAGGCAGAGTTCTTTCAATAAGTGAAAGCAGCTGGATAAATTCTGTGTTGTGCTTTTAATTAGTGGCAATTCAAGTAGATTCAGGGCTCATTTATGACAAGAAAGCAATGCAACATGGTTTGAATAAGATCATGCTAGAGGCCAGCTCGCATTAGAACCTGCTGCAAATTAATGTGCTGATACGACTAGAGGTTGACGAATTTGGAGCTCTAGCCCTTCATGTTTATTCATTTTTGTAGACTCTTTAGGTAGTCCACGATTTCACTGATATTCTAATGGCAGCTTACGTGGTCTCCCAACAACCCCTACATAGGGTTGGCTATCAGACCAGAACAGATATGAAGAAATGTGGTGATGTTTCTGACTTCCCTGACTCATCTAACCACTCATGCTCGGACATTAAAATATCGTTTCAATTATATGTACGGACGATAAGATTTTCATTTTGATGTTTGGCCACATTAATCCGCACGAGGTTGGCCATAAAGGGGCATGCGCACGAGTTTGAAAAAGAAATGAAAAAGAAATTGACGAAGAAGTGGAAGCCCATATGTCTTTCGGCCGTGCAATTGAACAATTATGACGGCCAAGAAAAATCTACATAACACGTTCCAATGTTCATATTGGAGAATAGAGCCCAACAGGCCCCCATAAGCGATAAAGAAAGGGATAATGAGTCAATGACACGAATGACCTCCAAATTTTGATTAATGTGATTCATTTATTTTAACCTAACGTGCAATATAGGCCCTATTTGGTAACGTTCATAAATAAGTCTGTTTATATTTTTTTGTTTCAAGGAACAACAAAATAACAAAAACATGTTTATTTACGCTTTTGTTCCCAATAGCAAAATATATGTTTTTTTGTTCTTGAAAACACATTTGAACCAATAACAAGAAACGAAAAAAAAATTCTTTTTATTCTTGAACAATTTGTTAAAAACACGTCTTATTTTTCTTTTTTTTTTTCCTCTTTTGCCTTTGCAGCCTCCGACCACGTTGCCCATCGGCTGCTACCCGCCCGCCGGCAGCGACAGCAGCGGTCCGGAGAGGGTCGACTTGCGGTGATTGTAGGAGGCGGTCCGGGGCCGGGGGCTTGGCCCCCCGAACTGCCAACAATTGATCGCTCATGAACAATAAGAAAAAACAAAAAAAAATTTATTAATTGTACCAAACACATTTCTTTTATTTTTCTAATTTAAAAACACTTTTATCAAACTCTCTATTTTACTAAAAAATCGTTCCATGGAGTGGAAACACAAAATAATGTTTTTGTTCAAAAAATGTTCCATGGAACAGAAATGTTTATATGTTTAATGTAGTCTCTAAGTTATATGTTTATATAACGGTCAATGTTATATTTTCATCAATCCACGATTAAGGTTGACATTGAGCATTTCCGTACAAAAGATTTAAATTAAATATGTTATATTGGGAAAATAATATAAAAAGTCTATGAATTTTTGCTTAATGTGTAATATAGTCGTGAACTTTGATTCAATATGCAATATCATGAACTTTTGACACATGTTCAAACTAATTTATATTTAATATATTCTTTTCATTAATTTAAGTTTATGGACAATATTGATTATTTTCATATTAATTTAAATATATAACAAAAGTTTATAAATCATAGTGAACAGATTAAAAATTCATAAATTACACGTCAAGTTAAAATTTAAGAATCATATTAAATAAATTAAAAATTTATGAATTACATTACACACACCATTCATGTAATTATTTCAACTGGATTACCAAAAATATACGAGTCATTTTCCCGTCGCCGACGTTGAATGCTCGCATTCTCATGCTCGCATTCTCCGTCGCACTCAGCTCTCTCTCTCCTCTTCCATAATTTGTGAGAGAGAGAGAGAGAGAGAGAGAGGGGGGGAGAAGAGCCAAAAAGGAAAAAGTTTAAAATAGGCGAAATTGTGAATTTCGAGGACACGTCAGCTGGCACTTCCTTCGGTACAGAATCGTCTCCCTCATCGCTTGCTATTTATGAAAAGTTAATTTAAATATCCTTATCACAAATATCTACAAAAGATTAAAAAAAAAAGTCGCGAGAGAACTCTCCGCGAAGAACGTCTTCAATCGGTTGTCCGGTCCCGTGCCGTCAGTGATTGAGAGGTACGCGCGAGAAAGATTCCGTCATCGGACGTTGCGGTTCGATTCGTTTTTGTTGAATCCGTAATCATCTTCACTTCGTTCCTCGCTCGGATTTCGCGTAAATCGTGGTTTCTGTGATTATCCGTGACTTTGTTCTTCGGCTCGTGCTGTTATGGCTTTGCAACGAGCTCAACTCTCGATAGGGATAGGATCGATGATGATTCCACTGTGTCGCGTCCCTTTTTCCGACTCTTCTTAGGTTTTTCTTTTTTTTAATATTCATCCGGTGTGTTTGTGGTTTGTCTTCCTACTTTCGATCTGTATTGGTTCAGCTGGTGTTGAGGTGAAATTTTGCAGGAGAGGAATGGGTTATAAATGGAGCTGGGAATATTAAGCTATGTTAAGTGGTATCTTAGCTAGGGTGGCGAGGGCTAAATTGAGCCGAGGTGCGTTGCAGTACAGGGTTCTAATTTGACGTAATTGTTCAGTGCTCATGCAAGTAATATATGGATTTGGTTTTGCAGAAAATGCCACATTCTCTAGTGTTTTAGATAGAAAGCTCGTCCCTAGCTTGTAATTTCGAATTTTGAGACATTGGGATGCACACGCCCGTGGTGTGGTGGTTTGCGGGTGTGGGCAGGGAGGACTGTCGAGAAGAAAATGTCATAGTGATTGAGGAATTGTTGTCTCTTTTGGTTAGGCTCTGGACTTTTGTACAGGTTATTGGAAGCTGAGCTTTTGCATTCTGGGTCGAGGCTGAATTCCATGGAGTATTGTTTGGTCTTGTCATCTTCCTCTTGTATTTCCTGCGGCTTCCTGTTTCTTGCTTCTCTGTCAATGAGGCCCAAGTTTTTTTTCATTCATGCCGTATGAATACAGTTATGGGCAGACGGATGCCTTTTTTGTTGGTCCATAATCCATATTAATGTTCAAATCCTTGGTTGTCTTCTTGATGGAGCCATTCGTGTGCTAAGCTATGTTGGTGTTGATTTCTGCGGATATATTTGACTGCAATTGTATGCACGGTTGACTACACACATATTCTTTAGTCTTTTCTTTCTCATCCTCAAATAATAAGCACCACGTTTAATTTTTCGCAATTTGATTAGGTAAAGGATGAGTTCTTTGGATGTAGCTAGAGCGGAACTTGCCCTTGCAGTTCTGTATCTGAATAAAGCTGAAGCCAGGGACAAGATATGCAGGGCTATTCAATATGGTTCAAAATTCTTAAGTAATGGAGAGCCTGGCACAGCTCAGAACGTTGACAAATCGACCAGCTTGGCACGAAAAGTATTTCGTCTTTTCAAGGTTAGGTTACTTTTCCTAATTATACTTTCTGTTATATTTATCAACAATGCTTGGATAATTGCGACTCTTTTAGCTGATATAATTGTGGGTTTAACTCTTTTGCTTTCTGTTTTAGAAGACTGTTTGACTGTTTGTTGACTTATTTCCCTTGAAGTGTCTGTATGTATCTAGCCTTTCAAAACATTGCATTTATTTATAATGTTCTTTCTCAATTTCATGAGATGGTGATATTGGCCCAAAAAGGATAGACATGGAACTTCCTGTTCTAACTCAGATTCATTGCTGATCCCTTTCATTTTTCTAATGCAGTTTGTCAATGATCTGCATGGCCTTATCAGTCCTGTACCTGAAGGGACACCTCTTCCTCTTGTTTTGCTTGGGAAGGTACGATCAAATGGCTGATAGATCTCTGAGATTCCTCTTCTTTTTCTACAGATAATGGACTGATTCTCTTTTGTTCATATAATCTTTCATGATTTTTTGTTGTTTTATTGTTTACAGTCCAAAAATGCATTACTATCAACGTTCTTGTTCCTTGATCAAATTGTATGGCTTAGTAGAACTGGCATCTACAAGGTATGAAGGCTGCTATTTTCTGTGTCCTGTATATATGTGGTCGCGTTAGATGTTAGAACTGAAGGACCTTGATGTTTTCCATGGTGCAGAACAAAGAACGTGCTGAGCTACTTGGGCGGATATCACTTTTCTGTTGGATGGGTTCCTCGATATGCACTACCTTGGTTGAGGTCTGTGGCATTCCCTTATCAGTCTAGCTTGTTTTCAATTTCTGAAATGAAAAAATGTAATGGCGATTCTTGAATCAGCTTGGGGAGATAGGGAGGCTGTCTTCATCAATGAAGAAGTTGGAGAAGAATCTAAAAACTGGTGACAAGTATCAAGTACGGTCACAATGCTCTTTTCTAATCAGTCAAGTGTTTGTCGTCTGTCACAACACCTGTTGTTGCTTCTTGCCTTGCACTGTCAGTATTCTGTTTCTCTGGTGTGACATGTTCTAGTCCTCTTGTACTTCCCTGGCACAGAATGAGCAGTATCGAGCTAAGCTTAAAAGATCCAATGAGCGGTCTCTGGCCCTGATTAAGGCGTCAATGGATATTGTTGTTGCGGTAGGGCTGCTCCAATTGGCACCCAAGAAAGTTACTCCCCGTGTGACAGGAGCCTTTGGATTTGTTAGCTCTCTTATCTCATGTTATCAGGTAGTTGATCTTCCTATCTACTCTCTTCTTGTACTTCACCTGAACATTGTGTCATTAGTGCAGTAACAAACTAGAACAGAAGGTCAGCTAAATGCACCACTCTTGGCACATTGATAAAGAATTTCTATGACAAAGAAATTTGTTAATGTTTTCAGCGAAATAATAACAGATGATGTATCATTTAAGGTCTGCTTGAACCATTTTTCCTGATGACTGAACATTCTGAAAATAAAGCCATTTCATTTTTCTTTTTCTGGATGATCAAATAATAAAGTATTGGGTTAATTGTGATGCTGCTTAGACTTCTTTAATTGCATGCAGATTTGGCGTTTTACATGCCTCCTATTTGGAAGTGATTCTTAATGCATATTCTGACAACTCTTTATATGGTGATTCTTCATGCATCTATTGGTAATTAATTATGGGGATATTGATGTGAATACCTCTGTTGCTTTTATGCAGTTACTTCCTTCCCCACCCAAGTCAAAGGCGTCCTGAGGAGAGAAAGCTTGTTCTGATCATACAGCCTCTGTATCACTCCAATAAATGTCAAAGGCCAGAGCTTGAATCCGCAGTAGTGTATTATTTTCACATCAGCTGGCTGTCTCTTAGGGTGACACTGAAACTCGGCCCATTATTTGTGCTTCTATGGATTAAAAAGTTATCCGTCGATCTCTATGATAAGGATTATGCCATGCTGTCGTCTTTGGTGTTGTTCAGTTGTTGCTGTTAGTTTCTGTATGACATCATACAAATGTTGCCTGAACAAGTCGTATTTGACCTGTTTTAGGAGGTTTAAGCAATTAGCTTGACTTGATACGGGTGTGGTTGGTGCTTGGGATTTCTCTTGGTTTTGGTTAGTTTGAAGCACTCGACACGATCTCTGACTAAGGAAAAAAATTAAAATGTTAGATAAGCTCATCGCGCAGATTGTGTGGTGGACGAACCTAATCACAATGCTGAGGATATGCAGGAACATGGGGCTTTCCATGGGGCGATTGTGTTTTTGCATATGTGAGCGGTTTGATCCAATGAAGTAAGTCTGCGTAGTAATCAAGATTACTTTTAGTCGTTGCTCTGTTATCTCTCTCCTGAAGTATCATGGCTGTTTTGGCAAACCGTAAGGTGTCAATCTTTAGTAGGGGCCCCAACTTCGTGCTTGAACAGTCCCTTTCCGTGCTCCACGACCCGTTGTTGGTACGATCCGCTGCTTCTGAACATGGGTGGTTAGTTCTCATCTTTTACGGCATGATGGGTGACCATGCATGTGATTTCTTGCTTTTCATGTTCTTCGCCCATCCGGACATGCATGTGATTTGGGTCCGTCAAAGCGGGCAATTTTGATGGTGCATGTTGTTCGTGGAAGTTCAGCGTTCGACAATCCAAACGTGATCATTACGGAATGCATCGGTGATTTGACACTAGGATCACGGTGACGCGTTGTTCTGCCTTGTTTCGTTGCATTGCACTTTGTGAAGAAAGAAACCACCCTCAATCATTAATTCGTTCTCGTAGTAGAACATTGATCACAGGATTCTCCACGTTGACACCAAATGAGGGGGAATAAGAATAAAACGAAAAGACGGAGGATATTCATTTGTCGCGGGCCCATCGCTGGGAAATTGGAGATCGTCTTTCTCTGCAGAATTAAGAATCTGCATGGTCTGCACTGAAAGTTTTGGGGTCTTTCAGTGCATTGGGAATTTCCCCCGTGCTTCATCGGCTATCGCGTCTTGCCGTACCAGGCGTCACTCGGATCTTCACAGTTTCACTTTGCATGGCTACTTTCCTCTGTCGCGAAAAAGACCGAACCATAAATGAATTAAAGAAACATTTTCTTAACATCTTGTAATCATTGGGGGACGAAAGATCGTTTGCAGAAGATGGGATCGCAAATTATGGGAGGTCAAAATATAACCCCCTGAATTCAACTTAACTTTTCCCAGCTAAAAACTTTCCACCATCAAATCAAAAGTATACATATAATCAATTTCGGTCCAATAAGTTTGTGCCTAAGTCGATCTTGGAAAGATAAACAAGTTCCTTATTGACAATACTTCCCCAATGGTCAAGACTTCTTCTCACAAATTTCATGTGCTCTCATAAACTTTTCTATGTTAAATCCACGCGCCTTATTGATGTAAAGTTGAGTCCATACGAACCAAAAACTTCCAAGTCATCTTTTGCATACGACCAAAACGTATTGAAGATGGTTTTTAGCAACATAGTATGTAGCACGGCTTGCATTATCTTGTTCATTTATATATGTTATTAAAAATTGATCCAGCCATGGCTTTGCTACGACAAATTACAAGTCCACTTATTGATTTCGAATCGTTTGTTTGGGCCATGCCACAACAATAGCATATATGCAATTTCTGTATATAATAGCGGCGTGATTGGATGGATGTCCTAAAGCTCAACAAGATTTCTAGGATTTGAGACATGTGATCAGAATTACGTTTCTTTAGTGCTACATTATTATATTTCCAAAATTCATCATGATTTATAATTGCTTGCGTACATATTCCCCTTTTTTGGGGTGTAATCAAGGGAAATTTAATTACCACAGATTTTTGTGAAATAGAGGTTTAAAATACATCTAAGCGCAAAGTCACTTCCGCTTAGCCAATCGAAGGAGATGATGAAAAGGAGGAGCATTAGAGAAATTGAACTATGAGAGGGTGTAACGATCACACGTTTGTTCGGTGGGCTTTATCAATCGTCAGCTTCTTCTCATCTCCTCCGCCGCCGCCGCCGCCACCACCATGTTTGTCCGATGATCACGAAAAAAGGAAGACGATAGAACAAAGAGTCAAATTCTCGAAAAAGGTAGGAATCAAGAAAAGAGGCACGAAATCCGGACCCCGAGTTCTGTTTCCAAAAAAGTATAAAACAGAATAAAGAGGATGAAAACGCTAAATGCTGCAAATTTAGGACGTCAGAGAGCATGGGAGGAGAGAGCCTCCTTATTCACTGCGCTCACGAGCCTAGCCGGAGCCTTACGCGCCCATCATATTATATCGATCCCATCTCTCTCTTTAAACCTCGCAAGCAATGATCTTGAAACGTTCACTCGTAACTCTTACGTCCCCTCTCTCTCTCTCTCTAAACCAGGAGCGTTGCGTTAGGAGTCCGCCAAAACCAGGCGGCGCATAACAACGCTCAGGTTCCTCCTCTTCTTTCAGTTCTTTCTCCTCTTCTTTTCCTGATCTTTTCCCAATTAAACAACAATGGCCAAGACTTGCTCCTGCCCGAACCCTCTAACTTACTTCGCCACCAACACCAACAAGTCCACCCTCTTCTACCTCACCGCCACCTCCTTCCTCTGCACCCTCTCCTACCTCGCCGCCCTCTGGCGCCGCTCCGGCGACTTCTCCCCGGCCACGATCGTCCCATGCAGGACTCCTGTTTCTGGCGCCGCTGCCGCAGCCTTCAGTCCCAGTCCTCCGCTCGACTTCTCCGCCCACCACTCGGGGGATTTCCAGGAGCAGCCCTCCGCGGCGGAGCGCGGGCCTCGCTTTCCACCGTGCGGCGCCAACTTCAGCGAGTACACCCCCTGCGAGGACGTGGCGCGGTCGCTGAGGTTCGAGCGGGAGATGCTCGTGTACCGGGAGCGGCACTGCCCCCAGGGGGACGGCGAGCGGCTCCTTTGCCGCGTGCCGGCGCCGTACGGATACAGGAGGCCGTTCCGGTGGCCGGAGAGCCGCGGGATGGCGTGGTTCGCGAACGTGCCGCACAAGGAGCTGACGGTGGAGAAGAAGAACCAGAATTGGGTGAAGTTCGAAGGGGAAAGGTTCGTGTTTCCCGGCGGCGGGACCATGTTTCCGGACGGCGCTGATAAGTACATCGAAGATATCGGGAAGATGATAGATCTCAGAGATGGGTCTATCCGAACCGCTCTCGATACTGGTTGCGGGGTGAGTTTTCTTCTTCTGTTTTTTTTTTTTTTTTGAAGTAAAGCTTTCGTTTTTCATTGCATTAGTGGAGCGATCACGATCTTTGCAGGGATTGGTTCAAGAATAGTGATGGTGTGACTGACTCTGTCAGTTCGGTTCTTGGTTGCTGAATTTGAGGTTTGAGATTAGTCCGTTGCATCTTGGTATCTGTGGAGTGCGGACGCATTGCTTCATTTTCTTGGCCTCTTTTTTGTCTTTCCCTTCGAGTGTGTTTTGCTCGACTTTTCTTCGGTGGAGGTTTGCTGATTCATTCGGAGTTAATGGAAATGGGTAGGTTCGATCTGATGTTTACTAAAACACGTTTTGTATCTTTTGTGGTAGGAGGACTAGAATTGGTTGAGAAAGGAGTCACCATGGAGGATGAGAGAGAGAGAGAGAGAGAGAGAGAGAGAGAGAGAGAGAGAGAGAGAGAGCGTTCTGTATCTTTTATGGTAGGAGGACTAGAAATGGTTGAGCAAGGAGTCACCATGGAGAGAGAGAGAGAGAGAGAGAGAGAGAGAGAGAGAGAGAGAGAGAGAGAGAGAGAGAGTACTCAAAGGTCATTATTTAATCTGGGTTGGTGGGCAAATTATGAAGGAAGAGGTAATAAATGGGGTTTCCTCGTGGGATAATTTATCCATTTTGTATCTCTGCATTCATCCTTCATGAATGCGGTGCCGTTTCAGAGACGCGTTTAAACCGAGATGATGTGGCATCTAAATCCAGGAAACCCAGACCTTGGTAGGAGATAGATAATATTAGGGGAGGATTTCTTTCTTCTTCTTCTTCTTATTCTTTTTCCCCCTTTGGCCGGATAACGAGGAAGTTTCCTTATTAGATATGTCCTTCTGTCAAGGGCGTACATTTATGAGAAATTCAAACTACTAAAAAATAAGTAATCTTTGAAGGGGAAAAGATGCATCTTAAGCGATTCACCAAAGAAATCATTAATCTGAGTTCATTGTTTCCTTGCTCAACTGGTGAAAGAGACGTTTGGTCATATCGGTTACCGAAGCTTTTGTCGTCCGGGGGGAAAAAGAAAGAAAAACCAAGTTGCAACTCGTGAAGCGCACCTTGAGCCGTTGATATTTTATAATGTAGGTGGTTTGATGATGGTAAAGTCGGCAAACCAAAGCCATGTGTTGGTTAGAAAGTCGAGCACTTCACCCACTTGCATTTACTGTTGTCCAGTTATTTCTCCTTCACTTGCTTAGCAAACAAGCTTTTGCATCCAACCCACAGAATTGTCCCTTCAGCTTTTGGTTATCGGGTTAATGACTCTTGAGTCGGAACAAGTCATGGTCGCGGGATCATTGAGAAACCCTTAAGGAGAACGACTCGATTAGTTTTGCACCGCCCAGCAAAATGAACCGGATGACTATTATGTTACGACATTGAGCTCTCCATTGGACATGTGACCTGTATATTCAACTTGTTACTTGAAAGAGTTAAAAAAAAACAATAAAAAATAAGGAAGAGTGCATACACTTTTCATTTTAGATGTGTTTTCCCAAGTTTTTGAGGTTGTATGGAATTTTCCTGCGTTTCCATGTGAAGCTTTAACTGAATTCCGTAGGTGGCGAGCTGGGGCGCTTACTTATTGTCGCGGAATATCCTGGCGATGTCATTTGCGCCGAGGGACACCCATGAAGCTCAGGTCCAATTCGCCCTTGAGCGCGGCGTCCCCGCGTTAATTGGGGTCCTTGCCTCCAACAGGATTCCTTACCCGTCAAGAGCTTTCGATATGGCTCATTGCTCTCGCTGCCTCATACCTTGGAGCCAATACAGTAAGTTTCAGTGGCATAAAGAAAGAAAAATAGAAAGCTTTCTGATTCACTAATCCTCTTGTCAACTAGTTACTGATGCTGATAATCGTGGGAAAAGATCATTGATAATCTTGTTCTATGTTGATACCAATTACAGTAAGTGAAAACACTGGGGCTGCTAATAACAAGTTTAGTTATGGATGAGCAGACGGACTGTACTTGATCGAGATTGACCGGGTCCTGCGTCCCGGTGGGTACTGGATCCTGTCTGGTCCGCCAATCAACTGGGAAAGGCATTGGAAAGGATGGGAGCGAACAACTGAAGATCTTAAGGCGGAACAGACTTCGATCGAGACCTTGGCCCGTAGCTTGTGCTGGAAAAAGTTGAAGCAGAAGGAAGACATTGCAATATGGCAAAAACCGACCAACCATGTTCACTGTAAAATCAACCGGAAGGTGTTCAAGTTCCCTCGTTTCTGCCAGTCACAAGATCCGGATATGGCCTGGTAATTCGGTTTCCCAAATTGATAGTTTCATTAATCTTCATTCACAATTTCCAATGCGGCACACAGTTACTAAATTAAGTCCTTCACAAATTCTGATCCCATCTTAATAAAAAAATTTCATCTTTTTCTCCGTGCAACAGCTGTTATTTGCTTAAGTTTGGTCTCAACGCAATTTGTCCTTTGCTTTTGCCATTTCTTCCAAGGGATCTCCTGTACAATGAGCAATGATAGAAAGCCCATTTCCGTAATATAATTCTTTTTGCGTTTGCCATTTTGCTTTTGTTGTATCATGATTTGAGAATCAGAACATCATCGAATCAACTAACACATAATATCACCTACTTTTGGTGCATATGAATAATCGAAGGAACTTCCCAACACTCTTTTATTTACTGCCACTTCTGCTATAGTTGGCTTGAACTTTATCACTTGTTTCCGCTTCTTTTTCCAACAGGGCTTTCTCGGTTAATTAAGCCACCGATACTATATGAAGAGACATGAAATTGTGTCCTCTGATCTCTGCAGGTATACAAAAATGGAAGCTTGTTTGACCCCATTGCCTGATGTGCCGGACAACTACATTAAAGCAGTGGCAGGAGGCAAGCTAGCGAGATGGCCCGAGAGGCTAATCTCGGTACCCCCTAGGATTAGCAGCGGCAGTTTGGAAGGAATCACAGAGGAGACGTTTGTAGAGAATACCGCCGTATGGAAAAGAAGAGTTTCGCACTACAAATCTCTAGACAATCAGTTGGCCGAGCCCGGCAGGTACCGCAACTTGCTCGACATGAACTCTTACTTGGGAGGTTTCGCAGCTGCACTGGCCAATGATCCGCTGTGGGTCATGAACGCCGTCCCCGTGGAGGGTCGCGTGAACACTCTCGGAGTCATATACGAGCGCGGGTTGATCGGGACGTACCAGAGCTGGTATGTCTCCATTTTCCTTACTGAACACTGCCTTCAACTAACGATGGAGGGGACGTTTTCATTTCCTCCCAGAGTGACCTCATTTCAGCCTTCCCGGTTGTTGTGAGAATCCCCATTTGTCAACTGCCCATTAATTTTGAATTGGTATTGCTTGCCCACGAGTTTTCAAAAGCAAGAGAAGATGATTTCTTCGCGGGGCCTTGCTTTCGAGTAGCATCCAGATCACTCCTCTGCCCATTTCTTCTTGTCCCCACATCAGTCGACATCCACTTCTTGCCTCTTTTGCTCTGCGACTATTGATCCTTACCGTGATGTGGCACGCTTCTATTATATATCGAGTACGATTAACTTGTTTAAAAGTTCGACTGTAGTTTGCCACATTATATTAGTGTACCAATTCAGTAAACTGGTTTTAGCATACTGATATTGCTTTATTCTTCTCCATTTTTTGCTTGAGAAACCCACTAACTTTCAGCATTTCTATGGTAATAGGTGCCAGGCCATGTCTACTTATCCGAGGACTTACGACCTCATTCACGCCGATTCGGTCTTTACCCTCTACAGAGACAGGTGCAGTAAGTTGGTCGACAATTTATCTTACAATCGTCGACAGCAGAAGGGTGTTTTCGGTGTATTTACATGGATCTCTGTTTGGTGTATCCTCACAGATGCGACATGGAAGACATCTTGTTGGAAATGGATAGGATCTTGCGGCCCGAGGGGAGTATTATTTTCCGCGACGACGTGGACATATTGGTGAAGATCAAGAATGCCATCGACGGAATGCAATATGATAGCAGGATAATGGACCATGAGAATGGTCCGCTTGAAAGAGAGAAAATACTCTTGGCGGTTAAGCAGTACTGGACATCACCAGCTCCTGACTCGGACCAGTGAAGGAATATATAAAGGACTCTCTTCGCAGGAGTTCCTCCTCTTGGCCCGTCCCCTTGTCATTCTTTTCATTGATAAATTCCTGGCCT
Organism: Melaleuca quinquenervia; assembly: GCA_030064385.1. Classification (NCBI taxonomy): domain Eukaryota; kingdom Viridiplantae; phylum Streptophyta; class Magnoliopsida; order Myrtales; family Myrtaceae; genus Melaleuca; species Melaleuca quinquenervia. The sequence continues at coordinate 1,122,229 of CM057722.1, read as the reverse complement.
TTTTTCATGTGAATAATCTTGATAGAAATTGATTTTTGTCAGTCTTTGCGCTGTGCCTTTTGGCAATTTTGTGGTGTTCAAAGTTCGAGATGCATAGGTCCTGGAAAAATTGAGCATTTGCAAAGAGATATGACAGCTTTTAACTCTTTGGAGAATATAGATGAACTGAAATGACGTTTGGTGAATCAAAACTTTGAGAAGTTGCTATAGCTTTCCTTCTAAAAAAATTAATGAAAATTTGAACTAAATAAAAGAAAAAACGATTGGTATATTCTAAATTAGAGATACTAACACAAAATTAGTTCATAGCTCACTCAGAAAAAAAGATGATGATCATTTCAATCAAGGCTGACCTATTCTAAAAGTGATTGGTATATTCTAAATTGGTAAGTACGACAAATAAAAGTGATAATTTAATCTTGTGAATTAGAATAAACAAATAAATATTTGTCCCAAATGAGAATCAACACCCTAGAGCTTCTGCAACTTATAAATAAAAGATTAGCGAGTCACATAAATAAAAGATCGGCAGTCTCATAAATAATCAAAATTTATTTTAAGCTGCTGGCGAAATAGACAAGGAAGTTTGTAAACAACAAGGGGGATTATCTAGTTAAAAGGTCATTTAGAAGGAAAAAGATAAACAAACTTCGCCAACTAATTTGAACAAAAGCGGATAGCATGAAGATTTTTTGTTAACTTAATTGGAAGAGAAATTGGCAATCGGGCTGGCAGGGCCTAGTTCCACCACGTTGGGCCTTTTTCTTGTAAGGCAGTTTACCCGATCCTGTTCATTTGGGCCATTTGAGCCCTTTAGCAGGCCCACTTATGGAGCTCATCCCTCTTCTCTCTCCACTTCCCGAAGCCAGAGTGGTAGAGAGAGAGAGAGAGAGAGAGAGAGAGAGAGAGGTCTCTTCACTCTTCTTTTCCTCTTGAACTCAAATCGCACACAGAAGCCCTGAAATCCCCCAAACCATAACCCTACTTCCCTCCGATTCTGTCATCCGCTTCCCATCATCTGCTCTCTTTCGCATTCGGTTCCGCAGTGCTAGACCTCGGAGATGGAACCGGAGGACGAGATCTACGAGAACGGCGGCGAGCAGCCCGCCCGGAGCAAGCCTATTATAAGTGGCGAGCAGCTCGACGTCGAGGCATACGCGAGCCTCTACAGGGACCGCACGAAGGTCGCGAGGCTCCTGTTCGTAGCTGACCACTGCAACAACGAGGCGATGCAGCTGGAGGCGCTGAGGATGGCGTACGACGAGATTAAGAAGGGCGAGAACACGCAGCTGTTCAGGGAGGTCGTGGAGAAGATCGGGGGGAGGCTGGGGGACAAGTACGGGATGGACTCCGCCTGGTGCGAGACGGTCGATCGGAGGGCGGAGCAGAAGAAGGAGAAGTTGGAGAACGAGCTCAATTCGTATCGAGTATGTTGGGTTGTCCCTTTATTTCCGTTCTTTTGGTTTGTTGCTTGTGCATGGTTGGTGGTTGTGCACTTTGTGAGTGCGTGTTTGTTTGCCTGGGAGATCGTTGATAGGATTAGGAGATGGAAGAAAAACCAATGTTCCGTGGGATTTTGCCAATGGATCGATTCTTCTGCTGTGATTGTAGAAGAATGTTTGTGGAACGTTTCATACCATGTCAGCTTGATAGGCAAGCTTTAGGACCATTTTGTGGTACTATATTGTTTTCACTCGGGTTTTTTTTTTCTGGTAAATGATTTTTGATAGTGTTGATGTTGCATACGCGCCAGAATTACAATTCTCTTTTCCTGTGCTCGTTCTTCAAGTGATGCGGGCCAATGCAGTGCATACATGCTTGTGCCATTTGAATTTGTCAGTGTTTGTATGACTTCGATTGTTTTGCTGTGACCTCAGTGGTGATTCACTCTGTAATTGGTTATGTTTGTTTGTTATTGATGATTATGGAGCAGCCTTGGTGTTGGGTTATGTCACTGTGTAGCAGCTGGTCGATTCTGGGAGCTGGTTTTGTTCATAGGAAGAGCTTTGAAATCAAAGTCCTCTTTTCAGGGATGATGTTTCATTAAGCTAAATATGCTGGACAGCTTGGCTTCAAATAAGGAACAAGAATTGGATATCACTTTTCTTCATTTATTTGTTCACGATTAGCATCCTAATATGACATTATGAACGGACATGTGTTTCTGTGTGTCTAACATCTCATCTTGATCAGGTGCATAAGTTTAATGAATTTTACATTTTCCTCCTATCTGACGGTGCCTCTAACATTGAGTATCTTGTTTGCAGACAAATCTGATCAAGGAAAGTATAAGGATGGGTTACAATGACTTCGGTGATTTTCACTATGCTCACGGTGCCCTTGGAGATGCTTTCAAAAGTTATGTCCGAACTCGTGATTACTGCACAACATCCAAGCATATAATCAGCATGTGTATGAATGCAATTTTAGTGAGTATTGAAATGGGTCAGTTCACTCATGTTACAAGCTATGTTGGCAAAGCTGAACAAACTGCGGATGCCCTGGACCCGATAACAGTTGCAAAACTACGGTGTGCTGCTGGACTGGCTCATTTGGAGACTAAAAAGTATAAGCTTGCTGCTCGTAAGGTGTGTTAACCTATCATGTGACATCTCCTTCACTGGTGCATGCTAATTGCCTATAGTTATTGCTGATTTAAGTTTTTCTTTCCATCCTATTCATGTCTTCAATGGTTGTTTGTCTATGGAGATTTTGAGTTGGTAAACATCCAACATGACAGTTAAATAATCATGCTTGATCAATTTCTTTTCTTTTTTTCCTTTTTTTTTTGAGGAGAGGAGGTAGGTCATTTTCTGAAATTTCAATAATGGCACAAAGTCCTATTGATTTCTACTGTATAATTAAATTGACGAATCTTGACGTTGAGGATGTTGCTGAATTAATTGAGATCCACATTAAGCAATTCTTTTGGGCACCTTTTTTCTTTTTCCTTTTTTTATTTTGGGGGGGGGGGGGGGGAGAGGGGGACTTGTGCCTTGGTTAACTGCTTGACAGGGATTGTTGTGACCCAATGGGATTAATAACACTAGTTGAATGCCCTTAAAGGTCAGGAAACTGCTGTATTTCTAGAGGGGCAGTTTATTGGCAAAAGAAACTTTTGCATTTTTATTTGATTGAGCTTTTTTCATTATTTGTTAGTCATTTGGGTTTGTTCTTTGGGGCTGGAAGTAATGCCTTCTATATGCTTACAGTTTCTGGAAACTGGTCCTGAGTTGGGAAGTCACTACAATGAAATCATTGCACCTCAGGATGTTGCCACTTATGGGGGACTCTGTGCTCTTGCGAGTTTTGACCGGACAGAACTGAAGGCACATAGCAACTTTCAAATTTTGTGTTCCAGCTTTCCCACCAGTGACTGGGAATTTGCTTTCTCACTGACATGCGTCTCTTCTTTGTTTTTCTCTTGGCAGAACAAAGTGATCGACAATCTCAACTTCCGAAATTTTCTGGAGTTGGTCCCTGAAGTGAGGGAGCTAATTAATGATTTCTACACTAGGTAGGTTTTCTGCTGCCTAGCTTTTTTCCCGCTATCAATCTTAATATCACCTATGTTTGGTTGCTGAACTTGTCCTAAGTTTGATATGAGAGTAAATTCATGCTTCTTCTTAGAGCCGTGGATGCAGAACTCCATTGGATTTTAATTTCTCCTGCTGCTGATCGTTCCCTTTTTTGCTCAGCCACTATGCATCATGCTTGGAGTACCTTGGGAACCTCAAACCGAATCTGTTACTGGACATTCACTTGCATGATCATGTGGAGACACTATATGACCAGATCCGGCATAAAGCTCTCATACAGTATACACATCCTTTTGTGTCTGTTGATTTGCGTATGATGGCCAATGCTTTCAAAACCAGTGTTGCTGGGCTAGAAAAAGAGCTCGAGGCTTTAATAACCGACAACCAGATACAGGTTTCACCTTTTTCTCTCCTCTTTTTTACGCACATCCCTCAGTATGAAAAATCATGTGGAGCTCTAGAATTAGTTTGACCCTGTTGGATGGACACATGATTTTTTCTTGGGAAAAAGCCGTCACCAAAAATCTTAAATTATTCCAACCGTGACACATTTATCCCGAACTTTTTTGGTGACATATAAAACCCCAAACTTGTCTTCATGTGATAAATGTATGCCAAATTTGAACTATTGTAATATATTTACTCTAATTTTTTTATGACATTGAAGACCCTCAATGTGTATTACTACGACAAATTTACCCAAAAAAAATTGGATAAGTGTGTCATGAGATTATAAGTTTAGGGTAAAATGTGTCACACATATATAAGTTGAGGGGTTTTGGTGTCATGGAAAAAAGTGTGGGATAAATGTGTCACGGGATTTTTGGTGTTGCGAAAAAAAGTTTGAAATTGATTTGTCAGAGAAAGTATAATTTAGAGTTTTTGGCGACTTTTTTCCTTAGTTCTTTTGTAAATATATTGCTGCCCAAGTGCTTCATCGATCCTCGTGCAGTATTGGAGCTGCTGCTTAATTATAAATCATGTCATGATCTGCAGGCTAGAATCGACTCTCACAACAAAATCTTATATGCTCGGCATGCTGATCAGAGGAATGCCACTTTCCAACGCGTGTTGCAGACTGGCAGCGAGTTTGATCGAGATGTTAGATCGATGCTACTAAGAGCGAATCTAATCAAATATGACCACAATCTTAGGGCATTGAGGAAACTCTGAGTTTACTGTTTGAGTCATCCGATTTACTTGAGCTTTGCTGAGGTTTTTGATGTATATTCATACACAATTATTTACCGGTGATGACTGAGGAATTCTGATCCTCCAGTGGTTTAACAAGATCGTCTTTCCAATTGTCCATAGCATCAGTTGGTTCGATGAGGATTCAAGGTCTCATTTTCACAAAATAACATTTGGCATTTGTTTCCTTTATGTGCTTTTAGTAGTTTCAGCGACATCTTCCCTTCTCATGGCCCTTCGGTGGCCTCGCCTCATTTTTATGTGTGAACACCGAATTTCTAGCGCAGTCATGTTAAATAGGTTTTGTCTGAGGTTTGCATTTCTTCTGACTTTTGGGTTGATTCCCAATTTCATTGCGTCGGGATTAAGGCAACAGACTGCAATGCACCGGGGAGAATTTGGAGGTCGACAGTGACCTGCTGCGCTGCTCTCAGCATGAGATGCCTTTGTGTGCTTGGAGGCGGGAAGCTGGAGAAGTTGGTGTTGTGGTGTTTCGTCGTGCCTACAACAAAGTCTCTTTAGGCAACAAGGAGTCTTACTGATCAGGAGGAAATATTTCCTCGATTCTTTCCAGTATCTTGCTTCCCTAGTAAACATGAATAAGTCAAGTGACAAATATCCAACCTAAGGGAAAGCAAAGCGCCAATTCGATAACCGTCTTCTCCTTCCAGGCAGGTAGAGAAGCATCATAGTTACTTTCTATTTACGGCTGCTGCATGTCTGATGGTACCAAGTTAACCTAAATCGGTGGATGGAAACTCCGATGGGCACTAAAATAGGATTGTCTTCAAACTGCTTTTCGCGAATCAATTTCTAGGAAAAAAATATATTTTTTAGGTTGGGAGATTTATTTCCTTAGCTTTAAACATACATATTTTATTTGACCTTCAATTCTTCTTTTGTTGACTGATCCTAAGCACTTGAAAGTTCAGAACACTAACTTGCAGAAATTTTTCCCACTCCAACAACCACACCCTTGGTATATTGACAATAATTAATAGTTTGATTTAACTTTTTATGTTCAATTTGAATCTTTTCGGAGGATAGTCCCTCAAGCAGCAATCCTCGTCGTCGGTGTTAATAAATCCCTCATGTGCTTCGAAAATCACTGGCGATTTACATTACTCGAAGAAAAGTCACTGAAATGATCTGGGCTCGCTTCATGGATCCGCCAAGCCACAATTGCCGGCAAACCATTCCGACCCCTCTAACGTGCGCTCCCCTCTCGTCAAAAACCCCCCCACCGTCCCTTCATTTTCCCCGAGGATCAACAAACCCACAACCGTGCCCAGTTCATAACTGTAGACTTCGCTCGCTCTTCTCCCTACCTCCCTCCCTCCCTTCTTCTTCTTCTTCTTCTTCTTCTTCGCCTTCGCCTTCGATTCGTTGCCGGAACCTCTTCGTTCCCCCAGATCACTGCGACATCGACGCTTGCTTGATCAGATCCGGGTCATCGGCAGAATTCACTCCAGACTCAAGCTCGAGCCCGACCCATGAGCGTCTGATCCAGCCAAGAGAGTGAGAGACAGAGAGTCTCCGGAATGGGACACCTCAACCTGCCCGCGTCGAAGCGGACCCCTCGCCAGTGGAAGCTCCTGGACCTTGTTATCGCCTTCCTGCTCGGCCTCGTCTTCCTCTTCTTCCTCCTCATCTTCACCCGCCTCGGCGACCCCCTCGCCGCCTCCGGCCGCCAGTCCCTCCTCCTCGCCTCCCGCGACCACGCCCGCCTCGTCGCCGCCGTGGAGTCCGGCAAGCTGTACCCGAGCCACATCGAGCCTTGCCCCGAGGACTACGCCGATCACATGCCCTGCGAGGATCCGAGGAGGAACAGCCAGCTTAGCAGGGAGATGAATTATTATCGGGAGAGGCATTGCCCGTTGCCGGAGGAGACGCCTCTCTGCTTGGTCCCTCCGCCGGACGGATACAAGATCCCGGTGCAGTGGCCCGCTAGCTTGGATAAGGTGAATTTCTAGATATGATTGGATTTTTGTTGGATAGTTGTTTACGACCGGTCTAGCTGTTGAGAGCTCGTCTTCACATTGCTTCGAAATTTAGAAAGTTGCGAGCATCTACTTCGACCAGCTATTGCGAGACAAGATCCGTACCTGGTTGGCCATTTGTGATGCATGGCTAGTGCCTTGGAGCGATAATGACGGTGGAGAGTGTTAAGTCAATGGACTGCTCATTTCGTTTCAGTTCATTCATTGTCATCGTCGGTTACGTTATCGAGCTATAAATAGGGGCTCCTTCCGGATTTTCATGCTGAGTGGAAGCTCCTTGCTTGCTCAAACTGATAAGCTGAAACCTTTGCCGGATTGTATGCCTTATAGTTGGATCTGGCAGACAATTTGGTCACCTCAATTTAGCTTTTCACGAAAGTCTGTATGGTTTGCTCATTCCATTAGTGGTGCCGCAGATGGATGTTGCCCTTGTTCTGTAATATTTACCCTGTTTTTCAATCATAGGGATGTGGGTACTGACTGTTATCACAAGTTTTATGAGCATTATTGAGACTTGCGAATGACCTTCTGTGGTTGCCATTCCAGATATGGCACAGCAACATGCCGCATAATAAAATAGCCGATAGGAAAGGTCACCAAGGATGGATGAAAGCAGATGGTCCTTACTTCATATTTCCAGGGGGCGGCACAATGTTTCCCGATGGAGCTGGACATTACATTGAAAAATTGAAACAGTACATTCCTATAACCGGTGGAGCTCTGAGGACTGCTCTTGACATGGGATGTGGGGTAGGGAAAATTTTTGCCATGTACGATGTCATCTCTCTGTGGTGAATGTCCACTTGCAATTAATTGAATGCCTTTGTCTAGGTAGCCAGTTTTGGAGGGTCGCTGCTTGGTGAGGGAATTCTAACAATGTCGTTTGCTCCAAGAGATTCGCACAAATCGCAAATACAGTTTGCTCTGGAGAGAGGAATACCAGCATTTGTTGCCATGCTTGGCACTCGGAGGCTCCCATTTCCTGCGTTTTCTTTTGATTTTGTCCATTGCTCCCGATGTTTGATCCCATTTACAGCATACAGTGAGTTCTCTGCTCATCATAAGCATTTGCAATTCTTGTCCAGATTTCTCCTTCTCGCACTGCTTGTTGTTAATATGAGAAGATCTTGCTTTGCAGATGCCACTTACTTCATTGAAGTGGATCGGTTACTTCGCCCTGGGGGATACCTCGTCATCTCTGGCCCTCCTGTTCAGTGGCCTAAGCAGGACAAGGAGTGGGCAGATCTCCAGGCTGTAGCAAGGGCATTGTGTTACGATCTGATTGCTGTGGATGGGAACACTGTGATCTGGAAAAAACCCGGCGGAGATTCATGTCTTCCCAATCAAAATGAATTTGGGCTTGAACTATGTGATGAGTCTGATGATCCAAGTAGTGCGTGGTAATTTTCCTTGCTTGCTTTCTTTTTGAGATCAGGTTTGACATTTGGAGATGCAAATCCGAGTAATGCATGTTCATAGTTGTTGCTTCCCTTATGATTTGGCTCTAGGAGACTTCAGTCTAAAGTATGTTATGCACTTCTTTTGGAGATCTGCAAGATGATTGTGGCTGGACTTTGAGTTTGCAACCTCTATTGCAGTCTAATTGCTTTCAGATTTTGTTAGTGTTGAGAATTTGATTTGGCTACTCGTTTTTTATATGCCTTATTCAGGTACTTCAAGTTGAAGAAGTGTGTAGCCCGGACACGTTCAGTGAAGGGGGATTACGCGGTTGGAATGATTCCGAAGTGGCCAGAGAGGCTGACAAAAGTTCCTGCACGAGCCAAGCTTGTGCAAAATGGAGTTGACCTGTTTGAGGCTGACACTCGACGGTGGGCAAGGAGGGTGGCCTACTATAAGAATTCACTGAACTTGAAGCTCGGAAGTCCATCAGTTCGAAATGTAATGGACATGAATGCATTCTTTGGAGGCTTGGCAGCAGCATTATCATCTGATCCTGTTTGGGTAATGAATGTTGTTCCTGCTCGCAAGCCATCAACTCTGGGTGTAATTTATGACAGAGGACTTACTGGAGTATACCATGATTGGTGAGATATATTAGCACATTGTCTTAATGCATTTTTTTTGAATGACTGCACTACTTGTGACTTCCTTGGACTGTTTGAAGGTTAAACTTGGAACTGTTGCGATAGAAATGCTATTATAAGTGGTGAGTGATGGAAAAGAAGTCCAAAATTTGTCACTTTGCTACTAAATCATGACAATTTTCCTCCCCATTAGCTTGACACAAGAAAACAAGATACTTCAGGCATGTGGTTGTAGCTCATGGTGCATCTCCTTCTATGATTACACTTGTAACATGGCCATGCTTAATTGAGTCTTTGACATCTGCTGCAAGCTCACTGCAAGAATAGTCCTTTTGTCGCCTTGCATAGTCTATATCTCATCTCCCCAAGTTTTAACAAGCAAATTCTGATGAAGGGGTGAAATTGTTGTCAACTTTATACGGATACGGATTTAAGGCTGATTATTAGATTTGTCGTTTGTTTTCCTGTTTTCTCTCTAAATAATTGATAGTTCCCTAATAAAGGGGCACTTTTGCAGAGCTTAATTCAAAGATCTTTGGATGTAGGTGTGAACCTTTCTCGACTTATCCTCGTACTTATGATTTTATCCATGTTGCTGGCATAGAATTGCTGACAAAAGATCCGAGTTCAGGCAAGAGCAGGTAATCCAGATCGAAACAGCCATCCCTGCCATCGTGCATACTTAGTCACTTAATGATATTTTCTTAGTAGTGCCTGACTTGAACATTGTCGCCTTTTGATTTCCATTCAGGTGTCACCTTGTGGATTTGATAGTGGAGATGGACCGCATATTGCGACCGGAAGGAAAAGTAGTAATTCGCGATTCACCTGAAGTAGTTGATAGAGTATCTCGTATAGCAGATGCGGTCCGGTGGTCGGCCACTGTACATGAGCAGGAGCCTGGCTCCCATGCGAGAGAGAAGATTCTCGTCGCGACCAAGAGTTTCTGGAAGCTTCCCACATCGTCCGGCTGATGCATCCTTAAATTTTTTTAGCTTTAGGGGCATACTAAAAATTTTAAGCCACTTTGCTGTCCCCATATTAGGTCTGTTGTATGTGCATCAAACAGGTGCTGATTTGATTTTTGGTCTCCATTCAAAGTTACTTAAGATGGAGAAGATCAAACGAAAATATTGTGCAAGAGGAAACAGGGTTTGTATCCTTGTAGGATCTAGTAGCTAGATAGTTCTTCTGGTTCGTCAACTTGATTATAGGTTCATCTTGCTGCATGCAATTTTTCTCTCCTTCGTCTCGGATTGCTAAAATGTATTGAGACGTTTACTAAAGTTTTAGTTGGAGTATTGAATAAATAACCTCGGGGGCCGTCTCAAATTTCTATTAACTTATTCAAGTGCCTTCAATTGCGGTTCACGGCGTTGTTCGGTAATAAACCATTTGGTAAATTTTTACAACTTCTGGCACTACCTTTGTACCAATAAGAGGGAAAAATTGTTTTGAGGAAGGTGAGACGATAAAAGCCAAAAAACAGGGAAAAGAAAGAGCTCAGGGTTTGCGAGATGTTTGATCCTCAGATGGATCAGTTGGCGCGACTGAATCAACGGTCACGATCGCAGGTCGTCACAGCTCTTCGGGTGATTGCACCAGCCGGGAATCGAACCCGGGTCTGTACCGTGGCAGGGTACTATTCTACCACTAGACCACTGGTGCTTGTTGAGCTACAACTGAGAATAAATTATCCAAAAATAGTAAAGCTCTTCGTACACTATAATAGTAGTCCATCCAATCATACCTAAGAGGCATGTGACACAGCTCGGGTGACGGCCCAGCCTTAGCCGACCCAACCGCTCAGCTCCGTATCAATCTGTGGTCGATCCCATGGATGGGCCACGAACGACTCATCGCCTGGTTCCTGCATCGGTTAACTCCTAGACAGGATGGGTCACGACCGCTCCATGACCGCATCAAGGATCGCCCCACGCTGGAACACCGACCGGATCAGCGCCCGATCAAGGACCCTCCCGAACTCGATCAGGGATCGATCTATGCACGACCCCTAGTGATCCTCAATGATCCATGAAATCGATCCTCCCCTCGACCCTTGGGATCGATTCATGAGGGATCGCATCGATCCTCTCATGATCCCCGAACGATCCCTTGGATCGGTACGAAGTGGATCCAGGCATAGGCCGCGAACAGATCAGCACGGGCCATAAACCGTTCTTGGCACGATTTGCACGAGTCATGACCAATACAGCGCACGGATTATGAATGATCCGTGACCCATCCCCGAACCAACCCAGTGATCCTCAACGGACTACAACGGACTGATGATGGGACGGGCAACGGCTCTTTTCCCTTGTGTCTAACATCTAGATGGCTGACTCTCCCGACCCGATGAACGTATAAAAAGGAACCCGATCCCTCTAATGATGTTGGTTGATCAATAATACATAAGCCATACTTTTCTCTCTTTTCCCTCGATCCTTCTTGCTCCCTTTGTGATTACCCTCGATCCGAACTACTTAGGATGAATTGGGAAACGATTTCCTAAGGCCGCATGGGCTCAAGAATGCTAGAAAGATCGCCTTGTGACACATGGCTATGGCTTTCGTGAAGCATTTTGGAATCCATGAGTACTAATTGCGTCGACATTCAATGATAACAATCAAATATCCAAAATTTTTTTGAATATATATCTTTATTACTTTTTATTTTCTTGTAATACGAAGATCTTTTTATCCCAAGTGAGAAAATTGATAAGAACTTAGTTCCTATTTTTAATTTATAAATACACGTAGAGATGATGGGATATTTCACCATAGCCATTAACTAAAGCAGGCTTCTTACAGAGAAGAAAAGGAGAGATGATTGACGAGTGAACCCAATTCCCATGGCCAAGCCAATTGGCATGAATGTAGAACAAATTCACGCACACGTGTCTATAACCGCTCCTCTGCTTCTCTCATTATCAGTCCAATTCTTCTCCTCCTCCTTCTCGCTCTTCCTCAACATGAACCCCTCTCTCTCTCGTCTTCGTCTCGGCCAACGCTTCCTTCGATGCAGATGACGATCTGTTGATCAAGCAGGTCGCGGACGCCGCGGGTTGCGGACCTCTCGGCCGATCATCGCCACTTCTCTCTCTTCGAGAGACGTTTCGGTAAGTCGTACTCCTTTCAGGAACGATCGCCGATTCAAGTTGTATAGGGATAGTCTGCTCGATCCTTCGGCGATCCACGGCGTTGGTTAGTTCTCCGGCTTGACGCCCACCGAGTCCAGGATGACTTATTTGGGGATTGGAAGCGGGCCTTGGTTGCCGAAGGATGCGAATCAGGCTCCGCTTTGGTCGACCGATGATTTTCCCGAATTCGTTGGATCATCCGCGTCAATTGTACCTATTATACGGACTTGTCGTCTGTTCGTAACTTGTAGGAGTAACTCATCTAAGTAGGTTTTTTGCGAATTAACCTAGGACATGCGAATCGATCGAAGTGTCTATTGATTTTGTTTGAGTTGATTAGGTATTTCTCCATGCTCAGTATTTGGAATATCGTTTCGTTGGTTTCTCTATCGCAAAGTGCCGACTCTGTTGATTATTTTGCTGAGATCGAGGATCGTGTGGATCATGGTGGAGTTTCAGCACGACTGGAGCACTGGGAGAAGGTTCGCACAACCCTGCTAGTGGAGAATTGGTTAGCCTCGGCGAGCAACGACGCGTGGATTGTGATCACGAGGTAATGTCATGGTTTCTTCTTTCGGTTGCTTCATTTGCATTGAGTATTGCAGTTTGTGTTAATCTTCTTGGATCAATGAGGAGGAATCAAAAATATATACGGGAAAAAAAAACTCCCCTCTTCAACTAATGCACGAGCGCGTGCAACTAAAAGAGGGTGGGTATGCCCTAACTCATGGGAGGGGATGATGACCATTCTGTAGAACTGCGTTCCAATGAAATGAGTGTGGCCAGGAACCCGATTACATTTCATTAGCTGGATGGTTCCCACGGTCTATCAATTTGATTAAACCATTGCTTTGCAGCGTGCGATCTCCTCTGCTTCGTGTCAAGTTGCTAAAATGAATTGAGATGTTTGCTAGAGTCTCAACTCATGGACCGCCTCAACCTTTTCTTTTCACACTTGTTCGAGTACTTTCTATTGGGTTCTCCACATCGTTAAGAAGGAAGGGGAAATAAGAAAAGCGAAAAACGAGGAAAGGTTAAAAAGGAAAGAGCTCAGGGTTTGCGAGATGTTTGATCCTCAGATGGATCGGTTGGCGCGACTGAATCAACGGTCACGATCGCAGATCGTCACAGCTCCTCGTGGGGGGGCTTGCACCAGCCGGGAATCGAACCCGGGTCTGTACCGTGGCAGGGTACTATTCTACCACTAGACCACTGGTGCCTCGTTGAGGAGGTGCCGAAAATAATTTAATTAGTAATAAATAAACCATCATTAAAAAAGGCTTTTCTCAGTAAACCTGTTAGTAGCTTCGGGAAGCATTTTCGAATCCTTGAGTATTTTAATCGATAATTAATCATTAGATATCCAATTATGAAAATAGATATTTATATCGCTTTTCATTTTCTGGTGCAGTTATAAGATATGAAAATATTTTTTACCAAATGGAAAAGAAAAATGACTTCATGATTGAGTGATGAGAGATTTCATTAGTTAATACCAGCTCGCGTTTGAAAGGCACTATTTTCTCTGTGTGAGGGGACTGTTTATTCTTCTTCTTCGCACTATTCCTAAACATGAATAGCACTCTCTCGGCCAACCCTATGTCGGAGGTCGACGACGATCTGTCGATTATGCAGGTGTTAGTCGCAACGGATTGCGAACTCTCGACCGATCATTGCCACTCCTCTCTCTCTTTCTCTCTCTCTCTTCAAGAGACGTTTCGGTGAGTCGTACTCTTCTCAGGAAGTGCACGATCACCGGTTCATAGTGTTTAGGGCTAATCTGCATCGGGCGAGGAGGCACCGGAAGCTCCATACTTCGGCGATCCCACGCCCTCCGAGATTAAGAGGAGGTATTTGGGGATCACAAATGGGCTTCGGTTGCCGAAGGATGCGGATCAGGTTCAGGCTCTTCTTCTGCAAACCGACGATCTGCTCGGTTGGAGAGATCACGGAGCTGTCGCCGCTGTAAAAAATCAAGCGAGTCTTTCCAGGAATTTGTTGGATCGTCGACGTTATTTGTACTTGTTATACGGATTTGCGATTTGTTCATAACTCGTAACACCAACTCACCTAAATGGGTTTTGTAAGAATTTACCTAGGTTTTGCAAATCGACTGTAGTTTCTATTGATTTTACTTGAATTTTATAGGTATTTTGAATTGCTCCGTCCTCAGTCTCGTTAATGAAGTTCCCCAGAATATTCTTTCCTTGGTTTTCTTCTCGTAAAGAGCCGACTATGTGTTTATTTTGCTGAGATGAGGGCTCGTGTGGATCATGCTGGAGTTTCAGCCCAATAGGATAACTGGAAGGTGCGGACTATCTTGGTAGTGGAGTTAGCCTCAGCGAGCTACAGCTTGTGGATTGTGATCATGAGGTAATGTCATTGTGTCTCCTTTTGGTTGCTTCATTTGCATTTGTTATTGCCATATGTTAATCTTCTTTGATCAATGAGAAGTAGTTGGAAATTTCATGTGGAAAAAAAATTGTTCTTCAAATAATGGATGCGTTAGGAAAACAGAAGTACATTAGGCAATAGTCTTGTGGAACTAAAAGTGGATGGGCATACCTTCACACATGAAAGGGGATTAGATTCTCCAGAATTCTGTTCCAATATAAAAAGTGGGGCCATGGCATTAGAACGCGCGTGGGACCTGGAATTTGATTTCGAGGGGACGTATTTGGGGATTACAAGTGGACTCAAGAGGGAGGGGGAGAATTCCTTTTCAGAATAACCACAATTTGTTTGGAAAAATTGGAGTTTACTGAGTATCTAGATGCTCATTAGTACATGCAAATTAGATATAATTATTTTGTCATTCTATAGATGTTTCAGGTCCTCAATCCGAATGTAGATCATTGTAATGCTAAAATTCCAACTGAACAACTATTACTGCAACTGTGAAATATTCAAGGTGATGAATCTATTGTTATGTTTTTGGATGTTGATGAATCACTTATTCTTTTGGAAAAGAATTATCCCATGTATGCTTCTACGTAATTCAACAGGGAAGAGTTATTCGTGTTTGGTGCCTCTATAATGTATCTTTGTGTGTGCAAGTGCGTTTTTGGAACTGATATGGAACCGTTTATCTTTTTAAGCATAGAATAAATGTCTACTTTGATTTTTCTTGTCTCATAGGAATTTTTACAAAATTTCAATTCATAGATTTATCTTGGCTGGTAAGACTACTTCTGGCTATGATTTTAAGACGAGGATGTTAGGTAATCAACTCGGATGGTAATTAGCTAGGGGTGTGCATGGTCCAGGGCGGTCCGGTTCCGCCTTAGAACCGTGGACCGGACCGATGGAACCGGTCCCCGATTTTTAGGACCGAGGACTGGACCGACTAATCCTAGGACCGGACCGGACCGGACCGATCGGTCCGGTCCGGTCCTTGGGCGGTCCAATGGAACCGGAAAAAATTCAAAGAGAACTATAAACTAAAATAAAAATCGTTTACTTCCGTCGGTAAAAACTCATGACTCTTTCAGCCTTGTTGAAGTCGCCTTGCTTCCATAAGTAATAAGCATCAATAGGTCCATTAGACTCCATCTCGTTGAAATCTCACCATTGTCCACTCAAAAATCTAAAAGGAAATATGAACACACGAGGCAAAAGTCGATATACGAAGATCGCCGAAGAAGAAAGCTTTGGCGATCATGGGCGCGGGAGCTACTCAAATCTAGAGCGAGGTGTTAAGACATTATGAGACTTTGGACATAGATTTTGGGTTCTAGAATTTTGAAGCTTGGGCTAGTATATAGACTTTGGACTATGGACTCTGGAGTTAGGCTCCCAAGTTATTTGGGCCAAGAGAAATTTGAAGTTTAAATCGAGAAGTTCCTAGTGGTCTGGTCCGAGTGGTCCGGTCCGATCCTGCCCTCATGGAACCGTGGACCGGACCACCCGAGAACCGGTTCCATTTTTTAGACCTGTGGACCGGACCACAACTTCGAAGTACAGGACCAACCCGGCCGGTCCGGTCCGGTCCGGGCGGTTCCCAGGATGGGCGGTACCCGGTGCTCAGCCCTATAATTAGCTTGTGTGACACAAATTATTACTTGAGGTCGTTAATTCAATTATGTATTAAGTTTGAACTCACTTCTCCTTAACTTGATTATCAAAACCTGTCTTCAAAATTTCAAGAGAACCATACCACTAACAAATAATTCATATGTATAGTGTGATTTGCAATATATAAAAATGCACTGTGAAATGTTTCTAAATTATATTTCTCGATATATGCACGAGCTATTTGAGTCGAAGTGTTGTTTAAAGACTATCAGTTTGGGTCAACCTATACCTCAATTATACAAACTCACTAAAATTTTAGAAAAAATTATGGCAAACTTGATTGGTGCAAGAGATAATTGAGTTGTTTTCAACTATACAAGCTATTTCTGAACTACTTAGAATATTTATATTAATTTATTAGTGAAATAATGAGTATTTAAATAAATTTCCAATGTGTGAAAGTTACTTTAGTAATGATAAGAGAGAGAATCATTAATATCTAACATTATACTGATAGGAGAAAAATTGACCTGCTAATCTCCAAAAACAGCCAATTTGTATGGGAAATAGGAATATATCAAACTTTCACAAATGAAAAACTTGAAGTTTGATCAGTAGGATGTAAGTGGCAGAGAGGAGGAAATAATGAAGCTGGCAGTAAAGTTTTTTATAGCGAGCCAAGGATTAGAGTTTTATTTATTTATTTCATTTCTTCGTTTCTCTGCAAACATGAAGAGCAATAGACCTCTGACCATTGCAAACACAAAATATGTAAACGTGAGGAGAGAAAAGAGGGAGGAGAAGGAGGGGTAGGGAGTGGGATTTGCTCCACTGCCATCCACAGGATCGGCCATTGGAGTAGTATGTAGTCATAGCTGCATGCTGTGTCCTTTTGCTCTCCCTCTTGGATCACACATTTATGTGCCGCGATATGTGAAAACTCTCTAAGAGCCCTCTGGTAATATGATTTTGTTGTGAAAGCTGAAAATGTCTGATGATCACTCTTATTAAATGTACTGTTCTCTAGCCTATTATAATTTCCTGGGAGTACCTTATTCTTCCCTAACATCAAAGGGCCCAATATTTTGTTCCATGTGCATGCCTTGTTGATTCACTCATCAATTTTTTTATGTTCGACTTATGTGGATAATACCCAAAGGGGTTCTACTTTTGTGCAGTGTGATCTAGATGAACCTGGTTTATGGGACTTGGTACGCAATGTTGGATTGATATACAGTGCTTTGGAGTACAACTTAAAGCAGGTGGGCTCATGCTAGAGGGCGACTACCTCTATACTGACGCTGATTGTGGAACTTGCAAATTTTAACGGGTCCAAGGTTGCTGCATCAGTGGCCGAGCTACCTCAGCATTGTTTCCCTTCATGAAGATTGAATTGCGGTAAATCTGGTAAAGAACGGGCCTCTTGCTGGAATATGACCCCAATCTAGAATTTTTTTTCTTTTCCCATTTTTAATGTTCATGCCGTCTATACTACTGCACTGGAAATTCGTTTAACTCTTCCTTGCTTGGAACATTCATTTCCACCTTGAGTTCAAGCAGACATACATCGGAGGGGTTTCGTGTCCATTCATGCTCCAGTGGATTAGAACATGGGGGTTCTTAGTTGGCTGTATAATTCTGCAGGTTATGTTCCCATCAGAACAAACGATAATAAGCCTTACTGTATCATAAAGAACTCGTGTGGAGAGAACTGGGGAGAAAATGGATGGTAGGAATTCTGCAGGGGCTGCGATTTTCTGCGGAGTAGGCTGACTGGTCTCTACTGCGGCTGCTGTTCCAACCAATTGAAATATGTTGCGATTGGGTTGATTAGTATATTGATGATTGCCGTCACTGTCCAGGAACTATTTTGATGTATTTTTGCTGTTTACTTTTGGACACTCAAGAGAACTGAAATGTACTTGGTAAACTATTGGAGTCGTATTAGCCTTTTTGTTTGGTGGGGAAGTCATGGGGGAGGTGTTCGGTTTGTTGTTCAGAATTCGTTCGGCTTGTGGATCTGGTGGCCAACGAAACGGCTGAATGATTATCTGGCGCAGCCTAATATCTCCCCCCAAAAAGGCCTGGCCCTGTTGCTTAAAGGATCCAGCATTGGGCTTCAACCGCATGTCAATCTGTCGTCCGAAAAGGCCATAGCCGTATGCCACCATCTCTGATTGACAAGGTTGGTACAATGTTGTTATGCAACGGGCCCTGACTGTCAAAATGGCCTATGCTCATCAACAGACGGAAGGCCGGCCTTCTTTTTGGGCCGAAGAGGTGTAATCTTTGAGCAAATATGTCCAAAGTCCGGCCCATCGACTGTGCTCATCGGCCCAAGCCTGGGCCCGTTGTATGACAATTTAATCGGTTTAATCTGGGACAATTAACCAAAAGCACAGCCCCTTAACTAGGCTCAAATGGTCCAATGTTGGCCCATCATTACCAGCCCAGATCCTTATATAGGCCCTTTGAGGCTCGTTTCAGACGGCACTCCCACTTTGCAGGCTCATCCCAAAAAGTACGCCCTGTTTGGCCCATGAACGAGGCCCAATAGTCATGTCGGCCCGTTTTGAGGCCCATCAGGCCCAAAGTAATGGCCAAACTGGCACATGAACGAGGCCCAACAGTCATATTGGCCCGTTTAAGGCCCAATATAATTATCATTTCGAGGCCCAACAGGCTCAAAGTAATGGCCAAACTGGCCCATGAACGAGGCCCAACAGTCATATTGGCCCGTTTTGAGGCCCAAAGTCATGGCCACACTGGCCCTATGGGCCCGTTTTGAGGCCCAATATAATTGTCATTTCGAGGCCCAACAGGCCCAAAGTAATGGCCAAACTGGCCCAACAACGAGGCCCAACAGTCCTATGGGCCCGTTTTGAGGCCCAACAGGCCCAAAAAGTCATGGCCAAACTGGCCCATGAACGAGGCCCAAACTCATATGGGCCTGTTCTGAGGCCCAATATGATTATCATTACGAGGCCCATCAGGCCCAAGGTCATTAGCAAACTGGCCCACGAACGAGGCCCAACAGGCCCAAAGTCATGGCCAAACTGGTCCATGAGCGAGGCCCAACAGTACTATGGGCTCGTTTTGAGGCCCAATTCATTTTGAGGGCCAACAGGCCTAAATCTGGAACATTAAGTTGGCCCACGACTTGGGTGATGGTGGGTCCAAACCCCAATGCATAATTTGAAGCCCAACGCCTGGCCCATTATCTCGAACCAAAATTTCCTCTCTTCATTCAAAAAAGCCCAACCTGGGCATATCGTTTGGGCCCATGAGGCTCAAACCGAAGCCTTAAACTTAGTTCGGTTTTCTGTCGACGAGAGTCACGCTGCTTTCTTAAATTTCAAGCGTTTGTGTCAGCGTCGACATCCTTCCTATTATTTTATGTTTTTTCCCCATAATTTTTCTTCCCCAAGTGAGCCCATTTGCGTGCTTATTCTAACTGATTTACAACGGCTGATTGCAACTTTAATTCAAGGAGGCTTTCCTACATCTCTCTACTTCAGCAATTGGACTTTTAAATCTTTGTAATTACAAGCTTGCTTTACCTAGGAGAACAGCAATACTTGAAAAGGGACCTAATCGAACCAGGCCCAGTGCTGCATCAGTACGAATCGGTACTCATCCTCGTCGCTGGGAACGGATAGTAACTTCCCACCTAGAACTTGTTTTGCAACTCCACCGAGTGAAGTCACTGTGCATGGAAGAAAGCACCGAGTCTCCAATGCCAGCAACACGCCCACAGTTGCACAGACGAAGATGATGATGCCAACGATGAGAATGATCACACTACTGAACCTGTATGACGTTGTACCAGTTTCAAAGATCACGAATCTGATGCAATAACAGTACCCATCAGAAATAATTGGAAAATAAAACAGCAAGTACAAATGGTTTTCATTACATGTGGCACATTATCTTCTTGCGCTCCAAGGAAGGCAAGCGCGAAGTCATTTCTTACTTAAGAAAAAAGGGTGTCTTTATAAGGATGTGCACATGACATGACAGGACTGCTCCCGTGTAAATAATGCCCACAAGATCTTATATAAAAAATGTAAGAGTTTACCGGCGAAAAATGTCTTAAAAGACCAGTGCGGAAAATCAAATGTACAGGAACAAGTCAATAAGCAGCGTGCAGCATAAACCCATGTCCCCGTTTATTCCGTAAAAATCACAAGTATACCATATGCCAATCTATAACCAGCATGATGAAAAGGCAAAGCGAATGAATGAGTTTACCCCCTAGCAAGCACCAGAACCTTTCCACAGAACATACTTGACAACTCTTGAGTGCGCAAGACGTAACAAAACTGCAGGTAAAGTAGAATCTCAAATTAATTACTTTATTTTCTACAGGAAAACAAAACATATGACAGAATATACAGCGGCTCCAAGTATAGCTACAAGGAGACTGAGAAATGACAGGTTCAAGCAGCATACCCAAGAGCGCATGAACAAAGATATGAAGCTGTATTTTAGACCACCCCAAATAGTAATTCAATGGTATGTATTAGCTGGAGTACAAAGACTTCACTATATTCAAACTCTTCATGATCCCCCCGGGCACTATGGTTTGTTTCCAAATGAGTTGTTCTCTGTGGTCTCAGTGGCATGTAAAAATTGCCTCGGGGCATATGCACATTGGTGAATTCAAATATTGATTGGGTGAAGTATTTGTGATTTTACGTGAAAATTTGAATTGCTTGAAGGGAAATATTCTGATAATTGTTTAGGGATGGATAATCTTTCAAGGAGTAAAATCGAGGGTGATCTTGAGAAGAGTAGAAGTGTGATGACTGAGGTGATTTCCTCCTCATCTAATCGAATTACCGGCTAGAGACTTGAACATAGTGCTAACTTCCATCAGTGGAAGAAAATTGTGAAGCTTACTTTGACAGGCCGGAATCAACATAGGCACTAAACTGAGGCTACCCCCAGAGATGATACTACTTGAAATGTTATTGATGCCTGTATTCTTGGTCAGATGCTGAATTCTATGGAGAGTCACATAGTTGATCTGGTGGTAACACATTGATACAGTCAAAGAATTATGGGAGTGTTCACATGTCTTATGCTCTGATACAATGTTGAGAGGAATGTTTCATGCTTTTATTTGATGATGCTCAACATATATAAACATCTACAATCAAAGATATAATAGGAAACCAAGACTCCTAAATGTAATAGGAAACTAATAAACTACTGCTAACAAGGAAAAAGGGTAAAGATACCTCTTCATCTTGCTTTTTCAGAAGAAGATGGTTTGGAGACAGCATCCATGGCACAGAATCAAGGGCCAGCAATAGCAGCACAAGCTGTCGATAAACCAATATATATGAGTATATTCACATCTGATATATCTGATAGGTCAACAATTAGAACTAGAACAAAGATTACCTGCACCATTTCATGGCCAGGGAAAAATTCTTTTCACCCAGATCTTCAGTAGGGCTTAGGAACATGTAAATCATTATGTGCTATATATTAGCCTGTGAACCAGTGCACAATTACATGATAAGATTATGAGCAAGAGGTACCCAAACAAACTATTAGGAAATATCATCTGGGAATGAATGGAACTGGAAATGATGCATTAACTAAGCATCATTTCATATATACTTAAAAACTTTAAAAAGAAATGTGTCAGAGCTAAAATAACTCAAAGGTTTTAAGAAGTAACCAAGCTAGAAGCTTGCAAAAATCAAAGACAACAATCACCAGATATCCAGGCAATTGCCAAAGAATTTGGCATAAAATAAGCTCAATATGATTCCAAGACCCATTTGGGCCACACCAAGCAGAATTGACATTTTCATCTTTCAAAAAATTAAGAAATGGCAGCTCGTGTCTTGTGCCATGCCAAGCAGGATTCACACCAAATGGGTATGCATCACAAACTTTAAGGCCACTGTTAGCATCACTGTGAAAAGGAAAATATGCTCCAGCAAGTAGAAGCGAGAGAATCAATTTATGATATAGCTGTAGGTCAAAAGACACATCCACAAACATGCAAGACAAATCATGGCATGCATATGGGAAGGATAAGATAGCTCAAATGGACTGAAAAGAACTCATTGTAGATCAAACCGGCGTATATTGAGAAGAGTGCCATGATCAGAATAACATAACGGCCACTGACGTTGTCTCTCAGATATTTCCAAGTTTCAGTTATTGCCTAGATGAGTGAAATTATTGACTTCCATACATGGGAACATAAAAAGTATCACTTCAGCTGCTTTGTAGAGATTTTAATGGCATCCTTGACGGCCAAACTAATGAAGGCTTAATTTGATATGAAATAAATACTCGGACATTTCCTTAGTAGATTTTCAACCTAGAAAGCAAGATGTTCATGTTGTTCCGGAACATTTGGTGAAAATAAGCAAAGATGAAAGAATTAACATTTGAGATTTTATTCTGAGATTTTCTCAATACAAATTAACTAAATTGCCAAAACATACAACACTGATTATCTCCAGCATAAGCTTTAAAAACTAGGGGTCTTCAGCATAGAAGACACAGTGTCCAACAAGGAAAATTCTTTCAATTCATCCTACTGGTCCGGCTCATCCACAAGAACAAGACTAGTCCACAAATTTAAAAATTATAATAGCATATATGCAGCACAGTTAATATTGAAAATGAGCATTAATCCAGCTCACAAGAATACATTATGCCCACTGCAAGATAATTTAACCAAATAAACAGTCCTTGAGCAAATAACATAAACAGGCAATCGAGCTTAAGGGTCTTATCTCAAATTTAATGAACCTGCCTCATCCATATTAATAAAGGAAAAAATGAAGTTTTAATGAGTTCCACTCACGAGAAATCTTTCTATAATCCTCCGAAAAGTAAAGATCAAGGATTTCTTTTGAAATTTGCTGGAACTCAGATACAAGATATTGCTAATAACATAATTATGCATATCGTAATAATAACTAGGGCTACTAAGTGGCTTCACTGCTCATATTGATTTCCAAATTTCTGCAACAGGGTGCCAATGCATGTCCAGAATCAACAGTGGTATCAGAACCTTAGACCAACTTGCTGTGAGAGAGACAGGAAGATACATGAATTGTCGACCAAAGTTAACATGTAGAATCAGAATCTTCAACCAAAGTTTATAAAATCTTAACCCAGAATTTTATAATTTAACGGATATCAATGCTAGAAAAGAGAAAATGAAGTGAAGGAAATCAAAGTACAGAAGTACAATATTTAGCTGTTAATGATGAAGGCTTCTGTACCTGAGCAGCATAAGTCCTTAGGAAGGGGCTTTCTCTGCATTGAGCTGAAAGGGACAATTTTGTCAAAATAATCAGCTACGGATAAATAATTATCTAAATACATATATCTGAAAGTTTCAGATACAACAATAAAAAGGAGGGATCATATGTCTGTGCCTGTCCAGCACTATAATAACCAAAAGAATCAAAGAAAATGGTTGATATATAACTAATGTAATATAAGCTAGGTATGATTGCATATTATCTAACAAGTGAAGAAAACAATCATCCTGTGTAAGTCTCACTGAAAATGAGATTCCATTTTCCCAAATTCCCGACCATGTGATACAAAGAACTCAGACATGGTGATTAATGGTTAATCTATAACCATAAACAGCCACAGACTTGGCACGTTTGACATCCCCACGATTCCTGCTTCAAGTTATCCTTTGTCAATCACGATGGATGATGTACCAACTTCTCTAACTTCTAGCTGTTCTCATCATTCTCCTTCACTTCTGAAGCAACCACCAAATAACCGTCTCCACATGAAGTAGCGCAATCCAGAAACTCTTTACCCATCCGAAATACCATGGCTCACACTTTACTCTAATGGTTTCTCTGAAGGCAGCTCGATTTCTACCAAACATAAGGATTTCCTAGAGCAGCTCAAACAAACGGCCTCAGCCAAGCAACAGGATACCACAGAAAATGAACTAGCCATGCAATTGCGGTAAATCAAACGCCTCGATTCGACTCCAAACAGGCAATTATCGATCCCTAAAACCTAATCAACTAAACTTCACAAAAGCCTAGAATTCGCCTTTAAACCTAACACGTCCACAAACAACAGAAGGAACAGCCAAACCCTCTGCCGATGGCGAAAACCATCAGCAGCAAGTATGGGGAGAAACGATCGAATCCAAATGGCGAAGCGAGAACAGAGCGAACAAGCAATCCAAAAAGAGAACATGACAACCAATCGAATCGGAGACGAGGAATATAAGCGGGAGGAAGAAGAAGAAGGAGAAGGAGAGGAATACGGACATCTTCGAAACGGAGGAGGTCGAGGTCGCCGAGGTAGGAGAAGGTAAGGGTAAGCGGACTCGATGGGGAGGATAAGCTGGACCAGTTGCATCAGCTCCGGCCTGAACAGGCTCCGTTGGAGGCCAACATCCTTCTCCTCCTCCTCCGCCACCGCCTCTCTCCGGGCGCAAATCCTCAACCTTCGATTCTTCTGGATTCCCTCTCTCATTATCAAGTCGGGGAACTGAAATGGCTTGGAGTAGAGCACCACACCCCGTTTCGCTGCCGACTTGCTCCTGATTTGGGCTTTTCCAAAAATTAAAAAATAATAATAATAATTTAAATGATATTTTCTTTAAAATAATTAAAAGAAATATATTCTCGTCATTTAAGAAAATATTTGAAATAAAGTTACTATCAATAATAAATACCTTTTATTAATTAATTATTTCAAACAGCACAAGCTAGTTTATTTTCCAAAAAATATTTTCTAATTCTTCATGTTTGTCGAAAGTCTAAATATATGATTTTTTTGCCCTTTTTGGCACTTTATCCTTGATCTTCGAAAAAAATCTACATTGTGGAACAAATGATATGGCGCGGGCTAGGGAGTCCATCCCCGTTATCATCACTTTGTCATTTTGTTAATCGCATAATTAATTGTACAGACATTAAAATCATTATGGCGTCTATAAAGGAATTGACTCTAATTTTGTATGCAATTTTATCGCACAGTAGAAAAGTTTTTCTGGACAGGTGTGTTTTGTGCAGAAATGTCAACGGTTCGAGCCGAGTTGGTTTTACAAGATGCCCGACCCCGTTTGGAACATGAAAAACTTGATTGGTTAAGATCCGTTCTCCCTCACTTATTACTTCTTCTTTTGAACTTTTCTGGATGGGGGCTCCAAGACTCGACCTGGCAATGCCATCTGAGCATCCTTGCGCAGTTACGAAAGGAGAAAAGGGACAAAATCAAGGTCACCATGGTGCTTTCTGGGGACTAATCTAGCAAGAAAACAGAACTTAGCTATTCTTAACTGCATAGAAAGAAAGAGCAGCGCAGGGCTTAAACGCAAAAAGCTCTGGGGCGCGATAGACAACACGGGATTTCCTCGACAGTCCAGAAAAAGTTCTCTGGTCCCACGCAATAAGCAGGTCCACGGTGACGTCTGAGATCTAAGGTCGACGATGATGACGAAATCGGGCCAATCTCTCGAAACCAGATAGGAGCAAAAGTAAGGGCCGACGAGCTTATCGAAAATGGAAGTCTGACGAGCGCGAAAGTCAAAACCAGCAAACAAAAAGGAAGAAGAGAGAAGAACAGACAGACAGACAGAGACAGAGAGAGGTCCGCCGTGTAGAGCTGCAACATGACGCCTTCCGACCTTCTTCCTCTCTCTCTCTCTGAAGTTGGTGGGATCGAGGACTTGAAGTATGAGTTCCACCGTGTAGAGCTGCAACATCACACCTTCCGACCTTCTTCCTCTCTCTCTCTCTCTCTCTCTCTCTCTCTCTCTCTGAAGGTGGTGGGATCGAGGACGTGAAATATGAGTTCCGCCGTGTAGAGCTGCAACAGGACACCTTCCGACCTTCTTCCTCTCTCTCTCTCTCTGAAGTTGGTGGGATCGAGGACTTGAAGTATGAGTTCCGCCGTGTAGAGCTGCAACATGACACCTTCCGACCTTCTTCCTCTCTCTCTCTCTCTCTCTGAAGTTGGCGGCATCGAGGACTTGAAGTATGAGTTCCGCCGTGTAGAGCTGCAACACGACACCTTCCGACCTTCTTCCTCTCTATCTCTCTCTGAAGGTGGTGGGATCGAGGACGTGAAATATGGTACGCGTTCCGCCGTGCAGAGCTGCAACATGACACCTTCCGACCTCCCACCTTCTCTCTCTCTCTCGCGCACGGGGGTCGTTTCCGGAGACTTACCCGAACCAAACAGTTCACGATGCCCAATGTTTCAGCATTATCCGAACCGAATAGACCCGATGCATTTGGGTCGAACCGATTTGAGGTTTTTTGATCCACTTCATTTTATGTACCGAAAATATTGATGTTCTTGGAGGATGAATTAAGAATATGACTAATCTTAATTACAGATTATGTATAATATTTTTAACACATTCCACGTCCGTCCATCATTTATAATTTTTCTTAAGTCAGATCCCTTGTGATCTTTCTTAGGGGTGGTGAGAACCGGTAACAACAAGGTTAAGGATGGTTTCAAAAGAGGGGATTCTTGTAACCTAGTAATTCATCGAAAATATCCCCTTAAGTTGAGGCACCCGACTTTGTAAGGGGGAGAAAGACCGTTTATTCTATCTAATAACTCTAAATTTAGTCTCCATTCCTTTTGCGAAAAATGTGTCATTTTTAATAATTTTTTAGGAAGCCATTTTCTTGGAAACTATCTGATGTTCGGCTGAAACTTCAAAATGAACTATAAAATATTTTTCGTTGTTTTGTATGAAAATATGATTTTTTAAATTATTCTTATTGTTAAAATTTTAATTTTAATTATTTTTCTTTACTTTACTCTTTCTTCTTTTCCCTTCTTTCTCGACCTATAGCTGGCCACTGCGATGTGCGATGACTGGTGACAAGCCAACTTGAGCTTGCTTGATGCCAGCAAGCTTGAGGCTTGCTAGACTAGCAAGTCTCCAACCTCAGCCTTGCCCAATGCCGGTGAGCTCGAGTCTCACCAATTCAACAAGGCTTGAGCCTCGTTTGAGTCTCATTAGCCTATGGCGAGCATGTTCCTTGTTTGTAGTCGATTGCCTTGGCTAGCCATTAGACGAGAAAGAAGGGAAAAAAAGTAAAATAAAAAATAAAAAATAATTAAGAACTCAAATTTTTTGAAAATAAAAGAAACAATCAAAATAAAAAATTGATAAGGCGAACGTGTGTACACCCGATTTTCTAGGTGGCTGAGACAACCAGGAAAGAAAACAGCCTGCGTTATCAGACAACCAAATCCATTCATGGTTTAACTTCTACAGCCTTGTGATCTGCTGGACCAGCTTGCACTCCGAATGTCATAAATCCAAGTGCTTGACTTAGTGGCGGTGATTTAGGAGGTCGAGGAGTCGATTTCGAGGCTTCTTCTTGGCATGGAATCTGATATCTGTGGGTTGTCCATGTTCGAAGATTACAGTTACCATTGGTTCTCACTATATTCTTTTTGAGCTGACTTTTTTATTAAGGTCCCCAACCTACTAGATCAAATCTGTGAACCCCGATCTCTAAGACATTACGCAGCACTCAGCATAGGTTAGTCGGCAGAAGTCTATTATTTATATGTCCAAATATAACGATTTTTACTTTCTGGTTCGACTAAAAAATGCATGCACATGTATGAAAAGTAGCCAGCCTAAGACTCAATGGGTAAATTAAAAAGGTCTATGGCTAAATTAGCACAATCGCAATAAGTTTATGTCTTTTTTGATAATTTTCTTATTAGTAAGTGTTTGAAAAATTTCGATAAGAAAAATGATTGGTGGCTTTTTTTTCTATATAACTTATTGGTTAACTTATCAATAAAAAAATGATTATGTAAAAAGGAAAAGGTAATGCGATATTCAGCCAAAAAGAAAGAAAAAAAGAAATGAAGCAAAAATCAAGAGAGAGGCGATGAAAGCGATGACTACCTTCAACCTTGCTTTAGCTTTGCATCTAGATTAGTCACCAAACAAGAAGCACCGTGGAGACCTCCCGGTTTACATTGGGAAGAACTCTTTTGTGTTCTCTTTTGAATAAACTCGAGGCACCCCGTGGAGCTCCTTGATGACTTTCAAAGCGTTGATCAGAAAAATCATTCGGTTCGACCACGAAATGCATGCGCATGCATGAAGAACAAGATCCATTGCATGCAGTTGCTATTTTTATTCTCTCATAACTGGATCTCTACCGCGAAAGGCATGCTCATGCATGAAGGTCGCTCTTTTCGGGAGCAAGGAATTGTCCACTGTGCTTGTGGATGAAAGACAGAATTTGCCGACGTTGGTCTTCCCAAAAAGAAGTATCCTTACGAACATCGATGTGTTTGCTTAATAAGAGGAGAGATTTCGCTCATCTCTCTATGAAAGTGGGTTCATATCTTGTTGAGAGTACCTAGAGAGTAGAATACCGATTCCGATCGATGGAGAATTGCCTTTAGGATCATTCGGGCAAGTGGATCAGTCGAATACTGGTATGTGAAAGCTGGCTTGGATGCCACTTATCTACTCAAATGCATAAATAATTTCGTATACTTAGAATATATAAATTTTCAAACCAGAAACACACCTTTAACTGGAGGACCGTTGATGATTGGACATGAAATCATAATGAATTTCCTAAAAAAGGATTTGAAATATCGGTTACAGTAGGAAATCAGGAGATAATCTTAGCCAACGAAGGAATATATTGGTAACTTTGGTCTCTTTTTAATATCTACATGGTTGAGCAAACCAAACCGGAACTCCGGTCACTAATACGCCGTCGGCCACCTTTCTTTCACCCATCGGAACTCCCAACTCCGGCTGTGACTCTGGCATCGCGTAAGCCGGTGCTATTGATTTCACTGAAATGTTGATAATACCATTGCGTATACCACAATTATCCCTCAACCTATAACTCAGAAAATGAAGGTAATTTTCCGGTGTAAGGCCGCCAAGAATATCCGACACTGGTATTCTCACACCACCGACGAGCTTATGATCACGCCACGACGGCCGCTTGCAATGGACTTCCACAGTGATATACCCCCCATGCAGTGGGGCGTCCAAGATGAGCTTCTCGTTCCACCTAGGGTTTTTTCCGTCCTCCGCTGCG
This sequence comes from Melaleuca quinquenervia, assembly GCA_030064385.1. NCBI lineage: Eukaryota > Viridiplantae > Streptophyta > Magnoliopsida > Myrtales > Myrtaceae > Melaleuca > Melaleuca quinquenervia. The sequence goes on along the minus strand of CM057722.1, from coordinate 1,093,222 downwards.
GGTTTCGTCATGCAGTGATGGCCGGCGTCCGCTCGGACCACAACGATGGCATTCATCAATGGCTTTTTATTGAATCGGAGGTCTTCGCCGGATATTGCGGTGATCTCGAAACTTCGCTTCATTCTCTTGCAACGGGGCCTCAGTCGAGAGCACGTAAAGATCAAAACGTGGGTTGTGAAGATGAGACAGATGGATTGATGTCGGTGCAAGATGGGAGCATGGTTGGAAGTTTATATAACGGGACGCATCCTGTGCATAAGGAAATAGATGTGAAATGGCGATGAAGGAGGTAAGTTGTTTCTCTTACGGTCAATTTCCTGGTTTCCTGGTTTCGACCGAGTCGACGCGGTCGAACGGGGAGCCAAGCAGGGTAGTGGGTTGACCCTTCGGTGGGCAGGAGCGGAGGACAAGAGAGAAAGACTTTGATTGTTCTTAGTTTGCGGATTGCGGATTGTCGTGATGACGATGACGCGTGCAAGCACTTCTGCGTGTGGCGTGTGTTTCGGACTTCAAGAATTTTCTAATCGCGCATTACCTTCTCAGAATTATGCGTTCAACTTATTTTATAAATATATTAAGAAAGAGATTGGGTCACCATGAACTTTCATAAGGGCCCACGTTTGTCCTTTTAGATACATCATTGCGCGGGGAATTCCCAACTTGCGGAAGGGTGTTTTCTTAGTACGAAGCCACCGAGCCAAGAGCTCGGGCTAAGCCCCAATAAGAAAAGACGAGAAGAGAAGACGAAAAAAATTGGAATCCACTTCCTACATTCCTATGGACTTGAGGAGAACAATTAAGATATTGGATGTTTCCTTTAATCTTCCAAATCACTGGTGATGTCACATATATCGAGAATATTTTTAATATTGCCATCTAAACCGTGCATATCGTTAATTAAAATATTACTTTACATAGTCATCTGATAAATGTTCTCTATACCACAATCCATCAAAATATCTAGAAATGATATAAATCTTTCTTCCGCTTTATTCTTATCTACTCGTGCCAAGTCAGAGGATAACTTTTTCTAACATTAGAAGGTGAGTTATTGATATCTAGATGTTTGGACATTCACACCTTACCTAACATTGAAGCATAAAAAATCAGAGCCGAAGCAAATAGAAGGTCTGGAAAGATTGAGATAGAAGGAGTTCCTATATTTCCCGTGTGATGTTAAAATACGTGGCATAATTGTCAGGCTTATCCAAAAATTAAACCGTAAAATCAAAGCAATCAACGATGTTTGATATTAATTAATGAACTAATTATTAGTATATCTAGCTCACTCTTACCGAATACATGTTTTTTTTTTCAGAATATGTTCTAGCATCCTATCATAAACACGACAGAACTCAATTACTGGAAATTTTGTATCGCAGGAGAAAGTTTTCAAATTTCCTTCTTAACATAACAAAGTCAAGTACATGAGAAAATAGAATCCAAAAAGTTGGAGCTTTAAAAACTTAACTTGTCAAATAATATGGTATACTATCAACACATTTGTTAGATAATTTCCATTCAAGCTTTGCGAGAATTGGTCCATCTAATATACGGTATGGAAGGACGCGTTGCGAGTTCAGATCTTAACGTTTGTGCTATTAACCCGTCCATTATTCCCGTTGTTATTTAGTGCAATTATGTCCATGCCATAAATCATATTGTTGGCTCATTTTCTAGAAATTTTTTAGAAATTTTGATAAAGAAATAAAAAATTTAATTGGTTTGGTCCGGTCCTATCTTACTCTCTTAGGCTGCATTTGGTCGTCTGGATTTCTGAACGGGATAGGACTGGATAGGATAGGATAAAAAATACCCAGATCTCTTCATATCACATCCGATGTTTGGTGACCTTCGAATTTAAAGTCGAATATCCTCATATTCTATCAAATCTACTGTTTGGTGGACTACGGATTTAAAGTGGGATATCCTCGTATCTTATCAAATCTGTCGTTTGATTTACTACAAAATTAAATTAGGAACGATATAAAATTACGTTAACGCAGTTAAAATTAGGAACGATATTAAATCACGTTAACGAACTTTTTTTAACTTTTTAACTTACTGAATTGGTTATTTCTAACAGATATTTCGTGTTGATGAACAAGTTTATCTACGTTAATGACATCATTTTGCAATTTTTCGTGTTGATCTCGTGCATTTGCTTTGGCTATTTTTTAAACGTTTAGAAGAGATAATATATAACCAACCAACAGAAAAAAAAATTACGTAACAATAATACAATCCAATAGTTACTAACCTCACATCCGTCGAAAATTCGTCGCTTTTCGTAAGATATAGAGAAAGAGAGATAAAACATGATTATTTACCTTTGAAAATTCGCCGATTTTGTAAAATTGCGATCTGAATCAAAGAGTTCTCGAAGAGAAAGATTCGACGTTGATGCTTTAAAAACGGAAGAGTGGAAGTCGTCTATGGGTGAACGATGGAGAAAGAAAAAAGAAAAAAGCCGTAGGGTTTTCTATTTCGGATAAGAGAAATCCTATCCGACCTTATCCCACCCCTCTCCTCGGATTTTTTTATCTGGGCTATATCCTTTCTATATCCCACATTATCCTATCCTATGCAGCTACCAAACATAGGATATGATAAAATATATCATATCCTGATTTTTATCCGGTCGACCAAACGCAGCCTTAGGAATTGAGAACTGGATAAGCCATACATTGATTCCACTTTTAGGAACTTAGAACCGCGCAGCCCGGGCAATGGTTCCACTTTTGAGAACGGGGGGCCTAGGATTTGACCGACATCCTTGGAAACCAAACCAAACCCGCCGGTCATGTTTGAGATGCGGACCCAAGACTTGACTGATAATTCTGGAAACTAAACCAAACCTGAGTGGATCTTGGTTCGGTCGATCTAACGTGCTCACCTCTAACTCTAGTTTTGAAATAGAACCATGTGAGTCAAAGTCGGTCCTTTTTGGTGTGATTTTCTACCAAATTGACCCCTGGAGGGATTGCGGTGATTTGAAAATTGTTGAAATCGTACTGTCGGCATTAGTCGGAATTAGAAATTGGTGATTTTTCGAGGAAATTGTTTTATTGCGTGTCGGGTGTCGGGTAAATTCCGTAGCCCGTTTGAGACGACAGGGTCAAGCAAACGGATAAAGTCGCCTGACCCGGAGAAAGTTCTGAACGTCCTCGGATATTTAAATAAGATTCCCCTTGATCTTTCCAACGTTTGTCCCAGTACTTGTTCGTGTTGTTACCAGCAAGTTTCCGTGCACAAGAGGGCATCCTTTTGTCATCTCGATACAGGACTCGGTGCTCGTATGGTTTGAGCATGCCGTTTATTAAGGGTATGACCCACCCATTATGTTACTGAAAATTCGAGGTGGAGTTTTAAATACTTTTATATATAATTGACTTGCTTTCTCACGTGTTGTCGGCATATGTAGTCTATATGATAAACAATCTTTACGCTCATGTTAAGCCTTTATGGATAAATGACTCGCTAATATGACTAATTACGTTAGTGCCATTAATGTAATAAAACAATCGAGTTTTTTTTTTCACATGTCACTAGCACGCGCTTTACATTCATTCTCTTCGAACGATTTCTATTGACCTTCTTTAGTTGCACCTTGTGTTTATCAACTAATGTTCACTACAAAAAAAAACTGTAATTTAGCTGCAGTTTTTAGCTACAAAAAAACTGTAATCTAAAACGTTTTAGATTACTAGCTTCAACTTAAGTGATTTTTCAACTTTTCTTCAATCAAGTTATCAACTGCAGCTTTCGGATACCATGTGTCATTTAAGTGAGTTACCCATATGTATTAAGTTTTCCTAATCTATCTACTTTTTATGGAGCTACTTAATTGCGAGAAGAAAGTTGGTAAGTTACTTCAATAAAGATTGGTAATTTTATATAATAGCTAATGAAATTAAGGTGTTATTAAAAATTGAAGATAAAAGTCCATAAAAGAAAAAAGAGACGTTCATAGTTTAGAAGAGCCAATTAAGCGTCTGTAAGTAACGCAAAATCGGTTGATAACTTACTCTTAAAATTGTTTGAGGCAAATAAAAGAAGAAAAGAACAAAGGATGAGTTAGCTATATGAGAACCGGTAGCCAAGATTAGCTCGTATGGAAAATAGTCGTAAGTTGCTCGAATAAGGGATAGCAATTTCATATAATTGGTGCATTGAAGGCGTTGGAAAGAAATATGAACAAATTGCAGCAAAAGATGAAAAGAAAATTCAGAAATAATAAATTGGTAATTTTTAGAGAAAAATCGAATACGTTGATAGCAAACTCAAATAAGGATTGATAACGCAAAAACAAGTTGATAACTTAATCGGAGAAAAGTTGACAAGTCACGTAAACAAAGGCTAACGATTTCGTATAATAGTTGGCAAATTTAAATTGTCGGTAAGAAAGGTAAATACAAGATGATACACGATGAGGATGAGATAAGTTGGACAAAAGTTACAAATCACTTTAGTTAAGGTCGATAATTTATGCATATAGTAAATAAATCTAGCTAGAAAATTGATAAGCAAAGCAGATTAGAACGTCGTGTCAATAAAAGTCGCTGATTTTTTGTAAACAAAAGATAAACATATATTGCCCAAATCTAGTTCGCAGCGTAATTAATTAAGGAATAGTCGATAAGTCACTCAAAAGCTGGGGTCTTTTCATGAGACGAAAAAAGTTCTGAATAGGATTAAGTTTGGAGCTAGAGTCGGGTTTGGTTTGAGGTTAATAGGTCTAAGTTCCCATGAAGAAATTGATGAAGAATTTGTTTGGAAGAAACACAAATGAAATACTTATCCCATCGACGGAAAAGAGTATAGCGTAATATGCGGCACGTTCCCGGAAACATATACATAAGACGTCGCGGTTGCTTCGCGAATGGACTATTAAAAGGGCTGAGGTCGTCGCTTCATGGACGAAGAGGAACTTTTCTAGGTCGTCGTCGTCGCGGGCGCTGGGATTTTACATGGCAATGACGACACATGGCAGCATGCGTGCCTCCACATATGTTACTGGTAACGGCGTCTCGCGGACCCAGTCAAGGTCTTGCTGCGTTGTCAGATACGAGGTGGTCACACCAAAGAAGAGGCTAAAGACATGTAAAGGGAGCAGCTAATGAAGGACGACTGACTTTGGGGTCAACTGGCCGGTGCGTCGCTTTTGGTGATGCGTCGGGATCGTCTCACCAACGTGATGCCATGATTCAATGTCGCTCTAAAAATTTCTAGCGCATTGCGTGATGAATTTCGGAGAAGACCAAGAAGCAATGAGAATTACGTACCAATATTTTAAAAAAATTATTATAATTTTGACAACTCCAACCTAATTTTTTTTTTGTATTTATGTTAGGTCAGTTCACTAAATCAATTTTGATTAAAAATCATTAATATGGATGTCAGTCAACCGTCCTATGTGGCATGGTCCGCAGCCAGCACATATGTGAATTTTTTAAATTTTTAAATATTTCTTGATTTTTTATTAATTCTTTAGTTTTGTTTTATTTTCCGTTTCTTTTTGTTTCCTATTGTGGCCAGCAAGCTATGGCCGGCGAGGGTCGACCACACTTATAACCGCTGGGTGAGGGCCGTGATGACCTCGCCACTTGTTGACTAGGTCTTCATGGCTGCCTTCCCTTGGGGCCGCTGAGGCGACCTTGCCCACGATTGTGCCTCGAGATGGTCTAGGCAGCCTTCTTGTTCGCGTTGGACACCATCTTCAACAGCCTCGTAAAAAAGAGCGAACCCTAGATATGAGTGAACAAATGAATAAATCCACTTATTGGATCCAAAAGAACATTGATTAGTGAAAGAGCAGTCGCAAGCTGAGCAATCAAGAGTACCTAGAAGGAAACAAGATTGAATAGCGGGCGAGGTGAGGTGCCCTTGGCCGCAAGCAGAGGCAACAATGGCCAAGCTAATAGCGGGCAAGGCCACCTCCACTCATGGCTGGTGAGGTTGCCCTTGCCTGTGACCGTTATGGCCTCGTCAAAATCTGAGCAAGGTCGGATATGGGCTGGGACCCTTGTCGACAACAGTGGGAAACAAAGGAACAAAGGAAACCAAAAAGAAAGGAAAATTAATAAAAACCCAAAAATATTAAAAATATTAAAAAATTATCCATGTCAGTGTTGGCCACACTATCAAATATTGCTAGCATTTATGTTAGTGATTTCTAATCAAAATTGGTCAGAATGACTGACGGGCATAAATGCAAAAAAGTTGAGGACTTGATTGATAAGAGATTAGATTTATAAATGCAATGTACCCTTATTAACATTAACATCCTTTTATTTTATATTTGATTTGTATTAGAAAAATCACACAAATAATTTATAAACTTTACCTTAGTATGTATTGTGATTCTTGAACTTTTAATTTATTTAATATAATTTTTCAACTATACATTCAACTTAGTCTTTAAATTAGATTGAATTAATGATATAATAATTCAAGAACTAGATTAAACATTTAAGAAATTTTCAGGGATTTCATGAAATAAATTGAAAATTAAAGGATTACATTGCCCATAGAGTTAAAATTTAGGCAGGGGTATGTAATGGGAACCTACTGAACCATAGACCATATTGGATTGGTTGATTCTGGATAGTTCCTAAGGCCATTCGTCTAGTTCTCAGTTCCATAATATTTAGATTGGTCACAAGCTATTTGGCTCTTGGTTCTAGGCTAGGATCCGGACTGATTTTTCTATTGTGAATACATACATTTCTTTTTATCTCTTTCTCATTGATCACCTTCACCGCCAATACATTTTGTACCTTCATCTCTCTCTACTCTCTAGTCACCATTATCATCTATACCCTCCATCCCTTTCTCTGTGTCTGGTCACTATAATCATCAGTGGCCTCTTTGTCTCCCCGCCCTCCCCGGGTTCCTCCGTCCCTTCCTCTGAAGCTGGCCCGACCATTTCACCAAACAACAAATGCCATGAGTGGCTTAGATCTAGCACCTTCGTTCTGATCGCTCTCGGTGAACTCCTTCTCGAAGAGGAGGAGGCGATCGACTATGTCCGTGAAGTTGTTCTCCTTAGATCTCGGCCGTGGGGCATTGAGCTCGGAGGTGTTCGAGTTGATTTCTTTGGCCAAGGTGGCTCTGGACTGCCGGCAAAATCAGCTGTGACAAGTGAGGGGGAAAATTGGAGGAGGACGAGGCTGTATGCGAGGAGCAACGAGGGAGGCGCATTAGACCAAAGCCTTATTGCAGCGACACCGGATTGAGTTGGCGGAGCGAGTGGTTCCTTCTGCTTTCGTTTCCGCTTCCTTTGTCGCCTCCATCCTCCCCTCATCACCTCACTCTCCGCCTCCCTTTCACCCGGCGGTTTGCCTCCCACCCAACCCTCCGGTGGTCATCCTCTCCGACTTCTTCATCAACTGAACCCTCAACTTGGCCAGCATCCATCGGTTTCACTGTTCCGCTCAAAACCAGACTAGACAAGTCACTCCAGTTTGTGGTTCTAGAAAATAGTGAACCGGTATGGTTTCCAATTCTAGAAGAAAACCAAATCGCTCAAGAAGCCGATCTCCGTTAAGTTTAGCGACCATATCAATCAAACTGAAAGTTCATAAACAACAACAAAGTTCATGAATTATGCATGTAATTATTTAATTTGTGTGTGACTACTATCCTTGTAGTGCAACTACGTTGAAAGCATAACGTAAAGAAAGAAAGGAGGTTATATACACAAGACATGCAAGATAAGTCTCCACATGTAAGGTTAGGAGTCGAGATATACATATGGATAATTATGAAATCCCACGTGACCATGTTGACCAATTCTCCATGAACTGTAGAATCAATCTGGAAGAAAACTTAGGCTATATTTATTTCATGGAAAAAAAATAATTTGGAAAATATGTTTTTCAAAATGATTGTTTGTATCGCTTAAGATAATTAGTTAGAAGAAGACTTAACCTCTTTTTTTGTATGATCGAAAACTCTACCATGGGCTCTCATGTCCGGACTGCACCAAAGGGTCGGGACTTATACCTCAAGTGAGACTAGCATAGAACCCTATCACTATAACCTCCCACTAAAGACGCTAGTAACTACGAGTTTCAAACCTTTGACCTTGGTAATAAGGGAAAGACTATTAACTAACACAGTTATCCACGGTTAGATAAACTTAGGCTATATTTATTTCATGAAAATTGAATAATTTGGAAAATATATTTCTATAATGATTGTTTGTATTGCTTAAGATAATTAACCAATAGAGAAATCATTGATGTGCCCCGATGCATGTGTTCAAATTCGGCAACGCGTGGTCAAGCTTCTACTGTAATGGTTTCAGAAGTGGTCCACGGCTTTTTGCCTCTGTTACACGCGAGTAGATGCTCCATCTATAATATTAAGAAGTAGGACTGGATAGCTGCGAGTCGAGGGAAACCAGAAGAGAAGAGAAAAAGAATGTCACGTTTAAGAAACAGCATCGCCAACCTCAAAATGAGGATGTTTACTACATCCATCGATCATCGATCTGTAATAATTTTCAATTGCACGGACTGTGTTCATAATTTTGTGTTAGCACTAGAAAAAATATTCTAAATGAAAAAGGTCAACTTGGTTTGATCAGCTCTGGCTTTAACATCTACAAGGCTGCGGGTACCAAACCGGGACTCCGGTCACCAACCCACCAGCCGCCATCCTCCTCCTCTGGTGACCGATTGGCGCTCCGATCTGCGGCCAAGGAGCCTCGTATGCGTGTGCCGGTGCCGGCGCGGCCATTTTCGCCGAAATGTTAATGATGCCATCCGTCTGCACGCCGTTAGAATCCCTCAACCTATAACTGAGAAAATGCACGCAACCCTCCGGTGCGCCAAGATCCCCGGCGAAATCAGAAACTGGTATCGTCGCTCCGCCGACGAGCTTGTGACTCCTCGACGAGCTCTTGCACTTCACTTCCACGGTAATGAAGCCCGCATGCAGCGGCAACTCAACAATGAGACTCTCGTTCCACTGAGGGTTCGTTCCTTTGTCCGTCGCCGATTTGGTTGAGTATTCGTGGCCAGCCTCCACTCGGACTGCCGCCACCGCGTTCTTCACGGGCTTTTTGTTGAGCCGTAGGTTCTCTCCCGATATCAAAGTGATTTCCAAGGCTCGCTTCATCTCTCTCTTTTCCTTTTTCTGGGTTGACGATCACCGCTTCGGAAAGCTTGAAGCTTGTGACTGGGAAAACGCAGGAGATGAATATAATGACTGGTGTTGAGTTGGGGAAGACTATGAAGAGGAAAGAGGGTGTGCGGTCTGACTCTATATAGTGGTTTTTGAAGGAAGGGAGAGAGAAAGAAGGAAGAAGGAGGTGGGTGGTTTCTGTTTCCGTATTGACCGAGTTTGACGCGGTGGAATTGGTTTGCGTAGGAGACGGGCGACGGAGATCAAGAGACGAGTTGGAGTCAACATAATCACATTCATTAAATGTATACTAATCTATACGTCGTCGTTTCGAGGATTTACAACGGGGTCATTTCTTACACCACCACCATTTATCGAGCGACACGTGTTCATTTGCGAGACCATATCTATAATCTTCAGCGAATCCTTAAAGGAGCGCCGTTCATCCTATACGCGCCACGTGTCACTTGCTTATTGTTTAAAAAAAAAGCCAAATTTTATCCCCTTGTGGAAAGCAGCCAGTTTTCGGTAGGTGGCGCGCGTGAAGACGTGCGAACGGAGACATTCAATTATGGCGCGTATTCGGTGGTCCCGGAAGTTTCCGATGACGGGTGCATGATTAGTTTCGACCAAAAAAAAGAAAAATTGGAATCGCATGATTCCATTTTGGCCTGCTTGGATATGACCTGCTCAACGACTATAACAACGTTTCTGGCCGCCGGAGCGTGCCGGGGGGGAAAATTGATTCGACGCGGAATCCCCGAAGAAGATTAGCTTACGAATCAAGATCGCATGGGATCACTTCCTTGTTCATCGATGAACATCACAAACAGGGAAAAAGGAAAGTACAACATCACCGTTAATCCTTGTTAATCGGTTAGAATTTTAAAGATCACGGGTACTTTATTTTATGTTTAAATTTAAATCACGCTCACCGTCCTTTCTCTATATATAGTCACTTCAAAAACGTCGGAAAATTATTCAAAAAACATTATACCTATTATATTACAGTCAATTCAATCTAAAATTTTTAATCAAGCTAATTTAGTCTTAAATTTTTTGACGATCAATTAGTATAGTCATTCTAAATAATCTTAATTGGAAATCGCTGAAGTGGCTATCCAATCAGCATTGGCTGTTTACATGACACGACTAGTTGCTGACATTAATGTGAATGATTTTTGTGACTTTCTTTTAAATTTTCAGGATTTCTTTCATTCCCTTTTTATTTTTTATTATATTGGCTGACGTACAATAAGTTTTAGACTTTATGAACAATTATTGTAACAGTAAAAAAGAGCCACGTCTTATTTAGGTGAAATTCGTGCCAAAGAAAAGCTTGTTGGTGTAATTTTACTATATTATGAGAAATGTCCAGGAATGTACAAGTGAGATGCTATGTTCCTGCGTATAAAGACCGTTGCAATCCGGTCAGCTTATCTTAAAATATATATATAAATATATATAATATTTCAATCAGGGGATATTGCACCACCTAAATTTCATTTTATAAATGTCTAACCATGTGGGCCGGCAGATGTCACGGTCCTTATGCGGCGCCACCACATGAAATTTCATATCCTCTTACCTTATAAAACGCGCCAACAGAGAACACTTAGGGCAGTCGTTCGACACAAAGGTGCGACTACCTCAAAGATTTCGAACCACGTGGGAACCAAGCGTTCATTGGTTTGGGTGATGAAGTTTCATTAAAAAGCAAACAGATAATTCGGGCCGCTCAAGGAGAGCTCGGTCCACCACGTGTATATCCACCGGAGCAGATGTGGTGAACACGTGTGAGACATGCGGATATGCTTTGACTTTGTAAATGTTGGGTCTATCCATATCTTTCGGTCGATCGAAGTCGGGAAATTTTCTTTGAAAGATAATAAAATAAAATAAAATAGTCCGGAAACTTTCATATGTTTTTCAGACCTAATTTCCTATAATTTTTTTAAAGTACAATAACAATGATTCTTTTAGAGAAAATCATCAACTTTTATTTAAATATCCAAGTCTATCCCGCATCCAAAAATTCTTCAAAATTATCAACATAAGGAGATTGTTAAATAACAAATCAAAATATGTACAATAAAAGAGAGATATACATGTAATCTCAAGAGGTACATAACTAGTAGAATTATTAAATATCCCTCTAATAAGAAATTATCCTAGAAAAAAAATTTCTATTTATCTCTAAAAATTCATAAATATATCTTTAACGTTCTCTCAAAAGAAACTAAGGGTCCGTTCGTTTGCGGAAAATATTCTTTCGGAAAATATTTTACGGAAATTGGGCTGTCCGGAGGCGGAAAACATCAACCAAAGATTTCCTTTTAAAATTAAGGAAAATGTTTTTCGTTTTTGAAAAGCGGAAAACATTTTTCGGATCTCCTCTCTTTCTCTCCTATCGTGAGTCTATGAGCAATTTAATTGCCGACCGTCGCCTGCGGTCATTGCCGCCACCCGTCGACTACTGCCTGCCGTCGTCGCCCGCCCGCCGCCCTCGCCCGACTGCCGCCCCCCGTCGACCACTGCCACCACCTGATCACCACCCCTAGTTGTCACCTGCCCGCCACCCCCGGTCGTCACTCGCCCGCCAATTGCTGCCCTGGCCCGCCAACCACCGCCCCCGCCGCCGCCGCCCCTGCTGTTGCTCACTTGCCATCGCCGCCCCTGTCGGCCGCCACTTGCCCCCCGCCGTCGCCCGCCCGTCGCCCCCGTCGGCCGCCGCCGCCTGCCCCCCGCCGCCACCTGCTGACCATCGCCCCCGTCGGCCACCACCCCTTGTCCCTGCCTGCTCGCCGCCACCGCCCGTCGCTGGCCCCTCACCCTCGGTCATTGCCTGCCCCCCATCGGCCGCCGCCCCCTGTCAGCCGCTGCCCGCCGCCACCCATCGCCTGCCCCACCGCCCGCCTGGTTGCCGCCCCCGATCGCTGCTGCCCCCCGCCCGCCCACTGCTCGCCCGCCGACCCTGTCCGCCGCCACCACCCGTCGCCACTTGCTGGATAATTTCTCAAAAAAAAATTCTAGAAAAAATTTTTTGAAAAATTTTTAAGTTTCAAACGAATATCGGAAAATGTGTCATTTTTCAAGAAAATGACTTCCTGGAAAACATTTTTTGGAAGTGTTTTATTTTCCGCCAAACAAACGGACCCTAAATCTGCTTGAGTTTGATGCAAGTGAAATAATGCCACGAATGTTTGATGGCTCCAAGCTTCCCTTGACAACGTGATTTCACCTATGTTGCTCGTTTGATGGTGTCGAGTTCGGCGCCGACGGCGGCGGCAGCTTCGTGAAATGAGAAAAGTCAAGTTCTTTTTCTTTTCCACGAAGGAATTTTATGGCGCTGTGAAGACTTCGTGCTTGTTTGGTTACTATTTCGGCAACAAAGTCGATCGGAAAAGATGCATGTTTTTCGGCTCCAACAACAAAGTTGATCATGAAAGGCTAACAACATGTGTCCTTTACGGCTGACTTTGCTGCTGAAATGATATCTGAATAAATGACGTCGAGACCGTTGGCATCTACAGCAAACCAAGCTTTGCTAAATGAAAATCACTGTGAAAAAGCATGTCTTTGCGGCGTCGGAAAATGCTTTTGTGAAAAAGGAAGTAGTAAAATTACCACTGTGCGCTTAGATGCAAAGTGGTGCACACAAGTTAACACTGTCCAGCGGCGAGATGGGTTCACTTACGGGGTGCGCTAGGTTTGCCTTAAAAAACAGGCTTTGTTAAGGATACTGCAGAATATAAATTCGAGGTATTTCGAGTATGTTTTGACATGTATATAAAAGATTACATGAAGTCCAGTTATAGATTTCATTAGACGACACTTATATATGTCAATTCAACAGCATATACATGTGCAATCTCCAAAGATACATAAAATCAACAAAATTATCTTGTTTGGCCAATATAGAAATTGTCTCTGAAAATACCTAATTATCTCTTACAAAAAGAAAACAAAATAAAGAAAGTCTGTCGTAGAATTGATATTGGATTTAAAATTGAGAGCATCTTAGGAAATTAAATTGAGAATATATAGATGCAACACGCAATAAAACCTGATCTCTTGATTTTTTAAGTCCTAATGAGGGGCTGACATAGAACGTACTGGATCACATGTATAGGGACTGAGTTCATACTAAGACTCAAAAAGATTTTTGAAAAAGAAAAGTGTAATACGGTGTTGCAAAATGTTATTTGATTCACGGTCAAATGCTTTTATAAGCCTCATCAAGATCTTAGATTCCTACACTTTTTTGCTTTTTGAGATGGAAGCAATCTTGATATCAAGACGCTCACCAAGGAAGCCGGAAGCGAAAATTGTGAATGACCATGACTTGCCTAACTGTTTTAAGAAAAGGACTCGTATATGAGATTAGAAATCTAAAACTGCTTCAATCATCTGAAACATTACGGAAAATAATCTCATATTATCTGACCTATTTAATCACTCGTAGCTTATCCGATTCCTGAAATTAGTAGGACACATTGATGCACATAGTTCCGCTACATTAAGAAAAGATTATTAAGGACAAGTCACCTCACTTGCATTATAACATAAGGGACCACTGCGCCTGTGCTCTTTCTCGGAGAAATTATTAAATAGTATGAGTCTGGAAAAAGAAAAAGACACATCGCACAACCCGCAATAAGATCATGGAGATTAATCATCATCAATGGTTGTCATGCACTGTTCCATTTCCATGATAGACTCATTCTACGGGCAAAAAGCAAATAATCATCGTTTCAGATAAGTGAATTCAAAATGATCCTTAGAATACAGCTCAGATTGCCATGCGGCACCCAACAGCATCTGCCGAACTTTGAGAAAGCCATGCGATGGAGAAGGTTTTCGTTCATGAGATTCCCCAAACTGAGAAAGAGAAGACTCCAATAGAATTACCATTTGGAGTTAGTGTATCAAGCTTGGTAGAGGTATCTAGGATCTCCATGACCGGTTCAGAATGTACAAATTCGAACTCCAATCTAAACTGACTGCGGAATCAATCGTCAATGTTTTTTTTTTCTTTTTTGCGTTGATCAGTGATCACTATTGAAGAATTTCTTGATGATAAATATGGAGAAATGGATTGCATTATGAACCAAGTTTGCGTTTTCATGGGCTGAGCTGGCTGAGCCTATGTTCGTGATTTTCTTTCTTCTTTGGCCAAAAGAAGATTAGTTAAACTCAACTACGCAAAAGCAACCTCATATCGAAAATTCTCACTACCTACTTGAACCAACCAATAAAGGGAACTAACCTATTGCGTGAACCCAAAAAGATGATCTCGACTGATGACCAAATCAAAACATGACTGGCAGACCAAAAGAATTCCACATTCATCCCTCTTAGCTACCTTTTTTAACTGAACTAAATCTATAGTCAAAACGCGCGAGCTGTGCAGAACTGTTTACAACAAGCTCTTTGCTTTTGGGTTTGACAAGTAATTTTGCCTAACAGGTTGTATTTTGTCCCTTTGAGTTTGAAGGAATGCTTCGCACTACTAGTTGTAATTGACCGAATCTATATTCTGTGGGTGATCCGCCGGTTTACGAGGCAAAAAATTTCCACAAAGAACTTTGTTTTTTGACTAGAAAAAAGCAGAGATGCATATGAGAAGGGGGGAAACGAAAAAAGAAATTTAAATTACTCTTATCGTAACATATTTACTCAAAACTTCTTTTTATTATAGATAAAATCTTAAATTTGTACCCGTGTGATACACTCACTACAAACTTGCACCACTATAGCACATTTATTCTAAATCTTTTTTGTAATATCTAAAACCCTAAACTTGTGTTTGTATAATACATTTATATAAATTTGGTATAAATATAAGTTTGGGGTAGATGAGGCATGCGGAACAAGTTTGGGATTTTTTATATCGCAAAAAATATTTGGAGTAAATGTGTCATGTATACATTACTCCAAATTTGAAATTTTTAATATCATGAAATCTTTTGGCAAATGTGTCATAGTGGGAAAGCTTTAAATGTCTGGTGAACATTTAAAAATTTGAATGATTACAGGAGGGAAAAAATGATATACTTGTAGCATGAGCAATATCTAAACCAAATTATGGATGGGTAGAGATTTATGGGATTAGTCAACAGTTTTTTGTTATTTGAATGTCGAATCTTTCTATTTTAATTTTATTGCAAGATCTTAGCGCTGTTATGTATCTTAATAAACAAAATGGATTCTGGTGAAATATTCTGACAAGATTTTGAGATGAGAAGGCACAAATTAGGGTTGCCTCGTAAGATAGAGAGTGAGAGATGTTTATATGAGAAAGTATTTGTGATTTTCTTTGCGGTCGATACAAGAACGCCTCAACTTGGCTGTGCAAAAACAAAATCTCTTATTGGAGATTCACCCTCTACCAGATCGAATCAGTTAAACAGGGACGGAAAACATCAAGTACTAAGTCCGAGGAATCATTATGCGCAACCGGGGGAAGTTTAGGAGAGATGGGAAAAGCCAGCAGCTGCCGGTCGGGGCGGTTGCAAGCTTGACTATACGCCACGCCAAGATGGCGATCACTCTCGTGACCAAAACCAAAGCGTAACCGACAGACAACATTATCCCAAACTCATCAATCTTGGTATATTCTTCTCCTCTTGAAAATTGAATTTGGAAACGTGGGCCTCTCAAGATTTGCATCGATTGGGATACCAAACCGGCACGCCGGTCACCGTCCCGCTGTTCTTCTCTCGATCCACCAGAATCCTGAACTCTGGTACTGGCGGCGATGAAGACGACGGGGTCTCCTTATATGACGATTCGATGACTCTCACCGAGATATTGATGATCCCGTTGCGCAGGCCTCTGGCATCTCTCAGCCGGTAACTCAAAAAATGCAGGTAATTCTCTGGCGTGCAACCGCCGAGGAAGTCCGACACAGGAATCTGCGCCGTCCCGACAAGTTCGTCCTTGACTGAGGAGCTCCTCCGGCAGACCTCGACGACAACGTGGCTCAACCCTGCAGGCAGGTGCATGTGGAGCTTCTCGCCCCAGTAAGGGTAGCTCTTGCCTCGCGTGTCAGGTTTCGTTGAGTCATGCATTGATGGCATGCTGCGAGAGTCGGCCTTGACGGTGACGAAGGCGTTGTTCTTGATGGGCCTGTCGTTGATGCGGAGGTCTTCGCCGGAGATAACAGTGACTTCCAAGCGGCGATTCTGAGCGTTCGCCATGTCTGAGGTGTTAATGAAAGCTGGTAGGTGACCTTCTATAGAACGGAATAGGAGACGATGGAAAGATACTTCTTTTATCGAGACGAGGAGACTAGTACCTCAGAAAGACTTGGACTAGAATATATACACAGAAATATGATCATATATTATGGAGTTTTTGCAGTTTCTTTTAAACCACCTTAAGAATTCTTACCTTTTTCGTGCTTATAATTATCTGAGATATGATAAAATTGCATTTAAATAATTTCTTTGAAATCATCTCGAAATTCGAATTTCGATACTTATTTGATTGCAATAAAATAACTATCGCAATTTCCTGAAAATCCCTACGAAAGTCGATACTTCAATCATTACTTAAATTAGGTGCTCCGGTTTTCCTAGTAAAAAGGTAGAACATCCTTAACCGCGTTAAGGATTAATGCGGCAGTTCTGCCTCCTGGAATTCGAAATGTGGAAGCGATATTAATGGCTATGAAGTTTCCGGGAAAGTGATTGGCTTTATAGTCACGAGGCACTTGCTTGTGCCTTGGACCACTAGCATGGAAATCTCTCTATTCTTTAAACAATCAATGCAAATTTCGAAATGAGTAGAATATTCAAATTGCGCGAACTAGCGAAGACAAGATGATGCAAATTAGCTGGCTAAAGTTATAAGTGGATCCTTGGCTTTATTGGAATAATAATTATGAAAACTAGGTGAATTGTTTAAATAAAGTGCCTTTTTTCTATCCAAATGTTTACATGCTTATCCTTTGTATTTAGGTGCACAATTTCTCCATGCAGGAGAGACGCAATGATTTAGTTGTTCAGATAGGAGTCCGAATTGACGAGGCATTTACGAACAATTAAGCTGTGTCATCTGACTATAACCTACCTATTTAAAGATCACCGATTTGCCTTGTCCATGATGTTTTTTCCCTTGATCTTTGGAAAACCAAAAACAAAAAAAACGTAACAATTTTTACATGAATCGATACGTGCATATTCGATTCAAGTCTTAATTAGCTGGGTACATCTGATTTAAGCGTCCTAGGACGTGCAGCTCATTTGTGCACTAGATGCAACCGATGACCTTTCAAGAAAGAACCATGTAACATCATGTTTGCAAACTATTAGTCGTTAGTCTCTTCTCTATCGTCTAACAATGTACTTCATTGTAGCTCTAACGTTAAATTTGAATTGTCGCCGAAGCGTTTTGCTCCTCTAGCTTACTTTAGATCCCATCCATGGATGACCATCCTACCATTTTATTTTGGATGTTAACAAATAGAACATATGATAGAATTGCAGCATTGGTTAGAGAGTTGCACATTCTTCATTTAATAACCTAAACTCTTGGAGTTGACCTCCTTTAGCACCGTCAAAAGCCAAACTACCTCAATGGGTATCTTAGAATTTATGACATGTACCTATTGATTCGGGAAAATGACAAAAAATGGTTTATGAAATTTGGTCCCATAAGCAATGTCGTCTCTAAACCTTTAATTTATTCAACGTGATCCTTGGATTTTTAATAAGATTTCAATTTAATCTTTAAACTATGTGAAAATATTCAATGTCATTCTTCCGTTAATTCATGTTAATGAAAACTATTGATATGGCTTCCAACATTTTAAGGTTTGAACATGGACAAGCAAAAGAAAAGAAAGTCATGCGTAAAATAATCTACGTCATTAAATAATGATGGACGTATTAATGGCATTATCTTTTCCCTTTTCTAAAATAGATGGATCAAAAGATGGACATTTTCACTCACCATTTTTTAAAATTCTAGCTGAGCATATAATAGTTCAAGTCATCAAATAAAGTCTAATTTGTCACTCAAGTAAATGAAAGAATGATATTGAATTTTTATCGATAGTTTGTGAACTACATTGAAAAAAAAAACAAAAGTTCGATGATGATATGACGCATTCGATTAAAATCTTGGCACCATAACCATTTTAGTCTTTTTGATATTGCTAATGTGTAATACCCTAGAAGTTGAATTGGTAGAGAACATGTCCACATATTGAAATGTAAATATAACCTTCACGAAACAAAAATAACCACAAAAGGAGGATCCAGCAAAGCATTGGCGCTATTTATGTGGATAAAAATGAGAATTACCATGAGGACGGAAGGCTTGACTCGACCTCGATACATATGCTAAGTCGTATTGACTAAAAACGTTGAAGTTTTTGGTGTGATTGGCTGCGCGAAGGAACAGATGTTAGAAGAAATGATTAAAGCTCGAGGTGATCACTTATCAGCCCCCACTTGCTTCCTCTTTATACGCCAAAAAAAAGGAAAAAGAAAAAGTAGCGCCATTGCTTTTTCTTTTAGCAATGGGTTCTGTCTGTTGACCGGAAGATAATATGAGGTCTTAATCTGAAAATCGTCGTTGTAGGTCAAATCGCCAACAGTACGCCACACATGGTACGTAGTGGCAGTGGCGTCACCTGCATGACGAACACGAAGAAAACAAATGGCAAAGGCTTTCGCCGAGGACAAAACCGACTACTTTATAATATCTGCAGCCTTGAGAGGAGGAAATAGATCACTTGCGCTAGAGGCAGGTGATCTGCTTCCATCAACAGTCATCCGATTTTCTTTTACAAAAATGTTCCTTTCTTTTTGCCCTAATAGCAGGTGATCCGAATTCTTGAAAGTTAGGGATACGTCTCTGTGATTACCTCCTATAATTTCCCAGTTTTGCTGGTACTGAGCACGAAGCATATGTATTCGACATTCCTGTGGACTATTCTCTGTCTACCAGACAGAAGAGATGATCTGGATTTTGATTTTTTTATTCTTGGGCGACTAACAAGTCGCGAGAGGCAATGCTGGCGAAGTTGCTGTTCTTGGGCCGCCGTTGCATCCTTATCAGACAAATTTCGTACAGCACACGGTAGCAGACAAATTCAGTGCGGCTGTCGAAGTCACTTTGCAAGTCGTCTTCAGATGCGATCTAAGACGTCGCATTCACGAGTTCGCGTTAGTTGAAATAATTAATTTCACTCGCATCAAGTTTGATATGGTCTGCACATGCTTTCTCCCGCTTTGATTATCAAGTCGTGACCCAAGTCTTTAGGTTAGTATATATCATCATATGTTTCAAGGGCACTCCATTTTTAAGCACGAGATAATATATGTGGAAAGTAGTTTTGACCGAAGGTGAGGATGATTTATAATCGTTTGACAATGGAGCTACTCTGTCTCGTATCAAGACGTGCAATGTTAATAATCTAAAATTCTCATTTGAAACTCATTAAATTCACAAAAAGAGTATATGAGCACGATCATAATATATATCAAAAGGAAAAGTGTAAGAGAAATCCTAAACCTGTTAAATTAGTATCAAATTATTCATAAATTTTGATTCAATATCAATTCAGTCATTCTGACTAGTCCTAGTTGGATATGACTGACACGGGTGTCGGTTGGCTTACGAGACATTGTTAATGCTGAGTGGACACTATCAGCACTGACATGAGCAATTTTATTATTTTTCAATTTTTTCCTTATTTTATTTCGTTTGCTTATTTTCTTCCTTTTGCTCAGGCGAGCCCCAATGAGAGTTCCCCTTGCCAGATTTGGTGCCCTAGGCTAGAGTGGTCTCGCTAGCCATTACCTTTGCCTTGACGACACCCAATGAGGCCACCCTAGCTTGAGTGAGGGCCGGCTTGACCACATCTAGCAAGGCTCGTTGTAGTCTAACTAGGCCTTGCCCATGACAGGCGACAACGACCCTTACCTAGTCTAGCTTAAATCGCCCGAGCATGGCCACTCACCAGAAAAATAGAAGAAGAAAGGGAAAAAAATGAAAGTAACGAAAATAAATAAATTTAAAAAATATTAGAATTATATTAAAAATTATATTTGTCAGTGTCGATGGTGCCATGTAAGCTAACCAGTGTGCAATATCTAGCCAAAATTAGCATGAAATGATTGAATTGGCATTAAGTTAAAAGGTTTAAGACCAAATTGACACCTTTAAATGGCATGGAGACTAAATTGGAACATATGCAATATATTTGACTTTTTCAACATTTTTCCTGATTACTAGGTTACCAATATAGATATGTATAGATCTTGAAGAATGAGGTATGTATTTACTGTTAAATAAGAAAGACGTATTTGGTCACAAAAATGTGCGTTATCCATGCCAATGATCCTCGATGTGTAAAGTATAATGATTTAAACATATGCATTACGAGTTAGGGTTCCCATTTTTTAGGATTCACTTTCCTTGAATACTAGCTTGTGCATAATTATTTTCTTCAGAGAACATAATTTTTCTAAATGAGAATATTTACATAGATCCAATGAATAATTTTTCGGTTACAAGGAGAGCAATCCCCTTTATTGCATTGCATTAGAACATAATTCACCAGTAAGTAAATTACGTACCGTTTAGTAAATTTTCTGATTTCTATTTTAATCGAAAGGGTCTTCTGAATCTTTTAATCTCAACGTCCCCCATCCAATCCTATGTAAGGTATTGATTGTCGTGTCCGTATATGCTGGATCCAAATTCCCCGATATGGGGGGATCCGGGTAAGCTGATATGTAAATGGGAATTGTCCAATAGGAGAGCCGGTTATTGATTTATTTTTTTAAAATAAAACTAGGGACGTCCGATAATCGGACGGTCCATAGATCAAGCAAATCACCTACACTTAGGGCAGTTGATCTGTTACCCGGGATGCTAGCTTTGCACAGAGACAAATCCCGACTCAGTTGATCACTATCGCCTTGTTAGCTTAGTAGACTTCAACTGGGCCAACACTGACTAGCTCTTCTGTCATCAGCAGAGCTTCCCATTGGGCAAAGAGACACGAAAAGTGAGAAGAAATATCCGCGAGCTTTTGCCTTGACAATTAAAATAAATTGATAATAAAAGTGAAAATTATATATAATCTCATTTTATTGATGGAATGATGGGATTGTGGTAGAAGGTTGTCTTGTATATCTAAAATAGCACATGAATTTCCATATGTTCTTGAACTACGATTAGAATCTAATTTTCCCAGAACCAATCTTAGCGGTCGGATTCGAAGAGAAATAAAGAAAGAGATGGTCGTGAAGGATGAGAGATCAAGGAGGAAAAGAACGCCGTACGGCTTATTTTGGGACAACGGTTCTCCTGCTCGGTTCGTCCTTACTTGTGCGTTGCGCATGTCACTGTCTCTGGACATGGAGCTTCGAGAGTGAGAAGAACCGAGACTGTGAAGAGAACTAAGCATGGCGTCACCTTCGCCTTCGAGACATCTCTTACCGCTGCCACCACCTCTACTTCACTTACTCTTCCACTTCCCTCGGAACCAGTCCATTGCGTCCTCTTTCCCTTGACGGGCCGATCCCAGGTTCAGGTGATCGACCAGCCAGACAAGCTTTTGCACTCGGCTCGGCCGGTTGATAAAGGATAAGGCAAAGAGCTGCGCCGCGAAGATATTTTCTGGATTCCCAAAGGCCATATACAGTCTCGCGGTCATCGATGAGCTCCTTCCTTACTGGAACCTCTCCGAGACACCGATCGCATCCATGATTAACTCAAAGTGGTCCCTCATGTTAGTTTTCCATATAGTTCAAAGTCTGTTGTGAAAGGATTGATTTCTTAGAGCTTAGTTATGAACTTCGTTGAAGTTTTGAGTGCTTTGAAGTAGCGCGATTCCTTTTTTGTGCGTAGAAAAAGTAACGAGTCGGATAAAGATTTCACAAACCCATATGAGAATCGACAAATATAAAGCATCTGATAAAAAAAAAGTGTGGGACCTGTCCATCGCCGATGAGGAGTTCTTTAGATTGACTAATGATAAAGGAAAGGTCTTGGTGGGCAGACATATACGGAAACTTTTTAAGTCGTCCGCGCGGGTGTTGGGATGTTACACGAGAATGACGACCCAATGAATTATTCATGACGTCTGTCGAGCGAGCTGTTTGATCCGATGGCGCTGTCATGGACACCGTCTTCCCAAGAAAGAGAAGACAGGACACAGCTATGGAGGGCTGCTAAAGAACGACTGACTTTAAAGTCAACCCACCAATGCATCGCGTTCGACGTGGCCCAGAAAAGAGTAAATGGATTCAGTGACTTAAAAGGGGATCCAAAGAAGATGTCGCCATCGTCTCCCCGATGTCTCGCCATTTTTCATCTTCGTCTTATTTTAGTACTCTTTAACGCGGGAAATGGTTCGTCTGCTTTGCCTTGGTGGCAAAGTAGGCTGCTCTAAGTCCTGCATCAATTCGATCAAAGATCTGACGGCTACAGATTTTGAGAAAAAAAAAAAGTAAAAGGGAGTGGCCCCTCTCTTAAAGTGGGGTCCACCCCTCCCCCTCACAAGAATCGTCTGTCCTGCCTATTTACAAAGCAGGTTATACGCATTGCACGATGAATCTCGTGAACAGTAACTCCAACAACCAATGCCCCGCAAGTATCGAGATGGTTTGTGCGTAATGTGCAGATGAGCATATGAGTAAATGGCAAAGTATGGAGTTATTTACACTCGACTTTGACACATAGAATCCATGTCATGTTCCAATTCACATACAATAATATTTATGGTGCACTTGATTCAGTCTTTTTCCCGAGAAAATTTAGGCATTTAAAGTTTTTGGAGAATATGCTAGTGTTGCCAAAATCGAAAATCCAAGTTACTTCAAAGTAGTTTTACAAAATATACATTAAAATGAAATATTTAAGTGCTATTTGCTTACGTCTGCTTAAAGCTAAACCAAATAAAATTCTAGTCCTTCCATCATGTATGCTTGAAATATACTCATTTCAGTTATAACTTTATCGTGTTGTAAGTATCTTTTAAGAAAAAGTACTTAAATGAACATGGTTCCATTTTCGACCAATAAAATACAAAGAACATGGTCCCATAGAACACAAACAATATGAATCATTGATACTTGTGAGATTCATCTGGATCACAAGTGAGACTCATGCAATGAGTGGCTTTGATTGGTTCAACCTACGTAGGCAGTTGCTTAGAGACAACTCTCAATTCCGTGAATGTGACTAGATGCATATGGTCGACTTGGATAACGCGTGTTCTCGACTTCAATGCTTTGAACCCAAGTTAAGAGTAGCATTTGAAGCTAAGTTAAAAGTAGCTTCCCACCCGTTGTCGCTACGGATTTATATCGGTGTTCAAACAAAATACAGAGCCTTTTGTCTCTACTGTATACAGGCAGCCGCTGTCCCCACGATAGTTGCGAAGAAGGAAGGGCAGTTGAGAGCCGAAAGAGACCACACAAGAAAAGGAAAAATAAAATATAAAAAGTCTCGCGTTTCAGAAACAATATGGCCGGCCTCAAGGTAAGGATGTTTACCATACCTATTTATCATCGGCCCATGGAAATTTTCAATTGCACTTTTTGTGTTTACAATGTTACGTTAGCTCAAGAGAAAACAAACATAAAAGGTCGACTTAGTTTGATCAGCTCCGGCTTCAACATCTACTTGGGTGGGCGTGCCAAACTGGGACTCCAGTCACCAATCCACCGGCCACCATCATCTTCCTCTGATCGCTGACCGGCAATCCTATCTCCGGTCGTGGAACCTCAAACGTGTGCGTCGGTGCCGGCGTGGCCATTTTTGCCGAAATGTTAATAATGCCATCTGTCCTCACGCCATTAGAATCCCTCAACCTATAACTCAGAAAATGCACTTGACCCTTCGGTGCGCCAAAATCCCCGTCGAAGTCCGAAACAGGTACCGTCACCCCGCCGACGAGCTTGCAATTACCCGACGAGCTCTTGCACTTCACTTCCACGGTAATGAAGCCCGCATGTAGCGGCAAGTCAACGACAAGATTCTCCTTCCAATCAGGGTTTGCTCCTTTGTCCAGCGCCGGCTTGGTCGAGCATTCGTGGCCGGGCTCCACTCGGACTGCCACGACGGCGTTCTTCACGGGCTTTTTGTTGAGCCGTATGTTCTCTGCGGATATTTTGGTGACTAACAAGGCTCGCTTCATCTTCTTCCTTTTTTTCTCTTTGTTCTTTTCTTTCCCTTTTCTGGGTTTAAGATCACCGGTATGAAAAGCATGAAGGTTGTGATTGGAAGAACGCAGGAGATCTCTGCAGTAGAAGTGCGGAGATGAAGAAGACTATGAAGAAGAAAGGAGGAGTGCGGTTTGACCATATATAAGGGGTTTTGACGGAAGGGCGAGAGAAAGAAGGTAGAAGGAGCCGAGTGGCTTCTCCTACTTCTTCGCAGTAATGACGGAGTCTGGCGCGGTTGATTTGTTAGAAAAAGGCGAAGAAGACGTCCCGTTGCTTATTGGAAAGTGACGGGGACCCGCTGACCGCAAATCTCAATTGTGAGATTTTTTCATTTCGGCAACAGGAATTTGACACTTTCAAAATGTAATAGTCAAAAGTGACATTTATACAGTAAAATCAGAGAGAAACTAGACCCGTCAAAGAAACTATAAGCACAATCTTCATAGAGCACTTCATTAAGGGTGCGAATGGAACGTTTCTGTTCCCAGGAATAGTTTTTTTTTTTTAGAAATATTTCTTTTACATTTCTATTTCTCAAAAAAATTTCTAAGTAAAATAAGACGTTTGGTAATTACACAAAATTTTCACTCTTGAAATAGAAAAAAAAAATATGAATGCATTTAATACGATTCATAATTTTTTTATTTTTTTAATGCTCATGATGAACTGCCGCTCGCCACCCATCCCCTGTTGTCACCACCGGCCACCCACAGCCCACCACGCTGGTGACGGGCGGCGGCGGCTGCAAGAGATAAAAAAGAAAAAAGAAAAAAAAAAGCTTATTTCTCAAATTGTTCCTGGGAACAAAAAGCAACTTTTTTTTTCTTGTTTCTAGCCCAAACTTATTTCTTGGAACAATTTTCCATTTCCGGAAACAAAAAAACTAGTTGGTGTTACCAAACGAGTTTTTGGTTTTTTTCTTTTATTTCAAGGAACAAAAGAATAAAAATTAAATAATATTAATGAATTAACCATAGATATTAAATAATATCTATTTGATTTAATTGCTCTACTACATTTTAAGGTGAATTTTATCTTATTTAGTTTTCATCAATCTTCGATCATATTTTGTAGAATTATACATTCATTACTATTTTCCGACGACAGTGGCGCCCCCACCGTCGGCAGTGGCGGCGACAGCGGCGATAGTCGGGCGTCCATGAACAAGAAAAAACAGAAATAACAAAAAATTTGTGAATTTATTTTTAAGTTTCAAACGAACATCGAAAAATATTGTCATTTTTCAGAAAAAAATAACTTTTTGAAAAATATTTTTCGAAAATATTTTATTTTTTGCGAAACGGAGCGTAATCCTTCCGTTGTCCCTACATCTTATAAAATACGAACCAAGTGGGCCAGCAAATTTTACTGCCCTGATTCCACCACATGACATTTCTGGTTCTCTAACTTATGGAATACGCCAACAGAGAACATTTTTCCCAACAGTTTGACCTAATTTATTTCTCACCGCCCACGGATTTTGACCAAGTAGATAATGCAAATGCAAGGGCGCTCAAGAGAGATAAGGATCGCCAAGTGTAAATCCACTGAGCGAGATTTGGTGATTTGACTTTGCCAATGTCAAGTCCTTCTCGATATTATCGACACCTCCCTTCGCGGCTCGAAGTCGGGAAACTTTCATATGTTTTCG
This sequence comes from Melaleuca quinquenervia, assembly GCA_030064385.1. Classification (NCBI taxonomy): domain Eukaryota; kingdom Viridiplantae; phylum Streptophyta; class Magnoliopsida; order Myrtales; family Myrtaceae; genus Melaleuca; species Melaleuca quinquenervia. The sequence continues at coordinate 1,067,245 of CM057722.1, read as the reverse complement.
ATAATAACGTATTATTATAATATTGATTCTTTTGGTAGAATATCTGGGTGGAAATCATCCAAATGAGGGCCCACATAGATAAGACTTTTTTTTATTTAATATGAAAAATAAGACCTTAGTGAATGTCATGTACAGAGATCGAGTTCGTATGGAGACACGAAAAGCGTTCCGGAGTTTATTCTGAATCACGATTGAATGCCTTTACAAGCCTCATTGAGATCCTAGGTTCACGACACTATGACGCAGAAGCAATCTTGTGTTTTATTTATTTCGCAAAAAAATGAATAATTTCGAAAGTATTTTTCGAAATGTGATTGATTTTATCTCTTGAAATAATTAAATAAATCAATAATAATTTATGCCTAGACATTATCTTGAAAGATGAAATATTTTCCATTCATTTATTTTTATTAATGATACGTTCAATCAGGACACATATTTATTTTCTTAGCTATCAGAGGTAGCCTCAGCATCGACTATAGCAAATAAAATTGCTGGCATCCACATAAGAGATCTTGAGTCAATTATTTGGTACAAGTATAGAAGTTTTAGGATTGAATGGAGTGAATTCAAAAGTCGAGAACTGAATCTAATATCAATGCAGTACGTATAAGATTTTTCCGGTAACTTTTCCTTACCTCGACTTAGCTATGCGAAGGCAATCTCATATCGGACATTCGCCCTCTACCTGATCGAACCAATCAACTAGGGACACCCAAAACATTAAAGTAACAAGTCCAAAAAATCTATACGTTTCATCACCCCAACCAAACTGTAACTGACAGACCAAAGAATTCAAAACACGTCTCTTAAGATTTCCATTGATTGGGATACCAAACTGGCACGCCGGTGACCGTTCCGCCGTGATTCTCCCGATCCACTGGCATCCTGAACTCCGGCAACAACGATGGGGAAAGCGACGTACACGAAGAAGTCCCTTCATACGACGATGTGAGGACCCTCGCTGAGATATTGATGATCCCGTTGCGCAAGCCTTTGGCGTCTTTCAGCCTGTAACTCAAGAAATGAAGGTAATTCTCCGGTGTATAGTCTCCGATGAAGTCCGACACCGGAATCCACGCTGCACCGACAGGCTTGTCTCCAGCCGAGGAGCTCCTCCGGTGGACCTCAACTATAAGGTATCGTGAACCCGCAGGCAATTCCATGTGGAGCTTCTCATCCCAATAAGGATAGCTCTCACCCTGTGCGTCCAGTTTAGTCGAGTTGGGCGGCGATGGCAAGCAGCGAGAGTCGGCCTTGACGGTGACGAAGGCATTGTTCTTGATGGGCCTGTCGTTGATGCGAAGGTCTTCGCCGGAGATGATGGTGACTTCCAAGCTGCGATTCCGGGAGTTGGCCATGTCTGACGTGTTCATAAAACTAGTGGGCCAGTGGCTGTGCTTTCATGGAACGGAGTAGGAGAGCACAACATTTGTATACTCATAGAAAGAACGAAGATCAGGATCCAAAAAAGTCACGGGCTAGGAAATATATAGGCTCCTTCAAATGTGTATGTACAGCTCATCGAGAATTAATGTTCATGTGATGTGGCGGTTTCATCGAAACCGCCTTAAGAATCTTTTCTAGTTTTATGGTATTTTCAATTAATATAAGAGATACGTGGTCCAATAAATAATTTCCTCCATAGGCTCAGACTCTTATTTCCGAAATTTGTTCGCTTAGGATGAGATGATTCTCGCAATTTCCACGAAACCACCTTGAAAGGTCATTACTTCAATAGTTACTTAACTTAGATGGAAAGTAGATATGGATGCCTATCCAAATTTAGATCCGTGATGTTGTCGATCAGCTTCGTCCAGTCCGTGGACTAGACGAAAGCAATTATACCTCCTGGGTTGTGAGATGAGTGATATTTATTCAGAACAAACCTTTTGCCCTTGCAATTTTCTTAGTAATGTGGTAAAACATCCCTAAACACAGTACGCCTATATTATATAGTTGGGATAATTATTGAAAAAAATTACCAAAAAAGTTATAAACTTTTGTCACTTACGTCGATTCAGTTCTCAATCTTTTTTTTTTAAAGCTGATTTAGTCCTAAACCTTTTCTACCTTTGTCATTTAAGTCATTTTGGCAGATTTTGGCCGGAAAATGCCTACGTAGTGAGGACTGGACCTTGCCGTGGACGGCGTGGTGATGACGGGGCAATACATGAAGACAAATTTTTTTCTTCTCTTTTCTTGCTCCGGCCGCTCCTAAGGACGATGAAACCCTCATTGGCGATGGGCGAGGGCGAGGGCGGAGGGGACTGGGGAGGTCGCCGCCCCCCTAGCCTGTCCCCGATAGCGGCCAAGCGAGGCCGCCCTCATCTAGATCTGGGCGAGGGAGCTTCATCTAGCCCAAATTTGGGCGAGGGCGGGGCTAGCCTCGCTTGCCCCCTGCCGACTGCTGGCCGGCCTCACTAGTGGCTAGCCCTGCCCTCGCCCAGCCCTCGCTGACGACAAACAAGGGCGACGGCAGCCTCCCTAGCCCCCACTGCCCTCGCTCATTGCCAGTGAGGGTTTCGCCGCCCTTTTGAAGCGACTGGAGCAAGAAAAAAGAAAAAAAAAATTGTCGTCATGTGCCGCCCCGTCCTTGCCACATCATCGTCCGCAAGGTCCGGTCGTCAACACCTAGGCAATTTCTGCCCAAAATTCGCCAAAAGAACTTAAATGGCAAAGGTGGAAAAAGTTTAGGACTTAATCGGTTAAAAAAAAAGATTGAGGACTGAATCGGCATAAGTGGTAAAATGTTTATGACTTTTTTGGTGATTTTCCCGATAATTATCCCAAAAGTCCTAAGTCTATTACATTTTTATAAATTCTTTTATTTGCTGATTCAGTTCTAAACCTTTTGGAACTTCGCTATTTCAACCATTTCGGCCTATGTGGATGTATCTTACACGGTACTAACTGGACATCTACATAGGCATTTTTCGGTACAAAATCGCCAGAAGAACTCAAATGACAAAATAGTAAAGTTTCAAAAGATTTAAGACTAAATTGGTTAAAAAAAGTTTAAAATTGAATTGGCAAAAATGCAATAAACTTAAGACTTCTTAGATAATTACACCTCATATGCTTTTTAGAAGAATTGGGATATCTCTCAATTGAGAATAAAACCAAAGCGGTCCCACCTCGTGGATTTTTTTTTTTTTAAATAGGGGAAGGAAAGTAATGACGATGAAATTTGTGGGAAAGCGATTGGTTTTACAGTCGTTGGGGAATTGCATTGCGTGTCCCTTGGAGGGCCAGCACAAAAATTCTCTATTTTCTTAAACAAATCAATGAAAATCTCCGACAGTCTTTGGGGAATTGCATTGCATGTCCCTTTGGACAGCAAGCACAGAAATTCTCTATTTTGTTAAACAATCGATGAAAATCTCCAGACGTGTAGAAAATTCAAGTTGCGAGAACCCGTCAACACGAGATGATGTAAACCAATTGGCAATAGGGCCACGAGCGCACGCTTCTGCCTTATCTGAAAAGTAGCTGGAATCACATGTGGATATGCTTATGCCTGGTGTTACGTGCACGACACTCCATGCGATGAGAGAAGCAGACGATTTAGTTGTTTAGACGAGAGTGCGAATTGACGGGGCATTTGCCAACGAGTTTTTCAACGAATTGCTTCGTAAAAATTGTTCTCAGGAACATAGATATTGTCAAACGCGCCCTTAACAAAACGAAGAGACGTAACAATTCTTACGTCATGCAATCACGTGTAGATTCAAGTCCGATCTCGATTGGTACATGAGGTTGTATCTGATTTAAAGATCCATGCACTTGCAGCTCATTTGGAAATAATAAAATTGATTTGGGTCAAAGAAGAAGAGTTCGAATGGAAGTTTGGTTCTTATTCCAACGAAGGCGGTAATATCTATAGCGGTGGATTTGAAAGAGTCTGTAATTTATATTAGATTTTTTCGATGACAATGAATATATCTACCTATTACCGATCGAAGGCACCTGACCGAGAGCCTTAGCTCATTCGAAGCAATTGCTGAGGGTGAGAAATTGGGGCCGGGAGTTAAGGTCGCGTTTAGTAATGTTTCTGTTTCTAAAAATAATTTTAAAACAGAAGAACGCGTTTGTTAAAAGTTAATGTGTTTTTTATTTGTTTAAAAAAAAGCATTGAGTTTTGAGTTTTTTCTTAAAAAATGTTCTTTGGTAATAACAAGCCAAATGTTCAAAAGAAACGGGTTTTAAATTTTTGTTCTTTCGTTTCTTAAAAAGTGTTCTCGAGAATAATAAATAAATTTTTTTCCTATTTTTTATTTATGTTCCAAAAAATAAAAGTGTAAATAAATGAAATTTCTATATATGTATATATTTATATTTGTTATCCGGAATAAAAGAATATAAATTTTTATTGCGAGAAACAAAAATACGTTTTACCGAACTGGCTAAATTGCCGGGGGTCGCTGTCTTTTGCTCCGCCTCCTCCTCTTCCTCTTCTTCTTCGGTGATCCTGTTTTCCATTTTTTCTTTTTGAGAGAGACTTTGATGATATAAGTAAAGCTCTCAAGCCTCCGCGTCATCCATCTCTCCCTACCTTGGCATCTCACTTTCTCTATGAGTCTCCATTTTGTCCAGTTGTCGCACCATCTTCTTTTTAGCTCTTCTCACCACGGCCCCTCTTCATGCTCTGTTTTTCTTCTTGTGCAGAACGGTTTAATCTTTTGCTCTGTTTCAGTTGCTGATGGGTAAATAACTTTCGATCCAATTTCCCCATTCTTAACACAGTTTCACTTGACTCCTGATTGCCAGAAACTTCCTTAAGCCGGTTCACAACCACACAGCGCAAAAGAACCATGCGAATGGAACCGACACTCGTTCCCCCAGTGACGCATGCAATTGAAATAGTGAGACATGGAAACGAGAAGATCGACAAGGAGACTTTAAAATGCGAAGGATGAGAAAGAAATAAAGAAATATGAGAAGAAAGAAGAAAATGTAATTGGCGGTTTTTGATTTTTAGGCTCTATCAAAGTTTTTTTGAGAAAAATATTTTTTTTGGTTTTCCAACGTTTTCGATAAGATGCACTTGGACTTTACGTTAAAGAAGTCACAAATAAAAAAAAAACTGATTTGGTGTTGAGCAATTAATATATCATAATTGATCAATAACTCATTGGTTTAAACTTTTAAGTGAATGTGGGTTCAACTGGATATGTTGATGGGTTCGGATCAGTTTTTGAATGGCGAGCGTTGTGTTGACTTCAAGATGATGTTGGGCATTAGTGGAGATTCAAGATATCTTGATAGAGAAAGATACCTAGATTAAAGGGGAGCGCATCTAAAACCAAAACTCACATGTGAGGGAGAGAAATCATTTTCCTTGACCGATTTCTCATGCTTTGTCCTCTTTTACTTTATGTCTCAAGTTCCAACTCCATCATCAGTTTGACACTCTCAAGCTCTTCTTATCGAGCGCTAGTTTCTATCATTTTCCCTAAATCTTGATTGCCAATCGCTCCATATATCTAACATAGTTGCTGATCGTCTTCGAAGTCGGAGCTCAATACGGTATCCGAAACATTTGGCGATGTGGTGGACGGGATTGTGATCTGGAACCGAATTTGGAGCCACATTTTTTTATTAGGGATGACGATGTTGTTGGAGGACATCTCACAGTCCATGGAGTTGTGGGTTGAAGTTGATCAGGAAGCCCCGATGGGCAGTTCTCTTGGTGGCGAGAATCGCCAACTTGATGTTGCAGGTCGGTGGACTCGAGTATCTTTTGAAACTGTTGGAATATTGTTCAGGTGTAGAACTCTGTAATATACAAACCGAAAGAGAATTCTTTAAAAAAAATACAAGTTTGACAAAAAAAAATCAGTTTAATACTCTAGAAAAACTCCTCAACTTTAGCTTCGGTACCAATATTATCATAAACCTTTTTCGTCTCATAAAAAATTCTTAATTTTGGTCTAATCTCAATTCTACCTTAAAACTATTTTTAGTTTCATAAAAAACCAGCAACTTTCACTTGAATCCCATAATTTCCCCTACTAACTCTATACACAAAATTACCCTTAGTAACGTGGCATTTTCACATAATTGTTCCAGCTTTTTCTCCAATTTAATATCCAAGAAGATGTCTTTTGGATATAAAATTTTCATGCAAACCCAAACGGTATTGTATTAGATCAGAAATTTGGGTAAAAATTAGAGAAATTAGGATTGGCTTTCTTCAATTGCTCTTACTTTTAAGGGAGTTTTCCTTCCATCTCACTTAGAGTTCTTTATTTCATCGCTCATACTTCATTCTCTTGTACATGGTAGTCTTCCATAACTAGGGATAAGAGAGCTTGAGCTTAAAACACTCAGTTGGGGACACTAGAACATTTTGGTTGGGAGTTCTCCATCTCTCGATTACCGAAAGAATTTTGGAAAAAGTTGGTGGGTTTTATAAGACAAAAAAAGTTTGTGATAAAACTGAGAGTGGACCTGAAGTTGAGGATTTTTTTACAGGAAAAAGAAAAGTTTATGGTAGAATTAGGACATATGATGTAAAAGTTGTGTAGTTTTTGTAGGACAAAACAAGTTTATGACAGAATTAAGATTGGACCTAATGTTGGAGGTTTTTCACGGTATCAAATCAACCCAAATACTCATACATTTAACATTGCAAACTTTAATTGATGCACATTAGTAAAAAAAAATGAATCAACATGCATATACAAGAAGATACAATAAACTTTGGACTAAAAAGATACAATTTTGATTTTAGATTATATAATAAAAATACAATTATTAATCTTGAAGTAGATATGGTCCGAAAAACCCCAGCTCTTGCAGCCATGACTGCAACGTTTGGGCTTAGGTACCTCAGGGATGCTGGAGATCACCAACCTCGAGCAAGCTCAAGCCTCACCAACCCTCTCAACCAGTTGACTGGTTGTCAACTGTCGCAAAGGCCCAACAACCGGCAAAGGAAGAAATAAAACAAGATAAAATAATAAAATGAAAAATATATTAAGAAATTTGATTTTTTTTTAAGAAATTGCTAACGCCAACGCTAGCCGTGTTAAGTAGGACAATAGATATCTACATCAAAATAAATATCTATGTCAGCAATGTCCCAAGCCTGACATTGATGAACTCGAGCATGGATGCAAGGGTATCGAGCACAACTTAGATGGACTTGAGTTCGATCTCAATATCTAAGCCTAGGTACTGGGAACTTGACTCTATTACTAAGAGCTCAGGAATGGTCGTGGAGCTCTTACGACCAAGCGTTAAAACTTAGTTATATTTTGAAAAATGATTTGCGATTTTTTAAAAGCGAATGATTTTCATGAATTTAAGTTTGTGAAGGAAACACCAAAAAATGGGAAGAAAAAAAAAACATTTTTCACGGAACAAAAGGAGGTTTAACAACTTAAACTTTTGAAGTAGACCTTCTTTAGCATCATAAAGCCAGACTACCTCGCTAGCATCTACTAATTTGAACGGGATTTTTGGAATTAGTGATATGAACCCATTATTATATTCAAAAGAATCATTTCAGTATATCAGATATTTGCTATTCTGTTACATCCTAGAAATTGAATTGGTAGAAAATAGGTCCACATATTAAAAAGTATGCACATTTACAAAAAAAAAAAAAAAAAAAGCCAAAAAGGAGGCACTCGGATCAGCTAACATGGAACAGTCCACGTTAGGTGATCCCCACCATTAAATGCCCCCTCTAGTAGGGATTAGCTAACGCGGACTATTCCACGTTAGGTGATCCCCACACAAAAAGGAGGGTCTAGCAAAGCACCGGTGTTGTCTATATGGACAATAGTGAGAGAATTCCTAGGAGCTTGACTCGATGGAAAAATTTGGGGTGGTCCCGAACAATGCAACCGAACCACTAGGGGGGCCCACTAGCCAGGTGGCCACCCCTTAGTGGCTGGGACCATCAGTTCTGCACCACCTAATACATCCTCTAACTCGACTTCAATACATATGCCAAGTCGTATTAACTAAAAGGAAGAAGAAGAAAGGATTAACCTTGACCAAGGTGATCACTCCCCCCGCTCTCCTTTGACGATGTATGCAGTTGTGTCATTGTTCGCTCTATCGACAATGGATCAAGAGAACTTAGGGTACGTTGTAATAAATAAGGATGACCTACCTTAGGGGTGGCTGCTTTAATGATACTTTTGTTGGGATATGGACCGTCCAATCCGAATTGGACGGCCTCGCTCTTTTCAAAAAAAAAAAAATATTTCCCTCCTATTAGATGGGAGTCGTCCGATCTTGAATCAAACAGTTCCAAAACTAAGATCCCCTACTTAAAGGTCGGGGATCCGGATCCCGTTGTAATTGCTGTCAGTGACTTCATCCGCATGACGTAAAGACGACTCACGGCAAGAGGAGTCAACGAGCGCGAAGAATCCAAGTGGCAAGACGCCCACCGAAGAAAAGCTGATGACCACATGTCAACCCTCAAAGTCACGAATCATGATATTTTTAGCGTCGACGATTTGAAATATGGGAGTGACGATATCGCGACCACGTCAGTCTCCTCACCCTTATTACGTCATATTAATTTCCCAATTTCCTGACACTGACCATGAAGCGTATGTATTTGACATCTTCCCGCCTGTGGAGGAGTTGTTTCTTCCTTCCACCAGACAAAAGAGGAGAGCTGGATTGGGATTTTTTTGGGGTTGACTAATAAGTCGCGAGGGAAGTTGCTGATCCTGCGCGTTGTGCGTACATCAGACAAAACTATGTACAGTTCTCCAAATCATTTCGCAGCCGGTCTTTGCATGGATAAGATGCGACCGAAGATGTTTCATTCATGAGTTGACATGCGTCGTAATAACTAATTTCACCCTCCTCTGGCTTGATGTGTAATCTAAATGTGCTCTCTGACGCTATGATTATCAAGTCGCGATCCAAGTCTTTGTGAGTCAATGCACAGTATAATATTTCAGCTGGACACCATTACAATATATATTACATGTGGATTGTAGTTAGGTAAGGATTTGATATCTAGTTGTCTGGCAGTAAGGCTAATTTGTCTAGGCTCTAGAAGGTGCGTCAATGATGCACTTTCACGTGTTTTGGTTCCAACGCGGACAATGAGACTCTTATAAAGTGAACAACACAAACGAGAATGACATATCATATCCTGTGCATGGCTGACCAGTTGCCTAGACAAATCTGTATGGACCTCGAGAAGGATGGAACATAAATTTACTGTTAGATAGGAAACGAATGTTTGACCAAGAACATTAGTTTACGTAATGCAATTCGTGGATTTTTCCTTTTTCGTAACAAAGGAGAGCAAACCCTTTTAGTGCACAGCATTAGAATGTGATTCACTTGTAAGTGAATTATTTACTGTCTATTGACATTTTGTATCTACATTGTAACTGAAAGGCGTACTAAATCTCACAGCATTTTCAACTTCAACGTCCGCAGTCCAATGTGTACAAACCTGTCTCCTGTGTCCTTGCTCTCCCGACTGGCCGATCCCGGGTTCAGGTGCTAGGCAAGCCAAACAAGCTTCTTCACTCAGCTCAGCCGGTTGATAAAGGAGAAAGGGAAGAGCGATGCCGAGAAGATTTTTTTGTTATGGATTCTCGAAGACCAGCGACAATCTTGTGGTCATCGACGAGCTCCTTCTCTTACCGAACCTTGCCGACACCAATAGCATCCTCGATGAACTGGAACAGGTCCTTCAAGTTAATTTTCTGTAAGAGTTCGAATTATGCTGTGGAACGATTGATTTCTTAGAGCTTGGTTATGAACTTCGTTGAAGTTTTTAGTGCGTTTAAGCAGCGTAATTCCTTTTTCGTGTGCAGGAACAATAAGGAGTCAGACAAAGACTTCATAAATGTATACAAAAGTCAGACAAATTGAAGGTCATTGTTTGAAAGATAAATTAAAGAAATGATAAACCAGAACATAAGTTGATATTTGAAAGTAGATGTAACTTCAAAAGAGAATTTGTAATCCACAAATAATTGATAAATTAATCGAAAGTAATTCAATTGAGGCTTTCAAAGGAACATTTATAAACTCAAATAAGAGCTGGTTAATTGAGATATCGGTAAGAACGACATCAATTTTTCATCTCATAGAGTGATAAAGAGTATAGCACAACGTGCTAGAGCGGATCTTATGTATGAAGGGGGTCCGTCCATCGCGGATGAGATGCTTCTGAGATGGACTAATTTGCGGGTGTTGGGATATTACATGCTGCGCATATTATTCTGTGACGTCTTCCGGATCGGTTGAGCTTCTATTGGCGGGGTCCTGTAATTTGCTGTCAAACCCAAAGAGCAGACTGGACATATCCAAAGGGAGCTACTAAAAAGCACGGCTTGACTTTGAGGTCAACCGACCACTGAATCGCCTTCGACGATGGTTCATCAGCGTTCTTGCGATTCTAATGCATTGCACGATCAGTCTCGTGGTTACCATCTCCAACAATTGATGCGTGATTGGAGAGGTGACATTAACATCTTCTGCATGCGATTTGCATTTGATTCCTATCCTTATTACACAACTGCCCCGAAAGGTAAAAAAGAAAACACAGATACGATACACAACATATACCCAAATAAGTTTGCACGTCTCTCTGTTTTTTTTTTTTTTAATATCACTTGAGTACAATTTATGATATATAATTCTGATATTTTCACTTAATTTAAGGCTTTTTCTAGCCTGCTGGAACCCTACATAGACAGGCAACTGCATTATTGGAGACAGGACCAATCCTCCACCGAGAAAGCACGAGAAACTTTGGAATCGATCTGGATACAGACTACAGGTATAATGATGAAGCCGTTTTTGGATTATAAAACCTAGGAGACGCTCCACTGTCCTTGTAGACAGGCTATGTGCATGATATGCAGATGAAAATCCGAGTGGATGGCAAAGTGCCGAATACCCCTCGTGAGGCCAATTTAAAGGACTTGAATGAATATAGATACATGAGCTTAGCATAATCAAAGTTATTAATATATAAGGTCTATCTGAGTCTCGCGCGAGGCTCATATGATCGATGATTTTGATTAATCTCATCAATGTAGAAAACTGTTCACAAACGAATCTCACTTTCCACGATGTGTCCAATGCAGAATGGTCCGCTTCGGCGGCGCATATTCTCAACTTCAACGGTTCCAAGCCAAGTTAAGAGATGCTTCCTGGCCGTTTTTGATGTGAATACATGTAGATGTTCAAATCTGCTCGAGAGCTTTTCTCCTTTATTATACGCAAGTAGATGCTCTCTTGATAATAGCTAGGGGCCAAAATTGCACAGCCGATTGCCTAGAGAAACCAGACAAGAAAAGAAAAGGAAGATGTCGTGTTCTACAAACAGTATGGCCGGCCGCAAATTGATGATGCTTACCGGACCCATATATCATTGGTCCATGGAAATTTTCAATCGCCCGTTTTGTGTTTACAATGTTGTGTTAGCTCAAGAGAAAACAGTCTAAACATAAAAAGTCGACTTAGTTTGATCAGTTCCGGCTTCAACATCCCCAAGGCTGGGCGTACCAAGCTGGGACTCCAGTCACCAATCCACTGGCCGCCATCATCTTCCTCTGATCACTGACCGGCACTACGATCTCTGGCCGCTGAACCTCATACGTGTGCGCCGGTGCCGGCGTGGCCATTTTTGCCGAAATGTTAATGATGCCATCTGTCCGCACACCTTTAGAATCCCTCAACCTATAACTCAGAAAGTGCACGTGACCCGTCGGTGCGCCAAAATCCACAGCAAAGTCCGAAACCGGCACCGTCGCCCCTCCGACGAGCTTGTAACTACCTGACGAGCTCTTGCACTTCACTTCCACGGTAATGAAGCCCGCATGCAGCGGCAACTGAACGATGAGGTTCTCGTTCCACTCAGGGTTTATTCCTTTGTCCGGTGCCGGTTTGGTTGAGCATTCGTGGCCGGGCTCCACTCGGACCGCCACGACCGCGTTCTTCAAGGGCTTTTTGTTGAGCCGCATGTTCTCTGCGGATATTATGGTGATCTCCAGGGCTCGCTTCATCTTCCCTCTCTCCCTCTCTCTTTTCCTGGGTTGAAGATCGCCGCTTGGAAGCCTGAAGCTTGTGATTGTAAAAAACGTAAGGAGATGGTTGTAATGATTGGTGTTGAGATGGAGAAGACAATGAAGAGGAAAGAGGGTGTGCAGTTTGACTACATATAGTGGTTTTAAAAGGAAGGGAGAGAGAAAGAAGGAAGAAGGAGGTGAGTGGTTTCTGTTTCTTCTTCTCCGTAGGGGCCCAGTATGACGCGATTATATTTTGTTTGTGGGCGAGATGGACGACGGGGATCAAGAGACGAGTTAAAATTTGTTTTCGCGGTTGAAAAGTCATAGTCACCAGTACAAACGGAGAAAATTTTTCTGTAGATTGACTAATTCGATTCGTTAGCGGGCAAAAGGATCGGACCGTCTTCCTCTAGTTGGATTTTTAATTCGTAGGTTACATATATATACACACACATTATCCACATGTGTTTTAAATTAAATACTTATATGGATAAATATTATTATGTTAGCCACCATCCTTGATTGCAGAACCAGGAAGAAAGAAAAACCAAAGGAAAAAAAAAATCAAAGGGAGCGTTTGATTCATTAAATACTTAATGAGAAAAAATATATATTTCTACCAAAGAAAATTATTTGTTCTAATTTGTTTGATGATTGAGGAAAAATAATTTCCTTTCTCTTAGAACGGAATTCGTTTCCTTCCAAATTAAGTTTATCTGTTTCGGTTTATGAAAAGTAATTTCCGTAGAACCATAAGTTTTTCATTATCTAAATATTAGAAAGTTGAACCATTTATATCTAATTGACGGTTGACGACACTTACAAACAAATCAAACACATCCAACGCGACTCTCATAATTCAGCAACTCCCTTTTAGAAACGATAACTAGAAATGACCGACTCCTCTATTTTGACGGTCGTATCTTCACGGCTTCCCCACCATTGCCATGATCAGCTGCTTTTCGAATCGTCGGCTCCACTTCTTAATGATTGCATCGAATTTACTCTTCATTGGTGCCTCTCTGATGGTTGCATGCGAGTTCGTCAACATCACTACTTAAATAATCCGTCCACTTCCACTCCACCAACGGCTATGTCAGTCGTAACCTTCTCGTCGATCAAATCGATGTTCATTTGTCAATGTTTTACCCTGGGACTTGGCCGCGCCAATGGCAATATCTGTCGGCTAAACCTATCTTCCTCTGTCGACCAGCCATATTTGTTGACCAACGGATGACTTTTCGCTCCCATCGTCGGTCTGCCGTATCTTTATCGATTTGACTATCGACTCTTAAGACCTGAGATAGTTTTTGGTTGTCCACACTGTAAATCAAACGGCGCACGATTACTCATCACTTATTATATCTAATCGCAAAGTCTTGGTCGAACACAATTTTTTTGTTATGGGAAGAAGCCAATTTCCTTTCTCTACCGGGGTTAGGTGGCGCGCTTGAGGACATACAAATGGTTAATGTTCAATTATGGCGTGTAGTCGGTGGTCCACCCGGATTTTTCCAACCACGGGAACATAAGTTGATCAGACATGAAGTTCCAATTGCATGATTCCATGTCGGCCTGCTTAAATATTACCCGTTGAACAACTTCGGTAGATGTTTCTGGCCTTCGGAGCCTATCTGAAGAAAAATGGCCCGATACCAAGCCTGAACATCGATCCCTCGAAGATTAATAAGAAGAAAAAAAAAATCTAAGTCTGCATGTAACAAAAGAGAAGAGGACAAGATCATTGTCTATAATTACTACTTCTTTCAAGTGTAAGATAGCCCCAAAGGATTACGAATTTTCATACTTATAGATGTACCCCTTAGACAGAATATTTAACGCGTCAAAGGATAACCGGTAGTGGAGAGCTTCCTCTCCCCACCCCGCTCCCTCTCCACCATTTTCACCCGATGTGGGCTTACTACTAAGATGTTTTCAAGAGTTATTCGCTCATTGCCTATGGTAGCACCATGAATAGTGCATAGGAGAGCAATGCCTAATACACCGGCAACTCCCATCATCTGGTGTGAATGGGCATTGGAGCATTAAAGGACCTTTCCATTTCCCAGATAAAATGAAAAATCACATTCATGTAACAAATAGAAGGGTTTCCATTACTTAGCCACCCGCCTTTCCAAAGAGAGAGGAGGATTGGTTATTGGCATTCCATTCGACTTCCTCTATGTTTGAAATCGAATTGCTCTTGCATTTCCCCGTACACATATGATCACTTCCAGAAACGCACATCATGTCTGGGTGGGATTCACGTGGAAGCAAAGTTTCTCTGTCCAATCTTCACTGCATCATGGATGAGAAATATCCTGGAATGAGCAAGAGTGACGAGATGTCCAGAATAGGTTTCTCCGTACGAAGAACGTTGCGATTCGGTCCACAATAACGCGCGATTTTTTTCCCTTTCGAGAAATCCCCAACAACTTACAGCACCCAATATCGGTCGAAGTCTATGAGGACCACCTCGAGTTTCACCTAATATATTATTACCCGCATGGGCCGGCAAATTTTTCTGTCCTTGTGGGGGCAGCCACGTGCTACCTTATAAAATACGCCAGGAGGACACTTGGCTGTCATTTGTTTACCTACCCTCCTCAAACGAGTGAATTGGACCCGATTTGGATCATTGAAAATGGTCTAATCCAGATAACCCATTTTAAAGTTTGTAAATGATTAGATTGTAAACACAGTACGACTTATTTGTAACTCAGTTAACGTACATGTTATATTAAATTATTTAAAATTAATTTGTCGAATATATAACTAATTCATATGATAACCCGATTTATTATTGTAGATGACGAATATATCTAGAATCCGCCTGAACAAATATAGTTCGAACTGAGATAATATTGTGCAACTGCTCCCACATTTTGAATAATGTGTAACGTCAATGTTCAATGAAGCATGTGTCGCACCAATAATCAATGGATGGTATTGCATGGTTTTATAAAAGAGGAAGTAGGTAATGCAGGCCGCCCAAAGGGTGCCAGGATGGCCACATGTAAATGCACGGCGCCGATTTGGTGAACACGTGTGCGACACGCGGACATGTTTTGACCTTGTTTAATGTCGGGTCCCCTTCAATATCGTCCACCTCTCTTTTCGTTGTTCGGTGTTGCGAAACTCTCTTTTGTTTTCCTCGAGAGTGCATGCCGACGCAGATTAAGGTCTTTATTTTTACATGAAAACAAGACGTAATGGATGACAGACATAGCGATCGAATTCATGGCCAAGTCACGAAATTATTTTTTGAAAAAGACAGTGGGTAGCTGTGTTGGTTAAGAGTTTTATCCTCATCGCCGAGATTAATAGTTCGAAATCCGTAATTATTAGCGTCCTAAGTGGGCCCCCATGGTATCGGGCTCTAGCTGTCCAGGCATAAAGGACCTATGGTAGATTTCTCGATCATTAAAAAAAATTATTGTGTTACAAAGTTTGAATATCTTTAAGAGCCTCGTCGAGATCTCAGATTCACACCACTATTTTTAATGAGAGGGAAGCTAACTTAATCAAGATACTCGTATATTTTCCTGGACTTTCCAAGGAAAGCATTGGAGAAATTTGAGAATGACCATGAATTGGCTAACTCTCTTAAGAAAAGCACTCTTCTGGGACATAACAAACACGTCGCTTCTGATAGAGTTGATTAAATGCTACAATATTTTCCTATGTTAGGAATAATTAGCTATTTCTTCAACTCTTTTAATAAAAGCACTCTCTAGGGCAACATAGACATGACATCGCGTCTCGTAGAGATAATTAGATATTTCTCAATGATCTTTTTCATATGTTAAAAGATAATTAGCTAGGATATTTTTTACAATTTTTCATCTCTCTTAGAATTGTGCGTATAACTTCATCTTACTGTACATATTTTGATTGATATGTTATTTTCTATAGTTATCGAATAAAATCTATAAATAGCCATATGTATTCTTCCTTATTACATTATAGAAACATAATGAAAATTCTAAATTCCATTTTCTGCATTATTGTAATTATCACGTTCAATTATCTGAATTACTAAGGCGGGCAATCTTATGTTATCTGGGCTACTTAATTGAGTTTTCACCCACAATTTAATTGATTTATGGAATTAGCAAGATAAATTGATGCACGTTGTTCCCTCACATTGGAAAAAGAATATTAGAAACAAGTCATATAACGGGCGTTGTCATATGAAGGACTGCATTGCTGGTGCCCTTTTGAGAAATATTTAAATTATTCGACTTCGCGAGAAAAAAGAAATACATCAAGTAATCTGCAATAAGATTATGGAGGATGATCATTATCCATGATTGGGATGCACCATTCTACCACGGACTCGATACATGGGCAAAAAGAATATGATCATCGAGAGCATATACATCAATTCAATATCAGATTAGATAAGTTAAATCCAAATGATCCTTAGAGCTTACTTAAATTACTACATGGCACGTAATACAATCTTCCAAAGTTGTTGGCGGTATTGCTTTTTTTAGCAAGCCATCTTCCATATTGTCCAGAATCTATGTAACCTGTCCGAAATGTACAATGCGCCATCAAAACTAATTGCGAAATCAATTTTTCTGCGCTGATCCTAAATGAAGAACTTCTCCGGTGATAAAGAGGAAGAAACATTTTGCATCATGATCCAAGTGTTCCTTTATTGGGCTTAAATCATCGGGTCCAAGTTCAAGGTGAAGTAAAAAGAGCTCTTTGTAAAGTTAGCTCTGGATGCACCCTCATTAGCATTTCTAGAAAATATTTTCAAAAAAGCTATTTTCTTGGAAAATAACAATATTTTCGGGTGTTCGTTTAAAATTTAAAGAACTTTATAAAAAATTGATTTTTTTAAAATTTCTTATTTTTGTTGTTCTACATTGTTTAGCCATTGGTCGCAAGACACTTTTAAAAAAATATGGAAAATGTCCAAAGGTGAAGAAAGAAGATGTAAAATATTTTCTCGTTTCTAAAAAGCGGAAACAATTTCCCTAGTGGAATTTTTTTTTAATTATCTTGTTTTCCGTAAAAAAAATGCCAGAAAATTTGAAAAATATTTTTTTTAAAAATAATTTTTCGTGAAACGAATAGAGTTTTATACATCCAATGACCTTCATAGCATAATAACCATCGTATAAATTGACCAAGCTTTTACCAATGTATCTAGCTTGTTTAGAAAGACGACAATTCTTCATGATTTTCTTTCTTGCTTGGCCAAAGAAAAAGCGGTTCAACTTAACTACACAAACGCAATGATGACCAAAACCAGAACGTAACTAACGCACTAAAGAATTCCAAATTTATCACTGTTGCTACCATTTTACCGAACTGAATTTATGGTCAAATCGCGTGAGCTGTGAAGAATTTTTTAGAATATGCTCCTCTTTTTGGTTTGACAAGTAATTCAGCATTTTGGGTTGATGCGAACTTTTTATAGTGGAGTTCATACGAGAGACTCCAATTTCTACTTGGAATTGACCCAGTCTACATTCTTATGGTGATCAACTTGTTTATAGCGTAGGGAATTCTCCACAAACCACTTTCTTTTTCTCCACTAGAAAAAGAAAAAGCAGAAAATATAGGCATATGGAGAGAGAGAGAGAGAGAGAGAGAGAGAGAGAGAGAGAGAGAGAAATGTGTTGGCCTCCTCGTGGATTTAGATCGAATTAAGTTCTTATACTAGCACTATCAATCAAATGACACGTGCTTATCGAGTTCTTAAATATAATTATAAGGTCGTACTTGTTTAACAAGTTGTTGAACGCAATTCTTTCATGGGAAAAAGCCAATTTTCCTTTCCTAAGTAGGGTTGGGTGACGCGCGTGAGGGCATGCAAATGGAAACACGTTCAATTATGGCGTGCATTTGCAATTGCATGAGAGTCCATGTCGGCCTGCTTGGATGTGACCTGCTCAACAACTCAATAATGTGTCTGGCTTTTGTAGGCCTGTCAGAGGGCAAACTGCTTCGTCGTCAATCCTCAAAGAAGATTAGCCTAGGGTCAAGTTTGCATGTGATTATTTGTCTTGTTAATGATGAACACCAAAAAGAGAAGAAATTGGAATATCGTTGGCTAGAATTCAGAGATCGTACGCATATTTTAATAGAAACATCTATTTATGACCGTTTATGGATACACAATTGATTGCCTATTTTTATTCAAAGAGTTTAAGCGAATTGCAAAATTGAAATTTAATTTTCAACTCTAATTAATTATCTAGCTAATCTTGACCTTATGAGTGTTTTTTGGACTAGGTTTGTAGGTTTCTAAAGTTAAACATCGCCCGTTTTGTGTTTTCTTTTGAGCTTTTGACATTTTTATCTGGATTGTAAAATGGGTTTGAAAGTCTAGTTACCTTCTTTGTTTTCAAACTCACATCCAGGTATTTCAGAGGCAACATCTAAGCATATTTTAAAGTTTTAGTTCACTTATTATGAGATTGAAACATGTTAAACATCTTATTAAACTTCTATATTAATCTTTTCCATGTTGAGAGAGAGAGAGAGAGAGAGAGAGAGAGAGAGAGAGAGAGAGAGAAGGGGGGGGGGGATTTTGGACAAAACAGAAGTGGATATAGCACCACCCTTAAAAAAAATACACATCTTATTTAGGCGAAATTCATGTAAAAGTAAAATTTGTCTGTCTAATTTCCCCATATTATGGTAAATATCAAGGAATAAGCAAGTTAAACTACATACTTAGAATAGGTTTCTCCATATAAATACTGTTGCAATTCAGTCAAACACAAAACATTTTTTTCCTTTTAGGCTCTACTTTTTTTCATAGAAAACATCACATTTATGGAATATGACAATATTTATAAGTTTTTCTTTGGAACTTGAAAAAAAATGAAAATTATTTTCCGTCATTTAGTATGGTGATTTTGATTTAATTTTCCTAAATATATATGCATTATTCAGGCGTTAGTAACTTATATATAGGTAGCTGGAGAACAAGGCACGAGCGGCATAATCTCAAGTGTGACTTTGATGGATTTTAACCTGGGCATTGGCGATCAGGGTACAAGCACCTAAGTCTCGAGTCCAACCTTAATGGACTAAGTTGGACTAAGACGCTAGTGTCAAGGCATGGAGCCAGGCATTAGTAGACCTTAGCACCGGCATTTGGGTCTCAAGCCTTTGCCTCGATGAATTTGTGCTTGAGTGTTGAGACCAATGCTTGAGCATCGAGAACTTAGGCATAGCCTTCAAGGACCCAAGCCAAGGTATTGAGAATCTAAGCTTGAGATTCAAGATTCCGCTCTTAGCCTTTGTGGACCTTGCCTCAACCTCATTGGACAAGGCATTGGCACTGAGGGGAGTGGGCACAATCAACAAAGTCCCGAGCTTGACTTCAATGGATTTGGGCGCAAGTGCTAAAGTCTCATGCATGGGCATCAAGGTCACGAGTGCAGTCTCGATGGACCTAGGCTCAAGCGCTAAAGACCTAATCTCGGATGTCAAGGACCGATGGTCTAATAATGGAGTTTGTATGCCCAAACATAGAGTTTCCATCCAAGTGTCTTTACTTAATTATTTTTTGAACGGTTCTTGATTTTTTCCATTTGAATATACATTTTTCATAGATTAATTTTTTTTTGAATGAACTGAGTGTTTTATTTTTCTGAAAAAATATCTTCTACCAAACAAACAGAGCACTAATAAAAGTTCTCCACGTCTTGTCAGTGGAAGTCTATTCGCACTACTTGAATTTTATATTATAAATTATGAACCACGTGGGCCGGCAAATTTTGGTGTCCGTATGCCGCGCTACCACGTCACATTCTATATCTCCATTTACATCATCGATTAGGCCAACAGAGAATATTTTTCAATGGTTTGACCTAGAATGGTAATACGTGACTGCTCAAAGATTTTGAACCATGTGAAAAAAAAAAAGTTGATGGGGCCATAGCTTTTTTTATCAAGTCATATTCTAGATTGTCTAGTAACTACGGAGCCTGTTCAAATGTACAATGTGCCTTCAACCAAAATCAATTGGGAAACTAATCTTTTCACGTCGATCATTATTGAAGTATTTCTTTGGTGATAAAAACGAAGGAACATATCGCAATATTTTTAAAAATTTCTTTTGTTTGGCTACAATATTCGAGTCCAAGTCCAAACTGTAGTCCATGTTGATCTAAATACTGCTTTTTAACTTGACGCAACGGAAATAGAATTCTTTATAAAGTCAGCTAAGAATTGCCTCCTTAAAGCCCTTCTATTAATCTTTTTACTAATCTCATCTTATCAAGATGAAAAATAAGAAAACACGTTTAAAAAGAATTGTAACTGAATAGCCATTTTATACGTCCAATGACCTCTAGAACGTAACCCTCGTAGTAATTGACAGAGCCTGTATTAATGTATCGAGAACAGGTCGTGGTTTTCCTTTCTTGTTTAGCCAACAAAAGAGTAGTTCGACTTAACTACGGAAGAGCAATCTCATATCAGGAATCCACACAACCTACCAACTAAAAAGGAAAGAGTAACTATCCTTTCGCGCGACCCCAAAAACATGATTCACAATTGCTGACCAAACTCGTCGGTTTTGGTGCTTTTTTACTGCACAAAAATTTGAAGTCAAATCTCGTGAGCTGTGAAGAATTTTGCATAATGGGTTGACGAGAGCCTTGTCTTTGTGAGTTAGTACGGGTGCCTCCAATTTCTATTCGAAATTAACCCAGTCTATGGTCACCGTGGGTGATTGGCTTGTTCATAACGCAGGAACTCTCCACAAATTACACTCTTTCTTCTTCTTTTTCAATAGAAAGCAAAGTTCAAAATGTCCAGAAAATCTCTACAGATTTGAGTTTCTATAGGAGGGAAAAATAAATGCGTGTAGCATGTGCAAAATCTACACTAGAACATCGGAAGGTAAGACGCTTACCAGATTGTTTAATAATTTTTTGCCATTTGTGTTACCGTTCTGTCTGCTTTTTATTCAAATATTTACGTTGTCACGTGTCTTAATGACTGAAATGGACTAAAATAAAATATCTCGATAAGATTTTGAAATGAAAAGGCGCCATTTAATATGGAGAGAGAGGATATTATTGTCCTTTTGGCAAGTAAAGAACACCTAAACTTAGCTACGAAAAGGCAAATTTAATATCGGAGGGTCACCCTCGACCAAACAGCAAGTGACAGGTCTATAATCTTTACTTTTTTAGGTCGGAAAGTAATAAGTCTAGAATCTCAATATGTGCACTTGCCCGCTTGACGCTCCAGACAAACCAACCCCAATCGACGGACCGAAGAATCCCGAAACGCCTTTTCCAACTAAATGTCTAGAATCGAAACACGTGTTTCTCAAGATCTGCATTGATTGGGATACCAAACCGGGACGCCCGTCACCGTCCCGCCTGTCTTCTCCCGTTCCCCTGGAATCCCGAGCTTCGGCACCGACGGCGACGAAGACGACGCAGCAGTCCCTTTATACGACGATCCCACGACCCTGACTGAGATATTGATGATCCCGTTGCGCAGGCCTTTGGCGTCTCTCAGCCTGTAACTCAAGAAATGCAGGTAGTTCTCCGGGGTGTAATCTCCGACGAAGTCCGACACTGGAATCCTGGCGGTCCCGACCAGCTTGTCTCTGTCGGCACTGCTCCTCCGGCAGACCTCGACGATGACGTAGCGCGAGCCTGCTGGCAAGTCTACGTGGAGCTTCTCGTCCCAGTAGGGGTAGCTCTCGCTCTGAGCATCGGGTTTCGTCGAGTCCTGGAACGATGGCAAGCCGCGAGAGTCGGCCTTGACGGTGACGAAGGCGTTGTTCTTGATGGGCCTGTCGTTGATGCGGAGGTCTTCGCCGGAGATGACGGTGACTTCTAGGCTGCGGTTGTGGGAGTTGGCCATGTCCGACGGGTTCATGAAACAGGTGGGTGTGCTTATACATGGAATGGGATAGGAGAGCCCGATACATATGTACTTATAGAACGACTCTTCTTTTGACTGCAACGAGGAGATTGGGATCCTAAAGACTCGGTTTCCTCTAAAATATATCTTTGCAGCTTCCTTGAAACCACTTCAACGGTCATTATATTTTTATATCTTATAATTATCATATGTGCTTCGAAATACGATAACACTATATTTATGTAATTTTTTTGAAATTATCTCAGATTTCAGTTTTGATAATTCGGTTTTAATGAGATTATTCTTACAATTTCCTCGAAACTACCTCAAATGTTCTTACCTTTATAATTAATGAAATTAAATGGGACATAAATGAGGATGCCTTCCTAATTTTGGACACATCTTTGGCCCATCAACTAATCGAGTTTAATCCATGGACTAGAGGAAAACAATTTGACTATATCATTATTAATTAGCCAAGTTCCACTCTAGGTTACGAGATCACTGATACATGTTTGGAGTAAACTTTTGCCCTAAAAATTTTCCTTAGTAACATGAAATAGTCCCTAATCAATTGTAGGTCCATATGAATAATTTAGCTAATACCTTTTTTCTTTTCCAAGAATGGGAATATCTCAACCTAGTAGCAACATAAAAGAAATGGGGCCAGGAAATTATGACTATGAAATTTCCCCGAAAGTGCTTGGCTTTATAGTCCTTAGAATATTACACGTGCCTTGGAACTAGCAAAGAAATTATCTATTTTTCTTGTTAAACGGTCAATGAAGAGTTCGAATAGGGTGGAATATTCAAATTGCATGAACCGGTGAAGACAAGATAATGGAAAATAATTGGCAAAAGTTGCGAGTGGATGCCCTGCTTTGCCTTGTACTGGTTGTAGACTCGTATAAGAGAACTAGGTGAAATGTATATGTAAAGTTCCGTTTCCTATTCGAACATCTAAATGCTCATTTCTGATTTTACGTGCACAAATGTCCCTGCAATGAGAGACGTGATAATGTGTTATTCAGATAGGAGTCCAAATTAACGAGGCATTGATGAACGATTAAGCTACGTAACCTAACGAAGAGATATAACAATTTTTACATGAAATCAGTATGTGCATATACAAATTGGGCGTCTGATGGATACACGAGGGTCCATCTGATATAAGGATTCGATCACATGCAGTTCACTTGCGTACTAAATGCATACGATGGCTTTTTAAAATGAAAAAAAAATGCATTATCATGTTTGCAATATATAATTATAGCTTAATGGTCTCTTCTTTGTGGCTGTCGATGTGATTAATTGTCTTTTTAACCTTAAATTGGATTTGTCGCCTAAATCTGTTGCTTGTCTAGCTTATGTTAGATCCCATCCATGGATGACTATCCTTCCATTTTATTCTGGGTGTTAAGGAAGAGAACATACGTAGAATTCCGGCAGTCGTCAAAGAGTTGCATATTTTACTCACTTATGAGAATTTCCGCCAACACCTCTTTTATTGATCAAAGTTCATCCTAATTCCCCTCGAGATTACTATCTTAGCCCTATCATTATCATCTGTATAATGGGGTGTGTTTTTTTTATATTACTGTGTGTATATATATGTTCCTTTCTTCGTACGTGGCTCTTGACAAAATGATCACTAGAAAAATGATTATACTTAAATGCCTTTCGAAACAAATGTAGGCTATTCGTCCTACTTGGCTCTTGACAAAATGATCACGTTCCATATTAAAAACTTACATCTCCGGCAATTCAAAGGGAGATCTCACTCCTGGGGTTCATCACATCTTCTCTCATGCTTGTGTGAGTTCATAAGAGAAGATGATTTTGTCCCTTTTCTCTCTGTTCAGGCTCTGCTCATTAAGAAATTTTGGGCAAAGCGAAACAAAATGTTGGCAGGTTTCATTTGCGGTGGTTTTGTCAAGCGTGGACGCCCTCTTCCACCCGGCGAATCAAAATCACACAAATGAAGTGGCAGACCTACATTGCAAGTTTCAACTACTAATTTGGCCCATAACCTTGATTGGAAGATTAGGTTTGAACAAGAGGCTGAATATGTCCTCAAATCCTTGGTTGTGAGATTAGGGTTAAGATGGTGCTTATTTGCTATAAGTGGTGAGAAAACAAGCCATTGCAAGATTCAGTGTTTAATTTTGCTCGAAAATGTTTTGGTCTGACTTAGGGTTTGAAGAAGAGGGACATCATTTTATGGCTTTTATGTTGAACCATTGCCACGTCGGATTTCTAACAAATCATGTTTATTGTAAAAAATATATATTTAATATTATTACATCGTATTTTTTGACATTCATAATTAAAGTTAAAAATAACGCTTAGGTGATTGCTCCTTTATTAAAAAATGTCGAAGTGATTTGTTAAAACGTTTCTATATTACAATAAATACCATATGAAAGTTATAACATTTCTAATATTATTTCCATAGGGAAATGTAAGTATAATTTAATGAAACAGAATAATCAAAAGAGAGGAGCTAGCAAAGCATCGAAGTTGTCAATTAGGACAATAATGAGAATACTATGAGAATGGAGTGCTTGACTCGAATTCAATACACATGCTAAATGGGTATCAACCGAAAACAAAAGAAAGTATTAATCTCGAGGTGATCACTCCGACCTGCTTTCTCTTTTTGCGCAAATAAAGTAGCGCCATCCTTCGCTCGTTGGGCAATGAGTCGATGACGACCATTTTTTTTTCCTTTTGGTTGACCTAAAAAGAAGTTGGGGCGGTTGATAAGTCGCGAGAGACATTGGTAGCGAAGTTGCTGCTGTTCCGGTGCGTCCTTGCATGTATGTCTGACTAATTTTATTGAAGAAGTCGTCTTTGGATGGATCGAGCTTGATATGATCTGGCCTTGACATTAAGTCGGGATCCAAGTCTCTTAATTAAAGAAACAGTCTGTATATTTCATGGGGACTCCATTTTTCAAATGCAAGATGGTAGATTTGGACGATGGTTTCGACCAAAAGCAGGGATGATTTGTAATTGTCGGGCAATTATGCTCATTCGTCTAAGGCTCCCGAAGGCACGTCGATGGCGTGCTTTCTCGTGCTTTGCATCACAATCTTAGGCTCCATTTTATTTTACGAAAAAAGAATGATTTGAAAGAAAACATTTTCCTAAAAAAATCATATTTATATTTTAAAAATAATTAGTCGATCAAAATATTTCACTATCGATAATAATTTATGTCTAAATGTATTTGTGGTGGTGCAAAAATGTTTTATCTTAGTGCATCCTTATATTTAGCTTTATATTCAGTAGAGAATTATACTTCTCATCTTTCTGTTACAACTCGACTGTAAGAGAAAGAGATTCGGCGCCTTTCCATCGATGGAGAGTATAAATCATGTCTCAACACCTTTGACTTGAGTATTCTTGCCTCCAAGTGTGCGTGGATCATGTGTGCGAGAGCTTCTTTGATGAAATGCGGCGCCTCATCTTTACGTTACAACTCGACTAAAAGAAAAAGCGATTCGGCGCCTTTCCAATATCTATGGAGAGTATAAATCATGTCCCGACGCCTTTGGCTTTGACCGAGTATTATTGCCTCCAAGTCTGCGTGGATCATGTGTGCGAGAGCTTCTTCAATGGCCGCTTTGCTTTTATCGGGCTGGAGTTTTCTTGCTTTCACACTCGGCAGAATTTTGCTGAACCCATGGCCCCCCATCTTTATTCAGCTTTTGGCCAAAAACATGTACTCCATATCGCCGGCGTCTGCAGAAACCACAGTGGAGCTCTCATGGACGGATTTGCTCTAGCGACGACGACTACCTCTGCCCACCAGACGGAAACCCTAGCTGTTATTGAAGCTTTGAGACTTGCGGATTGTGTGAATCTATTAGAGTTGACAGGCGCCTTTGGTGATCAGATTGGTTGGGATGCACACGCGCTTATAATTGATGCCCAAGCCCGATTAAAAGACCTCAACAATGTGAGTCTGGTCTACAGCCCAAGAGAATGCAACAAAGTAGCAGATTGGGTCGTTAAAGCCCAACGAATGCAAAATCTTCCTAGATTTTGGCTAAGTAACCCCCAAACATGTCTGTTGAGTTTAATTTGTGTTGAAACTTTTGATTTGTCTAGATAATCCTTTTCAGCAAACTGAATGAAATATGACGTCTTCTGACCAAAATATATATATACTCCTCTCCGCACATCCCTTTGTCTCCAGGCTCGTGCGAACCTGATCTTGAAATATCCAAATGAACTCGTTGTCTCCTCTCTCCTCACTTCAAGAACGTCAGATCAATTCGAATGCGATTCACATCCGGGACAAATTGAAAGAAAGTTATTCAGTACGGACTTAGCTAAATAGGGAATAACTTTTCTTATGTTAAGGGTCATATTAAGCCATTATCGAAGAATTCCATCCCCATTCCTTTATGAAATGTATGGCTCAGCCTTTAAGCAGAAATTTCAAGTGTCAACAATTGATTATAGCACAGAAAAAATAAAAAGGAATTTCCCCCACCATTGAACTCCTAAATTAGTTGAAGTCTGCTCGCACAGTCAGGTGTGACGTACGCCAAGCGTTGATTGTTCAATTTAGATCGGACGGCCCGTAATTTAAAAAAAAAACAAACAAATAAATCCTCTAATAAATGGGGACGTCCGATTTCCTGACAAGAATCCAGAGGTGGGCCGGCAATTTTCAGTGTCCGTATGCGCTCGGCCACGTGCTACCTTATAGCGTACGCCAACAACAGAGAACGCTTGTCACTCGCCACTCGCTTGACCTAAAACGATTGAGTGGATTTACGGGGAAAAATAAAAGGAGACACCAAATTCCTTCAATTATATTTATTATAATACATTTACTTTTTAGAAATTATGATGCAAAAAATCTCAAAATTAGATTTAAATAATAAATTTATCATTCATCGAATTTCTGTTAATAATTACCATTAAAAATCTACCTATAAGGACGTTGAAAGGCAAATGTTATTTATATGATGCCTTCACAATTTAAGTAAAATAAAAGCGACGTTATTTTGATTAAAAAATCATCTGATAGAATTTTGAAAGATGGCATGCATTTGTCACATTGCATCATTTAAGGGTTTTTTTTTGTGGGTTTTGTTTCCCTTTTAATTGCCAAATAAAATGAACACCTCAGGCGGTTTAAGAGAGCTAGGATCGTCACGTGTAAATGCATGGAGTGCATTCGGTGACCACGTGTGTGACACGTGGACATGAATTAACTTCGCTGACATGTACGTCGGAGTCTGAAAACTTTCATACGTTTTTCACGAGAGGGGCATGTGTGCCCCGTCCAATAATTTTAATAGAATATGCGAATGGATACTATCCAAATGAGGGCCGACATAGATTAGACTTTCTTATGAAAGCACTCCGTCATGAATGACGTGTATAGAGATCGAGTTCAAAAAAGAAGAGTAGTAAAATCAGCTTCCAAACGAATAATTTAAAAAATATTTTTTTAAGTGACCATTCATATTGCTTATAAAAATGAACGAATTAAAAATTTTTCATGTTGATTGTTTTAGTAGAATATGCAAATGGATATTATCCAAATGAGGGCTGATATAGATCAGATTTCTTATGAAAACACTTCGTAATGAATGACATGTATAAAGATCAAGTTCATTTTGAAAAGAGGAGTAGTAAGATTGGTTCTAAAATGAATAATTTGAAAAATACTTTTTAGAAATGATTATTTATATTGCTTATAAAAATGAATAAATAAAAGATATCTCATAACACTCGAAAATATTTAGATATAAATTATCGTTAATAATGAAAATTTGTACATTAACTAATTATTTCAAGAGATATAAACAATCAATATTAAGAAAAATATTTTTCAAATTATTTGTTTTTCTTGAAATAAATGAGTTATTTTTAACATTTTCTTTTAAGATTAGGATTGAACGCTTTTACGAGCCTCGTTGAGATCTTACCTACGTACGAGTATTTCTATGGGATTGAAGTAATATTAATCAAGAGGCTCATCTATTTTCCTGGGCTTTCCAAGTAAGGCGCAAGAGATATTTCAGAATTGTAAAAACCCAACCGTGACCAGGCATAAAATCGCTTCATTCATCCAAATTACTATGGCGAATAATCTCATATTATTTGGGCTATTTGATTAAGCTTTGAATCACAACTTATC
The DNA here is from genome assembly GCA_030064385.1 of Melaleuca quinquenervia. Taxonomy (NCBI): domain Eukaryota; kingdom Viridiplantae; phylum Streptophyta; class Magnoliopsida; order Myrtales; family Myrtaceae; genus Melaleuca; species Melaleuca quinquenervia. The sequence goes on along the minus strand of CM057722.1, from coordinate 1,039,204 downwards.
TGATTCATGAAATTAGTAGAATACATTGATACACACAGTTCCATCACATTAAAAGAAAATAACATTAGAGATAAGTGAACTAACAAGCATTATGACGTGAAGGACCACTATGCTTGTACTCTTTCTCGGAGAAACTCTTAAAAGATACGAGTACATGGAGAAGATCCATAATAAGATCATGAAAAGAGCATAGATATCAAGTCTAATATTAGATTAGATAAGTGAAATCCAAATGATCTTTAAAGTTTACAGCTCAAATTACCGTGTGGCAACCTAATAATATCTTCCAAACTCATCGCTATTGTTATAGTAATGCATCCAACTTGTTTTGAGAAAAGAGGAAACTTCCTGATTTTCTTTCTTTTTGGGGCAAAGAAAGAATGGCTCAACTTGACAGCGCAAACGCATCTTGTATTGGAAGACCAAAACCAAACCGTAACTACCGGAATAAAGAATTCCAAATTTCATTACCATTGCTACTTTTTTACTAAACTAAATTGAGAGTCAAATCGCGTGAGCTGCGAAGAATTTTCTCGGATAAGCTCTTCCTTTTTGGGTTGAACAAGCAATTTTGCATATGAAAACTCCGTCTTTTTGAGTTCATACAACTGCGTCCAATCTCCACTTGTAATTGACCCGGTCTATGTTTTCTTGGAGTGATCAACTTGGGTTATGAGGCAGCAATTCTCCACGAATTACACCTCTTTTTTTCGAGATGTTTTGGTAGAATTTTGAGATGGGAAGTCACGATTTAGGGTTTGCATGGTAACGTTTTTTTTTTTCCGTTCTTTTATTCCCCGAAACAATAAAAGAATAGAAATCTGTTTGGTAATGCCAACTTGCCTTTTTGTTCCCGGTAATAAATTTGAGCTGGAAACAAGAAAAAAAATTGTAGTTTCTTGTTCATAGGAACAATTTCTAGAAATAAGCTAATTTTTGTTTTGTTTTCTTTTTTTTCTTATCTCTTGTCGTAGCTACCTTCGGCAGCCCGCCACCGGCGACCCTAGCCACTTGACTGGCATCCACTCGCCATCGGCTATTGCCCAATGTCGCCTACCCGCCACCCAACCCTTGTTGCGAGAGGACAAGCGACCGCAAGAGGCGGCGGCGGGCTATGGGTGGCCAGCGGACAACAGGAACGGGGGTTGGGCAGGAGGCGGGCGGCAATTGGCGGCGGCCGGCAACTTTCGAACGTCCATGAGCAAGAGCAGAAATTTTATATAGTTACCTAAAGTCTTATTTTATCTATAAATTATTCCAGAGAGTAAAAATAAAAAATAAATATTTCTAAAAAAATTTGTTTCCAAGACAAAAGGTTAACGGAGCTTAGTGTCCCTTTGATTTGGAGATGGAGATGCTTAGAGGGGGAATGCATGTCATGATTTTGTTTGTGGCCAGTAAAAGAACAGGAGTTGGATTACCTGCTCTTATAGCAATAGCATGGGTGCTCTACCCCATCCCACCATTTACTTAATTTTTTCCCCCCTAAAAAAAATGGGAAAAGCCCTATCTCCACCTATCTCTACCCTCCATTCCTTGCTCTAAGAACACACCTCAACTTAGCAATCGCAAAGGCAAATCTCATATTGGAGTCCTCCTCTGCCCAGATCGAACCAGAAAGCATCAAAGTAATAAGTCTACAAGATGAATCAGTGCACTTAACACCGTTACAAGCAAGACAATCCCTCGGAAAGACTGGTCACTTTCATGACCAGAGCCTAGCCTGAACCGACAGGCCACATTAATGCCAAACTCGTGAATCTTGATGTACCTTTTCTCCTATCGAAGCGCACACGTGTCTCTCAAGCTCTCCATTGATGGGGATACCAAACCGGCACGCCGGTCACCGACCCCTCGTTCTTCTCCCGATCCGCTGGCATCCCGAACTCCGGCACCGAAGGCGGTGAACATGTCGAAGCCCCTTTATATGACGACGTGACGACCCTCACTGAGACGTTGATGATCCCGTTGCGCAGGCCTTTGGCGTCTCTCAGCCTGTAACTCAGGAAGTGCAGGTAATTCTCCGGCGTGCAGTCTCCGACGAAGTCCGACACTGGAATCCGCGCCGTTCCCACAAGCCTGTCCCCGGCCGAGGAGCTCCTCCGGCGGACCTCCACCACCACGTAGCGCGAGCCCGCGGGTAAGTCCACGTGGAGCTTCTCGTCCCAGTAAGGGTAGCTCTCCCCCTGGGCATCGGGTTTCGTCGAGTGGTGCGACGATGGCGAGCCCCAAGAATCGGCCTTGACGGTGACGAAGGCGTTGTTCTTGATGGGCCTGTCGTCGATGCGGAGGTCTTCGCCGGAGATGACGGTGACTTCCAATCTGCGATTGGGAGCGTTGGCCATGTCTGACGTTTTCCTGAAACTGGTGGGTTTGCGTTTAAAAAAGGGGATAGCAGACGACGAAATATATGCATTTATGGAACGAGTCTTCTTTGATTGCGACGACTGACGAAAAGGCTGAACTCCGAGAAAGACTCGGAGTAGGAAATATTAAAGTTCCTTCAAATAATGCGTGCATACAAAAGACATATGCCGCAAAGTATGACTATATGCATAATAGGTTTTCACAGTTTTGTGGAAATTATCTCAAGAGTTCTATCTTTTTTTTTTTAATAATCGATGAATTCACCATGGGCCTCCATATTCGGACGGCACCAAAAAGCCGTGCCCCTCTATACCTCAGAGATCACTACAAAGATTCTTGCTTTGAAATTACTAGAAGATTCAATGCTTCGAAGTTACTGCAAAGATTCTTGCTTTGATAACTATTTAAATTAAATGGGACATAAGTAAGGCTGCTTTTCCAATTTTGGACGCCTGATGTTGCCAAGCAACGAATCTAGCCTAATCTATGTTCTAGTGGAAAATAATTTGACAATGTCATTATTAGTTTCACATATGATATATAGAATGAATTAATTAGTTATGTTAGCGAAATACCTACCTGGATTAGCGATACTTATTCAACACAGACTTTTGCACCGAGCAATTTTTCTAGTAATGTGGTAAGACATCCCCAACCACAAGATGTCTATATGAAAATATATATTTTTTCCGGCGATTCGGGATAATATTAATTTAGGACAAACTGTGAAGAGATGAAGACTAGCGATGTGGAGGATTGAAGTGGTTCCTACTCCTGGAATTTTATAAAATGGGGAAAGAAAATCGATGGCTACGAAATTTCTGGGAAGTTGATTGCTTAATAGTCGCTTGGGAACTCCATGTGCCTAGGACAACTGGCGTAGAAATTCTCGATTTTATTTTCCAGAGGTGTAGAATATTCAAATCGCGTGAACTATTGAACACCAGATAGTGTAAAATAATTGGAAAAAGCTATGAGCGGCCGCTTCTGCTTTATCTGAAGAATCATTCTAGACTTGATATGTGATAATGCTTGTGCTTGGTATTACGCGGCCAACACTCCAAGCATTGAGAGACGCCATTTTTTTTAATTATTTGATAGAACTAATGCTAATTAACGAGATCCAACGGTGGGTAGTTGTGTTGGTTGAGAACTTCTTCCGCATCGCCGAGATTTCGAAAACCGAAGTTATTAATGTTTTAAGTGAGAGGTCATGGTATTGAATTTCTTAATCATAAAGAAACATGCTAATTGACGAGACATTTCCGAACGATTTAGCTACTTAACGTAATTTATCTTTCTAAAAAATTCTAATTGAAGATAATGGATTTGCTCTGTCCAGGATGCTTTTCCCTTGGATCTTCGGCTTGGGGAAAAAAAGATACATAACAATTTGTACATGAAATCCATTATGTGCATGTACAGACCCCAATTTGACGGGTACATGAGAGTTTGTCTAATCCAAGGATCCAACATTGTGTACTAAATGCATACAATGGCTTTCTGGAAAGGACAAGAGGATTGTATCATTTGGCCTCTTCTTTATGGCAGACGGTGATATTAAATAACGAGATTCAATGTATTATATATGCCCGTTACTTGGTTTAGCGACGCAAAACTCTCGGATTAGAACTCATTTAGCATCATCAAAAGCCAAACTACCTCATTTACGTCTAACTTGAAGGGGCGTCTACATGTCGAGATTGTAAATATGATCTCTCACGAAGCAGAATGACCAAAGGAGAGGATTTAGCAGAGCATCGATGTTGTCTCTTTTGGATCATATGGAGGATTTCCATTGCTATGAGGATGATGGAAACGCTTGACTTGACTTCGATACAGGCGCCAAGTCGTATTATCTAAAAAGAAGAGAAAGGATTGGTCCTGAGGCGATCAAGCCCACCTGCTCACTCTCTTTAGAAAAATTTGGCGCGGTCCCGGCGCGGTGCGCCCGGCCACAAGGGTGACACTACCTAGCGGGTGGACCAGGCTCACTGTCTTTTCGCGCAAATAAAGCAGTGCTATCGTCTCGCCAACATTCGGTAATTACGGTGATGTTTCCCGACCCACGGGAAGAGAATAACCGGTGATTGCTAACCTCGTCATTGGCCTATATGCTCAACTCCACTCCGTCGATAATTACAGTGACGTTTCACGACGCGGGAGGAGAAAATATTCGATGGCTGCCATCTAAGCCTATGTGGAGCGCATGGACTTAGTCAACTCCACTCAGGAGATGCCGCGTGTCTTCTGACGTAGATATCTGGCGTTCGAGACTTCCTTTTCCTCCAACTGGCGGGAGACTGATGAGGTGGAGAAACACAGAGCAATAAGTGCTGAAAATTTAAAGGTAAAATGGAAATGCGAAAGGAGAGAGAGAGAGAGAGCGCGCAAGTGAAGAAGCACTCGAAAAGTTAAAAAAAAAAAAGTGGGGAGAGTTTAGAAAAGGAGAGGGAGAGAGAGCATAAACGATGAAAAGCTCTTGAAAATTGAGAATATGAGAAAGAAGTTTAAGCATGACTTTAAATTTTCAGCACCAGAAAAAACACGTGTCATTTTTTGAGTGGAGCTGATTAAGTCCATGCGCTCCACGTAGGTTAATAACGTGGTAGCAAATATTTTTTTCACACACCGGCGAGGTTACGTCGTACGTGCGTACTGCCTATGACGTCATCTGCATGACCTGTGATGCCCGGTTGGCCACGTAAGTAAGACTTCCGTTAAGTCAAGAGCAGTCAACGAGCACGGAGGGCAAGACTTCCACCCACCGAGGACAAACCGACGACCTTTAAGTCAACGCAAAAGTCGCGAAGTTATGATATTTGTAGCCGTAAAAAAAAAAGAAAAACTTTGAAGCATGGGGTGACGACGTCGTGGCGATGTCGGCCTCGTCACTGCGATGGCGTCATGCGATTCTTCAATCTGCTGATGCAGAGCACGAAGGGATTCGACGTCTTCCTCTTTGTTTTGGACTTAAGCCTCGCTTTCTTCCTTGTACCAGACAAAAAGAGATGAGCCAGGTCGGTATATTCTTTTTTTTGGGGGCGACCAACAAGTCGCCGGGATACACTGCTGGCGAAGCTGCTGTTCCCGGGCGTCGTTGGCGTGAGTCGTTCAGCAAGTCGTGTTTGCATGGATCATCGCGATCTTGGATGAACTGTATTCGCGAGTTGACTCGTCGAGTCGTGCTCAGAGTCTCCTTTCAGAGGCAAGATATTAGATGTGGAAGATAGCTTCGATCGAAGGGAAGGAGGATCTGTAACTGTTCGACAGTCGAGCTAATTTGTCTGGCATCTGGAAGGCACGTCCACGAACTACTTCCCCGTCGTGCACGGCGTCGTGATCCAAAGTGCTCGTTCATGATTCGTTGAACTCGCAAGGAAGTATGCGAGCGCAGTCGTAATTCGATTGCTAAGTTGTCGATGCGGATGCGGAGGATTTTCTGTCTGCACCTGTTTCGCCGGAAAGTATCGACGGAATGTCTTTTGGAACATGGTTGAATGACTAAATCCACAGGGGATGTAAAAGGCCCATTTGATGATTCTTAGAAACGAGAATGATGAGAAATATGAAGATAGTGAGATTAGGAACGATGGTTGCCAATCATTAAAAGATACTGGAATACAATGATAAGCTAGAAGAAAAAAAGTGAACAAAGGGAGTCCTTTGGTTGATTGGTGGTCCTTTCTAAGGACTACAATTCGAGCATTTATACTAATTATCGATAGTTCACAATGGTCACAAAAGAAATTAAACACGATCTTATCACATTTAAATTCTTTTACTATATTTAACTATTCATCGAATAAATTTTCAGGATCGATTCTAACCCCTAAACGAGGACTACAATTCAAGCATTTGCCCTGTTCTGTTGCATGACATTTAATGAATCACTCATCATTTAGGATTAAGTTTCATTGACTTCTCATGTAGACTTTGTCAAATTAATTTTACAACATAAATTTAGAGATGATTATGCATAAATATATCATTCATGCAAGTCATTTAGTAAGTTACTAGTGCGTGTAAGTCAATTCCTGTCACATAAGGTATTAGCATTTACTTGTGCGTTTTCTTAAATCCTGCATGTTAATTAAATGAAAAATAAATAAAAGTTAATATAGATTGCATAATAATTAGTCTTAATTCATGCATAAACATGCACAACATCCGTGCATTTTTTTCTTCATTTTTTTTCTAAGTTAGAGTCTCTGAAAACTTCATGACGATGAATAATGACAGCTTCCGATTTGTTTGCTTAGCACCTCTGGGGTTCTTTCAATTTTCAGCAATTTATTACTTTGAATATTGGGTGTTACTTTTCAAATAACTGCATATGCATGATCACCCCTCACATGTTAGTGACCTTAGATTAAAATTGATCAAAATTGCATGCAAAAACATTTTTGAAATAAAACAGAAATGTACTGAAAGAATGCAAAACTAATATAGCATAATCAAGTCCTTGAATCTATCGAATTTCTAGTCACTGATTAGTGACGGCTTCAAAAGGTAATTTAAATTACATGGTGAATCCAATGCCAAGTTACACCCATATGGGTTTGAAAGAGTCCACGCTTAATATGAGCAATTGCCTCACCTTTGTTCCCATTTAGTAAATCTATTAACTTTCCTGAGTAAACTTTCCCCTGGTGGTTCCCCTTGGGAAAGTTTACGATAATTCTACGTTAATAACTCGTATTTATAGATGGTTATCCAATGGTAACTAATTCAATTACTTAAACTCCATTCGTTTCACATTAAATATAGCATTTTGGACAATATTTGCGGGAAATCATTTTTTTTGAAAAATAATATTTTCTAGTATTATTTTATTAAAGGCCGCTGGCTCACCGGCCTTGAACGAGGTTGAGGCACAGTGTTAGAGGCCTCAATATTTAAAAGTAAATAAATAAAACAAAAAATATTTTTCACTTTCTGAAAAGCGGAAAATATTTTCCCCACTTTTAAATATATTTTTTTCGTATATTTTCCTTGACTATTTTATTTTTCGTAAAATCAATGCCAAAAAGTTTGAAAAATATTTTTCTGAAAGTTATTTTTCGTGAAACGAAATGAGCCTTAATATTTATCTATTCTATCTCCTTCACCATTGGCATCACTAGATTTTTTATTTTTATTTTTTGGATTTTTGGCTCCATTACTTGATAGTAGAGTCAATTTTCTCCCTTATGGTGCCTCTTTGATAGTTGCATCCAAAACTGTCAGCTTCAATACTTAGATTCCGTTCATTTCGCAAAAAATATTCTTTCGGAAAATGTTTTCCTGAAATTGTGGTGTTCAGGGGGTGGAAAATGTTTTACCATGGAAAATGTTTTCCAATTAGTAAAAAATTTCCTTCTAAAATTAAGGAAAATATTTTTCCTTTTTTGAAAAGAGGAAAACATTTTCCATCTCTCTCTCTCTCTCTCTCTCTCTCTCTCTCTCTCTCTCTCTCTCTCTCTCTCTCTCTCTCTCTCTCTCTCTCTCTCTCTCTCTCTCACATCGTGAGTCTCTAAGCAATCCAATCATGGATCGTAAATCTCGATAGCCAACCGTCACCAGCCGCTAGACCGCCTTCAGTCATTGTCTGTCAAATGCCACCCTGTCACCAGTCTCTTGTCGCCCGATCGCAGCCAAACCACCGGCAATTGGAGCGGTAGTCTAGCAATCGAGCAGCGGTAGCGACAGTAGTTGGGCATCTATGAACAAGAAAACAATTGGAAAGAACAAAAAATTTGTAAAAATATTTTTTGGAATTTTTGTAATTTTCAACCAAATACCGGAAATATTATCATTTTCCAGAAAAAACGACTTTTGGGAGAACATTTTTCGAAAATACTTTATTTTCCGCGAAACGAACGAAACCTTAGACAATTATTTCATTTCCACTCTATCTATAGTTACCTAAGTCAACCCCCATTTATTAGTACCCCGATCCAAGAAATTTAGTTATTTTCACTAGTTCCCTTGATGAGCTAAAACTGATTTTCCTGTGAGACTAACCAGATTCGTTGACTAGTAGCTCTCTATACTTAGCGATTCTTTGTCCTTGTTAGTTCTTTCTCAACCTCTATCAACGAAATCAACGATTGGGGCTATGAACATTTTTTTGGCATCAACAGAACCATAGGAGAGCAAATCCTTTTATGGCATTGTATTATAATGAAATTCACCTATAAGAAAATTATTTTATGTCTACTAAATTTTTCCTAATGACACTATAATCAATAATCAATAGGGTGTATTGAAAATATTCTACACTTGTAATCGCAATGTTCCCACTTCGAATCCTACATTCATCAATGATCTCGTGCCGGTAGATGCTAGCTCCAAATGGAGACAAATCCTAGCTCGTTTGACAACTATTTTTAACCATGCCCAGAATAAATTGATTATAAATATGAAAAGTCAATGGAAATGTGGTTGTATGTAAATCGTTTTATAGTCTTGAAATATATTTAAAGTTACATTTGTTTAGAGAAAAATAAATGATTTGAAAATTATTATATTTAAAAATATTATTTATATCATTTACAAAAATAAATCAACGAAAAATATATTTATTGTTAATGAAATTATTTAGATATAACTGGCTGCAATGGAAAAAATTTCATTAATTTATTATGTCAAATTATATAGATAATATTTTTTAGGAAAATATTTTTAAAATTGTTCGTTTTTTTGTGAAACAAAGGGGCCTAAAATCTAATTTTCTATCATCAATGTTAGCTAATATTGGTTGGTTTTTGCAGAGAGTAAGAAAGAGATTGTCTTGAAAAGGAGAAATCTAAGGGGAAAAGAACATTTTGCAGCTTTATTTTTCCTAAACGACAACGTATCTCCTGCTCGGTTTATCCACACTTCCTGCGTTGCGAGTATCATCGTCTTCGAAGACGGAGCTTCGACAGTGGGAAAGAACCGACGCTGGAGAAGAGAACCATCCATGGCTTCACCTTCTCCTTCGAGTCCTCTCTCACTATTCTCCAAGCCTTCGACGCCGCCGTGGCCGCCGCGGCAGCCACTTGGACTCCTCCTCCAATCGCGTCCGAGCCGCTCCACTGCGTCCTCGCTCTCTCGACCGGCTGATTCCCGGTTCAGGTGCTCCGCCAGCCAGACAGGCTTCTTCACTCGGCTCGGCCGGCTCTTAAAGGAGAAGGCGAAGAGCGACGTCGAGAAGATATTTTCTGGTTTCTCGAAGACCAGAGACAATCTCGCGGTCATCGATGAGCTCCTTCTTTACTGGAACCTCGCGGACACCGATCGCGTCCTCGATGAACTCGAAGAGGTCCTTCATTTTAAAATTATCTGTAGAGTTTAGGATTGATTTCGTACAGCTTGTTTATCCGCTTCATTGATGTTTTCAGTGCGTTAAAATAGCGCGATTCCTTTGTCGTTCGTAGAAGTATTGTCGTTTCATGTTTTTCAGTATTTAGAGTCTAGAGCTAGAAGAGGTTCGGTTGTTTGCTCTAGAAGCAGTTGTCCCGTTTCCATTTATGTTTCACATGTTCTTTACGTTTTGCCATTGGTTTTAGGCTCTGCTAGTGGCCGACTTTGGTCCGAAAATTACGATTAGGATTGTGGATAGATTGCGCGAGGATATATTGGCAGGAAAGCTTAAATCAGGAGCTGAGATAAAGGTAGCTTCAATTGAAACAATCGATTAATACTTGTGAATGTTGTTATCCAGTTAGCTTTTTGTAGTTTAATTGACTCCTCGTGCGTTACATTACCATAGGACGCATTGAAGAAGAGTGTTTTGGAGTTGTTAACCAAAAAGGGGAGCAAAACCGAACTCCAACTTGGTTTCAGGTTCGATAGTTCTGAAGTGCTTGTTTCTTGCCACAAACTATGCTGCTTATGTTCATTATGTCTTATCATCAGGAAACCGGCTGTGATTATGGTTGTCGGTGTTAATGGAGGTGGCAAAACAACTTCTCTTGGTAAGCAGTGTGATTTCCTGCTAGAATTTCAACAGAAACCGGGAGGAAGTTGAATAAGCTGTACTCGAATGGAACTTGGTGAACTGCTGCTTGTAATAACGTTCTTTTCTTCTACACTAGGCTAATTAAGAGACAAATTACGTTAGTTTCTGCTGTTCTCCTAAAAAACAAGAAAATGCTGATGTGTTCGATTGCCTCCCTGCAGGAAAGCTGGCTAACAGACTAAAGAGAGAAGGAGCAAAGGTGATTGCCTCCCTCGTGAACATTTCTCTGAGATGATTGAACCTTATGGCTTAAATTAGAAGTTTAGTATAATTAATCAATCGAGAAGTACATTATCCATTTACAAAATTCCAGATATGCTGTGCTGTAGATTTCTTTCATATTTCCATCTGCACCACCTGATGATGGGACATTGGCTTAGGTACTATTGGCAGCAGGTGACACCTTCAGAGCAGCTGCTAGTGATCAGCTTGAAATTTGGGCTGAGAGGACTGAGTGTGAGATTGAAGTGGCTGAAGGAGATAAGCCTAAAGCATCATCAGGTAGACGTTTGCAGTGGAAGAGTCGAATATAGTTTTATTGGCATTTCCTGTTGAATTATTCTCTCTTATATGGTTTACACTAGTTTCATGATGCTGACTATGATCTTAGAAGTTCTTCCTGAATAGTGCTCTCCGGGGCTGTGAAAAGAGGCAAAGCACAAGGATTTGATGTTGTCTTATGTGACACTTCCGGACGTAAGAACAATCACTTCTTTGCTATTTCTGGAACAGTCCCTTGTGGAGTTTATATCTGGCATAGTTTCAGTAGAGATGCCTGCTTTATATTTTCAGGTCTGCACACTAACTACAGCCTGATGGAAGAGCTGATCGCATGTAAGAAAGCTGTTGCCAAAGTGGTTCCTGGAGCACCAAATGTATAATTCATCTTTTCACATCATGAGCAAACTTTATTATATAGGAATCTCTTCATTTTGTCTATTCCAGGTTTCTTTATCAATCTGTCAATTTTCTAAAATTGAAAACAAAGAACTTTTCCAATACTTTCGATCTAAAATGGCACTTGTTGTGGTTTTTTGTCACTGTCTAATTGCTGAAGACCTTGTTTCAATTTCCCAGGAAATTTTATTGGTTCTGGATGGGACAACAGGGTTGAATATGCTTCCACAGGCGAGAGAATTCAATGATGTAATATCACGTTTTTGTCTTTGAATTTAAGAATCCCTATACTTGTTTCTCATTTAAAAACGCCTGCAGCAGTTGATGAGTCAAAGTAATGCAATTAGCAGAAACAGTACGGGAGAATGTCTTCTAATTATCGCAGTTTTTTCTGCAGCTCAAACTAACGACTTTTGTCTCTGAAAGATCTGTTCAAAGCCATTAAGTGTATATAGTATATATATTGTTTATCTGGATCGAAAGTTTCAAATTGAGGAACCATAGAAATTATTAGGATATCTAATTGATCGTTACAGGTCAGCCCTAAGTTTTGCTCCCTTGTTGAGCGAGCAAATTATTAGGATATCTTATTTGTTGTGATGGTGGCGAGGAAATGCTTGGTGATAATCAAAGGCTCTTTTGATCTGCTCCTGCTGTTGCTTGTATTGTCTATTAATATATTGGAGGGCTGAAAGCCAACAGCCCAGGTTAGATATAGAGTTTTCTGTAGAATTCTGAGACCTAGCATGCTATTTGTTAATTGTTAGATATTTAGACTGCTAAGCATCGATCAGGAGATTTTCAAACAGGTCATTAGCAATCCCAATTTAAAATCCTGGGTTACCCCTCTGATTGTTGCTTGTTTAACAGCCGACAGCTGGTATTATTAATGACTTTGGTCCTGAACTTCTGCAGGTGGTTGGTGTGACAGGTTTCATTTTGACAAAGCTTGATGGTACTGCAAGAGGTGGCTGTGTGGTAGGCATCAACTTTTCAATGCTTTTCGCAATGGATTCAGTTGTCTGGATTTTACCTCTTCGAATAGAAATGCCAAAGTCTTTAGCATGAGACTCACTCTGTTTGCAGGTCAGTGTGGTTGATGAGCTAGGGATCCCTGTAAAGTTTGTGGGAGTCGGTGAAGGAGTTGAAGATCTCCAACCTTTTGATGCGGACGCTTTTGTTGATGCGATATTTGCATGAGGTTTATTTTGGTGAGTAATTATCAGACAAGGGCTACCAGTACTTCCGATATTCTTGCTTCAAAAATGATGTATACCAGTTTCATAATTTATTCCACATCCAGAGCCTGAGTTTCTGTAATCAGAAAAATTCCCGGTTGAATTAGCCACCGTCGCTAGCTATTCCCATTATTGTTGCCAACTCCCATGATTTACTCATGCAAGCTTTTACTTGTCCTCCTCTTTTGGTCAATCTGGAAAGTATTTCAGGTCAATATTCTACCGTCTGTCCGCTCCCGTCTGGCTAAAGAGAACCATCTGGTTGTTTGCTTGATTAACTACAATATCAAATAGAAAGGCCACTTTTTCACTTGGTGGTGTCGGTAGTGGTGGTAGAAACAGCTGTATGGCGCTTTTTAATATGAAGGAACTGCAAATGGTCAATTTGAGGCAACAGATGGGTGAGTGAAAAGAAAACGGATAGGTCATCAATCACGGTTGATTCTGTAGGTGTTAACCCCTCTGCCATCTTTTTTGAGAAAATTCTCAATAGCTTCTTATATGACATGTAGCCTTCTCTGTCTTTTAATCGCTAGAACTTGTTGAAGCTCATGTTTGCTTCCTCTTCTCGTGCTCGCTACTGTGGTAACTACAGATGGTTGGAGCTGACCATGGGGACTTCGTCAATTTCTCTGGCCAAACTAGGAACATTATCGGCAAGTTCCACAGGAAACGTAACTGAGCTTTTACTGATAGAATGTGGAAACACTTATCCTGGGGTCCGGGAATTGCTTATGGCAAGCTATCCACGATGAAGGCCGGAGTCCTGCTGACGGAGTTTGGAAAGGTGAACGACGGCTTGCAAAGGATGAATCATTGCTTTACCTCCCGTTTTCGTAGATTTCTTAAGACATCTTATATTGGCTTGTGAATTCATCATCTGCACGTAGCTAATTTCTCTACCCCTTCTCTGCGTGGGAGAATCCATTCTTACTGGTTTTTATAGTTTTCACATCGTCAGATTACCTCCTCTTACCGCAGTATTTATGTTAAGCAATCTATTTTCCGGCCTTTTAGATATTTGTAATAAGTGATAGCTCACTCGAGGAGGAACAATAGTATTTCATTTAAGATGCAAGATGAGAACCTTCTGATTTATGCTATTTCATAAGTAAAAGTGCACTAGGAATTAGAAAGGAAAGTGCTACAGCAATGAATGCAAGGATATTTAACATTGGCAATTGCGTTATTGGCAATGACTCGGGATTGAATGTCAATGAGAAATGTCAACATCGTTGCCGATAATTTTTATCTCTATTCGTTCATCGTAATTAGTTTTTAACTGAAGTTTTGTAAATTGTTCATTTTCTGCGCGATAGACATGCCTTGCATCTTCCTCTTACAAATTACTTTTATCTTTCAATTCAATTCACTTGATAGCCGAATATTCAATCCTCACTTGACCCAAATATGACAAAATATACATATGATCTACAGTATAAGTAGCACTAAACACGAATATGCTACCAATTGGTTGTTCCTTTTTTCCCCAGACGGAATTTAAATATTTTATTTATTCGCTCGATCTGACTTCGTGATCCAACGTTTTGATAATTCAAAATCTTTTTTGGGCAAAAGAAATGATATGTTGATCAGGGGAGAGAATGCGCAAATTCTACAAGACACGATATGTCTGACAAGCTGCGCTATGCCTAACTGAAGAGAAGGCATATTCCTCCTCAAAGCATCGAAAGGGTACTTTTGGACCAAGCTAAGAATATTCTTGTTTAATGCTATGTAAGGACTACGTATTTAAATATCCACCTACGGTTTCTCGCACATAACGCAAGTCAATCTACGAAACCAATCTTCAAAGCATAATCTCATGCAACTAACCACTCACAATGACATTTCCTTAGAATTGCCTAATTTTGGGGATGAATAAATCTCAGCATTATCCATCGAGAATGACTCGATTGTTGGCATAATTACTAAATTTCTAACTCTATAATAAAGGGATAGTAATAGGCACTAACAAACCTCCAGAATTTCACTACTCCTTCACGACGTTCAAAGCAAACTTACAAACACAAAAGCCAACGAAGCTCAAATATTAAAGGTAACACTGAAAGGTCGACGCCAAAAAACACAGTTGGATTCAGAATCGTCTCAATGCCATCAGTAGTAATAGTTTTGGTTGGAGTAGCAGTGCGATCTACCTGACTTTGCACATCAAATATCTCTAAAATAGGATAAGAAAGGTAAGATCAAGTCAAATAATTACTGATATCAAGTTTTCATGGACAACAGCAAAGCGATTAAAACTAGAAGTAGACTAGAAGATTGCTGAACCATAAGAAGTGAAACCACAAACAAGCTGCACTGACCGAAGGATTTACATGGCAAGGGCCAATGAAGAAATCTTGAAGAAAGACAGACTTCCAAGCCCGTCAGATGCTCTGATGCCACGCAGTGAAAGAATCTATTGCCTTGCACTTCATATTGTTCTTCTTTATGTATATACAGCCATAATAACAAGGAAAGTATATCCTCTCACTCTTGCAAGGTGTACAAGGATATTAAAAGGCATCTCAAGATACTCCTCTAATCGGAAACAGCATGGTTTACTTCCTACACCACTTGGCATTGCCAAGTACAGAGACTAAGGGGGCAATGCAAACTAAAAATTAGAAGTTCCAATCATAATGCTTTTACTCCATAATCCACACTGTACAATCATGCAGTGATACCTCAAGAAACCTCTTCCACATATCTATTAAAATCAACTATGATGGTCCTGTTCATTCATAGATTTCTGTGAGCCTTTATTTTTCATCAGAAGAGGTTGACACATCTAACCACATAAAATGCATCCTCTTAGGATGGTTCTACATTCTCAAGCGAATCGAGAATATTCAAGCAAAATATTGCAGAGTCCATCACTATATTCTGCAGGAAGACATGACACTCGAAAAATGCACAAATTTACCTGCAATGTCAACTGGCAGAGCATATACCGGAATATGGCACTAGCAGAGTTGTAGTTTATCAACATGCCACAACAGCATACCATCGATGCTTGATGCAGCAGCAGGACAAATATCATTATTACTATTTCATACAAGGATTTTGCCTGTAATTTGGTTCTGTATTCTCACAACTTGGCAAGAGGCATATTGAAAAAGGTAGCTCGAGCAGTGAAGGCAAGCTTTTCAGACTTTTGCAATTTGAATTTAACCTCAACTACAGTCACATTTCTTCCAGTCCGCACCACCGAAGCATCAATGATCAACTTGGACTACACAAAATAGACAAGTTGCAAGTCCTATAAGCATCAATTCCATAAGCTAGTCCGTGATCAATAGTGGGTTGCTCATCAGTATCAAAAAGCAATTGAAAATCACTGATGGAAGGGCAAAGAAACATACATTTTGAGGTGCAGCCGAGAGGTAAGAAATGCCCAATTCGCCAAGAAACAGTTCTTTATCCTCGCGCATAACTGTTCTAGCGCAACCAATTGCCACTCTCTCTGCAATGGCAGCAACAGCTCCTCCGTGAAGTCCACCATATATGTTCTACAACACAAACATGAGAACCAATAAAATTGTTGTAATGATGGGGAAGCATTGAAAGCGATCCACCAGTGCATTTGGCGATAGTACGAGATATACAGTTGCAGCTAATCAATCTATTATCCTGCTCTACAACCAGTCAAGCTAGTAGCTTCTTTTCAGTCGTTGAGCAAAATGAGGAATCGTAGCATTAACTAGCGTCAAACAGCTGGAGCATTAATCGGTTCAATTCATCCGAAATCCTACACCATGGGAAGAAACATGGCGAATCATTCAACAGATTAATCGAATGAATCTCACAGTCTCAATAATTTCAATCCAAAAAAGACTAATAAGTTGTCCATTTCCTCAAATCTCTTTGAACTCCAATAATTTCACAATCTATCAATAATTTCAACCCGAGAATGAATAATAAGTATCCATTTCCTCAAATCTCTTTGAACTCCAATTAACGGAACTTCACCACGCCGGTCACTCCTCTAAACCAACAGCCATGAATTAAAGTTCATTTCCACAAGAAAAACAAAAGATAGTCAAGCAGAACAGACAACATAGCAAGCAACCAAATAAGTCCAGCTCATCGAACACACATAGCTGCTGTAGTAGAATGGTAGAGATAGCATATCCTTTCCAATCGTGGAGCAAACGTGCAAATATAGCGTCTAACTGATACTATCGAATCTCATAAGCTCCCGTGCCAGCAATTTCAACATCCGTATACGATAAAACTCGTAATCCTCGAAGCATTTGACCAGGCGACAACGCATAACAAACCCAAGCCAATCGCAATCGACAACCGACCCAAGGAGAGTCCAATCAAACGATGGAACGGACTAAAGTGAAAGAAGAATACCAAGAGAGGAGGTCCGACGGAGAGGAGGCAAGAGACTTCGCCCCGCCGGACTCGACCGGCTCTGAGGGAGCTGCAGAGGAGGTCGGAGTAGCTGTCGGGAGCCGCGTACGGAGGCGGGATGGAATAGGAGCCTCCGGTCCTCTCCAAGAAGACGGACATCGCATCCACGTACTTGTGAGGGACGTCCGGCGAGATCTTCACCGAAGTCTCGGTCGCCATTGGTGAGAAACGAAGAGAAGAACGACGGCCTGCGTATGAAAATGGAACAGGAGCTTTGCGGTCCCCTTTTAATCGGAGGATCTTGACGAAACGACGTCATAAATAGTTGCGCGGGCCGCCT
Organism: Melaleuca quinquenervia; assembly: GCA_030064385.1. Lineage (NCBI taxonomy): Eukaryota > Viridiplantae > Streptophyta > Magnoliopsida > Myrtales > Myrtaceae > Melaleuca > Melaleuca quinquenervia. Next base: position 1,022,010 of record CM057722.1, on the reverse strand, counting down.
GGATTTTGTGAATTAATTATGCCGAATTGACTTTCTATGCTTCAGTTCTAATGAATTGTGGCATGCGCCAAAGAGGATGAAATTATATATATTAAACCATCATATTTGAACTTTCAGTATATTTAATATGATTTCTAAAATTTCGATGCATGTTCAAATTAATTCATATATTATATAAAAAATATTCAATGCGGTCATTCCATTAATTCAAATTCAGAGATAGTATCGAACATTTTATTATGATCCAAGAATTAAATTAAATATGTATTACAAGTTCGGAATTATATCGAACTAATCAAAAGTTCAATAATAATATTGCACATTAAGCTAAAGTTCAAGCATTAGATTGAGTAAATTAAAAGTTCAAAAATCACTTTATATATTAAGTTAAAGTTTAGCAACAATTTATGTGATTTTCCCTAAACCATGCGAAGAATCAGAAAAAAAATAAATCAGCATCTCAAATACAGCAGTGGACACTCCTCGAATGTCATTGAGTAACCAAATTATTAACCTAGGATCCAACAATTAGTTAATTCCAACCCCCTCAACAGTTGAGATGATGATGCTTCTTGTAATGTGGCCGATAGTCGGCACGATGCCAGCTAGAAATGTTAATGGGTCGGGTCTGATCAAGTTACTATTGTACTCGATTCGAAACATTATAAATATGCACTTGATTCGACTGGACCTAAAAGTATTACAAGAATGTAACCCAAACATTCAAGCCATATTGAATTTGTGTACTAATTTTTTGACGGAAACATTAAAATGAGTACATGTGCTTTTTCAGAAACATTGTAATGCCAAAATAATTAATTGAGTACTTAATTCGAAGATACCGGAAATTTCTGATGGAATTGGTTTTATTATTCGGTTTGGACTTCCCTAATAACGCCGATGATGGTTACCGTCGCCGGAGCCAATCCAGCATGCACGTTGCCGATTTCCTAGGTCGCCAAGATCGTCGATGAAGTTAGCATGCGAGTCAAAGAACTCTTCATACTTACCACTAGTGATGTGATAGAAGAACCCAATGATTGCAAGGCTCGTGATTCACCTCCTATCTGATTCCTTATTGAAAATTAATATGGGCTGTTCATATAACAAAGGGGAAACAAATAAGAACAAACAAAAGGGACGGAAGAACCATGACAGCAATGTGAATGCTAACGCAGAAAATCAGAACAAAAGTTCAAAATCATCAGAACAGATTTCAATATCCAGATACAAAAATCTTAATGCATGCTAGCAAACACTTGCGTTTCTGCACAACGAGGGGCCAAAGAAACCCGTAAATTATCCGATCTATTCCCAAAATCGAGCGCTCTGACATTCATAATAGCGAAAGCAACAGTCAATCCACTGGCAGTCCAGACCAGAGAGATTTGCGACTTGTACGAATTGAACCAAATAATTTTGCCGTGTTGTCAATAAAACGAATCTGCAAGAGAGGAGAAAATTCAGTAGGTACATACAAAGTCACTAAGCAGCCACTTATATGGCATGCAAGTTATTGACAGGCAAGATAACGCATGAGACTATGCATGGAAATGATTCCACTAAACATGCGTTGAGTCGATGGGACAAAACACGATCAGCTCAAGTTTGCTCTCCTCAAAGAGTATATGATCTGCTGTGACATATCAGAATGTACAGATCATGTGATAACAATGGAAGCTAGGTACTCCTGTGTTCACTTACATCTACGGCAAAAGTCCAATATCGGATCAAAGAAATTAGGGTGTCATAGATCACTTACTCTATACAGAATTTACAGTGTCCACCGATCAATATATGGGTTTCATCAGCTACCAGAGTCAGTGGCTTCAGCGGCAGCATCGAATGCATTCTCTAGGTTCTTTCCAACCGATTCTATAGCCGAAGTTCCAAGCTTTCTCAGCTTTAGAGGAGACAGGAAAAGTTGCTTAGGAATGTATCGTTCAGTGCTCTTGGCAACATCAGTATCACGAACCAATTGGTGCATGTTAGAACCGTCCCTGTTTTCACCAATTGCCAGGGTGCTGACTGTCTCGCTGGCACGTTCTCTGCCATTAGTTGTTTGAGATTTCCGTTTCCTTATGATCGATGGGATGTTTTTGAAACTCTTTGCTGCACTCTTTAATTCGGAAATACAGCTTTCAAAAGACGATTCTTGCCCTTGTCTTGGAGGATCAGAAACGCAGCTTTTCAAAGATAATTCTTGGGCTTGTCTTGGTGGAGTCCATAAGGAATATGGACCCGTCTTTTTTCTAACATGACTACTTGGAGAACTCCAAGCAGTTGAACATCTGTTGAGATCTAGGATTTTACAATGTTTTACACCGCAATCCAGAGACTGGAAATTGTTGGGATGAGTTCTCGAGATGGATAGAAAAACTCCTGTAATTGTGTGCTTGGGATTACTAGAGTTGCGCTGTGCCTGGGAGTATGACAACTTTGCAAGATCCACAGAAGATCTGTTTAACACGTCAGTGACCCTTAAGATTAACATTATCTGGACGTTTCAAGTAAAAATATGATCAATGAACTCTTTTACCTTACCTTTTGTTAGTTGATTCATGTGTAACAATGCCTCTCTTTTTGGGCACTTCCCTCAGCGGAAGATGCAGAAGATTGACTCCTTGATTTCTGGGAGATTCGCAAGTTTCATCTACCATAGAGTTTAAATCAATCTGTTTTTCCATGTGCTGATTTCTGAGTTGATGTTCAACTCTCTTTCTTAGTGAACAGTTCCAGTGATTTTTTATCATATTTTCAGTCCTGCAATTAAGCAAACAGAAAGACTTTTAAGTGAGCATACAAGGAATAAAATGCCAAATATTTGGACGTACAGCCTTTAATATACCACGCGAAGGATATGAACCTCAGAGCCAGCAAAAATGAGGTTCTCCGCCATCACAAAGGTGAAGAGGTCAAACAAGCAGAAAATGCGACTGAGACCCTTGTTGCGTAACATAAATGCTGATTCAGACCAATCACTAGAACAAAAGTCGTGATTATGTCTAGCACATGAAGAACAGTTGTCTACTAGGTAAGTCGCTTTGAAAGAAGCTTGCTGGCAATTTACATGGCCTTATTTGAATTATTCATTGTAAATCAAACAATGAAATGCCTAATCTAGTCTTAGAAACTAATTACGCTGTCTCTTGATAATCTACACTATCATTATCACTTAAAGGATTTGAAGCCATACCTTCCTGCTAGTAACTTGGCTATTTCAGCCCACTTGTTGCCATAAACCTTGTGAGCCTCAATAAGTATCAGTTCCTCTTCTTTGGTCCATGCACTTCTCCTGATATCAGGCTTTAGATGGTTATGCCACCTGAAAGGACAATCTAATTTATTTCACAATAGAACAAAGTTTAGCTCACAGTATCATGTGAAGTTATTAAGAGTGAGGCCATAAATTGAATGTAAACGAGTTTGTGCTTCTGAAGAGTTAGCCATAGTTGTCGAATACCTTTCTCTGCATTGCTTGCCTATGCGACCAGGCAAATGCTTGGCAATTTCAGACCAATTACTTGCACCCTTCTTAGAAACAAGTGCAACAATAAGATCATCTTCCTGTCAATAGCAATAGATACATCTTTGAGAATCTCTATGAAATTGAGGGGGAAACTGTGTCCTAAATGAAGAAAAATTTCTACTCGCACCTCCTTGCTCCAAGGTCCTTTTACAAGATCGGGATCAAGGACCTTCTTCCACCGATGTAGGCACTGAACATCATTTCGATGCGGTACCCTTTCAGCTGTGGAGGATACATTCCATCAAATGCTCGGTGCAAGAGAAAGAGAGAGAAAATATGGGGACAAATATTTTGACTTGCAGCCAATCATTAAGAATACAGAGGGGCAAAAGAAGAGTGCTTGGGAGATCACTAGACAAATAAGAGGATAAGCTCACCAATCTTTTTCCAGCTCTTGGCATTATATTCCTGGACGGCAGCTATCAAAACTTTATCCTGGCATATAAGAGAAAAGGCATGCCTATCCATTAAGGATGCAATTTGCCGAATCTACCATCAACTTGAGTGAAGTTTCAACATGACACTGAAAGAAATTATCAATTCGAGCCTTCTCTTTTTAATCAGTTCACTTTGGTCCCAGCAAAAGATGCAGAGAGAAGAAAATATAAGAAGCATGTGACCCTAAAAGGATTGCTTGAGCATTAAAGCTCAACTTTGCATTGCCATCCCTGCAGTTAAAAATCTAAGCGATTCTTGCCAAGAGGAGACTGATCAATTTATTATGCATCCCCTTATGCAATAAAGAAGCCACTGAAAGAACAGAAGAACAAGGTAATGTCTAAGTACTAACCTCTTCTGCTGTCCAGCCTCCTATTGTCGATCGCCTTCTGGGTCCCGTTTCCCTCCTAAAGATAGAGAATTGATCGAGTAATTATGTTGAATGATCCTTGTAACATGTAAAGAATTATATCAAGCAAAATCACTAGCTATCATCCATGTTGAATGAAAAACAAAATTTTCGACTCAAGATGCAAAAAGACGAGGTCAAGAAAACAAGTCCTCTTTCCTAAACTGTTCTTTCATATGTTTCTCCTCCTAAACTATTAGAAATAATGTTAAAAAAAAAAGGGGGCAGAAACAAAAAGAGAAAGTTTTATCAGACAATAAGCAAGGTCATATAATCTTGAGCTTGGACATAAAAATTGTGATATCATCACGTACAATTTGATGTTGAAAGTATAGGCAGTACTATTCTCTCTAATCATCATTGGAAACACCATAGAAGAGAAACTCTCCCCATGGCTAAGCCTAAAATTATTTTAAGCAAAGAATCTAAAGTAGTGTTCAAAAGAATATAAACATAACATATCATGCTCACAAATCCCATCTCATCTATCATTAATCTTACACTCGAACCCAAACCAAATAATGAGAACATTCGAGCTAAAAGCAATTACAATGATCGATCATTTAAAGGAAAAAAAGCACAAGAAAATCACCATCATCAATTCTCCCGTGACATAAATAGAATCAGCATTGAATTTTGCCTCTAGCATAGGAAAGAAGATCATGTAGCGAAAGAGCTTCATTTTCCACGGTATCAGAACATAAAACGTCAGCTTTCTAAAATCTTATCCGATCGAATTTCAGGCATAACGAAAGGGAGGAGGGTGAGGAAAGAGGAGTTGCTAACCGTGGAAGTGCGACCGAATCGAGAATTCCGCGGACGCAGCTAATGTCAGGGCTACACTCTTTGATCTCCACCATGATCATTAGCTGCAGGCCATCTCCATCATCTCATAATAACAATGGCAAATAAAGATGGTGTCGGAATTAAAAGGAACTCCAGACCCAGAAACTCTTCCGATCTCCTCCCCTTTAAAAAAAAGGGGGGAGAAAGAATTATTAAACGAGAGACGGAGAGAAACTGAATGAAGCAGCCTTAATGCTACCCAATAACTCCAGCGTCTCTCTCACTCCGCGGGATAAATTAAAAATTGGATCTTTATCGTCCATCAATGAGGAGCTCGGCCGTAAAGCATGCCCATCCAACTTATAAAGGGAACAGGAGAAGAGAGCAAAATCAACGGATACGTTAAGAGTGCATGAGAGAGAGAGAGAGAGAGAGAGTTACTGCAGATTTCCTCTGAATGGGAAACGTTAATCAATTCAATCGCTTTTGCAGGGGAAGAATGGCGTAACGGTTCGAGAGATGGGAGTAATGGAGTGGAAGAAGGAGCAGTTGACGTGAAGGGTCAGCCTTCTTCTCTGTCTACTGTTAAGGAGGAGGAAGAGAAGGAGGAGAGAGAGAGAGTTAGCGGGAACTGAAGTTGTAGGAGAGTTTATGAGAGGGTGAAATTAAAATAAAAATACCGCCCTTTTCTTCAAGTCATTCTAATAAATAAAATTTAAATGGATAATTCTCTTCTTCTTCTTCTTCTTTTTAATTCAAAACAATAACACCTCCGAACTTTAGGCTCAATTTATTTATGTCTCAATAAAAGGTTGAGTCTTTGAATCTACTTGCGCGCCCATAAATTGTTGGCCAGATCATCTTGAGATTGTCAACACCGGATGTTGTTGTTTTTCCAAACGAATGCAAGAGTGTTGATGAAGATGCAGATTCTAATAACAAATCTTGATCTGCCCTAATGTTCATAATTTTGAAGAAATTTGAGGTAAATGTTGAAGATGTGGATAAATTTGAGCCGAGAATATAAGTCGAGATCTTTTGTAGAAAAAAAAAGGAGAGAGAAAGTTCATGGCAGAATTTAAATGAGAGCTAAAGTTGAGATTTTATTTGTTTAAAGAAATTTCGGTCAAAAATAAAATGCACGGAGTGATGAAACGACAACGCTCCTAACATTGCATCTCATTTTGGTTCCAAGAAATTGTTAGTTTCAAGATTGCTCTTCTGATTTTGTCGCATGATATTTAACAAATCACATTATTTGAATTATTTTGAGGGTGGATCTAAGCATTTGTACGGAAAAAAAATACAATATAAAGTAGAAAAGGCGTGATTTGAAATATTTCGAGAAATAGATTTATATTGTTATGGAATGACGATACTTCTTTAGATTTAGAACTCATGAGATTTTTATGAGATATGATTACATCTTTTTAAATTAATTTTCTCTATCATTTAGTACTGCACTATTATCACTTAATCCACAGCATGCATGGGCTTAAGATGGAGTTCTAGCTCTGGAAAGTCCGACATTAGATGGTTCTTTTGGTTTTGCATTTTTGAATAGACAGTTTTTTTTTTATGGAAAATAAAATTATCCACAACTTAATTTTTCTGCATGTTCGAGTATTTCCGTTATCTCCATTCCACGATAACAATGATTGACCAAGATATTGCACGATGGATCGTAGTTTCATACTCCTCCCCGACAATTGAGTATCAACCTTCTCCATTGGTTTCAAATATTAATTTGGCGGTATTATTTTAATCATTCACGAAAATATTTGAATATAAATTGATATTGAAAATGAAACTATTTTCTTTTGACTAATTATTTCGAACTATATATATGCAATTATATTGAAGAAAAATGCCTTGCAATTAATCATTTTCTGCAAAACCTTTAGAATCTCTAGGCTTAATCTAAATCAAATGGATTTTGATATTCAAAGCATGATCAGAGAAAAACGAATTTGGATGGATGAAGTATGAAGGGTAGGATTAGTCCATAAACATCTGCTACATCTGCTCGGTTCCACTCCAAGAATGCGTGAGCAGAAAATGAAGCTAAGACTAGTAAGTTTGAGAGGCGATCACAGGCCTGAGGGACCGATGAATGATGAGCCCTACAAGCCTGCTCGTAGTTTAGGAGGGCTTGGAGGATGCGTTTTGGCATGATGAACGAGTTCACCAAGAGCCTGTCCCAGGGTGCAGACGGTTCTATATTGAGACCGCGCTTTTTCTATGAGCCGAGACCGATCTAAAGCCACCTGTCGATCAAGTCTATACTAGTATAAATCGCCGAAACAAGCCGAAGAAGAAGCGACTCGAAGCTACTAAACATCAGCCATGCACTAAACAGAGAAGAAGTAGAAGCTTGAAAGAGGAAAATGTCGTCAGCCATGCACTAAACAGAGAAGAAATAGAAGCTTGAAAGAGGAAAATGTCGATCCACAAAAAGGCTTAATGATATGGCATGAGGTACCGATGAAGCTACCCAAGATTGAAACTAAATTTTTCACCAGCAGAACCGGAATACTGCAGAATCATTCTCCATTTGCAGCATGCAGACATTTCAAGCTAATTGGAAGCGAGGATTCAAAGTAGTCAATAGCTTAAATAAGTCTTCCTGTAGCAAACCATGCTATGGAACGGCATAAAGTTTACCAGAGATATCTTATGTGAGATATTAGAAGTCCAAAAGCAGGTAGGGTAAAAGACATGGTCCCCATAAATAGAGTTTCTTCTCTTATTATGAATAATTCCAAGAGATGGGCGGTTGAAAGTCTCGGCAAAGACATGCTAACTTCAGGTCCCCTTTTTCCTGAGTTGCCCAACAGTCGGACGAGTGCTCTTATTTCTCTCATTTCTCCTGCGATATTGATGCTCTATGCATGGCCTGCTCGGCTCCATGTAATATTGGAAACCACTGTCTATGGCAGAAATGGTAGGTTCCTCACCTGATTCAAACCCGGCCTGGAAAGGGAAAATATTTGCTTCAAAAGCCCAGTCATAATTTGTCTCACTTGATCCCCCTTCAAGTGGAGTATACTGTTGAACACCACCAAATTCCCCCATTTGAGTCACACCCATTGGGCCAATGTTTGCCTCACCTGCAGTGGTGGTTGATCACACAGGAATTAGAATCAATGAATTGGTATGGTGAAAATATATAATTGCAAAGGCATTGTCAACACATATATACTAATGCAGCTCCTTTTCCCACTTCTGTCATTAAAAAGTCGGATGCTGCAAATGAGATTAGGTGTGACATAATCCTCAAACCTGCAATTGCCACATGGTCCACATGGCTAATCACCATGCATTCTACTTATTAAGAGAATTGTTTCATCACTGCCACAATCCAAGTCCTTAATACTATGAGTCCGAAAACCAGCAATGAACTTACAGTTTCAGTGAAAGTGAAATCACTAACAGCTTCCTAAATATTACATGATATTTTTGAATTTCAACTACTTTTTGGATCAGACTCTTACTCTCATTGATGGCCCCTCCTAGTTTGGAGCTTTGGCCTAAGGAATGCTGCTCTATAGCTGGTGGGCAGTAGTTCTTCCTTCTAGGAGGAATTTTCTCTCTCTTTGGTGTACTCCAAATGCTGGTCTGATCTACTGCTGAAAAAGTTCATGCGTCACTTTTAGAATGAGGAATTTATTCGCACTAACTACCATCAATTTTAATCTCTAACCTGGGGAAATGTGCAGATAACCTTCCCTCAGCTTTTTCGGAGGATATTCTACTCCCAATGCTGACTTCAGGTCCCCGGAGTGATCATCCCCTGATGGATTTTATACAACATATGTCAGTCACTTTTTAAGTCAGCTTTTTAATCTTACCTGCAAAAATAAGTCTTAATCTCTAACCTGGGGAAAGCTCCTTCAGATCTGGCAGGCAAGATTCCTCCCTCCTTTCTGGAGGAAGTTCTGCTCTTGTCGTTACCACTGGGACTTTGGCATGATTAACGCCTGATAAGTTTCATACAATCATATTCAGTCACCTTTTTGGTTGAAAACTTGATCTCGTTGACGCCTGTTATTATTAACTTCTAACCTGGGGAAATCTCCTTGGCATCCAGCGCGCATGCTTCCTTCCACCTTTTACAAGGAATGTCTTCACTAATTCCAAAATTCAGAACCTTGCTCTGTCCAACAGCTGATAAATTTGATGCGTTATCTTTTCATAAACTTCGAGATAAGAGATCTACTCTTTAAGACAGCAAATGGTTTTTGAGCTCTAACCTGAGGGAATCTGCTTGACAGCTGCTGAGCCAGCCTCTGTCCTTTTGCGAGTAACTTTGGTCTGATGGACGGCTGACCAATTTCAGGAAATCTTTCTCAATCACTTTTTTGGTCAAAAATTTCAATCTTATTGACACTTATCAATAGCAATTTTCTAACCTGGGAAAACTTGCTCCACATCTGCCAGGCATGCATCCTTTGATCCTTTAGGAGGGAATGCTCCACCTATTTCAAACTTCAGAACCTTGTTCTGGCCAACATCTGATAAATTTCATGTGACATTTTTTCAGAAAAAATGAGATTAGATATCTCCTATTGGACACAGCAATCGGGTCTTGAGCTCTAACCTGAGGGAAGCAGCTTGAGAGCTGCTGAGCCAGCTTGTGTCCTTTGGCAAGGAATTTTGGTCTGACCTACGGCTGATCAGTTTCATACAATCTTTTAAAAGTCACTTTCTTGGTCAGAAATTTCAATCTTATTGACACCCAAAAATTCTAAAATGTAACCTGGGGAAACCTCCTTTGGGAATTTTCCACCTATTTCAGACTTCAGAACCTTGTTCTGGCCAACGTCTGAGAAATTTCATACGACATTTTTCAGAAACATAAAGATAAGAGATCTACTATTTGAGACAGCAAATGCTTCTTGAGCTCTAACCTGAGCAACGCTGCTTGAGAGCTGCTGGGCTAGCTTCTTTCCTTTGGCGAGGACCTTTGCTCTGACCCACGGCTGATCATTTCCATAGAATCTTTTTTAAGTCACTCTTTTGGGTCAGAGATTTCAATCTTATTGACACCCATAAATACTAAATTCTAACCTGGGGAAACCTCCTTTGGAAATTCTCCACCTATTCCAAACTTCAGAACCTTGTTCTGGCCAAAATCTGATAAATTTCATACGAAATTTTTCAGAAACATAAAGATAAGAGATCTACTATTTGAGACAGCAAATGGTTCTCGAGCTCTAACCTGAGGGACGCTGCTTGAGAGCTGCTGGGCTAGCTTCTTTCCTTTGACGAAGACCTTTGCTCTGACCCACGGCTGATCAGTTCCATAGAATCTTTTAAGTCACTCTTTTGGGTCAGAGATTTCAATCTTATTGACACCCATAAATACTAAATTCTAACCTGGGGAAACCTCCTTTGGAAATTCTCCACCTATTTCAAACTTCAGAACCTTGTTCTGGCCAACATCTGATAAATTTCATATGACATTTTTTCAGAAACATAAAGATAAGAGATCTACTACTTGAGACAGCAAATGGTTCTCGAGCTCTAACCTGAGGGACGCTGCTTGAGAGCTGCTGGGCTAGCTTCTTTCCTTTGGTGAGGACCTTTTCTCTGACCCACGGCTGATCAGTTCCATAGAATTTTTTTTAAGTCACTCTTTTGGGTCAGAGATTTCAATCTTATTGACACCCATAAATACTAAATTCTAACCTGGGGAAACCTCCTTTGGAAATTCTCCACCTATTCCAAACTTCAGAACCTTGTTCTGGCCAACATCTGATAAATTTCATACGACATTTTTTCAGAAACATAAAGATAAAAGATCTACTATTTGAGACAGCAAATGGTTCTCGAGCTCTAACCTGAGCGACACTGCTTGAGAGCTGCTGGGCTAGCTTCTTTCCTTTGGTGAGGACCTTTGCTCTGACCCACGGCTGATCAGTTCCATATAATCTTTTTAAGTCACTCTTTGGGTCACAGATTTCAATCTTATTGACACCCATAAATACTAAATTCTAACCTGGGGAAACCTCCTTTGGAAATTCTCCACCTATTCCAAACTTCAGGACCTTGTTCTGGCCAACATCTGATAAATTTTATACAACATTTTTTCAGAAACATAGAGATAAGAGATCTACTATTTGAGACAGCAAATGGTTCTCGAGCTCTAACCTGAGGAACGCTGCTTGAGAGCTGCTGGGCTAGCTTCTTTCCTTTGGCAAGGACCTTTGCTCAGATCCATGGCTGATCAGTTCCATAGAATCTTTTTTAAGTCACTCTTTTGGGTCAGAGATTTCAATCTTATTGACACCCATATATACTAAATTCTAACCTGGGGAAACCTCCTTTGGAAATTTTCCACCTATTCCAAACTTCAGAACCTTGTTCTGGCCAACACCTGATAAATTTATTGTAACATTTGTTAAAAAACATTGAGATAAGAGAGCTACTGTTTGAGACAGCAAATGGGTCTTGAGGTCTAACCTGAGCGAAGCTGTTTGAGAGCTGCTGAGCCAGCTTGTGTCCCTTGGTGAGGAACTTTGGTCTGACCCATGGCTGATCAGTTCCATACAATCTTTTTAAGTCACTTTTTTGGTAAAAAAATTTCAATCTTATTGACGACCTTAAAGACTATATTCTAACCTGGGGAAACCTCCTTTGGAAATTCTCCACCTATTCTAAACTTCAGAACCTTGTTCTGGCCAACATCTGATAAATTTGATGTGACACTTTTTCAGAAACATTAAGTTGAGAGATCCACTATTTGAGACAGCAAATGGGGTCCCGAGCTCTAACCTGAGGGAAGCTGCTTGAGAGCTGCTGAGCCAGCTTCTCTCCTTTGGTGAGGACCTTTGACCTGGCCTACTGCTGATCGGTTCCATAGAATCTTTTTAAGTCACTTTCTGGGTCAGAGATTTCAATCTTATTGACACACATAAATTCTAAATTCTAACCTGGGAAAAGCTCCTTTGAATCCCACTCCTCCCAACTTTTAGAAGGAACCTTTCCACTTATTCCAGACTTCGGAACGGTGATCTGACCATCATCTGATAAATTTCACGAGACATCTATTCAGAAACTTTGAAATCAGAAATCTACACTACAAGAAAGCAAATGGTTTTTGAGCTCTGACCTGAGGGAAGCTGCTCGAGAGCTGCTGATGCAGCCTTTGTCCCTTTGCTAGGAACTTTTCCTCTGGTCACAGGCTTACAAACTGTGGTCTTAGCATGCGAGCGACCTTTTCTCTTGCGTGATGATTCATCAGCATCAAAGTCCTGCAACATTTTGACCTTATCTCCATGTCATCGGTTCTACAAACTTTTGCATAAGAAAAAATTGTATGTCTTCAGGAAAATAAAAACAAAAGAAAGTCTCGAGTTTGTTTGGAAACAAATGTTAAACAGATGTTCTAGCACTCAAAGGCTACCTCCATTTGGCAAGGCCATCTCTTGTCACAAAGGAAGCCTTTGACCGAGGTGAGGTTTCTAATGGAGGTAATTTTCATTGATTGTTGAACAGAGTTTTGTAAGGAGATGACAGTCAGATCATATGCACAGCTAGTAATAGGAGAGTTCCTATAGGAAAGAAGCCTTGCGAAATGGCTCTAATTTGATGGTGCTGAGTTAAGTAATTGCAGATGAAAAAGTTGAGAAGAAAGTGATATAAGCGATAACAAAATGGAGATACATTGAGATGACAAGCTTGTGTGAAGCTGCGGTTGTCTAAGAGGAGGACTACAACCTCTCTGTTAAATTTATTCCCATCTGTGTTCCCAAATCACATAGCCAAGTGAGAATAAAGAAAACAAACTAATCATCCAGTCTGAAAATACACTGAGAAATACAAGGATCATATTCACCCCCATGGATTGCTTCACAATTATTTTACAAACAAATTGGCAGAAAGGAGAGTCCAATTAGTGCAACGTCAACAGATGATTGGGTCTCAAAAGCAACCATACTGGATCCATGATCCATGATGTATCAAAATTCAGAATCTACAACGTGTATTTACCAAAAAGTCATATCTACAAGACCATTCACCAACACATATACCAAATAGAGAAATTCCTTTAATATTTAAATTTATCTGAGTCGCCCAATTCTCCTAGTTCATCAATTTAAAAGGCCTGATATAAAAGAGAAGTAAAGCAAGGACGCAATATCTGGAATGGTCTCACAGAGTATGAGTTCTTGTTCATACTCTTCCCCCTTAACTACAGTAGAATGTTTATGGATGAGGCCTGTGCTCCACCATATAACAGATAGGCAACATCTTATCTCAAAGATTAAAGCAACCCAAATTAAAAAACAAAAATAGAAAGGGGGAGAGTAGCATAAGAAACTCATACTCACCGGTGCATAGATGGAAACTTTTGCTTTTTTAGCATATTCCACATAGTGCATAAGGGCTTTATAGGTTGAAAAGATTTGGCCTGTGGCAGGACAGAAGTAATGCTGTCACAGAGAAAACACTAATCAGATTAGCTAGTTTAATTAATACCAGATGAGGCATAGATATAGAACTTTCTTTCATTAAAAGTAGTTTCACTAAAACAAGCCTAACGAACTGCAAAAGGTAATTAGTGAAAAGCAGCAAAAAGTAAACAACTGAATGACTAATGGACGAGGCATTTGCCTCTAAAATGAATGAATGAGGTTAGAAACATTTGATGCCAACACATTCCATTCACTACAGCGGGCAAATCTTCAGAAGCAGACACAGAACCACGAGAAGCAAAAGTAGTGGAAAGCTGATCCCCAAGTTGCAACCTCACTTTTGCAACTTCTACCATTCTAGCTTACATATACAAAAATTTTCCGACTTTACAATTGTGTAACATAAAAGTAATTTGACAGAGTTTACCTCCATTGCAGAAGCAATTAATTATTGCTAAGTCAAATTCTATGAATCATTTCATTTAACTTCAATACTGAAAGCACACTGCAATTTCTCAAAAACCCAAAAGAATATTCAAAATTGTTTAGGAAAAGCCTACAGTAAATACAACTGCAACAGATTATCGCATTGTGAAATAGTGATTGCAGCACCAAGAGATAAAGAAACACCATATGGACATTGGTACAGGAAGCTAACTTGACAAGCTTCTTTCTTGAGTGTGTAGTTGACTAATTCCATACCAATATTCACATGCATCAAACTAATGGTTAGAAGTAATATGCTGTGTACATCCAGAGCCATCCTATCCAAAAAACAGAAATAACGACATAACTGCAAGTTCTTTTCTTTCATGACAAGGAAAGGAAATGTACCTTAGATTAGAAAATTTTGAAGCCATGAAATACCTCACTATATGGACAAAGTAGGACATGTAGATTAATAGCCCAATTACGGGATTGTCTATACTCAATAGTGGGGGCAGCAAAAACTGTGCATTATGAATTGCCCTAATACATGCACGTGTCTATTTCCTAAGGAAAACTTGTTGGAGTTCAACTACAATAAATCTACAATCATTTTGACTAGCCCAATTGCATGCTGAATGAAGTTCATTAAACCAATTATGCCAGTTTATTCAACTATTCCAACCCTGTGAGCCACCCATTCAAATCCAACAACTGTGTGCAAATTGTCTCCTCAATAGGCTACAGCCTAGACTAAACTTCGTGGGGCTCATGAGGTGTTCAATGGGCCTCTAGATAGCCATGCTCCTACGGCCACACCCCTTGGTTATGAAAATAACAAAGGAGAGCTGTGAAAGTAGCTTCTTAAGTCACTTTGAGGTTTGAACTATGGGAGGACAAAAATGACTGATGTGAGCTTGAATGGAGATTTGCATCCATCATTGCTGTGATTGCAAAAAACACAGTTCTGAAAGATATTCTCAATTGACTGGAGAAGAATCTTCTGTGACAGAAATGCAATCTTGCTGAAAATAAAATTCAAAGCATACACTCCTACTTTCTGCTCTTCATTTCAAGCTAGGTCATGGGAGCTGATACTTAAGAAAACTCCGTCCATTAATGTCTCTGACATTGTCATGATTCATCCAAATTGATTATCTTGAGTATTAACTTTCCATGGCACCTTTTGTCACTAGACCTCAGTATATTCCAATAAGATGCCATCACCTACACTCTGATAAATCAGCGGCAACCAGGGCGAAACTCCTAAGAAGTTGCTGTCTTCAGTATGTTAACGTGCACGTCATCATGCTCATTCTTATATAGGAAAGTAAATGATTGAGTCCAAAGAATGTTAAAATTTAATACTCACATTACAGGATCAATGATCTATCATGACTAGAATTTAGGAGGATCTCATTAGGATATCTGCATTACTACAAACATATTCCCATTTATAGTTTCATTTACATTGACAAAACTGTATACAATTAGTGCAGTGTAATAAATCACAAAAAAACACCCATTATAAACTGCGATATTGCATCTCTGCAGTTCAAACTCAAACTCACAAGGTAACCGCATCTTTAACTGGCACCAAATAAATCATGACAGAATCGAGTAACTTGAAAATTTGAGGTCTCAATAAATGTAATTCAACAATAGGCCGATCACTGAATAAACATTTTGGAAGTGAATTCTAATGTGTTCAAGAGACTTAGATTTGCACAAGATCAACTGACTTTATTGTGGAAGTATTGCCCACACTGCTTTAACAGCCAACAGGCAATCACATCACCAGCACATTCTGCTCAAAAATTGAATGTGGGTCCAAAATTGACCAAAATCTAACCTAATTTTTATTATTCCTTGTTCTTGTAAAGCCTAAACAATTAAAAAATTTACGACCTTCGTAAATTCCTTTTACAACAAAGTTTGCTTGACTAAGAATTGTACACACAAATCTAGGTTTACAGAAATAATCCTCCGTAAACTGCATAAATTCAAGCTTCATTAATTGGAAAACCAAACTGAATGCATTACATGAAAAAGGTGATTCAAGCATAATTGAAAAGCATAAACATGCTCTACAAAGCAATGGATCTGACCAAACACATCATTCACCGAAAAAAACATTAATCCAGGAGGGATCTTTTCATGCCAATCCATGCAAGCAAAATAAATTAATAAATAAGCATGGCTGCCGTCGATCAGGAACTTTCACAGTCAATAGGGTACCACTGAGAACAACTAGATTAAAAAGCATGGAATTAGGGTACAGGTTTACCGAAGCATCAGATCCACGCCGGACCTTGGGCTTAAAAATCCAGCCATCAGGGATGATTCTAGATCTATCAGAATCAGCCATACCAAGCAACAAGCAGATTTCCTTTACCACCAACCCTAGCTTTCTTCTTCGCTACTTCCTCTGTGATGAATTTTCACCCCTCTTTTGAAAATATCGAGGCACTCTTAGAAGAACACTTAAATATCATATATGCCTCGCAACCACGTGTGTTCCCTCTTTCTCCATCTGTCGTGAATGGTAACCCAAAACATGCCTATAAAGGAAGAAAAATTTATCCATCGTATTTTCCATTTTATTACCAATATTAATTAGATTCTCATTGGATTTTAATGGCGAGATCGGGAGAAAATGGACAGACAAGGGGCCAAGCTCATATTTAACTTTCCCAAAAAAAAAAGATAAGCGAACGATAATTGAGCATTAGAACTACCTTTATTAATTAAGAGGTTTGACAGTGGCAGCTAGAAAAGCCCAAGCAAAAACAAGCGAAAAATGCGGATATCCAATACAAGCTGCCAACAACAAACCAAACAAGTGGCAGCCATGCATACCAACAGTCAGAAAAAATGCAATCTGAAAAAAAAAATTCATCCAAGACATTCCATTTTGGCATGATAATGTCACCAAGGACCCTTTACGATCTACTACAAGGCCAAACATTTAAATCAAAATATAACTCATCAAACTTGATAACAATAACAAAAGCCCATAATGTAACAACCATGTAAGAGCTTCCTATAATTTTTTCAACCTCACAGAGTGTTTTATGCTTCAGATCATGTAAGACCAGTTATCCAATGAACAGACCAGAGGAGGATGAAAAGCTTCAATACTGACTTTGTTTGAGATGAAGGTCCTGATAGAAAGCTCCAATATGTTTGAGTTGCACAAGAAGACAGCGTAAGTAGGCCTCTCATTATGCCAGATAGGTACTCCAAACTTCGGTGATGTACTCCAGATAGAAATTCCACTGCTTCAGCCATTCCTAAATCAATCAAGAGCTCCTGATTCATCTTTCTTATTATTATTTTTTTTTTGGTAAGAACAAGAGCTCCTGATTCATCCTTCTTTAAAAAAAATGAAAAAAACTTAATTCCAGGTTTTTGGCTGGCCAAAGATCACAGGCAATACCAAATTCACTATTTAACACCTAAAAGGACTTAAAATCAGCACCTTGATTGCATGTCCATCTATTGTTACTAGAAGCAACAAGAAACGAACCAAAATTACTTGTTGAACCAAAGTCATGGATCACACTTCATTATGAGTACTATCTCAACTTATTCCAAGTCCCTAAGTATTGTTAAAGCCTCAAGCATTAAAACAGATGACTATCGACACTCAACATGTGATGGGCCTTCAAGCCATAGCAAAAAATACAGAAAATTCCAGTCAATGATTTTCATGACCAAGTTCTCTATAAACAAATTCATTTGTGATCTGCTTCAAAGGTTCATGAGACCAACTTAAATCAAAGATAGTCATCGTCTGATTTTTCCAAAGGAACTCCAGTTAACCCTTGTCCATCAATTTTGCATACAGTGAGAGCACAAACAAGCCTTTCACCGCTGTTTTAAGGGCCTAATTCCCTAAAAAACCCCAAGCTTTAGGTTTAGTCCCAATTATATCCCAAACTTTTTTTTTCTCTCAGAAAAAACTGTAAACTTTAGTTGTAGTCCCAAATCTACCCCGTCCCTGTTTTTTCCTAAGGAAAAAGCCACAAACTTTAGGTCTCGTCCCAAATCTACCCAAACTTTTTTTTTTATCTAAAAGAAAAATCATCGATTTGTACTTTAGTCCGAAATTTATCCACATTAACCCTTCATTCAAAAAGCATCATTAGTCGTCACTCATTTTTATATCCTCGAACGGTCTCATTTTAGAGATAATTTTTCATGTCACCTTATGATGTAGATTTATTATCGATGTGGAAATGCCACATCAAGTTGGTACTGGACCATGGGAGTAAATTTGAAAATAGATTGAAAATTGATAGTTTTTTTTAGACAAAATAAAATTCATGGTAGATTTGGGACTAAACCTAAAGTTTGGGACAGATTTGGGACTAAACCTAAAGTTGAGGGTTTTTTGTGAAACAAAAAAAAGGTTTGGGTTATAATTGGCACTAGACCTAAATTTGAGGGTTTTTTAGAGAATTAGGCCCTGTTTTAAGGATCTTTTCTTCATTAATATATATATTTGCAATTTGCAGTTCAAGTCAACTTAAAATCCTGTCACCACCAAGAGGAGAAATCTAAACCCAAGCAGTGAGAACCGAGAAGGTCTTCCATACGAAGTAGCAATAGAGCTGACTACTGAAGAGTTATCATAAGGAATTGGATGGATCAGCAAAGAAAATAACTACAACCACAATCTAAGGATTAGATATTGATTTTATCGAACCATCATTTTATCTTCCAAAGGTAATTAAAGCCTGATGCTCTCCTTACCTCATTAAAGTTCGTGACACCAGCCAGAATCAGAACCATCTGGACTCCGGAAGAGAGATATGTCGTTGTCTTTGGAGGTGGCACAGGTTAACATGTAGTCTAGAGTCTATAAGACTGGAGAACTCAGGCTTGCCTAGTTGAAGAAAAAACAAGCATAGGGGGAAATAAGATTTCATTTGTGGCTGTGATAGCAGCGTCGTCTTCTCCTCTCGACACTCTTTTCCCAGAGGAAGGAAAAGAATGTCTCCCAGCATACTTGTTTTATCTCCACTGAATGGACTCAATACCTCACAGCAACAAATATTAGAAAAACATATATAACAAACATGAAATGCTGTTCACGAAAAGAGATTGCGATTTTTTCTTTTGACAAGCAAGATCATGAGAGTAATCTTAAAGAGACTGCACATCATTCAAGTTGCAGAACAATTTTACAAATCACAAACTTGGGCAACCACATGATCAGATCAATAATCACAACAAGCTATTGCAAATCACGACTGCTAATATTCTGTTGAGAAGAAGGACGCATGAGCTTCCCTTAGGCGGAGGCGCATGAAGACCACACATATCTTTTTTGAATCTATATCCCACGCTCATCAGATCTTCGGGAATAGAAGGACTCCAATCAGGAGAGATTTCTGAGTGTGAGTTGAGTTAAGGAAGGATTTACAGATCATATCCTAGTTCTGCTTCACGTGAGAACCCCAGCTTCCAGTACAATGTCGCTTGAGAAATCTGCCTTCTAAATCAAGTAGTCCCCGTCGACCTTTTGTGAGCTTTACCTTTGATACTGCAACTACGTTTCTAACACAGGAAGCATCTTTGCCCACACAACTTTTCCAATTTCTAAATCGTGAATAAGGCGAAAACCTCCTCTCTTCTCGCAACGATTGATAAATCAAAGCGCACAGAGATTGCGCAAAGCCAAAGCAATGAGAAAGAGGAAAAAACACACGCGCGCTCAGAGCAGCGAAAACCTCATCCGAAGATCTCTATAACTTAAACTTGGAGTATCTGGTTACAATGAGACGCATCAAGCATGCAATATACGTACCAATAAGCAGACGAAACCATGATAATCCCCGTGAATGACAATCCCAAGCATGAAATCCATCGACAGAACGACAAAACAAAGTTTCGAGAGACGACACTCGCAATGGAGACCTCATTCTCATCTCCAAGGTCCAAACTGGCGGCGAGAACGAAGGGCTCGAGCATTGGAGAGCGGACATCGAATTCCACTGCGCTCGCGAGCTCCGCTTGCTCGATCAGGATTCATCGAATCGTCTTCGACGACGCAGGGTGCGCGGCCGGCGACCGCAATCATAGTGATATGGGCTAAAGCTAGCTGGTGATTTTCTGCCCGTCTCTTGCGGCCTTCCTTCTTCTTTCCCAATTGCAGCGGTTGCCGTGGGAGAGTCCATAGCAGCGTTCAATAGGAAACAATGGAAACATGAAGGAATGGCGCGTGTCTGCAACTTACGGTCGTTATTGACCCGGAAGAAACCGGTCCTCAGAAACCACAGTGACTACTTATTCTTTTCAATAATATATCGGAATATATAGGTGATCAGTTTAATAATGGCTCTAATTGCAATCTTCAATGTCAATTTAGTATGGATGCTATCATATAGGGAATGACCCTTTGTTCATCTTTTACTTCATTAATTCCAATTTTTACTTCGATTTTTTGATGCACCTAAATCTCTTGATTTACTAGTAATAATAAGTCGAGCATCGCAATCAGTACACCCTTGACATGGAAATCCTCAAGCTCCGACAATTAATGTGAGCTTTTATAAAGATGATCCGGCAGTTAATGAATATCTATCGGCTGCAGTATAAAAGTTGCAGCGCGGAAAAGCTGTATGAAACAAACCTCTTGATATCGAAGAGAACGGAAGGATAGAATGGCAGGGGAAGTTTTTATATCTAGGTTGCCAGTCCCATAACAGTTTGGCTTGTTAGTCTTACCAGCCGAGAAAGAGAGACTCGGGGTCATTGCAAATGCAAGACAGAAGCATCGTGCGTCCCATGACTAGGACTGGATGCAAGTTTTGCTCACAACGACAGAAGTGGCTGTGCAGAAGCCAACACTCAACAGTTCTATGGCCATCCCTCCGTATCGGTTGCAGATGGATTACAGAAATTAGGATACATCTAGAATGGATAGCTCTTACATGCTTTTGGTATTATTTACAACCCTAAAGCAATATTATTGATGGTAAACAATTTCAAAAGTAGTCAGTACAGAGTAACATCCCCGAATTTCATCGTAGTATTCATCATATTAACTTCTCGAGCCTCTCTTTACAGGAGGTGTAGGCAACCCAAGATCCTTACGCAACTCTTCATCTGGTTGCAGGCTACCAGGAATAGCACCAAATGCTCGTCGTGACACTTCGTAGCCGGAAGCTACGAAGTGCAAATATGCAGATGCGTCTTCCATTCTCCTCTTGAGATTCAGTGAAGTGGACATGAAGTTGTTGGAAGGAGTTCTGGACAATTTAGTTGTACATGCCTGATCCAACTGAGCAGCCTTCAGAAACCGTTCCGTGGCGGCCTCCCATGATAGTCTGTACCTTAGATCATCTGTCATCTGGGCAGGCTCTTCACTCAGTGCCTTTTTAGTGGCATCCATGAATCCTTTGTCATCGTCATATGTCCGGCAATTTGGAAACTGCTTGAAGAAGTCATTTGATGGATGATTAGCACAGACAACCCATTTCCCCATTGCGAGTGCTTCAGCTGTCGTTGTACAGACAACATCGGTGGTGCTTGGATTCAGGAACAACTTATAACTGGACAATAGAAAAGGAACTGCATAAGTTTGAACTTGACCATGCATTTCTTTGGTTTCCAGAACAATCAGGATAACAAGTAGATGTAAAAGAGTTCCTTTCAATAGCTAGACTCAATATGCACTTACCAAAGACAAAAAGCTTTTTACTGAAAGATAATTTAGCCATTATATTTGAAATAAGTTCTTTAAAAAAAACACACTTCGTTGTACATATCACATCAGAAAAGGGTATTACTCAAAACTAATTTCTTTCAAGACAGAAGGTGAGTCAATCATCACACACATGCGCAAAAGAGACGAAAAAACAGTAAAGTACAAGAAAGCATGATGGAAAATCTGGTTTCCCATAATTGTCCCCACATTAAGGATTTACAAAGACTGTAAAAACAAACTATGATAAGATCCATTCAGTGTTTTGTAAGGATTTACAAGGAATTATGTTACTTTATAAGACCGATATTCTGTGAATTCACTGTTTCATACGATGCATTCAGTGTTTTGTATCGTTATTAGTTTCACCAGCATTTTGGTTTATAGGGAGCCTCATAAAAGAAACCTCCGATTGCCGATGTCTAACAGCTGTTTTCCAGGCATTTAAAGCTGCAAAATTGTGACAACTTACTCATGGAACAAGGGATCAGCATGGTCACGCCCCGGGTTAACTCTAACTGCTAGTTCCAACTTCTCTGCAGCTTTCCTAACTTGATCAGAATCCTCTCCATTCCCATACAAGTCAATCTCAAACCCAGCCAATTCTTTCTGGTGATCACCAAGGAGTTTAAGGAGCTCCTTGTAGCCTTTGCTCCAAACCATCTTACCAATATAGTAAGCACCTTTGCTAAAGGCTTTGCCTTCTTTTTGTTGCTGCTCCATCTTTTTCTGGCCAATCTCAAGGAACTTGGGATTAACTCCATGGACATTGCAGATGATAGAATTGGGATAATCCTGAGTGGCAGCAGATAATCTGATTACCTGCCATCCAATTCCCCAAGTGAAACCTCATTAAGTGCAAGTGCTCAACAATAGCCATAGTTCCACAATCGGCAGGTTTCCACCATGGTTCTTCGTAAACAACTTACTTTAGATTGGAATGACGAGTGGCATTAAATATAAAAGTAAGAAGACACTGCTCTCTCAACTTAAAAAACTAAAAGCAAACCAGTAAATCTGTAATTCACTAACATCAAGTAAAGGTTCACATATTGCTCAGGTGGGGCTCTAAAAATCTTTTGTATTTGGCTTCATCTTTTGCTGTGCATCCCAACACCAACATGTTAGAACATCCATCCAAACATCAAGTGCCCACCTAAGGAGGAGGAGAAGCAAACACCTACATTCATGCTCATAAACTACGAACAGCCACTTCTATCTGGAAATTTCAGGATTGACAGACATTAATAAAGAGAGAGAAATATGAAGATTAATGGCTATGAAGACAGCAACACAGCATCTTCATGTTCATATTGATTAGTCCTTTTCCATATGACAATCAAGATCAAATCCAACACCAAACAGACATCGTTCAAAGATTCAGATGTACACACCTCGAGAATGCATGGGAAGTGATGAAAACAAAGGCTCGACAAAAAAGAATCTGATAACAGGTAAGAACTGAACAAAGGCGTTGATCATCGCTTTAATAATCCCTAGAAAAGGCCGATAGCATCTGCAAAGTATATCTTTCTCAAGTAAATTTCAGCAATGCCCCTGTACCCTCAAGTGAAATTTGATGGATGATCCTCTCCTTTTTGAAAGGTCCTCTGCAACCCATGAGAGAGTGGGTCATCCACGAATTGTTTACACGCAAAAAGGGGTGACCCCTAAATTATCGACACAAAAGGGACTGACACTCTTTCGTATCTTATAATTACAACGAGCACAAGCCAAGCGATAACTATTAAAATATGCAGTTTGGCAAAGAGGGCTCTTCAGGCACTTATCAAGCAATCAAACAAATAAACATGCAAATTTTAATGCATTGACTTTCTCTGCAGTCCATGCTATCGACACATTACAAATCAAACACTTCATGAAAGTATGCTTAGAAATCACCCTAAAGGCACTCAACCCTTCAAACTTTTTAGTATGAGATTGTGCTCGGCATTTCTAAAGACCAAAGAATCTCACATGCTTCTACTAAGTAAAATGTTCTTCTCTGACGCATCCCTTACCAGCTCTAGGTCAGAAGACTGAGTCAAAGGCCTATTATTTATTATGAGTTCACATATACCACTTGGGCAGCTAGCCTTTTGCCTACATGAACTATCTGCATTACCATGTGAGATCACCTGATTGCATCAAATCACCTTCCAGAAGTACCGCGCTGGACAAACAGGAAATGTAAGATGCACTCAATCTCAATGTCATGAGCTTACACCCAGATAGCCTAAAGAACTACCGACAA
The DNA here is from genome assembly GCA_030064385.1 of Melaleuca quinquenervia. Lineage (NCBI taxonomy): Eukaryota > Viridiplantae > Streptophyta > Magnoliopsida > Myrtales > Myrtaceae > Melaleuca > Melaleuca quinquenervia. Next base: position 998,034 of record CM057722.1, on the reverse strand, counting down.
TTTTTTCATTTCACAGCCTCCAAGGTCACATCAAAACAAACAACACATGGGTAATTCCATAATTGACCTGTATCACACTCTATCAAAAATGCAAACCATCGAGAGTATGTTTCTGTGAAAGGCTGGTACAGAGATTCGATCGGTGTTACTGCAGTAACCATTTCTCTCAACAAAAAATGAAAGGAAAAAACTTGAGGACAATACCTTATGACAATATATGCTGACAACCCAGCTATTTACATGTTTAAGAAGAAATGCTTGCATGCGACCATTCTTCTCTCTCTTCACATATTCCAAGTAATTTGTGTGAATAACACCAATGACAAGGCGGAACTTAGTTTTCCATCTTTTCCCATGATGATACCATGTTAGGTGCTCAGGTTCCTCCAGGACAGCAACATCTGCCTCTTCATCGGAGATGAGTTCCGCAATATCTCCAACAGGAAGAATGCTCCTTTTATCTCTGGAAAACTGCATTGTAATTGATACTGTGCATTCACATTTATCCTTGAGATAGTTGTAGATGATATTTTCTTACATATAGAAGAAATTTCAGTAACCAAATGCCAAAAAATGAGAAGCTCCACAGTATGCCTATCCCCTTTCATGTAAAATGAGCCAATGGACCATCCGTCACATGAATCTGTTAAAGCTCACGCAAAACTAGGTTATACCTATACTGAAGAAACAAATACCGGATTTATAGCTACAGAGGAAGAAGTAAGCATAAAATTAGTAAAATGATCATGCCATAGGCCACTAAGTAGTTGGAAAAAAAAAACCCGGTAAAAGATGCATGCATTTACAACTGGTCAAGAATGGCAATTCTCAAGGATCTGACTACAGTAGCAAGAATGACAATTCTTAATGATCTTGCTACTGTCGTAAGAATATACTCTCTTCCAGAAGAGGAAGAGTTGATGACTGATCATTCAGTGGTACAATTATTGAATTTAACTGTTCTTCTGAGTCTAGATGAAGCTACTATTTGCCTTACCGTAAAAACATGCTAACACAATGCATAATGATTAGCACATCTAATTTAGAACCCATAGGTACCTTTCCAGGATAAAAACGTATGCTGAAAGCAGATTTAAAGCCTGTTCTTTCTTCAAGCCACTGACGGACATACATTTCCTGTTCTGAAGGAGACCCGAAAGTGATGTTGCTGGGATATACCAATCCTTGATCATTTGATGATAACCAAGGAATCACCAATGTGACATTTCTCTCTCCATCTTTTGAGAGATATGCAGCACGGAAAAGAGGGTTGACAGCTGTACCAGTCATCCATGGTAAGCTTGCAGTCGTGAAAATTGCAATGTGTTGTTTTCTATCCATTGTTTTCAATCACGGGCGACCTCTTTTAACAACTAGTTAGACTTGCCATACGCCTGTCACCTTCAACAGTAGTAAAAATGAATATCTTCACTTGCATGAAGGACGAGGAACTTGCATAACTGAAACAAATGGCTGAAGAAACATTGAAGAAAAGTCAACACTGCAATAAAAGTCGCCAGTCTCTCAATTCTATAATTGATGAACATGTCCTTTCTGTGTTTTAGTATTATTAACCTGCTTTTTTTTTTCTCACTTAAATTGGACAAATACAGGGAGACAAATCCTGCTACAAGTCGTCAACAAAACTAATTTAACTAAACAATGGATCCCTAGATCAACTTAGCCCTTTCTTAGATAAAAACCAACTACTGAAGCTCCTAAATACTGACACTCCGATCTTAATCTCTTTCCCATTTAAAGCAAACAATAGTGATCCATCGTGCTCATGACCTAGAACATGAGAGTTTATTCTGAGTTCACCATCAAAGATATACACAAGCAAAGAAACCACAGCAACCTAAACAAAGAAACATCTAAGATACTTCTATTTTGGATATTCGTAAACCAGAAAAATTTAGAGCTTTAATCACCTATCTCCCATAAGGCCAAGAGAGCGCAATCCAATAACATAATAATTCATCTATCTAAAACAGCATTAGAAAGAACACGTTCACACTGAACAGCATGATTCCATTTGCTAGTTCTATTCTACCTTCTAAAGGATGGTTATTTAAAACTGCTTAACCACAAAATAGAAATTGTCCTGTCCTCCTAATTCTTAACTGCAGCAGATACCTCGTGCAAAAAACTGGGTTCTTGCATCCTATGCCTCTACACGGCCAGCGCCCAGCTACTATCAAGAAAGCTAGGGAATTCGATTACACTAAAACATTTATCTAAAAATGAGAGGAACTACGGTTGAACTTCAAAAAGCTCTGCATGGTAAGAAAACAAGCATGTCCATGTTTAGAATCGTCAGGCCTGAAGAGGACAGATTACGTGCACGTAACAATCATGGAGCACTAACAAGCATGTAACGATCCTCCGCAAACGAAACACGAACAGCGAGCGTGCACGGAAACTCGAAGGCGATACATACGCAACCTCGCGGAGATCGTCACATCAACAACACAACGAAGGAACCGACATGAAACCTAAGACGGAAGCTCCAGGCAATCGCGAAACGCAACACACGAGGAAGCAACGGCAAGATCGGGCGTCGAATTAAGCAAGAAACCGCAAGATGCTTTTACCTTCGATTGGAACGTCGATTGAGCGTGAGAGAATCAGGATACAAGGATTTGCGTGAAGTTCACGGGGAGAGAGAGAGAGACAGAGAGACAGAGAGACAGAGAGAGAGGGGGGGCTAGAGAGAGAAAATGTGGGAGAAAGGAGGACGTCGAATATCCTCGTTGAAATTTCTACTCCCCCTGCGCTTCGGCTGGCTGGGAGGGCGATTGGACAACTAAGGGTCGCACGACAGTCACGCGACGTCGTTTAATTAGTTTAGCGATGCACGGCCAACGGATTCATCATTGATCTGAGAGCCTCTGCCACCGTGTCCGCCTCTACCAGCGAATAACCAGATGACAAGTCATCCAAAGAATCGGCACGTGAAACATTTTCTTTCTACGTTTGAAAAAATATTAAATTTTTCGGTTTAATCATTTCTAACCGACCAGCAATTTTTTCCTCGTTCGTTTTGACCTTCTTCAACAAAATTTGCTGATTGACTTTCCATCAAAACACAATATATTAGTGATTGATTTATTTCCCAAAAAATAAATAATTTAGAGAATATTTTTCTGAAAATAATTGATTAAATCTCTTGAAATAATCAATGAATTGAAGATATTTTCATTATTGACTGTAATTTATATTTAAACATTATGCGAACATTTCTAAATACAAGTCATTTTTTTAATATTGATTAATCATTCATTTTTCGCGAAATAAATAAGGCACAATATAAGTAGCATGATAAGATTATATGTATATTCAAATATGAAATCTCCAATGGTAGTCCTTTCGATGCGCAAAAAAGTTAAATAAAAAAATTATAAATTGAAGAGAAGCCATATTCCCGTGAATTACATTTTTGCCCTCCCATATTTTTACTTCTACAACTTGTTCTTGTTTTTAATTTTACATTCAAACACTCATACTAATATATCGGAACTGTTTATAATCAATAATTTTTTAAACCTTTATTAGTTACGAGTTTCAATTAATTAACTATCTCAATGCGCTGTTACAAAATATTAAATAAATATATTTGAGGCATTTAATTGGAGAATTCTCTGTCATTGATTGAGGCTACTCTTCATTTGACACTATAAAGGGTCTCTTAACTTTTTCTAAGGATGGCTATTCGATTTACTGTGTTTTTTACTTTGAACATACATTGAAATTTTATCGACAATTTGCTTTTTTCTTTTTAGGATATGAATTTTTTAAACATACTACTTCCACAGATAGGCAACCTATTTGCATAGACACAATAAAAATACTTAGCCGATCAAAATTAGTCACATAAGATTATGCATGCTAAATGAGTTCTCATAAATGTATAGACAAGATGAAGCTATAATAAATTATTCACTATAATAAATGATTTGATAACTGCAATTGCATTACCTTTCATATGAAAAGAAATTTGGCAAAAGCTACATTATAAAGCATACTTAATGAATGCTTGATATTATTCAATTTAAAAATTCAGGTAAAAAGTTATAATTATTAATTTATTTTTGCATAAAAATAATGCTATGGAGTCATTATAATTGCTGCAACTTTACATTTTCACATCCAAGAAGAATAGCGGAAGATAGTAAATCAAGCACTGCAAGGGCTGTTCAAAAAAGAAAAGCCGCGAGGAGTGATGAAAAAAAAAAAGTTGGAAACTTTCGAGTTCAATTTAAATTCTACAGGGGCCCGAAGCTAGGCGAAACCGGAGAGAGCGAAGACTGGTAGTTGCAGAAATCCAACAGCTCGAAGCTCTTGAACCATCTGCGCTACAGCAACTCCAGCTACCATCGCCATCGATCACGCCACCTTGAGCTCCTCCGCCGTCGATTCTGTTCTTCCGGCATTTCAAGGGTTGACAGGTGAAGTCCCGCTCCGCGACATTCTCTGCGATCTGCGCTTAGCAATCGCTCGGTTCTCATCAGCTCGTGATTTTTTTGCATTCGGCCGTGATCATTGAACGTGTATGCGAAGAGCCCTAATTTCATCTTCATCCCAGAGATGCTATGCACCCTCGGTTTTAATCTTTGTTGTCCATAAACAACGATTCAGTTTGCAATGCCGGCCTGCTTTTGTTTTGGAGTGATCTGCTGAATCAGGGGGTCTGGTCGGAGGTCACAGATGCGTTCTGTCGCTTTACTTTTGTTGTAGGAGCATTGAAACTGCAGAATTGAAGCAAATTTTCCCGTGTCTGAATCACTGTCGTTGTAACCTCTCTCTGAAGTTGGAAGATGCCTCTCTGGCTCAGACAATCTCTTGAAAATTGATTTTACCTTTGGGGCGGCATGAAAATAGGGATTAGACATGACTGATTCATGGTTTAGCATGCTGGTTGGGCATTGCTCTTGCTCTATTTGGAATGTGGAGTGCATTTTCCCTCATTTTTCCTCCGTCTGAGTCCATTATACTTGTATTGAGATTCTCATATACCGAGATCCGCATTCATATTTCTACAGGCATCTACACATCTGAGAGATGAATACTGGAGTGTGGTTGGCCGACATTGTGTTGTGAACCATATTGGAATCTAGCTCCCGACCTGTATCTGATGGAGAACCGTAGGGGGATGTAGCTCCTAACCTGTATCTGATTGAATGGCTTACTCTTCTATCAGATAGCTAACCTAGCTAGGCTAATTATGATATTCACATAACTCATGCCATCTCTTTGCCAGACCACGCTCTTGACCTCAGATCAGTAATTTCTGATGGTAAGGCCAGTTAAGAAGCTTATAATAGGGCTCATAATAGGGCTGAGGAAAGTGAGAAAAGACTGATCCCAAGAAGAAAATGGGTCTATGCATGTCTGGATGTTCTGATCTTAAGCTTGAAAGAGAGAGATTTGGGAATAATCTGGTTTACTTGCTTCGCTTAGCCATTGAAGATGAGAATCATTATTAAACAGCGGGGTAGAGTAATAACTAAGAAAGTAAAAAGCTTAGTGCACTAACAGTAAGATCTTTATCTCAGATCAGTGCCTATTGCAGTAATTCTGTTTTTCAGTCCAGAAACTTTGGTAATTTGCAAGAGAACCAGGGAGAGTAGGATTAAACTTTGCTTGTATTCAGGTTGCTCTCAATGCATATTAGAAACTTTTCGAGGAACTTTGAGGAGCCAATTCATTACTTGATCATGTCAGCAATCTTGAGTTATTTTATTGAACTTAAACTCGTAGAGAAATATCTATTAACTACCTCTAACAACACTGTTTCAAGTGACCTACTATAATTTGAATTTGTGTTCCTTTGTTTTTTCTAGATCAAGAAAATGTTGATGGGTCATACTGATGGTCTGTCGGAGCACAGTACATCAAAGGACCAACTGCTCCCTGATCCTGAATCTGAGTTAGACAATGATGAAGCGCCAGATTCTTCTGAGGAGATACTTTATATGGCTTCATTTGAGGAGCTTGCGACGAATCACCTCAAGTATGATACCATCATATGGCTGTCTATATCCCTGCTTCTTGTTCTGGCCTGGGGAGTTGGCATCTTTATGTTGATATATCTTCCCATCAGAAGATACGTGATTCGAAGTGATATTCAGTCACGAAAGTTATACGTCACGCCTACAAAAGTTGTTTACAAGGTTTGCTACCCTTCTTTTCATAAATCTGTTTAGGAAAGGGGGAAAGGGCATCTCCGCAATTCTAAATTTTCTTCTTTTTGAAGGTTTCAAGGCCATCATTCATACCCTTCTGGCGTCCCGCAATGATTGAGAAGCATTTACCTCTTTCCTTGGTGATTGATATAATAATTGAACAAGGTAATCATGCTTGCTTTATTGGAAGCTCACTCCTGTGATCTTCCTCTATAATGTCACCTGCTGTGCTTTTCCTCTCTGGCCTAGGATGCTTAGCAAGCTGAACTTAAATGTCATGTCCTGATGGCGGTACTGTATTATGTATACACAAAATAGATTGTTTTCTGGGAAAAGGACATAACATATCGTTGCGCTATTTTAATGCTTGACTTTTTGAGTTAATAGTGTGTGTTTTTATTTTTCCAGGTTGGCTGCAGTCAATCTATGGAATTCACACCTTCAGAGTTGAAAGCGTGGCACATGGAAAAGCTGCACCAGTAGATGAGCTGCAGGTTCAAGGGGTTTCAAACCCTGGTTTACTGAGGAAGGTTGGCCATTATTTATAGTTCTTTCTTTCTTTCTTAAAGATTCAAGAACATCTGCACTTCCATCTTTCAATCTTCTCAAACTATGTTTTGTCGGTCATTGGACAGCATAGAAGAGGTGATGTACCTATAGAGTCCTTGCATGTCTTGCAGGTTATTATCACAGAAGCTTCCAAAGTCATACAAGATGTTGGCAGAAGTTGGAAGCCTACTTCATCTGTTGTTGAAGGAGACAGTATGGCTCGTATGGCATCGGTCACTGAGGGATCCACTTTTCTGAAGTCACCTTCCAAAAGTTGGAAGGTACTCTATAATTATGGTCTACAAGCTAAATTTTTTCTTGTTAAGAAAGACCTGGCTAGAAAAACATAATATACTTTGATAATATTCAGCAACCAGATCAAACTACATATGGAAGAAGATGATATATTGCAATAAGCCTGCCCATTACTTGTTGGCATAAGTTAACAGCAATGATAGATCTTTGTAAAAGATCAGGAACAACAGGCAAACTTTATATTCATAATGTGGATGACTCTTTGATAGAAGCTTTTTCAGAAACTGGTAGATTCATTTTTAGTGCACAACTGCCAACTTTTATATACACTGTAGATACAAGCATGCCTTGCAAACTTCAATAACAGTAAAGTCAGCTACTGTAACTGGGATTCGCCTAGTGATTGTAGGCTACTGCAGTGACGAGAGTCAAGAATAGTAATCGGCGATTTTATGACCAAAGGATAAGGTCTTCTAATGGGGCACGACTAATGTTTAGAGTCTGTTCTCAAGATTTGTTGGGTCTGTCAGTCATTCAGGTTCTGCTGCTAATGAAGTCCACGTATTCTTACAGCAGAAACATAATTCAGGCCTCCAGTTTTTTGGAGGAAACATTAGAAGAAGATAAATCAAAATACTGTTTCTGCTGTTGTTTTTGTTTCTATGGAGCTGACTTTATGTTTGAGTTCGTTCCTAATGATGATGTTCTCATTAATTAGAAGATGCAGATGACTGGTTCCCCACGTTATCTTTCCATTGAGCGTAGAGGCGTAGTGCCTGGTGAACTGCTGCTAAATAAACTTGAAGAAGTCAACAAGTCAGTGAAGGTATGGAGTTGCTTCTGTAAAGTCAACATTTTAGAAGGCTTATGCAAGTCTTTAACCAGAGGACGTAAAGCGTGTCTCCATCTTGACTGCCAAAAGTATGTCAAGAAATTGAAATTTCATTGGGAAGATATATCCGCTTAGGAGCTTATCTGCCTTTTCTCTAAGAGAAATTAACTCTATCAGATCTTTTTCTTATTTTCTTATTTTGATTATATGTGTTTCCAATGTCCCCACCAGAAAATCGAATCACTCCTAGAGAAGTCTCAAGGGATCCCGCGCATCAACTGAAAGGAAGCCTCTTGATTAGTCTCATACATTTCCAGAGCTGGTGCCCTGCTGTTGTCTGAATCAGGCAAATTGACATAGAGAAAGGGGGTCACCAATGCCACAGTTTTGCCATCTCCCATTTATTGTTATTCTATCCGCGCAATTACAAATCAGCTTGTGGTCCATCAGTTGATGATTGCCTTTTGAGGTTTGCTCTTTGCTGTATAGAATGTAGCTTTAGAATCTCAAGAGAACTTGCGGAGGGAGTTTTCTGGTTTTCCTCGTGAAGCTCCTGCCTGTTTGGGAATTTCGAGTTGTACATAACACAACGATGAATTTTTATTTTTTCTTTTAATTCGTCCATTCCCACTCCCCCTTCCTGAACCTGCAGGACGGGTGTCATTAGCTTCTAATTCCTTTCATCATGGAGCAATGCCACTCGTTGATTGCGGTGTACACATGCAAAATGGTTGTTTACTTCACAGTTAGATTCTGATTGTTACGATAGTTATGCCTGATGGCATCCGGGTTCAATGCCAAATGACAATGGCAACAAAAGCAGCAAAGTAGCATTGATCATTGTACTTTGACAACGCCTACTCAATAGCCATTAATGTATGATTTTCGAGCCTATGAGCCCACTCTACATGTGCTATTGTAGAAAGTGGATTTCATGTCTTGTTAATCTCAAATGTTTCGGGATACCGCATATTTTTTTTGAATGCCCTCTTCTTGCATGTTTGCTACTAAAATAATTTTTCTTTTCACAAAATGGCTAGCTGGAAAAGGAAAAACGTTATTAGATCTTGTAATCTATTGGAATTTGAGCTCCCGTAGTGACAGGAATCAGGAAAAACTAATCGAAAGAGAGAAAATTCAAGGTTGAGACTCCATTTTCTTGTCTTTGAAAAACAATCACCACAATCCCCAAAAGAACACCCAAACCCGAATTCGAGACAAGGGGGCTATAGCTTCATCACTAACGTGTTAATGAGGTTGGAGGAGATGAGAGATTTAGGGGAGAGGGTGCAGTCATCAGAGAATCGATCATTTTGTTGTAATTTCTTCTTTCTCATTAGATGCCCCGGCTCAATAATAGAGTTTGGAAAGACCATAAAGTATCTCTATATAGCCATGCAAACAAAAACTTGAGTGCAAATTCAGCAAATACTTGGAAGACGAAGCCGAAGCTTTATGCATATATAGACTTGTAACCTATATATGTTGGAATGAGTTGTTATATGGATTAATTCTATTTAGTAAATAGGTTATAAATGAGTTTAAACATTTTTTTTTTGTATTTTTAATGATTTACAACTTACTTAAACATAATTCATCCACGTGCTTTCTTTTCATTCGCTTTTACATTCACTCAATTTCACACTCACTTACCCCTCACTTTTACCTTTATCTCGTGTATAAGTTATTCAAGATTTGATTAACTATGTAAGTATTTTAGTAATATGGATTGAATTAAATATGTGTTGGTATAAATCACTAAATTTGCATTGCATAAGAATGGGCCAACGGATTAAATGGATATATTTCAGTTGGATCATTTTCAATCAAATTCAGATCCGATTTAACTCATCCGTTTGAGGGGTCCGAGTATTCCAACGATAATAGACAGCTACCATACGATGTCGTTGTGCCTTTTCCACTAGACTACGTGGATAATGGACTTCACGAAGAAGGGGCGTAACAGTACCCGGTCCGAACGAATCGGGCTTCGGGCTAGCCCGGGAGACCCGCGGGTCTCCGTTATAACAGTTCTAATCTGGACAAGCAAAGCGTGAGAGAATGACTGGAACGATGTCCCGGTGAAGTTGCAGGCGACGCGACGACGGAAGCTTCCCTCCATCGAAGATCCTCACTCAAATTGTCCATCCGCTATAAGAAATCCGTTATCTCTCCACGTTTATTCACCTGCATTTGCTTGTTTTGCCTTGCTCAGCCACAACACAAGCAAGCCCCAGAAGAAGAAGAAGAAGCAGAGGGCGGCGAGGAAGAAGATGACCAGGAAGCGAATCTTGGTCGTCGGTGGCACTGGCTACTTGGGCCAGCACCTCCTGCGGGCATATTTGGGAGTTCCAGATTCTCCCTACGACCTCGCGTTCACGTACCGCTCCAATCTCCCTCGGGCTTTGCTCGATGCCTTTCCTCGTTCTCTGGCCTTTCATGTCGATTTGCAATCTGGAGGAGGACTCGATGCCGTTTCACAAGCGTTCGGTCAGGTTTTGTTGCGGTCATTTTTCTTAATTTTAAACATTTTAGTTCACAAAGCTCGAAATTTAGCTGTCGCTGGTTGGTGGTCACCGAGTAGCTCGCCTGTCTATTTTTCTCGCCAAATGTTCGAGTGGAGCTTGCTATTCAGTTGAAAAAAGCTTTGCTCTTGTCTGTCTTGAGGGTCGACAATAATGGGCTATGAATCCACGAGACGGAACGTGCTAAATTAAACTCAAGTTGTATGCTGTCAAACTTTGGCTTTGGAAATGCGATTTTTGTTGCAGAGAAAACATTGTTTCGACTATCTGATGCTGGATAAGGCCCTTATGTGACGATGTCCAGGCTGCAATGTGTTTGAAGCTTAGTCAGGCAGCAAATTTGTAGGCACATTTTGGATCTGAGCTGATTCACTTTGTAGTTTTTTTCGCACCTCCAGCCATAATGGTGCATGTTTCTTCTTTTTACTTGGGATGTTGTTATTACTCGGTGGCAAGCTTTGTAAACATTGTGCTGCTAGTGTTGGAGTCTTTGTTGATTGTTCCATTGACGCCTATAATCAAGATGGTTTGGATCTTCCTAGATTGCGCGACATTCTACTAGTTTCCACTCTTTAGAGCATACACACAAAAAATGATCTGGATTTAGTCACGCTGAGGAGAAGTACCATGTCTGAATGGCAGCCTGATGTGGTCGTTAACTGTGCTGCACTCTCTGTACCTCGTGCCTGCGAAGCAGATCCAGCTGCCGCTACGTCTATTAATGTGCCTTCTACTCTTTTAGAATGGCTATCGACCTTTAAGGAGGCTAACACTCTTCTTATACATCTCTCAACTGATCAAGGTAAAACTACTTAGTCTTGACAATGGGTCTCATATTTCAGAGTTCATTCTCAATTTGGATCCTTGTCAACTTGTTGGCCCTTGAGGTTATTGAACTCCTGGTATGGGGATCATTTTAGCAAACATGCAAGTTCTGTGGGAATCAACTTGTATTGAATGTACTATTGTTGTCAAATCTTTCCAAGACTGATCTCCTCAGATTCCATGCATTTAATTTCAGTTTATGAAGGGGTGAAATCCTTTTACAAGGAAGAGGATGAAACTATTCCTGTGAATGTTTATGGAAAGTCTAAAGTGGCTGCGGAGCAGTTTATCAGCAAGAACTGGTCAAATTTTGCTATCTTGAGAAGTAGCATCATCTTTGGTCCTCAGACTATTTCGCCCGTTCCAAAGTCTCTTCCCATTCAGGTAAAAGAGTCTGATGGAAACTTGAAGCGATTGAACATCAGAATGAGTGATATTAGATTGTTTCTTCCAATGTGTGCACACTTGTCTTTATTTCACATATAATCTTATCCTATACCACAGGGATGCTTTTTTTCTTTTTGCTGTTCGAGATACAAATCAGAAGTTCAAGATCTTTCTAAAGGAGTTATCTCTGTAATATGTCAAATGTTCAATCATGCAAACTAGAAAACTTAATAAGAGCACCAGCCAGGCAGTGAGTGCTATAAAGGCATAATCAGAAGTCAAGAAATGGAATTTTCAGTGTCTAACTGGTGCCCATCCATAATTCTGATGCAGTGGATTGACAGCGTGCTCTCCAGAGGAGATAAAGCAGAGTTCTTCCATGATGAGTTTCGCTGTCCAGTTTATGTCAAGGATGTCGTAACTATAATACAAGCTCTGACAAGTAGATGGATATCAGGTAACAAATCTCTAGTGTTTGCAGTGACCACCTTTGATCTGTCATGCTGCATAATGTTGGTTACTGCAGATCATTGTATGATAGTCAAATCATTAGATTATACATGTAAATGTTAATAAAAGTTTCATATCCTTGTGATTTAGAACAGGTTGGCTTTTATTTGGTCAGTTGCTTTACTTAGCTCTGCATTGAGCAATATTCACACCCTTGTTGGGGAATTGAAATGGATAATCATCTGCATTTTATCTAAGGAACTGAGAATGTTGTGGTGACTATCATCACAAATATCATCTGTTCTGTCCATTTCTGTAGTTACTATAATAATTGATAATTGGTCCAGTTGGGGACCGCATGCAAGTGCTACTGAACGTTGGAGGACCAGACAGAGTCTCTCGTGCTCAAATGGCAGAGACTGTGGCGCATGTTAGAGGATACAGCACCTCTTTAATCACGCTGGTGTCTGCTTCATCAGTATGTATATTCATAAAACTCTTTCTCTATTTATTTTTGTGTTTTCCACTCCAAAAACCCGTTTGGTCGTTGGTGATGACTCTGATTTGCTGTTCTGTCCTTGATGATTTTACTTAACATTATCCTATCTAATTATTCCGTCAATTATTATTATCATTCGGACGAGAGAAGAGAAGCAGTAATATTCATCTTGCACTCCGTGCCTGAGATATTTTGAATCTTAACTATAGACGACCTGTTTCTTTGGTACCAACTTTTCCGATTGTTGATATGGATGATTTTCAACAGGTTGACCGTGGTGTGAGATCCCCCGCTGACATCTCCATGGATATCACTAGACTGGTTCAGACACTAAGAATTTCACCTACTCCATTCAAAGAAGGTGTCAGATTGACGCTTGAAGCTGAAGGCAGTGGTTGATGCTCTTTGTTGCTGAAAATGTTGATTCTGTTTTTAAGTTAAATTGGTTTTATAGGCCGTTCTTGATGATTACGGGCCATTGAAGAGCAGAGGATCCATCGAACATTGTTTCTTCTAGGTTTTGTTGGCTGGAAGCTCCGGTGTATAATTTCATTAGTTTGCCTGTGTTGGGTAACAGTAATCCTGGAATGATTCACGTATGTTGAATAAAAATTCATTGTTCCACTTGTTCAGCAGCGATGTCTAGTTTCTGGATAATAATAAAAGAAATAAGGAAGAGTATTTTCTCTTTGTAGCCCACATTGTCTTTTTCATGCACGAGGTAAATAGAAAGCTAAGGTGCAGATCAGAGATGCAACTTTGATGCTTTAAAGGTTGTCGGTGACATATGATGACAGAGAAGCCATGGAAGTCACAGCTAACCTTCTTGAGGTTCCAACTTAACACTCTTTTGTCAAGTGAAGCAAGAGAAATCTCCCATAACAAGAAGAGGAAGAGAAGTCTCACTTAACTTCATGCTACTTTCCTTGCTGAGACAAATTAACGGAGTATCAAAACCTTCAAAATTTTGATCTCGTGATTGAGCAGCTCTCTGCTATTCTTCCTGCAAAAGCATTCAGCTGCCCGCCGATTCAACCATATGCATGTGCGTCTGCAATCGAGATGGAACTTTGCACCGACAAAATAGTGAACATGCCTAAGCAATTAAATGATTTCCATCTATCAATATTACTTGAAATTATAGTGAAAAATTAAGCTCCAAGTGACCATCCACTCACCTTGGATGATACGATTTGTTGCACCTGTATTGGTCATTCACATAATTTCTCTGAACTTCCAATTTACTATAGTCATGATGCAAACAATAATCAATTTTTTTATCAATTAAAATGGATGGGAAAGTGCAAAAATATATCATTTTCAAGGTAGCAGGGTTAATGTATCCCTAGATTCAGATCCCTCCTGGTAAATTTACACCATTTGCAAGCGTTGTGAAACGAAAAATTGACAACTTACTGAATGACAAGGGACGAATCTACATCATTGGGCCGTCAACGGAGGCCCATGAACATCTCGGAAAAAAATATGGTGGCCGGGCGCACTCGCCCTGCCACTAGGGGTCCGCCACCTGTTAGGTGGGCCCCGCTCGCTATTTCACTCGTCACGATCCGGCGGAAAGACCAAAGAGCCCTCGCCTTCACTCGCTAAACCCGCAGATTACCACCACCGTCGAGTCCTCCGACTCAGGAACGCACTCAAGCAGACCGAAGAAGCTCAACTTCTCCGATTTACTGGTAATTCCGACCAATCTCTCTTCTTCGATCCTTCTCAATCATTCGATTTCAACCGTCATTGAATGCGGCCGTAGTTACTGATTAGGCGATTGATTCGTTGCGGTCGAATCATCGATACATTGAGAGGCTTAGGTTTTGTGGTTACGTGCTACTCCGCTGATTTGGTTTCCATTCGATTGAATTGTTGGTGAGTTAGGGTAGAGAGAGGACGAAGCTTAAGAGGTCGACGATGGGCGGAGCAGATCACGGGCACGGGCATGGGGAGATCCACGGCGATTTCAGGAGCAAGGTATGGAGCATGAGCGGAGGGCCTTACTGCAGGCCCAAGCACTGGAAGCGCAACACCGCCATTGCCATGTTCGGCGTCTTCCTTGTCTGCATCCCCATCGCGATGACCTCCGCCAAGCTTGAGGTCATCCTCTATACTATACTAGTTATTTCAATATGTTTTTGGAGATTCATTTTTGAGCTGCTTAGTTGTCAATTTTGCCTGTTTTCTTGTCTGGAGAGAGGTTCATCGTGTTTCATGCTGGGAAGAGTGTTCTGAATGGGTTTCGGTGCTTAGAGTGTCTATCATAAGTTTGCCGATTAGTAAAATCCGTCTGTGAAAGATTAATTGGAAGTTCTCTTGTGAAAATCTCTAGGCAAGATAAATGCATTAATAATCTCTCGAAAGTCGTCAAAGGGCGCAAATATGGCAAAGTGCATAGGTACTAATTCACTTGTAAAATGTAAATTAGTGTCCTCATTCTCTTTTCACATTCAGGAATTTGAAGTTTATATGAAATCTTAAGCAGCGAGTTTATTCATGTTTGAAAGATAGCAATGTTGGGGTAAGGTGCTTGCCATGTCTTGTGAGTGGAGTGCTGCAGAAGTTCATCCCTAGTTCTGTCTTTGAAGTCTAAGTCCCTCACATATTACGAAAGTCCCACTTAGCTATAATAATTTACTCCTGGAAAGATAGTCATAAATATACCTGTGTCAACTTCAACATTCTTAAGCCCACTTTTGGGCTAATCCTTGTCAAAGAACTAGAGGAACGTTTTATGGGAACTTGCATTTTTAATTGCTGTCTTAGAATCAGAGGTCACGATCAGAACTTGAGGGCCAAAAGTGTTGCTAGCCAAGCTTTTCTGGTCAAACAGTTAGAAAAGATACTGCACCTTGCTGTGCAATCATTGATGGAAGACAAACACTGATCCTTATTCTAGTAAAGTACTTCAATTGTTAACATGCCACCAGGTATATTAAAGGCAAGCTGCGCCTGAGAGTTTCCCAAAGCTATTTTCTTTTTCCATTGGAATGTTGCTGTCTTGATTAATTAATAGCAAATAGACAAGAATGGTTGCCTATTGAGACATTCATGTCATATGGTTAGAAAAGAAGTGTTGTGAAATGCAACTTCACAGAAATGGGGTGGAGTGCTAAAGAGTATTCATGAACCCCATCCCTGAAACTGGAAAAGCTTTTGATCATATTCAGACTGATGAGAGTCTGGAAAACTCATACCTACAGAAAACTAATAGCAACAGATAATTTGTTTGCTGTCTTAATGGATAATTTCCATCTAAAAATCCTGTTCTAATGATATTTTTTTTTGTTCATCTGAGATTTTCCACTCACATAGTTCTTGCATGTACACATTTTTGTGAATGAACTCAAAGATACATATGCCTGTGACTCATTGTTGTGCATCTTCATTGTCAACAGCCTTCTCTAAATAAATTCCAGCTGGAACTAGATGTTTTTCTACAATGTTGTATTTGGATCACTAGCTTGATGAGCTATTTGGATCCAATGACTTTTTAGCTCGAGAAATTTCTGCTGTCGAGTTTCCGGACTAGTGGTTGACAGAATTATGCTTTCTTGTAGCAACGGCCTCATCAGCCTGTTCGCCCCATTCCTTCGCAACTCTGGTGCAAGAACTTCGGTAATAAGGAGTACTGAAGAAGTGTGCAATAGCAAATAACTGAAGTGCTGAGTCCCACAGCAGATTGAAGTGGCTTGTATGTACTCTTCTTCTGAGGATTTGGAGCATCCCGTTGAGGTTTTGGATCACATGTGTTTGAACCAATGGCAGTTGCCTTCTTTTTTTTTCATTTAGCATCCAATAAGCAGCGGATGATAATCCGGTTTGCTTCTATTAAGACATGTCTGAAGCTACTCTTTCAAGCTGAACAACTAGTATCATTCTGTATAGGCCTCTGCGCCATTCAAATTCCCAATGCGATGATAGCAATGAGAAGACAAGACAGCATTTCATGATGAGGAAATTAGTCCTGTACCTGTAGTCGATCGTGTGTGGTTGTGGGTTCTTTATAGCTTGAGAAAGCATCCAGGAAGTTAAGAACTTTGAGGTTCTTACTCGCGGGGGTGCTCTAGTCCACTGGAAAAGAATGGATCTTCTGAAGATTGTCAAATGACATTTCAAAGCTGGTGATTTCGGCTCATGTATGGACGATTCATCAGCTCTACTTTTCGCATGTGGAATATGCCAGAATCTGGCACCCGAACCTTAAAAGTTAAGAATCGGACTGTAAGAGAGGCCCCACAAGGACCATGGAGTAAGCAGCCGAGAAACTTCACACAAGAAAACAAGTCGAATGGCGACGACACATGACTGGTGAGTTGCCTTTTTGGACCAGGTAGAATGACATCGGAGCGACATTAGGACGAAGCTTCATTCATACCACAAGCCACAAGCGACGATTTTCCTTCTTTAGTTTTTGCAAAAGAGGAGGATTCTCCCTTGGATTTTTCTCTCGTCTGCCCAATGGGCTTTGAGCTGAGTTCTTCTACATCAGTAAACGGTGTTTTTATGATTTGATATAATTGGAAATGGATCATTTCTATCGGCATGAGGAAATTTACAAGAAATTGTTCGTGTCAAAAAAAAATTATCCAGATTAAATGTGAATTTAAATGTTCTCAATATGTGCACATAATTTAAATTGCCGACAAATTATAAGATGATCAATGCCTTTTTTTTTTTGTTTTAACTCTGAATAGTATTAACTATGCGGAAAGAAAAGTTGCTTCCTAAATTTTAAAACTTTTAAAGTTTGGACTAACATGCTCTTGTGATAATGCATATATATGGAGGTAAAACCGTTCCATAAAAAAAAAAAAACATTTTCTATGTTGACTATATAATCAACCCAATTTAACCGAAAAGATTGTACTACTCATTTCTCAGCATAATGTAATATATATGGAAAAAATTGAAAATTTTAATTATTTTCTTAATTTTTAATCTATTTAAAGGAAGTAATCCTTTTTAAAATATTTGAAAATTCTAATTCTTGTAAGGTCTAAAGTTCGTGTCACCGGGCCAAAGGTACAACCGAACCATTGGGAACCTTTTCAACCCCGCGATGTGATGAGTCGACATCGAGATGCCAAACGACTCTGTATTTTCATGCGAATAAAACGAAAAAGAAAATTGAATTGATTCATTTTATTTGCATGTTTCTTTGGAGGAAAAAAAGAAATGTACGGGTATCATCGTCGAATTGACGTGAGGCGACTGTTTCGTCCGGCATCTCGCGGTTCACACGAACACTCACGGATGCATAAGCAGACAATCAAACCTCTCCTTCCCTTCCGCTTCACTTTCCGTACAAATCTCGAGATCCAGGGAGCTCTTTCCTTCTCTCTCTAGCATCTGACAGTAAGAGTACATAGTTTCGCTCGCGTCGTCTCTGCCATCGCACTTCGCTCCTCGGACTTCGACCTTCCGATCTCCATCTCGCGCCTTCTCTGTGAAGTTAGAGGTAAATCTTCACGTTCTCTTCGCCAGTGATCATTTTGCTTCTCGCAAGTTGGAGACCACGTTCGAGAGCTCGGAGTGACGAATTTGCTTATAAACCTCGAGTTTTTTTTTAGGCGGACCTTGCATTTGAAGGCGAACCGTATATGAACGTCGAAATTTTGAGGCGAACTTGCGTTTTAGTTGACATGTTTGGGTTTGGAGTCTGTTCGGAGTCTGTTCTAGCATTGGGTCGGCAATTGCGTAAGTCATTGTCTAGATGATGGCGTTCTAATAATGGCAATTTGCATTTGAAGTTGGTTGCAGCCAAATGCACCTTTTGATCTAGGAGCTCGTTCACATTGTTTGATTTTCTGGATTTAGTTCGTCACAGGGGATTCACTTCATATCTGACCTTTGCTATTTTACTTCATGTGATGGCAGAAAGAGATCTCAAAGAGAATGGCCGCGAGAAAGCCTGGTTTAATTGCTTTGTTTGATGTCGATGGAACTCTCACAGCTCCAAGAAAGGTGCTAGTTCCTTCTTTGGCCATGTGTGTGTGTGTGTGGAGCACTAGTGGCAGCTACGTAGTTTGGTTCGCTATTCTTAATGAGCATTGTCAACTTTTGCTGTTGCATTTCCAGAGTGGAATAAACTGGGTTAATTAATGTCAGAATAACCTCCATTTTGCTCTTATGTTCCAGGGAGCAACTCCTAAGATGTTAGAGTTTATGCGGGAACTCCGAAAGGTACATGACTTAGTTGACTAACTACTTCTGCAGGGAATTTCCTGTTTGTCTTCCTACTTGAATAAAATGCCTCACAAGCTCTTCTTGTGCTTGTCTTCGCAACACATTTCAATGCAGGTTGTCACAGTTGGGGTTGTTGGGGGATCTGACCTGTCCAAGATATCGGAACAGCTTGGAAACACAGGTTGGTTACAAATGGAGATGCATAGCTAGCTGGTAGCTATTTCTCTTAGACAATACATCTAATTCATTTCACTTGACAGGCCTTCTGATTCATCCTTTTGACTCATTAAATAGTGAGTTGAATTAAGTTGCTTTGGTTATGGTCTTAGTCGTGTAGATAAGTCATCTTCGGATTCATTATTGGAATACATGAATAAGTGCTATTATTCTGGCCAGCTTGATGCTGTGATACTATTAAAGATTTTTCTCACTGAACTGTCACAGATTTGAATCATTGTTTGCATCCTTAAAATGCTGAATGATTTTGAGTTCTATGTAGCCTGAGTTTTTAGTACATGAATAGGCTTAAAATGGAATAAAAAAAAAACACGATCTTGGATAAGCATTTATTTGATTTTCTGGGCAGTGAGCTTCAATGATGTGACAAATGTCACTTAGTATGTAAGGATAAGGTCTATGGTAATACAAACGGTGTCTCCCGATAAGTAAGGTCAATTGCAGGAGTTACCTGATAACTCAAAACTCCTTGTGCTTTGAATTTCAGGGTTTTACTTTATAACCTTGTTTCCTGAAACTGCAGACATGGTTACTTCTCTCAACACTACTTGAGGAAACCAGTTTTCAATTCTTAGGCTGAATCTGCATCGTTTTAGTGACTTGATCTCTACTGTCATGTCAATTATACAGTTATGAATGACTATGATTATGTGTTCTCGGAGAATGGCCTTGTGGCACACAAAGATGGGAAGCTTATTGATGTGCAGGTATGTGATTGCTTTGAACCACTCAAGATAACTGAAAAGCTCAGCTCCACACTCTATTCATATGAATAATATATGAAGGACCAGGAGGTGATGAAATGTGGATGATGAGTTTTGTAATTTTATTTGCACCATTTTGTAGCGAATTTTCTACTTATGTCACCGTCCACAATTGTTATTGCAATTTGTATTTGTTCGTGATTAATTCCTCAGCTCAAGTGTACTGCCTTGACTAGTTTCATGATTTTCCTTTCTTACAGAGCTTGAAATCATTTGTGGGAGAAGAGAAGCTCAAGGTTAGATCTTCTGTTTGCTCTAATGTTTTACTACATAAAGGCTAAAGTGACTAAGTGCAAGATTATTTTATAGGTCAATTCTGGATGTCTATATCTTTAATAGATTAGGTGGAACAGAACAACTGCATGGTGACATCTACCAAAAAAAAAAAAAAAACAACTGCATGGTGACAAATGCTATAAAACTGGTTCAAATATTGTCTTGCAGGAGTTCATTAATTTTACTCTTCACTACATTGCTGACTTGGATATCCCAATAAAAAGGTGAGCCTTGTTACGAGTTCTTCATCAAAGTCCAACAGAACTGTCATAGCAGAACTCTCATATTGCAATGCTTCCTCAGGGGTACATTTATAGAATTCCGGAATGGGATGCTTAATGTCTCCCCAATTGGGAGAAACTGTAGCCAAGAAGAAAGGGATGAATTTGAGAGGTACGACAAGGTGAGACATTCTAACTCTATGTTGGATATTCTGATAATGCCATACGACATGTGATCTCTCATGTAGTACTATTTCAGGTTCATAACATACGTCCAAAAATGGTGTCCGTCTTGCGCGAAAAGTTTGCTCACTTTAATCTGACATTTTCAATTGGAGGACAAATAAGTTTTGATGTAAGTAAATATACCACTTATTGATTCTTTTGGATGATTCTTGAGCTTGTTAATGGTGAACAAGACAAAGAACTCTATTAAATCTGTGAGGCTAAATAATGCTTGTGTCAGGTTTTCCCTCAAGGTTGGGATAAGACATACTGCTTGAGATACCTTGATGACTTCCCGGAAATTCACTTCTTTGGCGACAAAACTTACAAGGTATGCCTTGTATTTCCATATTAGGGAAAATGTAAACAACCTCTCTGTACACTAATTGATATCTCATGTCTTGCTGTCCTTTTTAAATCTTACATTCTTGATGGTGTCGGACTACGTAGGACTAATCTTTTTGATGATTTATGTCTACGAGATGTATTATTGCCCTCTTGCCATGAGCTAGTGCTTCTTGTCCATAAAGAAATCAATGTCCTTGGAACTATAGAGGTGTGAAGGGCTGCTTGATGATACTGCTAATTTTGGTTTAGTAATTGCAGAAATTCTGTTTAGCTGATGCCGAATATATGATAACTAGAATCAGGAATGAACATTTACAATGCTTTACTTAAACCTATTACTTATGCGCTTGAAGTACTTTTTGTGCTATTCACGAGTCTTTAGTTCCTGGATGGCATATTCTCTTGCAATGTTTATGGGCATGGTTGTGGATTCGAAGCTATTGAACATCTTAATTGTCATTACATCTCTATTTCGTCCGGCCCCCTAAAGTGGGGCCATTTGTCAGTAAGACAGATCATTGATTCACGTTATCGCCTTAGACAGAATAAACATGCTATTCAAGTGTATAAAACTCAACAAGCCATGTTCCTTCAAAAGTGCCTAGCTCTTGAATTACAAAGAGATATAAGTTCTCATATACATAAAGTTAGGAAGAAGACTGCACGTTAAACAGCTTCAAGTGTGTTAATTGGAGACTTCATTCAGAACAGCTCTGAGTGTTTCAGTTCTTTCAATTTTACTTACCCGATGAGTTTACTTATATATCCAATGAAAGCACAAGTTTATATTATCCTGCAATATCATGGTTTACTGTATAAAATGCCCTTCTCATGGTACATCGTTTTGATTCTTCTATTTGACAGTTACTGTTTCTTCACTTAAACAGGGGGGAAACGACCATGAGATATTCGAGTCTGAGCGGACTGTGGGACATACAGGTCAGCTTTGTGTAATGATGGGAATTTTCACACCTGAATTTCATTGAGTTTCATCCAGCAGGATGTAGATGGATGGTTCTGAACTTCTAATACCCAGATTCATTAACCTAAAGGGTCTCAAAAATTTCTGAAATGTGCTAGTGTTAAAATCTCCAGAATGGTGACAATTTTTACATGCAGGAAACACTTTGATCTTGCTGCCATTTAAATTTCATAATAGACCGGATTAGTTTCATTTCTTAAAATGTCTGTAGTCACTGTGTCGCTTAAGCTCTTCGAAACTTCAAATTCCTTTTCTTGGACACGCATTCATCTATTTGCTTATTTGCAAAATCCTGTTGTTTAGACGGTTGTTCCATTTTCTTTGGCAGTCACTAGTCCTGATGATACAGTGGAGCAGTGCAAGGCCCTATTCCTTGCTGAACCTTGAGCTCAGCGTCCTGTTACACTTTTTCTTTTTAGCAATATCCATTTGTACCCCGATTCCATCCGTGTGAGAATAACTGGTATATACTGCTGTATAAGGGAACATGGTATCCTGATGTATTTCTTTTGGCAATGGTTCAAATCACAGATTGTTGCATTTTATGTATCAGCCAATTAATTTCCCAGCCTCTTGGTTCATGAAATTAACCGATGTTTCAATTTCATATGCCAACAGTAACAGGTGAACTTGAATGTACTATAGAAATCGAATGGATATTGAAACTCTCTCCCTAACTTTTTAAAAGCAATTTTCTCACTCAAACCATCCTCATCTGTTATCATCCTGAAGAACAAGAGAGCTACATGCAAAGCCCACAAGATCTTCGGTCTATGTGAAGTCTATTTTAGACATTAAGATCAAGGGAGAGAGGCCATGGAAGCATTTAGGAACACCTTTATGATGATTACAAAACCTCAAGGTTTAATCATACATTTGGCGTGAGAGGCAGGCGTTCATATGATTTTTGTACCTTTTGAACCAGAACTACTGCAGAATGCCAAAAACAGAGACAAGAATAACTCGTCCTTCTATGGACCTGGAGAGCAAAAGCACTTAGTGATGGCTAGAACACTACAATAGGTTTCCTGTGATGAACTCACCAAGTACGTTTTCATGCTCTCTCTCTCTCTCTCTCTCTCTCTCATGAAGAATTCACTGCATGACTGCTGCCAGTACGACATTTGCATGATTTCCAGATGACAGAATCCTCCCTTAGAGAGGTAACCTCCGGCAAGGAAAAATTGATTTCGCTAAATACTAGATCAACTGAAAATAGAGTGATGATGAATGAGCACCCAAGGACTGGTAGAGTCAGGACACCCGCTGGAAACAGCAGCCTCGCATTGCACGGTTTCCACAATTGTCTCCCAAATCGTAAAGTCATGTCTTGAATCTCTTACACTCATTGGAAGTTGTGTGCCCGCTTTGCTGATGTAAGAGTATTAGAGAGAAGCATTGCTATGGTCATCGGACCAACTCCTCCAGGAACAGGAGTGATGGCTGATGCAACTTTACAAGCCTCCTCGTAGCAGACATCTCCAACTAGCTTGTAACCCCGAGAACTTTTTGAATCCTGCTAAAAGCACCAAAGACAAAGTTCACAAACAGTAAATGATCATGGTATGTTGTAGGTGCCAAATCCGTTGTGATAAGAATCGTCCCATCGTATTTTGATTACTTTTACCATCTAGTTATCAGTGTAGATTGACCAAGCCAACAACAATTTCTCAGGCTAACTGTCCCCGTACGATTGACATTACATGGGCCGCACAGCTTTTGTAAAGCATGACAGAATTCAAGTTACCTCAACCGGGTTGATTCCGACATCAATAATCACTGCACCAGGTTTGATCCACGTTCCTCTCACCATATTCGCTTGCCCAACAGCTGCAATTATGATATCTGCCTCTCTTGTGATCTCCTCAGGATTTTGTGTCCTCGAATGGACAATACTGATAGTTGCATCTTCCCTCTGAAAAAAAACCGAAATATCATAGCGGATGACGAAAGATAAATGCAAGGAAGATGACAAAGTTCAACAAGATCGAAGTGTACTTGAAGTAGCAAAGCAGCAGGCATCCCAACAATATTGCTCCGGCCAATAACGACAGCTCTCTTTCCCTTAATACCGATATCATATCTATGCAATAGCTCTATGCAGCCTTTAGGAGTGCAGGGAACAAACAATGGCTCTCGGCCCCTCATAGCAAGTCGACCGATGTTCAATGGGTGAAATCCGTCCACATCTTTCTCGATAGTTACTGCGTTTAGGATGCTCTGTTCATTCATATGCTGGCAGAAGAATAATTAGTTGTTAAATTCTAATAAGAACAAGAAGATGCAGGCAGATAGGGCCAAGGGGCTCTCTTCCATGGAGCCCACTGACCGCCGATATGAAGTTGGTTTTCAACAAGATTAATTGTGAAGTATAAAAAGATCAAATCCAAGTACAAAGGTCGCCATATCTCCTACATGATAAAAAATCGCCTTTTTACTGAATACTCCCGTCATGAGATTAAACATTGAACCGAAGAAACTCAATTTGAAAAGTCTACATCGATTAATTGGGGAAGAAAGAGCATTCAGATACATACTGAAGGCAGCGGTAACTGAACAAGAATGCCGTGAACCGAAGGATCATCATTGAATCCTGAGATAAACCTGAGCACATCTTCTTCTTTTGAGTCTGCGGGCAAATGCGCTTCAAAGGAGTTAATCCCCACAGAATCACAAGCCTTTTTCTTGTTGCGCACGTATGTAGCAGAATCCTTCCTGTCGCCGACAAGAATTACCGCTAGCCCTGGTACGACCCCAATCGCCTCTTTCATTCTAGATACTTCAGCTGAAATCTCGTCTCTGATTTGCTTTGCGACATATTTTCCATCAATCACTTTGGCACAAGCCTCAATCGCCGCTGAAGCTTTGCAAGCACACTTAACCGATCAACTTCAAATGATTAAGACGAGCTTCAAACATGCATCTTCCACATGCATAAAAAAATCCCTCCAAAAGAGCTCAAATTGCAGACAATGCACAGAACAGAAGCATCATTAAACAGAAACAAAACACAGTTTACATCCTTAGGGAAACAAATTTCAGTATAAATGTATGCAGTATGCTCAAAAGGCAAAATTCTTCCATTCATTCGATCCAAGTGACATCACATAAAAACTTTTATTCATCCACGCAAAATTCTCTATTCAAGCTACATTTCGAGTCTTTCTACTCTGATGAAAGGCTTTAACTTTCATCTTCTTATTCCAGTCGAAAGCCACCGCAACAGCTTCGACGCTGCTAAACAAGCTTCTTCACCGGTTCCAGTTCTCAGTGAACACGAAAAGAGAAACCGATCACCAAAACGAATCCTAACATTCTTAACTTCACGAGCACCCGAGAAAAGCCTAATTGAGCTCGAGCATAACATCCATCACAAATCAAACAGAGGGCGCGAAAAAAAAAAAGGTGGGGGGTGGAAATGGCGACCAACCAGCAGGTGGTGATGAAGTCGGTGTAGAAGCTCCAACGGTGAGATTCCTGATAGAGAGGGGGACCATCGAGGCACGAGAATGGTGCGGCAGCGACAATCTGCGGAACAAAACGACGGCGTCCTTGCGGAGGCTCATGGGGAAGAAGCGAGACGCAGTAGAAGTTGAACACTCGCCGAACACCATGGAAGTCATTCTCAGAATCGAACTTCGTCGTTGTATATCGTCCGCCGCGACTTGGCTTCGCTTCGGAGGTTGAGACTTTTCAGCTAAAGAAGATACATCGTGCGATCTCGCCGTACACCGTGGTCGTGATATTCTTCCGTTGAAGTAGCCGGCGGAGAGAGGAGGGTTTGCAGACTCGCAAAGTGTCCCGCCGCAAGTTTCTGCCTTTTCTTTTTCCTTCTCGTCATGAAATGAAGAATAAAGGGTACTCTTTTTCTTTTTTTTTGGATAGTTGAAAGAAAAAAGAGGAAGGAGATGACTTTTGACCTATTTATGATTATTAATTGTGTGCTCAGCAACTTTTCATATAATAAAATCTTAAGCATATGGATAAATAGCAATTGCTATCACTAGTTAATAGCTTTCAAAATAAATTAGTAGAACTCTACATACGGTTAGTAATTCACTTGTGTAAAATAGTTAAATCTTATTTGAAGAGCAAACGATTTATTAAAAATGGACATTAACTTAAACATAACTGAAATTAATAGCTTAAACTAGAATGTGACAAATTCTCGATGGTTATAACTGTGGTTTGGACCCCCGGACCAAATTCATAGGATCATAAAAGTTTTCGTTTCACTTTCATTGGGATTTCATTGGGATCAAAAGAAGACCTATAAATTAGAATGAGTAAGGCAACATAAGTCGGTAATCGCGTCTAATTTGGTCGGGGCACGATAATGTTTTATAGCCTGAAGGGACACAGGTAAAGCACAAGTAGCACCTCTTCGTCGATTGTTATTTAAATCCACCGGCCAAAAAAAAAAAACAAGAAGAAAAGAAAGTCATTTTAAAGATCCCTAAATCAGCGACTTTCTACATATGACGAAGTAAGTTTCAGGAGGACCCATGTAAAAAACTAGTAACCAAATTCCACGAGCAAGGATGGAAATCCGCGTAGAATCCACGGCAACACCGCAATTTGCCTCAACGGACAAGACATCGCTCGTCGGAGACGATGTCCGATTCAATTACCCTCTGCTTCAGAGACACGGGGGCGTAATTGCTCCTTGCTTCAAAATTAAAATTGTGGCTTTCTCAAGAAATCATCAGCTAATCGTTCCTCTTCCTCGATCACAAACAGAATACGCAAGTGAATCAATAATCTCCTGCATGAAAGGGTTACAGGCTCTCTGTTTCTTTCGGCAATCAAATCCAGCATCTCCTTCGATCCACAAGACAGAAGCAGCAGCGACGAAGGCGATCGTGGAGAGCGTCCAGCAAAATTTATGGAATCAATGAATGATTGCAGTGTCAGATGTCCGGTTCAAGACTCGGTATAACCCTGTACAATTTAAACCGATGCGGTTTGCTTCACATTTATTCGGTCCGACCTCTCCCATTCTGTTGGCTTACCCTGTATTAGTAGATACTTATATGGGTATCGTTCCTTCGCTGGCTTCATTCTCATCTGATGAATCCGAGGGATGAGGTTTGGGTCGGCTCATGATTCGAGAAAATCCATAACCCAGTGAACTTCCACTGGCTTCGCATAGCTGCATATAAAACAGTGGATATTTTCATCATTTGCCACCAAAGTTCTGTCATGCACCTGCTGAGACTGTATATGTATCTGAAGATGGAGAAAGTATCGAGTACCTCAGTAAGCTCAGATAAATGGCGGGATCTGAATTCGTTTATCGTTGCTGCTATCTCTGACGTCGGCAGTTTAGCCTAACGTTGAACAAGGAAAGGTAAGGACATGAAAGAAACGCAACAAGCAAAATAAAGTCTTTCAGTGAACTTTGCTTGATGTTATAATATGGTTTGCACCACCAAGCGAGCGTCTGTCCTAAAATTAGGCTGGAATTGGCAGGCGCTGCAGCCAAAATGCTTTACTAGTAGGCCATTTCAATTGATATGATTGTACAACGTTCTAGAGGTTCTGCTTCCGAAATTGCTATGAGATAGATAGGCAACATGTAATTAACGAGATAGCTTTCTTATCAACAAATGATTAATTTCAAGGCACAACTGAACTTGATCTAGAAAACACACAGGGATGCAATAGAGGTCTCTTACTCAAATTCAGATTACCTGTGAACTAAATGAACAATGTGAACGATTAGTGGTACTTTATGTTAATTAGGAACAGACACCGCATTTGAAACAAGCTGATAATATTTTTTGATGCATTGAATATATTGCATGAATGCTTTTTTCCTGTCAGGTACTATTGGATTGGGACTTGGGAGATCCAGGATCAGATGAAAGTAGCTCTCTACCCCATGCCAAGTACCATGACATGGTATCAGGGCCCCAACAAGAGGGAATTTAACCTTCAGAAACAGTTCATTTGTCAAGCAATATTGTTACGGTTACCTGTGCAAGAACAGCAGCAGCCAACTGTAGACTGGGTTCCAGGGTCTCTGGAACAACCTGCGAGTTTTTGGCAGTAAAACATCAAGGCGTATATGTCAATCAGCAACGGGAAAAAAAAATTGAAGGCACAAGCGCTTTGGTAGTGGAAGACTGAATAACTATCGGAGCATAACATTATCTGATCTATCTAACAATTTAACTTAAATAAAGATATGAAAACAAAAGTGGGGACAATTGAGTAGAGGGAGGAATATTAACTGCCGTAGCCCCAGCTTTCTCCAAATTGATGCCATGATCCACATCGTGAGCACGGACAAAAGTCTTTACATTGGGGAAGTACTTGCTCAGAGCCCAAACAGTCCTATAATTTGCACCAGGAGTATCCAAGGTAATTGCTGCAGCACATGCTCTTTCGGCCCCAACTTTATGAAGGACCTAGGGAACCAGGGATAGCTTGTGAGAATTAATAAATACAAATTTGAACACACCTCTAGCAATGTCATTTATCACCTCTCGGCTGCCTGCATCACCAAAGAACACAGGAAGGTCCAGGGCACGACCAACCGCTACTCTGTCGCTGTAATCATAATTATGTCGATACTGACAAGTTCAGTTGATCACACATATATTACTAGACCAAAAAGGTATTATGACTCGGTTTCTCAGTCCTTGCACAACGAAAACTCTGAAACTGCGTAATGCCAA
The DNA here is from genome assembly GCA_030064385.1 of Melaleuca quinquenervia. NCBI lineage: Eukaryota > Viridiplantae > Streptophyta > Magnoliopsida > Myrtales > Myrtaceae > Melaleuca > Melaleuca quinquenervia. Next base: position 969,596 of record CM057722.1, on the reverse strand, counting down.
AAAACTGAACTGAACATTTAAAATCAGTCAACTTAAGAAGAGTCATCAATTTCTTTACCTCCTTACGTCAAGTGCAACAAATGGGATTAGTCGTTCTGAAAGAAGCTGAGCAATAATCTGGGACCAATACAAAAAGTTATGAACATATGAACATTGACGATTTCCAAATGTGTCCTACTGCGGACTTTCTTCTAACTTGAAACTGCAATACCTGGCCCACGCGTCCAAATCCACAAATGATTATGTGATCTTGCAAATCATCCGTCTGTTATGAACGTGCCAAAGCAAAGTAGATTTGTTAGTATGAATCACTATTATGAAGAAAATGCAATTTAAGCTTATATAAGCGACCATGAATATAGCATACAGATCCATCATTTGCAATCTAGCATAACTGAGATTACTAAATGATGTATTCATCTCATACTGTGTTATTCTGACTCAGCCCCTGTCTATGATATCACCAGATGATGACGGGGAATCTACTTTGAAATTCCCCGAGGATCTAATGTCCGTAAATTATTCATCTTGCAAGAAGTTTGGTTTTATCTTCAACACCTAGACTTGCACATCCAGAGCAAGGATGCTGCATTCTCCAAGTATACCATTTCTCAATCATTTTCTTAGTGGCTGGGACTGCTAAACCTAGACCTAGGGTCAAACAAGGACACCTAAACTTTCAACGACTCTTTCATACCTGAGATTTTTTTATTAAACCTTTCAACTATGTTGCCAAAACCAACAGGACATACAGGCCTCTTGTCGTCAATTGAGAATAAGTTATTGCAGACAGACAGTAGAAATGGCTGTGCTACGAGTACAATATCATTATTACACTGACTAGATTAGAACCAGACACCGAATTCAAAGCACATTACCTCACTCTCGACAGGTAATAGACTTCGGACATCATGCTGCTCAAAACGAGAGGCAAGTAACTGGCCTCCAGCAGCTAGCCATGGAGTAAGGGCCATTGAAATTCCCACCACAAGAAACAACAGAGATGACAATTGAGGAGACATAATTGCCTGGACAAAATTCAGAGTAAAAACACTGACAAATGTTGGAAACATTAAAACCAATTCTAATGCCTTAAAAACAACATGACTTAGGAAGATGCCAACTGTTAAAAAGTTCCCAAAAACGCAGAATGGCAATTCAGCGAAGTTTTCTTGTCCAATAATCAATGCCAAGAATACTTTTCAAAAGTTACTGACTTATAGGATGACCAACCTGATTAACCGCTTCACCAAAAGCCACAAATGCGAATTCCCCACCAGGTGCAAGAAGAAGGCCTACTCTTACTGCAGAGATTATCGAGATCCCAAAAAGCCGGCCAACCAACGTAACCAAAATAGTCTTGCCAACAATTAGGAGTGCCAGTGCCCCTGATATGACTGGAAAGTTTGAAACTAGAAGCTTTGGATCAATTGACATTCCAACCTGGACTCCCACCAAATCGCCATCATTACAAGCAAGTTCCAGTTATAGGTGATGTTCCACTAGAATAAAAAAATCCCCCATGAAGAGCCAAGCAACTTTTTTAGCATTACTTCTCCAGTTCAGATGTCACATGATATCACAAAGCAATCATGCAGAGAAGAAAAACAACAAGAATGAGCAATTAGCTTATTTAGTTGCTTGTCACTTAAATGTAAGGCATCAGCTATTTTGTAGCAACAGAGATGAGGTTCATGAAAAAAATGCAAAAAAGAATAGATAGACGACAGAAAGAATACCGTCATGAAGAAGAGGCCTAACAGCAAGCCACGATATGGAGCAATATCTGATTCAACCTGGAGAGAAAATTCAGTTTCTGCAAGCAACAAGCCTGCTAAAAAGGCACCCAGTGCCATGGAAAGGCCAGCCTGTTGCAACATTTATACAGAAAGAATTACTACTGCGATGTACAAGCTCAGGAACTGTTTTAAGTCTCATGTTAAAAATTATAAGTCCACTGAATATAGGAAGAGACAATACTCTGGCTGTAAGAAGACTAGTTCCCAAAATAACAAGGAGGGTGTTGGCTGAGAATATCTCTGCATTTTGATTTTCTGCAATTTGCTTATAGATTGGTCGCAGAAGCTGCAGAAATAAATGAAGCTAAGTCTGAGCACAAGTCAACAATTGTGAAAAGCAGAAGAACATAAGAACACTCTGAACATGCGTGCCTGTGGCCAATAACCACCCGTTCCCTTCTGCTAGTCGTAGACAAAAATATTTACATGTACTTAAAAGAGACAACTCATACAAACAAGAAAAAACCACATGCCTGAACTACAATTGTGACTAGAACAATTAAGCATCACACTGTCTGAACCATAACTGGAGCAACATTCACCAAGATAAATCAACTAGTTCAGATTCCCCACGACATTACATTAAGCAAACAATATCTCTAACGTACTATCTCAGTCTGAGCATCCAGGACAACTATTACTATAAGCTTGATCATAATGCACCAAAATCCTTTTAATTGACAAGGTCATGATCATAGAATGCCTGCAGCTATGGATGCAAATAAAAAATTTAGACGGCATCTGAAGAGCCTCAAAAAGCTTCATGCAGTTGAATGAAAAAATTGTGCAATTAATCCAAGTTAGATCTTTACCATTCAGACAGACCTTGCTCCCTAAGCAGATAATATAAACTTTACCAGATGTCGGGCAGTTAGTCAGTCAAATATCATTCAACTGATTTATCTGAAGGTTATGAGAACTTACCAGGCGTCCACCAGCAATAATAGCAGTAATGGCAACAATAGCCTTAACTGCAGCTAGACCCAGGGCCTCGGCAATGGCTTGGACGCCAACCTAAATTTGGCATGACAACTTGACTCTTAGTGAATAAGAATGACTAGAAACACCAGTGAAAACTAAATACCGGGCAAGTTCAAAGTTTAAAAGTACTTCTAGAAGAAGTGCATGACCAACATTATGTGATAAAGAAAAACCAAAGACGAGGAACACAGGAAAATATAGAACAATTTACCCCTCCTTTGGATGAATTTGGTGAGATAAGAGGTATAAGTATGAGCAATACCACCACAGCCAAATCCTGGAAGCAAATGAAAGACCAATGTCAACAATTGACTCATAAAGGGAATGTCATTTAAGGACAAAAAAAAAAGAAAATAGCGAGAAGTTCACAATGAATCAGTTTCAGTGTTTAACTGTATCCAGTCATGTTGATGTTTAAATAAAATACTTCGAAATATGCATGGTGTTTTTTATAGAGATGCAGAACCTGCTACAATTATCTAAAGGCACTGGCCATGAAATTTGACATGTTCCAGGAGTGTTTTCCCATTTACAAGCCACATAGTTCCATTGAACTTGTCGGGTAACTGTGGAATTTATCAGTGCATCTCAAACTAACCATAACACTGGAAAAATGTCACCATATCATGGCAACTAAGGAAATTATATGTACAAGAAAACCTTGTCAATCTAGTTACACGCATAAAGAAATACAAATATACCTATCTTTATCTTAAGACAATTCTCCCTACAGAATCTCTATCATCACAGTTCTTGAAAGGTGCGACAGAAATGATCGAGAAAGCCTTGGGTTCTAAATCTGAAGAAATATTTACCAAGAAGATAGCAAACCTGGAAAAGTAGGACAGAGAATGTTGCACGTCCATGACGTGATGTGCTCTCTCCTCGTTCCTGCAGGACCTGTGTATAATCTCAACAACAATATCCATAAAGAGGAAATCAAAGTATTAACCTCTTGTTGTGATTGGAAGGTAGAATGAATAGAAGTTAAGCTCTAGAGAAAATTGTTGTCACAACAAGAAGGAAGATGGTGCGAGTACTTCTATTCCAAAACACAATCTCATAAGTCCAATGTACATTATAACAGGAGATGGAAGATTTGAGTATTTACATGAGCTTTCTATTTAAGTTTCCTCAGAGGACAATCACCTGACACCACAGGTAATCCCAGGAAACTGAATATACCAGTTATTTTGCTGCTTTCTTATTCTTATATGTTAAGAAGGAAGCACTGACACTGTATGGTATAGTAAGATTTGCTATGTACCTGCAGAACTACAGCTGTGGAAGATAAAGCAAGGCCATTCCCGATGACGATAGCAGCAGGACCAGGCTGCCCACAAACATAATGAGTAACCAAGCCAACAGCCACAGCTGTTGCTAAAACCTGTGGTCATCAGGTGCATTTGCATGTAGGATTAGAAAATTATAGATCTAATGGCACAAGATAATGCCAACAAATTCAAAAAGGATGGAACAATATGAGGTCTCCAATCACCTGAGCAGTTCCTAATCCAAAGACATACTTCTTCATAGAACTAAGTCTTTCAACAGAAAGCTGAAATGCAGATCAAAGCTTAAGCTTAAGTACACTGAGGCAAAAAAAAAAGAAAAAAAGAAAAATCAAACAGCAATCATCACTTTCACCTCAAGGCCAATGTTGAATAACAAGAAAACCACTCCAAATTCAGCAATTGCCTTTGTTCCGTGTACATGCCGAATAATAGAGAGTCCATAAGGTCCGATCAGAATACCAGCAGCCAAGTACCCCAGGACAGGACTGCCTAAACACGACAGAAGACCAACAGGAAGCATAAACACATGATTGTGAGATTTTCCGCATGAAACAGGGAACTTAAAGGAGTAACGAACAAAATGAGGAACTAGAAGTAACATGGAAGGATGTTGATACACAGTAAAATATTTGCACCAGAATTAACTTGGGAAGCACATTTATGTTGCTAGAAAGTTTAGTGCAGCTCTAACTACACTATAATATACTAATTTGATTGAACCACCAAATACAAATGATTGCCAACAAGGAAACTGAAAGCTGAGAAAAAAGGGCCCAACATGTGGAAGAAATAGCACACTGAAACACTCGTAGACAAACAGAAGACCACAACTTATAACATTTAAAATATACAAAAAGCACGCATCATTTGTGGTACTGTACTCATATATAAATACATGTTTGAAGAAAGGGAAGGAAAAATTGATGGAGTTGTTACCTCCAGGAATCTTTTGGAAAACAGGAACAAAAATAACACTTGCTAGAAGCAACCACAGCATATCACAGAGAGAAGCTTCCTCCTCGTTCACCTGCAAGTTGTACGCATGATCATATGTTCAGATATTGTTAAATTAGGAAGGAAAAAATAAACTAATGAATTATATAAACTTAATGCAAACCTCTTGCTGAGGAAGCATGGCCATTAGCTTTTTAACTCTTTTAGGAATTTTCCTTAATTGGCGGACCAGAGGCTTGGCATTAGAGGAAACTTCTTCTGTAGCGGCAGTAACAACTTGTGACTGTTGAAGCATTTGATCAGCTCTCTCAGCTCTTCGGGCTATAATAGCAGCCCTGTACCAATCACAGCATCAAGATAATGATGTGAACAAATCGATATGTCTGAATCATGATTGAATTATCTAGACAAAAAGTCGTACAAACTTCTCGAAGAAGCCACAAGATATAAAAGCAAATGGTCTTGAGCCGCATCATCCTAACAATCTAGATCCAACTTGAAAGGCCAACTTCAAATGATGAACCATCACTTTTAAAACTCAGTCTATAGCAATCTCTTACATCTCAACATCCAGACGACATTAAATGCAAAACCTGTAAATAATTTTGCCAAGAATGAGAGTGAAAGAGCATTAATTAATGAGATGAGTCAAGAAGTAAAACTAATGCATACCCTGCCCCAAAAAGCATTAGCCCCAATACCAGCTTGGGCCATTGCTCCTTTACAGTCTGCAAGAGTCCCTGGAAAACTGATGCTGGTGTGAATTCAGTCCCATCTACAGTAAAAGAGAAGAACGATGCAGAAAAGAAACGAGAGGATTTCTTCAATAGTGCCTTTGGAGCTCCCAAGGGAGAGCTCTCCCTCAAGTCTTGTGCATCTTGCTTCTTTGCTTGAAGTGGAACCTTCAATTTATCTGCATCTACTTCAGCTTCTTTTGCAGAATCTAATACTAGCTTTCCATTTTCTTGATCATCCAAATCCTCAGGCTCTTCATACATCTCAGTTCTATCAGACTGATGATCCAGTAAAGGCGCACCAGCTAAGCGATCACCACCGATGATAACATCCCTCTCTCGTTCAGAACTAACAGTGCTACCAATGGCTTGAATCGCGTTCTCTTCCTCAAGCACCTTCTCATCGGTCATTTTCCCACCAGTTGTCTCTGGAATATCAACATAAGTACTAGATATAGACTTCTCTGCCCTTTTTAAAGCAATCTCAGCGTCATTTACATGTTGTGTAGCTTCAAGTTCAAAAGCAACAGCTTGCTCTGCTAAAAGCATTATGTTCGCCACATCTTCCTCTGCCTTCAAAGCATCCATCTGAGCTTTCTCTGCAGCCTCATTCAATCTGTCCACTTCCTTCTGCAGTTCTTCCTTCTTGTTTTGCAGCCGCTTCAACTCAGCCTCGCAATTGGCTAAATTTGCCTGACATTCTCTTACGTCTTCTTGAGCAATCGATAATGCTTCTTCCTCTTCGTCAGAGATTTTGTCCGCATCACTTGCAGAACCAAGAGTACCGGTCTCTTCTTTTGCAAGTTCTAGTGATTCCAATGCCACCTGCAGCCTTGCTTCAGCCAATGAGAGCGCCATTGTTGCCTTCTGAACAGCCTCTTTGGCAATAAATTCTTCATTTATGGCATCTTCTACAGTATTCACCGTAGAATTGACATTGTTCCAAGCTTTCTGAGCTTCATCCCTCAAAGCTATGGCAGTTTCCGATATCCGCTGAGCCTTTTCTTCGAACATAGTGCTGTTAATCCTTGCCACCTCCAATTCTTTCAATGCCTTTTGCAACAATTCCCTCAGTTCCTCGAGACCAGGTGGCTCCCCATCATCCTTTTCTTCTCTTCCTCCCTCTTCTCTCGAATCATCAGCGTTGGAAACATCAATTGCTTCTGAGCTTTCATTGCTCTCTACGAACTCTACATTTCGGCCATTCCCATTAACACATGCTAAGGAATCATTATTCTGGCACTGGAATATAAGCCTTCTAGACAACTTGAAAACATTGCCGACCTTAAAAATAGGGAGCCTGTTGACATATGAACCACACAGATAGTTGTCCAACTCCAGCTTATAACCCCCAGCCAAATTATAATGGCCATTGCGAACAACCATTTTTTTCACACTCCTGTTAGCGCACATCTGTCTGTAGCTATTCACACTCCTAAACTGACTACAACCAAAACTTTTATATCTAAATCTCGGATTAGGATTGGCAAGTTCCATAACCTTGCAACCCATGCCTTCTCCACAGGCAAAAGCATTTGACTGCCGCAGACTACATCCAATATCCATCTTCCCCCAGGTCCTTCAGTAACGACACTCTTCACATACCAACAGGCAAGCAGGAGCAAGCTCAGCAGCTCATTTCATGTCCTCTCATTGCCTTCCATCAAACACCTGGGCAAACAATTGAATTGTGACAAAGAACAATCACGGAAAAGGCTCCTCAACCAGGTCCTACAGCTAAAAAGGCAAGGATACGTTCATTTCCATCGTACACGCGCGGGCTCGTACACTCAAGCACACAGTTTATCGGTACGCATGCATATCTTCCGAAGTTTCATGCAACAATCCCAATCGAATCAAACCGAAGCCAAAAAAAAAAAAGAAGAAGAAGAATCAGTCATTTCGCAAATTAACACAGACACGCGCAGCGACAATCCGTTGCTTGCTATTTCCAATCGGAAAACGGAGACGAGAGAGGACGAACCGATCGCCCGGAGCAAGAGGGAGGCTCCACCTCGGAGGTCAAAAGCGATGAAATCAATGGCTGCTGTGCCGCAAAGAATGCGTCGCCAGAGAACAACACGAGTGATAACGATTTGGTGAGTGCGCTCTCAGATTCTTCTCCTTCCGTTCGTACAAGAGACAAGTCCAACCAGGAGTGATTCGAAGCACGTCGAGACAGTTGACGCCTCCCTCTCTCCCTCTCTCTCTCTCTCTCTGGGGGTGTTTGGAAAGAGGGAAACTTGAAGGAAAGAAAATCCGGAGGGCGAGAAAATGGTTGATTGGTGGGAAAGTGCACGAAAATTGAATCCACGTGAACTTTTCGTCTGTTACATAAAATCGAGAGATTATTCTCTTCTTCTTCAGATATTCCTTTTCCATTTCTTTCTCTCTTTTTCTAATTTTTTTTCGGAGGAGCAGATATTTAACAAAAGGGGATGAAAAATATAGGCAGGCGTTCAGTATATCCCCTTGCTCGTATCTTCTGTCCGTACATGATGCATCCTTCTACCACAAAAATAAAAATAAATAAATTACAAAACTTTTCGTAAACTAATCTTCAGAAAAATTGCCCAATTCTTAAATGCATTTGTTTCGTGAAAAATGAATAATTTTAAAAAAATTCTTCAGAAATTATTGTCCATATTACTTACAATAGGCATAAATTATTATAAATAAGTAAAATTATTTTCATTTAGGAATTATTTCAAGCTTTAAAATTGATCATTTTATTAATTTTTCATTAGATAAATGGGATCGTTATTGAATCATTTTTCTCACTCTCCGAGAATGCTTGTCACCAAGTTTAATTTAACGGTCAATTTGGATAGGTCTCAAGTTCAAGCTCACAATTAATTCATTTGTTGAGTTGCATTAGTTGAGCTTGAACAATCGTGAGCTTTATTTCAGGGTGCGCTCGCAATGCCGAACTAGATCGAGCTCGAAACTATATGCGAAGCTTTATCAAAACCGTGCGTGATACGAGAAAATTACAATAGTCAACTCTGCCTAATTAGATTAGATGTAAAAATAGTCTTGACGTGAGCTAGTTGAAAGCAACCTGTGCACATAACTTTTTAAGCAAGCCACTTGACCGTACGAGGTGTTCAATCAGTGTGGCTAATCAACTCATCCAAAGGTGACACGAGTTATACAAAAAGGAAATATTCCCATGCATCCAATTGACCCAAATTGGCAATGAAGAGTCGCAAGACATAGGATTACCTGTTGACACGTTATCTTCATATTTTATAAGGCAGAAATTACCAAAAATCCTAAAATTATAATTTTTCCGCGACATGCTCATCCTAAATCTTTTCTACGACGTCAAAAATCCTTAACTTGTATCCATAAATATTATGCTTATATGAATTCCAAAATACGAAAAAATATAGACATGGAACTTTACAGAGGCCACGTGCGGCCGACTTGCAATCTCTAGAGGCTTTACTCTCGATTAGTGAGAGAGAGTCTCAAAAGATCTAATGACATAATTAGAACGTAGCATGAAAAGATAAATACTTATAGAGGTCGGATCGGATAGATAGGAGCTTGATTGTTATCTCAAGTGCAGCTACTCTTTGTGAAGCACCTTCCCACAAGTGAAAGCTATCCTTCTAGGGACCTCTCCTTTCTACCAACTTATGACATTAGGGGAAAAAAGCCACTAGATAAATTTTCATCATATCTATCAACAAGTCCATTTGTTGCAAATTGGATGAGGAGATCGATCAAAGACCCAACTCATGAACTAGAAGGACAAGCTATCCCCCTCCGATTAATCACAAGTTTAACTACTTTAGTAGTTTGGCCAGTTACCAAAATTTCCAATTATTCCGTTTCTTAATTTTAGTAATGTACAATGGTCAAATAATACTACGTTTACAAAAAAAAAATGGTCAAATAAGATTACTTTCTTCTCGAGACCTTTTACTTTTTTTCATCATATGAGAATTATAATTAGTTCTCATTTATCTACGTACTTCTAGCGATGTGGCATCTTCTTTATTCTTAATAGAACACCCCCGCCCAACCCAAACCATTCTTAAGACCACCAAAACTTATTGAATGAGTTCTACTGTTGAACCTACTAGATGTGGACCCGCTGAAAAATATTTCACTCACCCACTACTATGAGTAGATGAGACTCTAACTTAAGCTAAAGTAGCAGTGATTTGAATTTTTGATGGGTTAATTCCGGTTTCTACTTTTGAACTTTGAGGTAATGACCAGCAATCGTCCATGGCCTAATTTTCAAAGCGAGCCCAGAAACATTTTCCATTCTATACAAGCGAAATCCTGATCCTAAATTTATTCTTAGTGGGATGTTTTATAGAGATTTGAAGTGGTGAACTCGGAGCAGGACTAGTTAGAAAGAGCCGAAAATATTCTATCCTCTAATCATCCTTCGTGGGCTATGTCATGTCATATTGACATTGGCCATTTTACCCTAGCATGAGTCCTTTTAATTCGTGACACATTCCACGTTTCAGCTCCCATGGATTACCATGCAGCAAGATCCTGCTCAATATCATCTCTTACCTCTCTTCTAGATATTCCTTGAGGAGTGCTAACAAAGGAAGAGCCACAGCAAATTTTCTGACAGTAATGTACCCACCCCCTGAATTTTTCTCACCACTTATAACATTCATCATGCAGTTTCTACACTTCAGACGAAGCCCAGCATTAGGGGACTCGATAGAGAAATCATGAAAGTCGACCCGCTCCATCCTTGTGTACGTGCCAGAGAAACCGCATGCTTTGCAGCTGGTGCTTCTCCTAGTTTGATGACAGATCGTCTCATTTGATGAGTTTGTGGCGGCCTAGACTTGTCCTTCGTCTTTGAGCTATAGCAACCACAGTACAAAAGCCTCTAGGGACGGTCGTATCAAGATTGATTTCTGTCGAACCCGCAGGAGTTCGTGGAATGCAATCACCATAACACTTGAATTTGTCAACTGTGTCAAAGTGAACCATGAAGCTCATTGCCTTGTGAGATGATTTACCTGAAGGATGACTGCCGATACTCATCAGTACTTCCAGATGATGGATATAGACATTGACTGGATCATCCCTGAAAACACTCTCGTAAGAGCCACATTGATTGTTCCGGCTTCCATGCTTGGGGAGCACGTCCTTTGGCATCAGAAAAGGCAAAGAGACCATTGAAGGAGAAAAAGTTTGCGTCCACGCAGCCAATTAAGCTGAAAGCTTGGATAAGACTCCATCACCGGGCATGACTAGGATGTTCACATTAGCCATGAGACTGAGCACCTCCAGAGCATTCTTTAGCAGTAGGCCATTATAAGAATTGAATCCTGCCATTGCAGCAAGAATGAACGAGGAAAAGCAAGAGAAGGCGGCAAATGAAGTGTCTTCTGATGCTATTGAAATCTTTATGCCTGGATTTTTTTGAAAAGTTTTTGTTTTTCAACGTCAAATACGTTTCCTTTGTCTCTCTTCTTTTTTTCTCATTATTTATCTACTTTCGAGTGTTCTGGAGTCAACTGATTATGGCAATCAACAATCCCGTGCGCACATCATAACTACCAGAGAAATACCAGTCCATGCTTCTGCAGGGTGGCCCAAAACGATATGCATTTGTGGTAATTCAGACCAGGCACGAATGCACTTGCTCCTTAAGCAATTGTTGAGCTTCAATAGCGATGAAGGTAGTATCATAGAAAATGATGCGATGTATTTATATGTATGACAAGCATTATATCACCGGATGACTGCCATCCAAAACTATGATCACTGTTTTGAAGATCAGTGAACTAGTATCTGCACTTAATGAATGTTTTACAAATCTTACCAGATATTTCAGACTGGTTGAGGTTGGGTGATTCAATCGAATACTGGATATACAGTTCGACTTTCATAAGCTGTGTATATAATCAATATTCATCAATTCATGCCTGAGATCCGCTAAATTCAATTGTCCAAAAGGTTTAATGCATATTCAATGGAAGTAAGTTCGTGTGCTGAAAACGGTAGCCAAAATGTGAGAACCTAGCTTTTAATTGGATCAAGTGCCCTCATTTGCCTTATACAAGGTAATACTAGACTGAAGTCTCAAATCTGTGTTAAAGCGAATTGCATTTCTTGAAGAACAAACTCAGAGGGACTACCTTTGTAATAAATCGTCTTTTTGCATTAGAAACTCAAAAATTGGCTAAATTGTAAGGGGCAAATTAAAAAAACAAAACCTTCAGAACTTTTCTAGTCACCAAATATGTGCAACATATAGTTAGTTTAGAAAATTTAAATGAATGAATGTATAACTTTTTTAAATAACAGTACTTATCAATAACGAAGCAGATATCAGAGGTCAAATGGTATATCTTCCTGTCCATGATGGCCGAACAAGAGAAACATGTCATATCAGGTCATTAAACTTCACAAAATGCTGTTAGGAAAATACAAGAAAGAAAAAATAGTGATAACATGCGTACATTTTGCGAAGAACTACAATTGAAGTACATAATGTTGGCTCTTGAAGAAGATTGCATCAAAATAAGGTCCGATTTGGGAGATGAGATGTTTTAAGATTGATCCTCCGCAGGCTTATTGTCTGGCTCGGGCGCAGGCTCAGCGGGCGCAGGCTCAGGCGGGGGCGAAGGGGGTGTGGAGGATGCGTTCCGCTTGTGCACGGCAGACTCCAGGACGTGGTTGTAGTTGCCTTTCTCCATGAAGAGGCGGGCGAAGTGGTGCTTGCAGTAGAGGACTCCGTCCAGAGCAGCATAAGACGAGTGCGTCAATGGGCATCCGCCATGAGCGCATCGGAAACAGTTCTTGTGGAAACACTCTCCCTCCAGAGTCACCTGTGTTTCAAATCAGACACATGCAATGCATCGTGGGAATTTGATTGGAAAGAGGATGATGATTTATTTCTAACTTCGTTACGGATCTTGCAGTTGGCTGGGGCTTAAGAACTGCGTACCTTTTCCAAGGGGTAAACTGTCTTGCCACAAGTGGTGCATTTGTCTAGGGTTCCGGAGAACAAAGAAGATAGCCTGCTCGGGGTCCGGTTCTGCAGATAGAGATGGCGCGAAATCATTGAATCGGTTGACGACGCAACACAAAAGCCGAAGAAGATGAAAGATAAAAAGTGTGGATGGAGTTATCATTGCTGGCTAGCAGTTGGTCTCATCATTTGGAGCTGATAGTGAAGGAGAGAACAATGATAAGCCGGGCAATTGAGATTGAAAATGTTTACGAAGCATAAATAAAGACCCGTAAAATTAAGAGGCAAATGAAGCCGACCGAATTAGCGGTTGTAGTGTACATACCAGTTCATGTTGCCTCTCAGAAGACTTGGCTGCCACGGTAGTGATATGACGTTAGCCGAGAAATTATCTGAAAACTTAGTGGAGCATTAAGAGAAGCCGATGATGAGGCCAAGAAGGAGTTACCGGTCTGAAAGTTTTTGCTGAAATTGCCAGATTCCTTGAAAAGTTGCTCGAAGTGAGTCTTGCAATAGAGGACACCATCCATAGAGGAGTAGTTGCTCATCTGTCATTGTCACCGGATTAAATGCCATTCTTGCTCTATGATACTAGGTTTAAATGAAACGCAAGTCTTTGATGCATATCAATAACTCATAGAAAGTTCACCTTGGTGAACACATTGCGCATTTTTTCACACATTTACATATTAATGAACTTTGTTGTACGTATAGACAGTGTACTACATTTATCACAATAACCCACTTCAGATAGAAAATTGCTGATTGCACAGTAGCATTTCGTATCACAATGCATTGCTAATATTATATTCGCATGGCTTTCTATTTTCATTCAAGCATCCGAAGTGTAATTAACCAGTTTGTTCCTTAGGACAAGGTATACTGTGTGGATTTTGATCTCTAATCATGCTTGTGTCGGGTCAATCAGGCTTATCACAGTTTTTCGGTCATATTGACCTGCCGCCATCGAAGGGTGCTATGTTTGCTATCTGAGGTTGTACTCATTCATTTCTGTTTGATTTAGCTTCATGATTTCATTTCACCATTTGAATTAAGATTACAACATGAGAAGTCACGGCCACGATTGTAACAAGAAAGAAAACCCCTTCTTCTTCACCAGATTAGAGACTATACAAATCGTCACAAAAGCAACAGAACCAACTCAAATACAATTCACATACCACAAGATAACCATTGCAATGGCTGCATCTGAAGCAGGTCTTATGGTAAGGCATGCCCTCGATGGACAACATGTCGACCACGTAAACAGTCTTATCGCAGGCCTTGCATTTGTCCAGAGTTCCGGTAAACGCCATTCTTGTTTCTCACAAAAGCTAAAAGTTTCAAAGAGCTTTCAGAATCACCTTGACTGAGGCTGTCTCAAAAGCAGTAGCCCTCTAATTGGCACCCCGGAAAAAGACGAGATTGAACAAAGAAAACGATTTGTGTGATCAAAGCTCATTTATATCACTGCCCAACAGATGGATCTTCGCTTCCAACTCTTCTCCTCCGAGGGTGTCAAAATGGATGGAGATCCCAACATTATGAGCTAAAAATGGATTTGCGTTTTAAGTGGAGGAAAAGAAGGTTGATGGGTGATGTCACCAAGCGTACCTTTGGCGTGAAAATGAAGTGCTACAGGTCTCTTATTTGCTAATTTTGGGGCTTTGTTTGTTACGGTGATCCGAAATAGGACGGCCTTTTCAGGTGACAAGTTGACAAGTAAGACCAACGATACAATTCAAGAACGCCAAGGTGTCGAACCACACGATACGTGCGTTAATGCACCTGTTCAAGACCTTTGAATCTCATCAAACATCCTGGGACTAAGAGTGGCTTAAGTTGTCATTGCGTGAATCTGCATTGAATGAGATCTAATGGGGTGAGCAATTATTGAAGTAGTTGTTTGGGTGGACCACCTATGAAGATTCTAATAATTTGTTCACAGAAAAAAATAATTAGTGAAGCTGGAAGTAATAGTCTAAACTCAAATTACTAGCGCTTGAACAATCGAAAGTTAACTGGTGAGACTCAGTGCCCATCACGGGAAGAACTATCCTCAGTGAAATCCAATGGTTACCAATGTATACGCAAATTAATGGTTCAATATATTAATAAATGTCGACATAATTTTAACTTCGAAAGAAGAATTAGATTTTACCCGAATGTAAGCCAGTAGAGAATAGATTCGCAATTTTTATCAAAGAACGTAGAAACTTCTTCACGCCCAAGATTACGTCCTGGATCATTAGATAGGATTCCAAAGATGAAGAGAGAAACAAAAAATATCACTACTGTGTAAACAAAGAGTTTGAGAGTAAGCATTACACAATCTCCAAGATCTTTTTTTTTTAAAACACTGTGATATACTAAATAACACTTTTTCTTGTGAATAATCTTTTGTTATGATGCTGATTAAAGTTTATGTAAGAAGATGTCTTGAAATTCAAAAATCTGCATACGATCGTAGCTCCAATGGTAATTCGCCATATAGGATCAGTTTTTAAGTATAACTGAGCCAGTCAAACACTTGATAAAGGAGGCAACACGACCCTCTGGCACAATATGAGATCCGATATGGTCTTTCCATGGCGGTCAATCCTTCGAGAACAATTGACGCCACCATCTAGGATGTTCCGGACCACGACGTTTAATGAATGTATCCCCCTCACTTCATAAATTTCCACACTGACGTGCTCATCCACCCACTTGTCTCTCTTCATTATCGCATCTGAATCTGGAAATGAGGAGGCATTCAGAAGCAAAGAGACGACCCCTCTTACCCACACTGGTGTTATGATCATCTTTAACCTCTCGATATCTGTAGGGCAATGTGGGATGATGGAGAAGTTCAAGTCATTTCCTTTGTCTCCAGCTCTGCTATGTGCTATGTTGTACAGCAGAATCTCCTCTCCAGCAGGGGCAGGAGAAGCATCAGATTTTGGCATAAAGCCACCATCGTCATTTCCCTCTGTCATTCGTGGATTAATTGGCCTGTGAACAGCATGGTTTCTCACTGTGTCATCGAGGCAACCAACTTGAAAATTTGAGTCCATTGCCATGCTTTGCTTTGCTCCAACTTTCCAATACACATGTTCACGGCCAACCTAAAATGGCAGACCACTTCAATTAGTACTTTTTAATTTTTCAAGTCATTTAGCACTTGGTAAAAGTTCACTTCTCCAGTAATGTAACTAATTTCAATCTTAGGGACCCAACAAAAAGGCTCATGTGGGTGTTGGGGAATCCAGTTCCATACCAGTTCCTTCCCAAGGTATATCTCTTTCCTGTGTCCAGTGCTGGAATCAAAGCAGACAGAAGAGAGTGAGCATGTCAAAAAACTAAGTGGCGTAAACAACAGTCTTGCTTTTGGATTTGCAACAAGCCATGCAAATAATAAGATAAGCAGTTTGCAGTGCATTCTTTGTGACCTTTTCATTGTCCAGCACCTGAATCTCAACATTCCTAGTGTTAAATATCTTTTTCTGATTCTTTTAAGGTTCCCATCTCGGTGGAAGATTTGCCAACACAAGTAGTCAACATAAGCAGATGCCAGGCAGTGAACACTCTTTTAAGACTGGATGCCAAAAATTTTAGTATACTTTGCAACGGTACCCGCAGTCCACAGGATCAAACTTATTTAGCTCGGCAACAGACAAGTAATAGATAGATTTCACTAAAACAAATGCACGACTTTGTGTGATCCCCACCCCATTGATTAGACACGAACATTTATTGAGGATGTGTAAGCAAAGCCAACTTCAAGCATTTATAAGCACTTTACATTGTACCGTCCAACATCAATCCTCAACATTCTCGTGGATCATGTGCATTGAGCAACAGAACCACAAACCTACTTTCTCATAATTGTATGGTCTAGAAATACTAAAGCCAGAAAGAAAAAAAAAAACCACAGCCTTTTTTAGCATCTGTTAATCTTTTTTCTGATAACTAGCTGTGTCGATGAAATTGTCACCTCAAAAGAAAAGCTTTAATGTGCTTGTAATTGGTTAAATTCAAGCACAATCCCTAAGTGGAAATATGTTCTGATCCAGCACTGATACAACATAAAGATGGAAAAGAAATTACCAGATACCACCACCCCCAGCTGGTCCATTAGTGTATAATGCAGTGAACTCCCTCACAAACTGGAGCGCATGTTCCTTCTGTCCAAATAATCCATCCATTCTTAATCTAATATCTGTAACTGCCTCATAAGCAGAAGACCGAGTGACCAAGCTAGTTGCCTTCAGGCTATCCACTCCAATAATACAAGAAACAATGCGGTCATTAAGGCCAGGAATCACTTCCTCAAACCACGATCTGACCTGATAATGGAAATATAAGGAGCTTTGAGGATAAAATGGTGAAGTCAAACATTTCATTACATCAAGAATTGCTTCACATGACAGTATCTATGCAATTGTCTACTTCCCATAGGAAAGATTATGACTGGTTGTTTGAAATAAGCACTCGCATGTTCATGTTCATTAGAAAAGTGGAACTGATTAGATCTCATATACCAAAATTTCAGCAGCCTTAGCACGATTAATACAGTCAAAACCACCATAGGATATCTCTCCCCATCCTTTCCACCCAGCATCCTGGAAGAACATCATAAGTAGTGACCGTGAGAAGGCCTCAAAGACCGAAACAACATCAGAGGATCAAAGGTCATTTGCTTCGAAAGACAAAGGAATCGACAGTTGAGAAAGTAATCAATATTTGGAGGACTTCAAGTTCAATAAATTACTCAAACATAAAATGAGAACCAGTAAAGTGATCCAAGACATGCTACTACGTTATTGGACATGATAAAGATACTGATTAACTCGAATCTTCAGAATGAGAGGCCAAGAACTAAATGGAAAAGGCTACTGAAATGGTAGGAGAAGCACAATGATCATAGACTCTTTAAATTTCAGTGAGTTCACTACCAAGATGCTGACTGAACCTTTGGAAGCAACCGCAGGAGCTGATCAGGTACTGATCTCGCGGATGGTTTTGCTCCAAGACACCTCATTTCATTGGTGGATAATGGCTGAAATGTAACATCTCGAAGATCTATTACCTGATTACAATCAAAATAAACATGTCAATTTTTTGTTTCTTTTGGTCCACGATCAATGTCCACAAATCTTCCACAATGACAAAAAGTCAGAACCTACCACATCAGGGGTAACATATGCTGCTGGATCACCAATCTCATAAAGAAGTTGCTGGGCACAAGTACTGAAGTTTAAAACTCCTCCACTGCCATCTGCTTTTGCTACACAGGCTCCTCCATCATAACTTACTTTGGCATAAGGGAGTGACAGGTCTAAAAGACATGGAACAGAGATGTTGCGATATCTGTCGCCTGCATCCGACAATAGAAAAATCGCATGCAATGTCTTAAAAATGCCATTTTCTTTTTATATTCCATAGTTTGAGAGTCCACGTTCATTGGCATGCTAAACATGAAGTTTAAACAGCTGATACCTGGATGCATGAAGTATCCTCCAGTAAGTTGACAGCCGCACTCTAAAAGGTGACTAGCCAGAGATCCTTGTGCTAATAGATTTAGATCATCCCAGTTCCAACCCAATTCATACACCTGTTTATAAGTTGAGACATTTCTTAAAAAGAAAAACTACAGGATGAGGAGGAAAAGCTTATTAGACAAAATAAGGGGCTCAGCACCCATGAGCTTTTTACTGTGTAAAGAGGGTCAGGCTGCACTCTCATCTACATATTTCTGCCTTTGAAATCTCAAATTCTTCCACAGTAAATCAGTGTGATGGTTTTGTCCTAATAATGGTCTCTTGATCCAAAAGAAGTGAAAAAGCTCAAGTGTTTCTTGAGTGACTCAAACTCTAATTTAACACCAAATCCATCATTAGAAGGTCAAGGTTGTATTAATCGATTTAAGATGTAATAAGGAAATTCCATTAACCCAAAGAAGTGGGAAAAGGTAGCACCAACATGCTATTTGGAGGAGTAATTGGAATCACTTCAGGTTTTAGTTGTGAGAGATTCAACAATAGTCATCCCGAGGTATTTCCATAGTCAATTGGTTATTTTGGTCAAAAGTTAATGCAAGTAGAGTGAGTCCTTCATAACGATGAAAGTAGGGAAGAAAAGAGTTCAGAAACTACTCGACAAAACATTAGAAGGAAAAAGAAAAAGAAATAAAAAAACATATGACACAGAAAAAGAACATCTCACTCACCAAAGGCTTAAAGAGAAAAGATTACCATGATTGCTTACCATTGGACCCAAAAATAAGGCGGCATCTGCAACTCTGGAAGTAATAACTACATCCGGTTGGTAGTTCTCAAGACACTCAACAATAGGGGCAGCTCCAAGATACGTGCTAATACCCTTCAGAGAATGGGAAAGGAAGCTGAGACCATTTGACCCCATTAAAGAACGAACAAGGAAGATAAGCCACTGATCAACAATTTCCCTTCAGCAAGAAACTAAAGCATAAAAAATTAAAATTATCAACACGTATTTCTGTTTTGTCTGCATTTACAAATACCACTGAAAAAACACAATCAGAATATCAGACGCTTACACCTTCCACAGTATATGATTTCTCATCCAAGATTCCGGGCCCTGGACAAGGAAAAAAGGCATTAACAATCTTTTAAAAGGCCAAAATTTGTTCCTTCATTCTATACAACTCCATCTATGCTATTTGCTATGCCATTAAAATCACATTAAGCTTTAGTTACCCAAGACCGCTTATTAAACATCAAAACTGGATGATCCCTATTAACCTTGATTACCTGTCTGTGTGAACGAAACCTCATGAGCCACAGCAACTTTTAATTGAAGGTCTAGCCCGCTGGCCACTTCTAGCACTTTCGCTTGCGCACCAATCGGATCAACTTTCGAAAAAGATGCACAACAGATAAATTAGATCACTTCCATCAAAGTCAAAACCAATTCGTGTGCTCTATGTGCCTCACCTGCACCCATATTGGTGATAATGCAAGTTCCTCTTTCCACAGCCAAAGGCAACAGCAAAGCCATCCATTCTGAAACTGCATATTGTTTCAAAATTACAAATCACCAACATAAATAACAAATAGTGCACTCCAGTTCACACCCTGACGGCATCATCACACGTACAGTTACAACAGCACTATAAAATAGAAACCTCATTGCCCAAAAGGAAAATCATGACATACTTCGAGAATCAAACCCATCGCCACCAGACATCATCTCTTGGTAGCGGTCAGCGAGAGTTCGTTCCGCTAAGCATTCGAGAACAAGGTAATTTAGCTTTTCCACCCTCTGCAGCAGCTTGAGCGCGGCAACCGGCCTGTCACCTCCGAATCCAGCTCCACAACCAATATAAACCTCATCCCTCAGCCTCTTGGGATTCACCCTCTGCAATTCAACATGTACCAACCAAAATTGCTCATTACTTTCAGGGACACGAAACAGAACAGCACCCAAGCAAACGTCGCAACGACCTGCTTGATCACGGAGTTGCGTATCCCACGTTCAGCACTTCTCTCCATGAACCGTGCCAGACGCTCGATATCAAGTTAATCTGAGCAAACAAGAAGGCAGAGACCGGTCAACGGCTTCACACAAACAACTGCAGGCGTAATAAGAATTGCCAATCACATGTCAGATGATCCGCCGAGAACCCAAGAACACTACACGCAGGGCACGAACATGGTGCAACACCAACAAAAGATCAGTGATCAAATTCTTCAAAACCACAGTTTGCTCCAGTAGCTTGAACTGTAATCGTAATTGAGCTTGAAGCTGCCAGAGAGAAACCACAGAAGGAGATTAGTTGAGCCACGCTAGCCCGTAGGGTCAAACCGAGGCACGGAAGGACGGACCCGGATCCCCTGACGTGGAGATCACACGTCTGGGGATCCGGTCCGTTCATTTCCCCCTCCCTTGTACTTGGGGGGAAATGAACGGTTTGGATGGGCCAACGTGGATCATTCCACGTGAGCCGATCCAAGCGCCGGAACTGAGTGCACGGAGTTGCAGTAAGAGAGAAACGCGAAGACTGACAAAGATAATTATTTTATTATTCCACAATTTTTATAAATCTCAATTTACCTTCATGCCCCCATGTCCCGCCTGCATACTCCGTTGAGCGGAGAAGAAGCTATCATGGGGAGGGCGGGCGGGCGGGCGGGCCGGGCTATATGTATGGGCTTTCTTCCTTGCCCAGATGCTATGGGTCACTGACAAGAGGGCCCGAGGCTGGATCCTGTTGCCTGGCCCAAAACCTTGTTCCAAGGGAAAATGATTACCTGAGAATATGTCATGTGATCTTTCCCCAAATCCACCCTCCATTGAAAGCTTCCCCCAATAAAAAGGGAGAAAATCCCAATCTCGCCCTCCTGCCCCTCCTAATAGTAGGGCACGGAACCCGAATCCTGTTCTAAGGCCGACCATGATTTAGTGACATTGAATTCGTCGTGCTAGTTATCGAGATTGAACCAACCATAACACGGGGGAATTCTTGGGTTTCCGCTCAATTGGTTAGGAATTGAACTTACGTTGGTTGGAAAAGGGTAAGGTGACACACTTCATCAAGGTTTGAACATGAAGTATGGTCTTATAAATTATGTGTTTAATATATATTTTGTACTCTACAGTGAATATTTCCTTTTTACAATAAATATAAAATATCGGCTAGCTCTCGATTAAGATAGGGCAGTTGGATTTCTCGATCTTGATTTTACTAAACTGGGATGGTTTTTGATCTAGGGCAAAAGCAACCTCCCCTGTAATTGATAACCCATGTTCTTTTAATATGTATCGAATAGATTTCAAATCTACTCAGTCGAAGGGATGGTTCTATCATTTGTCAAGTCGCAATTCGATAACTTGTAAGAAATTGCTTGAATGACAAAATCGTTTATCTCCCTTATTCAATATTTTATTTTGAAATACCATTCTCACATATTATCCCGAAAAGTACTCTAACCAATCTTAAATTTTGATATTGTTCTTTTATAAAATTTAATGGATTTTCTGATTTGTTTACACCGGCCTTCCTTTAGTTCGAATATCTTTCTCAATAAAATATTAAGAGGAATTCTTGTTCTTCAATATTCAATATAGTTCATATTTTTTTCTCGAGAAAATAATAATCTTTGAGCTTTCCATAAAGTTTATCGCCACATGACATGTGTTTTTTCTAATGTGCATTGTCACGTCAGTGTAAGACATGGACCACCAAATCATTTTTTCAAGTCAGCAAATCTATTTTCATATATATTTGGGCAAAAATTAAGAGAGATGTGACGTGGAGGCCACACGGATGCTAGCTAGCATGACAATTTTAATGTCCAGGGCATTTTTTTTTCCCCAAAATGAGGTGTATCTCAAATTTAAAATGGGATAATAAAATAAATGGTCCCTAAAATTAAGCCTTCCATGTAATGTAATACATAAACTTTTAAATATATTCAAAGTAATCCCTAAAATTTAGCTCAATGTTTAATGTAATTTTTGAACTTTTAACTTTTATAATATATTTAATTTAGTCTCTCAACCATATAAAACATCCAATATTATAATTTTATTAATTTGAAGTTATGGACAACATCGAATGTTTTCTTATAAATCAATAATTGAATTGAATATATATTAAAATGATGCGAATCATATTAAATAAAATTAAATATTTAGGAATTACAGTAAATAA
The DNA here is from genome assembly GCA_030064385.1 of Melaleuca quinquenervia. Lineage (NCBI taxonomy): Eukaryota > Viridiplantae > Streptophyta > Magnoliopsida > Myrtales > Myrtaceae > Melaleuca > Melaleuca quinquenervia. The sequence goes on along the minus strand of CM057722.1, from coordinate 947,190 downwards.
ATTAAAATTTTAAAGATCAATTATAAATAAGTGAAAATTTAGAAAGAGTCTGTTTAGCTTTCTTCGCAATAGCAATCAATTAAAATTGTTCCGAAGGGCGGGCCAATCACCATCGGGGGCATTTTCGTCCACCCGGTGATTAGAAGTTCTATGCTGAACTCTTCAGAGTTTTCTCCATGATTTGCACTAGCAACTTCTGGGTGAGGGAGCATCGATCACAGGGAGGAGGAGGAGGAGGAGGAAGAAGAAGAAGAAGATGGTGAGTTCACCAGTGGTCAACATGTACCCGCTCTCCAGCTACACCTTCGGTACGAAAGAGCCGAAGATGGAGAAGGACACCTCCGTCGCTGATCGCCTCGCTCGCATGAAAGTCAAGTACGTTCTCCAGTCTCAACCTCTCCGGCGCGCACTTCATTGATGTTCTTCACAATAGGGCCTGCTGTGCAGCCCTTTTCCGGCACGAGCTTCCTCGTCCTCGGTTTAACTTCTGAAACATCGCTAGGAATATGAAAAGCTCTGCGACTCTGGACTCGCTCGAATGAACTTGTTTTCTACGACTGAGGCTTTCGTTTTAGCGAGATTGAACCTGCCTGGCGTGCTATTTCGCTCTTTGAGCTTTACCTGCGAGTGATAATCTGTCGCGAGAGTGAATAATAAGTTCCTAGTTTTGACTTCTAAGTCGTTTGGGCTAGCTTGGTCCGGCTCAATTGGAGGCGAGAGCTCTTGATTGTGGTGCTTATTTGTAATTTCACGTGCCCTCAAGTGTCGAGTCCGCCGATTCTTCTTCATTATGATCTCTTGTTCGCAGTTTTCCTTTCCTTGGTTCTTGATGCTTGTACCTGCTGCTGTAGAGTTTAATAATGTGCTCGTATTAAATGCTGAAGCCACGGAGCAGCTTTGGGCACTGCCTCGCGAGCTGAAATTTAGGCCATCAGTCTAGATATGCGGTGATTATGATTTGTGTAAAAGTACCATGAACCCCGATCTTTATAATTGGCCTGGCATCCTGGTTGATTTTGTTTGACCAATGTGATGTCTCTTTTCTTTTTCCCATTTGCTGATTGCATGGGCAAGCATATTAGCTAATTATTTCTAGTCTGCAGCTACATGAAAGAGGGAATGAGGACCAGTGTTGAAGGCATTCTGCTGGTTAGTCTTTGAAACTTTTCAGTACGACAGTCCCTTGCTTAGTCCTTGATCTCTCGCTCTCTCTCATATGCATATGTTTGTGCACGCTATTTGTGTGGGTGTGTGCCTGCGCATGTGGGCAATTTCTGTGTATGTGTGTACGAGGATGTGCTTGCCTTCACATGTGTGCATGCATCCGCGTCTGTACTTGCAGTGTGATGCGCTTTTCAGTTGGCGGGGATGTTGGCTCATTACCATGCTTCACATTCTCCAACCATTAGCTTATCTTAAAAATGCTATTTTGATTGTAAATTTGCATGCACTGGAATTTCTGGAATCTGCTTGATCAGTGGCCAAAAAAACACCTGCAAATATTATTCCTTCATGTGAATTATTATTCCTTTTTTCTTTTAGCATATCCTTGACAAAAGGCAAGGAGTTGGTCTTCCCCAAATTTCAAGTAGCATCTTTATTAGTTGATCTAACAACATATTTTCGATGTGGGTGAAGATCTTTGGCTGTATGTCAGCATACATGGTTCAAATTCAAGGGTTTTAATGAACTGGGAAACCAACCAGCATCTTAGAGTTCTAATCCCCTTTGTATTTTTCTGTAAGGGCTTTAAGTTCCCTTGCACCAGGCACAACTACACAATTTTGAACATCTCATTTAGCTATTTAGATGCGATGCAGTGGTGCTTTTTGCTTTTTCTAAGCATCTGGTTCATGGTGGTGGTCGTGGTTTAAGTATGGTGAAAAGAAGTTGTGATGCTTCAGCCTTTCATTTTCAAATACTTCTTTTTAATTGAGCAGGTGCAGGAGCACAGGCATCCCCATATTCTCCTCCTGCAAATTGGGAACACGTTTTGTAAACTTCCAGGAGGACGTTTGAAACCCGGAGAAAATGGTAGACTGATTCATCTTACAACCACCCCCTCCCTTCTTTCTCTCTCTCTCTCTCTCTCTCTCTGATCTTTCTGTCTATCTTTCTGCAGAGATTCAAGGTTTAAAGAGGAAACTATCAAGCAAATTAGGTGCAAATTCACTATCACTGCAACCTGATTGGCAGGTGCTCTACCATACCTGAGAAATTTGGAGATTTATTTGAATAAGCTTGACACTATAAGCAGAGTGTATACGAGGATAACCAAAGTAAAATGCCTAATTGTTGGGAAGATTGAATTGTCATCTGTCATGAATATGTGTTTCAACAAGTACTTTAGCTTCTTTAATGAAATCCCTTCTCTCCCACTTCACACCTCGGAGCGCACCCTTATTATAGAGAGAAAGGAGCTTTCACATCTTCTTAACCGGGGAGAGGAATATCACCCGGCACTTAAAGAGCATAATCTCATTTTCTTGCTCTATAGTCTTTCTTAATCAATTTCAGAAACGCCTAAATGGAAAGCGTATAGAGTGTATTCATGTTGATAAGTGTGAAGAATACAAAACTTGTATAAGAGTCTGCTTATCTACATGAACTTAATTGTGAATGCAATTGCCCTTCTGGAAGAAGATTATTTGATTGTCAGTTGTCTTTCCTTGCAGATTGGTGAGTGTGTTGCTATCTGGTGGAGACCAAACTTTGAAACTGTCATGTATCCATACTGCCCTCCCCACATAACGAAGCCGAAGGTAGATAAACACTGTTTAAAAGCCAAATTGTACACACTTTGTTCAAAGCCAAGTCTTTTTTTTAAAAAAGGTATTCTAATTCGCTGAGCACTGAATAAAGAGTTCTTTGATACAGGAGTGCAAGAAACTTTTCGTCGTCCATTTGTCTGAAAGAGAATATTTTGCTGTACCGAAGAACTTGAAATTGCTAGCGGTTCCGTTGTTTGAGCTCTATGACAATGTGCATGTATGGTGACATCTAAGCTTCTAACCTCCATTCTTTTATTGATTTATTCATAATTATCTACATTTCCTCATCAATAAAATGCAATCTAAAAGTTAATAGGTTCCTTGTAGAGCAAGTCTACAGGTTAGAGGAGAAATAGAAACATCAAGGGTTTAGGATAGAGTTTAGTGGTAGCCATCTGTGCCTGCTGTAGGTGGTAGCTACCATTATGGGTGTTTCCAGCGTGGTTGGTGCTGAGACTGTCCCAGGATATGAAGAGGTGAGTGAGACCTCGAGGGGGAGCAGTGATGAGGTAGAGAGCCTACGGAATTTAGGGAAAAAGACACTTATTGTTGAATGCTAGTTAGTTTACTTTTTTAGTAGTCCATTTGGTCATTCTGGTAGTAGTCCATTTGTTCATTCTGGTGGCTTGATTTGAAATTGTCTAGATTCCTGGAGCACTATAGAAATGTCTGAATTTGTCCCCAGACCTGAAAGAACTCAACTGGAATTGCCAAAAATGATGAGCAGAAGGGCAGACAGCTTCTTTTTTTATCTTCCTATTTGCCAAGTACCTTTATTTCTACACATCTAATATGTGCTGCATGGAGGCTCACGCACTTTTTGTTGGCAGAGATATGGACCAGTTATCTCCACCATACCGCAGCAGCTCTCAAGGTTTCAGTTCAACATGATGACCACATGAAAGCGTGGAGGGAGAAAGAACCTCTAGATTAATGCTTTCTAACATTTATCGGGGTCACTAGGTAGCAAATGGACCTCAAGAACTTAGCTAGTGTCGTAAGTCCTACCAACACTTTCTTCTGTTACAATGATTTGTAGGTGAACTCTATCTTTTAGAGTAGTTGTCCCCTTTCTCTGTACTTGATTGTGTATCCAACTTGACTATGTTGTACTTGTTGGTTTTCTTGCCCGTCTTGATTATTTATATGCCTGCCCTAATCAGTGGCTTCTGGCCTCTAAAACGGGGGTTCGATGTGGCCAGGTTGATGAGATTACTCTTGGGATGTGTCCTTTTGTTAGATGAAAGCTAGCTGTAACCAGTCCTACTAATACTAGATGCTGATTCTTCATTGAAGAGGATTTTGATGGAGTTGTGTCTTGATTGTACCAGCTCTAAATGAGTATTTCAGATATCTTTTCTTCTTCCAATTCTCGGGATAATGGGTCTCCCTTGCTCCGTTTATTGGCCAATTCTCCCTTTTCGAGCCTACTGACCCGTCCATCTTATGTTCTATCTTGGGTTAGGGGATTAATCATCTTAAATAATAAAAACCCGAGCTTTCCCTTTGTCAACAAGGAGTTCAATTGTCTATCGGATTCCATCTAGAAATCAGATTTGCATTTTGCCGCTGAATATCTCGGAGTCGACCTACGGTTGCGGCCTTGTTAAGGGTTATAACTTGGGGAAGAACGCAGCCTATAATTGACCATAGTGACCGGAAGTGGGGACTCTCTTTTGAGTCGATAATCCGATTGTCGATATTTTTCAGTGTTTTCCGCAACACTAATTCTGATTTATGTGAGTTGCCTCTGATATTGCTATTGATTTTATTTGTAGTGAAGAACTAAACATCAATGTAATGAAAGTGAGTAATTTTTGCCTTTTACCCGGCTGGACCGGCTACAGAACTTTGACTTGGCTTTGGTCAATCCATCTGTCGATTTTGGAACATTCAACCTAACGGCTGACACCTTCCTTGGTGACGGAGAAGGTTCAAAATTGAAAAAAAATTGGAGGAGGGAAGGGCATTTTGGAGATCTCGTAAAACAACGTACTCATCCATTCTCCTTACGCTGTTATTTTGGGAAAATCGCACAAAGCTATAAGAATTTTGGAGGTGATAGAGATAACACACAAACGTTCAATTCTTACAACGATACCCTCGTAACCTTTTACTTTGTTACATCCGGTTCATTATTATTATTATTATTATTGTATTTTTGGTTAGCATGTGTCTTGCATGTGAATCTTAAAGGGCAAACATATCTTTTCATTTCAATTTTTTTAAGGAAACTTTGACTCTTAATCGCTCTAAAGTTTGAGAAGTATGAAAAATTGCAGAAAAATAAAATAACTAAAATACCGGAATATCAAAATATCAGAAGTTTGATAAATATAGCCACTGTAATAGCACTAAACGAGATTTTCTAAGGAAAAAGAATAAACAAAGACTAAGGCTCCATCTTCACCAAAACAATAAAAACAAATAAAAACTAAGGCTCCGTTTGTTTGACGGAAAATAACTTTCAGGAAATATTTTTTAGATTTTCCGTCTTTCGTTTTATAGAAAAATAAAATAATCAAGGAAAATATGTTCCATCAATGGAAAAACACAATCAAAAGTAAAGAAAATGTTTTCCATTTTTTAGAAAGTGGAAAGTGCATTCCGTTTTCTTTGTTTATCTTTAAATATTGAGGTTTATAATAGCGTCTCTCGACTTTGCCAAGGCCGACAAGCCAGTGGCCTCTAGTGGCAAGCTGGCAACCTATGGCAGCAAGCTCGCAACGTTTAGAGGTGAGCTCGAGGTTTGCCTTGGATTGACAAGTTCATGACTTATGGTGGCAAGTCGGGAGCTTGTTGGGGTCTAATGAGACTTGTAGTCAATAACCAATCAATGTAAAATAAAAAAATAAAAAAAGTTAAAAATCGATATTTTTTTTATATAATTTTTCTTAAGTTTCAAATGAACACTAAAAAATATTGTAAATTTAGGTAAACAACTTTCTGAAAATATTACATTTTTCGTTAAATGAATAGAGTCTAAGTGAAAAATAAAGATTGCCTCAATCACAAACCACTCAAAATGATGGAAATTATTGAGTACCATGAATATTTCAGAGATTTATAACAGGAAATGAAGTTTTCAACTCATAAAAGGAAAAGATTGCCCATGATCTAGAGTGATTTCTTAATTTTTTATTGACAAATCATTTATGTATTATCAAAAAAAAAAAAAAACAGAACGAGCATCCAACTTTTGTTATTTGACTCCCTTGTTGCAGAGTCTTTTATTTTTTACTTAATCACGTTTCTTTTTCTTAAAATATCTGATTATTTCTATTAATATTTTTATCAAATTTTAAAAAATGTTATTTTTAATTTTACTATCGACCTTTATTTTTTCTGGTTAATGTTTCGATTAATTTATTTTTCACAAAATAAGGGGTAAAAAAGATATTTATTTCACAAAAAAAAAGAAAAGGAAGAAGATGTGTAGATACTTCTAACAAATCACGTGCATTACACGTATTGACGGGAAACATAATGGATGTTAGCTTTAAGACAATGAAAGCTCAAGGGGCAGACGGGTACAAACTTCGGAGTCTGGGAGGAGCATTGCCTGATTTCCTCTATTATTTTATACAATGAATATGTGCAATCGACTAAGATGTCTTTTTTTTTTTTGGTCCCAGTTAGATGTGACCTAATCCAATCTATATTGAAGAGATGCACTAGGTTTGGATATTTGGCTGCTTGATCATAGACAGATTGTACTTGTTGAATAGGGCTAACGACAGATTCTTAACAAGACTGGGTGGATGAATTGATCAAGTGATGCTTTGATGTTTCGTGAGTTGAAGTCATGGCAAAAGAACAAATATGATCACCAGAAATGGCAGATGATCACGTAAAGCTGTACATGCCAAAATTTGAAATTATTCTCTGTCCAGCATTAAAAGAAAACTTTAGTGCAAAGCCCTTGTCGTGACTAATGACACCAAATCTCTCCCTTTCTCCATCCTCGCCCATCCTCGCGTCCCGCTTTGTCCTTCATCTCCGTAAGAATCAGCCATTAATGCATTCAGTATCACCTCCGCTGCATCTATTCCTGTCCTCTTTCTTTAGCTTCTCTCTCATGCTTCTTTAGTGTTTCTCAGAGCTTCAAAACAGAGAAGGACATTCATTGCTCCTCTCTCTCTCTCTCTCTCTCTCTCTGTGATATCTTCTTTCGTCAAATGATGATCCAATTTATCACAATTTCCTGCAGACGCGACAGGCCCACACACAAGTTACATTCAATGCATGCACGGCTTGAAAACCGCTGACAGTCCCTCCACCTCCACAAGTTACATAACCTTCTGTGTTTTTTGTGCTGTTTAATTTCTCCCTAGTTAGAATAAATAAAGTCGAGTCTTGGCACCTGCTGCATTACTTGCTCGCTTCCTGGACAATCCCTCTAGTTTCATTTTTCGTTTGGCTAGGCATTTTGAGAGATGGGTAGGAGTCCATGCTGCGAGGGGAAGGACTTGAAGAAAGGGCCATGGACTCCTGAAGAAGATCAGATTCTAATTGATTACATCAGCAAGAATGGCCATGGAAGCTGGCGTGCTCTTCCTAAGCTTGCAGGTAAAAAAAAATATTTATGTGCCCTTTCCTTTATTGCTATTACGAACATCGTTTACTTCTAAGCAAAAATATTTCCAGACGATACAATGGAGATGTTGTAGTAGTGGGAATCACATATCATTTGTTTTTTTCGCTTCCAAGAATCAAATGCTCATACCTGTCCATGTACATTTGTGTCCTGTTGGGCGTTGGCCCATACGTTAAAAAAACCTATTTTCGGAGTTAACAAAACGTTCTTGCTGAGGTTGATGATATTGTACTCACTCTCTGCTTAAACATGAATTCCAAGTAAAGTTTAGGGCAAGCTTTCGGGCTTGTACTTTAGTTTTCGAGCCATAGGCAAGTCATTGCATTCTAAGACGGTCCAGTCCATGTTCTGCTTGATCTGGCTCACTCTCGCTTGTGCATATTTATGTGCTGTAGGGCTACGAAAATCCACCAGATGCAAGAACGAGCATGTGAGATATGAAACCTTTTACGCATACACACTAAAGCTCTGTGTTTGCTAGGTCTCCTTCGGTGTGGAAAGAGTTGCAGGCTCAGGTGGACAAACTACCTGAGGCCGGACATTAAGCGCGGCCCCTTTTCTCTGCAGGAGGAAAAGCTTGTCATGCAGCTCCACGGGATTCTCGGAAATAGGTAATTTTGCGATCATTGGCATCATGCCAACCTCCTATGAAAAGTAGAACCAGTGTTTTCATGCCAAGAGCTTGCAGTACGTATGTTCATGGCCAGCGAATTTTCTCTTTCCTAGTTGTGCTGGCGTGCTGTTTAACATATTGCTGTTTTTTATCCATAATATGTACTGTCATGGTCTATGATCTTCAGGTGGGCAGCAATTGCAGCCCAATTACCCGGACGAACTGACAATGAGATCAAGAACTTGTGGAACACCCACCTGAAGAAGCGTCTGCTCTCCATGGGTCTCGACCCGCTAACCCAGGCACCCTTCACCCCTCAAGGGGGCATTACAAAGTTGCCTGCATCGTCTATTACCCGACATATGGCTCAGTGGGAGAGTGCGAGGCTTGAAGCCGAGGCTAGGCTCTCCAGGGAGACTTTGCTGCGTAATCCATTGCCACGGCGACAAAAAACCGAACTGGACTACTTCTTGCGTATTTGGAATTCTGAAGTAGGAGAGTCGTTTCGAAGCATCAACAGTGGAAGCAAAAGCGCAAGCCTCAGCCCAGTTTCTCAAACTTCTTCCTGTGCTAAATGGGAAACCAGCTCATTTGCCACCACTGAAATTGGTGCCACATATCTCAGAGCAGATGCAGATTCAACACCAGATGATCCTGACAATAATGTTAATGGAAAGAGCAGCAAGGTAGAGTCTGAAGCCCTGGCCATGTCTGAATTGTCTGGATCTAGCAAGTTCGACAGTTCGACAGTCACTGCACTGGAGATGCTATTTGATTTCCCAATCAACAACGACATGAGCTTCTTAGAAGGAAGCCCTTAATAGATCTGGTGTCTCATTTAATTTCACATGGACCAAACGTCCACGATCGTTCCCTTGTGTAGCATGTCCGAATTCATTCTATATATTCTGACTCTGAAAACTCTTTAGTTGAACGTTTTATCTGATTTCTGCATCCAAATTAGGAAATCAAAGAATCCCATGTTAAGTACATTTAATATAGTAAGCCTCTTATCGAAGAGCTGATCTGCTGTTCTTTTATGCAAGTTGCAAAAACCCTTTGTCGTTCATTATATTGCAGATGTGAGCATGCTTGCACAATTCTAGTTTACTACAGATTAACGTATCGGTAACATGTTTTTTTTTCCTTTTTGAGCCCGATAAAGCCTCATTAAAGTTGGTTCAATTTTCCCAATATGTGATAGCCGATTGCCTCTTCTGGGAAATTGAGAACCTTCGTATGATGTTTCAAATTTCTGCCTACAGTGATCATTTATCCTTAAAGCTTAACCTTTCTGATGCCCTCGGTCCATCTATTATTCTCATGCCCTATGCTCTTGTTAGGACTCATTTCAGATGATGGTAAAATCAACCATCAGACCAAGCCTCAATGATGCGATTGCCATGGGAAGTTTCTTGCAAGATTAGCATACTTGTGCAAGCATGTGAAGATTCGAGCTCTTCTGCCTCATTCCCCTGAATCTTGACGTCCAAACAAAAGGAGAATTTTGGTTATCTAATTCAGGATAAAGATTTCTCAAACAATTCCCAAGTGGTCCTATTAGATTCTTTCCTTGCCAAAACACGACTGTTACAACTGGTGGAAAATAAACATTTTGATTTTTCTACTATACACACTGAACAAACTGTGAATGGACACACGAACTAAAAAATCGTTTCACCCTTGCCTCTTGCTATGGTTCAAAATTACTGTCCAAAGCACCCGACAAGCTTCTTCGGGACATTCCCAGTAGCACGGTGCTTTGCAGCCATTTCTTCGGCCTTAAGTATCTCTTCCTTTCGTCTAGCTTCAACCATTGCCTTCTTTTCTTCTGCTTCCTTGTGGATTAGACCGATCTTGTTCTTCATTTTCTCCGCATATTCAGCCTTTTTCTTCTCTAGTTGTTCCTGAAAGGCATTAAACTTGTCAGGCATCGCATCTGCAAGACTGCCAAATTGTTCATCCATCTCATGCATGTGGAGCCGGAAAACATTAGTGACATTTATTGCTTAGCTGGTCATGACAATTTTTCCATGTAATACCAAGTTTAAATTTGAAGACTCAATTTAGTAACAAAAATTTCGAGAGGAATGGCCATAGATAACACGGGAAAAGTTGGCCATGGTGAAACTTAAGACATTAGGATATAAAATACCTCCATTTTCCTCAGTTTTGCTTCAGCAGCTGCTTTCTTGCTGTTTTCCCATGAAGCAACAGCCGACAATTTTTTCTGGGCTCTGTTCAACATTTTAAGGAAATTTCCATATAAGTGTTAAAACCAGTATAATTACCATCAAATAAAGCGCGGAAATCACTTTAGATTCTCCCAATTGTGTGTTAGTGTCCAGTGCATGAAAATTACAGTTACTAAGAAGATTCATGGTTGCGCAGTACAACGCAGGCATAAGGTAGCAACTTGCAAATACCGACAAATAAAAAAGATGTCTTCATAAATAAAGCTCAGAAAATCACTTTAGATTCTCCCATTTGTGTATTAGTGTCAAGTGCATGAAAATTACAGTTACTGAGAAGATTCATGGTTGCGCAGTACAATGCAGGCAAAAAATAGCAACTTGCAGATACTGATAAATAAAAAAGATGTCTCATTATCTCTTGCAATCAACACACGGTTGCCTTTCACTTTTCAAAAAGCTTCTCTCTTTCGTGTCCACTTGTCATACACTTGGAAGCTAGGACACGCTACACAGGAAAGCAATTGATTACATTGATCCTGAGCTTCAGTAAAATCAAAGCTGGTTAAGGGTGATAATTTTTCTTTTTAACTACCACACTCCCACCGTAGCTGATAATTGTTAATGATCTGTAATTTCTGTCTCTTTTTTAAAGTAACATACTCTACAACTCTGTCGATCCTAACAAGGCCCTGATATGAACTCTGAACAAGCTTACTTGTTCTCTGCTTTTGTTTTTTCACTGTCTTCCCATGCTTTGATAAATGATATCCTCTTCGCTTTCTCAACTTCAGCGAGTGCAACGTCTGTAATAACAACAGCATAGAGAAGTGAAACAATTGTCAACATACGTACTGTACTGCGGAATGTTTCCAGCCAATGGCAAACTAAAATAGCCTTCACCATTCTGCAATTTAAATGAAAGAAGGCTATAGGCTCATTCAAATTTAAACAATCGCAAAAGCTGCTTTAAAAATCAGATAACATTTAAGATTGTCATCCATCACCCTGACTACCGAAAAGTCCTTCCAAGAAGAACCTTCAAAGGCTCACCTCTGTCAATTGATCCCCCAGAAATTTTCTTTGCCGCGGCATCTGGACCCTCTGCCAAAATCAAAACAGAACCAAAAAGCAGGTCAGTATGGACGATGATCCACATGAACACATCTGACAAAAAGTCACAAAGTAGAAGAATGAAAAATAGGAAAGATACGGTAGAAAATTCAATGCTAATGAAAGAAATACTGCTTCGGGTGCAGATGTCTTCTATCAAATTTCTTTTTCTTTATACTGATAAATGCCAGAGAGAGCCACGTAGAAGCGACTTGTAATATGTTTGACTGGGCTCTAGTGATCCAACAACAGCTACCTCAGACAGGAAATTAATCAAGCTGACACCCGGATCAACATAATGAATTATTCCAGAGCACTTACTCAAGTCTTCTTAACATAGTAAGATGGCCTTTTCAAACATCGAGAACGCTGTCATAAGAACATAGAAACACAGCTTACCTATCTCAAAAATTCACAACATACACTTATTGTTACTTAACAAGCGCCCCCCCCCCCCCCCCCCCCCCTTTTTTCCCTAAATGGTGTCATCTAAATACTAGATCACGTAATCGAACTCTTCAACCCCATTCGCAGTAATCAGGTCCCATATCTGGAATAGAGACTACCATCTCAAAACAGTGAATGCAATAATCATTCTTTTCTGGTAAGTAAATAGCTTCATTAAGGCAAACCAAAATGCGGGACATCGGGTTCAGATTCTTATGTTTGCGGTTTTTGCAACAATCATTTTGTTCCCAAAGAAGAAAAGAAAAGACATATAAATAAAGAAAGCAAGCATGACTGAATGCAAATCACTATGTATCCAACTTTTGGTAAAGCAGGAGTGGGAGTTGGACTCCTGTCCTATATTTTCTTATCCATAACATTGCCAAAGACAAAAGTCCAAAAGCATCACCGATTGTCATTTTCCTTCCTTTTTTTGCATTCTCTTTCTCTAAACTCAAAAGACCCTTCACCTTCACTTCATCAACCAAGAGTCATTGCCTAAACTCACTCTACTGAACAATCAATTACGCACCAAGAACCCACAAAACTCATGGAGCCGAGCTGCACATAAAGTCGGACCAATCCGAATTGTTCAAGAAAAATTGATCGGAAATAAAACGAACGCGTCCATAATGTTCCAACGAAAAGAAATGGAGGTTGACGCGCGAAAAAACAAAAACGCGAAACACACCTACAGAAAATCAAGATCGACGGCCATCGCCATCGCATATATAATAGACACGTTCAAATCCGATCTGTGGCAATCTTGAAGGCACGCAGAAACTACAAAAGGGTACAGAACAAGAAATTCAGATTGTGCGTGCGCTTGTTTTCACTCACCATCGGCAACTACAACGGCGTTGGATTCGGGAACCTTCGCCTCCGGCGGAGGAGGAGCAGTGACCTTCTCCTTCACGACAGCGGTTTCTGCCGCTGGAGCCACCGCCTTTTCCGTCTCCAGATTCTTCACCGCCACCTCTGCCATCTCTCTCTCTCTCTCTCTCTCTCTCTCTCTCTCTCGCTCGCTCTAAGTTTAGCTCGCCAGTTGATGAGGATTTGTCCGTGTTGAAAGCGTCCTTTTTATAGTAAACCACATACCGTGTGTCACTGTGGGAGGGTCCCATGCAACTGTTTCTCAAATTAAAATGGAAATGAGCACGACGGCCGTCGGATCGGAGGGGAGGCTCGCGATCCGACGGTGAGTGGCGATCGATGTGGGTTCGTGTTTGCCGCGAGTGCCGACAGGTAAAACGGGTAATTTGTGTCGGCACGTCCGTGGGCGAAGCGACGTCGTTCGATGGAGATGCGAACGGTGAGGGACACGGTAGCTCCGCTGGCCCACTTCTCCATTAATTGCATTTCAAATGCATTGAATTCGCTTTCCAGATTCGGCTAAGGCCCAAGGGAAATGGGGTTCACCTCCCACGCTCTCATGGGGCGCGTGGCGGGACCGTCCCTCGCCCTCCGACGAATGATAAATGGCACTCGAAATTTTTCCTTTGTCCCCAAAGTTTTCATTCGTAATTACCACTTAGAAAAAAATGAAACAAATGGTTTTCAAACTTTAATCCGATATCTAATATTATTTTTTAAATTTTCATTAATTTATTTTGACTCTTAAACGTTAACTCAATATGGAATGTGATTATTAAATTTTTCATTTATTCAATATGCTACCTAAACGACTTCACATCATACGAATTAAAAGTTCATAGATAATATTATAAATAGGCTAAATTTTATTGATCGTATTTAAGAAAATAAAAGTTCAGAATCCATCATTAGCCCTTAAGTTATTAATCGTTATACAATGCTATCCATTAAGAAATCGGATTAAAATTAAAAGACGTCATAAAATCGGAGCACTAGCGTAATTATGAAAAATTATGAATAGTATTGCAATATCGATGTGATTTTCTTATGGATAATTGATGAGACTAGATTGACAAAATTGAACAGCAATCGGAAGTAAGTCTTGAACAACGATCGACGTTAAGGGCAAATGAGTCGGCAGTGCACCATTCGGTGGCCTGCGTTTGAAGATGAGCATCGGGGACTGGTCCGGGATATGACAGTTGAGCCGCGTGGGGGGTTGGGCCCACCTAGTCCTCGGTGGTCGTCCTCGTCATCACTCCCGACGTGGTGGTGGCCTGAGCTGGCAAAAAGAATTAAAAGTAGATGGATAAAACAAAAATAAAAATAACAGCCTTTTTAGTAGCTGGAGGGAGATGCCGCTGGCGCCTTTGCCCTTTCTTTTTTATTTTATTTTTCTCCCACGGCCAAATATTGAAAGGATCTTTATTTTTGTCCTGTTTTATTATTATTTAATCTTCGTAATGTTTTTGAGAGGTGCCTTCCTTTTGGAATAGGGAGGTCAGACGTGCTTTACAATTAGGCATGACGATTGCCCGTTTGCCAAGCTTTGATTGATTCAAGGCGTCCATATCAATGATGCTTTGCTCCTCACGTGATTGCTTGTAATCGTTTGTTTACTAAAGGGTCTTCTTATTGAAAAATATTAGAAAGCATAAAACTAAAGGGTTTTCTTATTGAAAAAGATTAGAAAGCATAAACGAAAATATCAATTAGAGATGCCATTTCCCGTTCGCCATCTTAATTAATGACATCGAACTTAAGATTGAGTATGTGTAATCCACCGTCGAGCTGGAGCTCAATTGAGGCTGTTACCTCTCGAAGTTTGAGTTGAGTCTATCATGGTCACTAGAGTTTTGCAGCTTTTTACAAAGTTATAAGCACGTGAATCACATATAACTTGTTGGGTCATTGTCATATCTTTAGTAGGTGAGTCCCAATAATGGACACTACGTATTTTTAACTTTTGTTAAGTTTGTGCGAAGATCGTGTTCATAAATTATAACCGTTGATCAGAGGTGCGGACAAGTAGGATTTTGTTTTCGCTCGGGACGGGGACGAAATGCATCAGGGGGTTCTTTGCGGAGCCTTCATGGGGATTTTGTGAACGATTCTCATGCTGGAATCACCGCGCGGAGAGCTCTGATAAGGGTGATCGTCGCTGGTTTGCTTTTGCCACTTAAAGCTCTTTGGCATTGAATTTGTCGACGATTATTGATGACTGCTAAGAAGTTAGTCTGTTTCGAACCAGGCACTTGTACGTTGAGATCCAACTTGACTCAAAATGTCTTGCAGGAACGATGGACACGACTAGGGGCGCGACCGATTTCGATGCGATGGCGATGTTCGTGATCGTAGTTCCCCGTCCGAGCCGATCCTAGGAGGCTGGGTTGGCAATCGCATCTGTAGATATCACAGTTACCATGTGATTCCTGGAAATGGATGGTGGCCTCCCCTACTATGTTATGGTGCTAGGACCCCTCATTTGAGACAATTCATTGACTGTCTCTTTTCCACACTGAACAGCCAAGAATGCGGTCGAGTTTTATATGCTTACGAATCTTTGTGTCGCATACGTAGCTGGCGCTGCTTCTCCACCACTCTCTGTTGCCTCATAAAGTATGCCAAAACGATAAAAAATGAAGTCTGAGGTCCCATCAAGGCTGGAAGACACGAGGAATCGTCGGAAGCTACGGCTGGTTCCAGCAGCCACTGTTCTTGGTAGGCCCAATACCTCCGGTGGAGTTCCAGCACTGCGAGAGCGCCGCGGCAACTCTTGACATGCGGGGTCAGTCCAACTCCCTTCGTTTTTAAGCTACAATAATTCACGTCTGCTAGGTTTTCGATTTCATAATGTGCAATCATTCCCGCGTCTTCATTATGTCGGAAAAAGTCCGGGCTGCATGAGGTTAATTATTCTGGGAACCATGGAAAGGAAACAAGAGAGACCTTTGAAAATTGGGCACTTTATCCATCTCCCCGAGTCATCTGATGTGCAAGTAAGAGCAAACTCTGTGTTGCAGTGTTTGACTTCTTAAAATTATCGTCAACATTGGTCGTCTTCTTCTCTCGGGCCGCGCTTGTTGGGGTTTTTCTTGTTGCTCAAGTGTCACAGGCTAAAGCTTGAGATCGAGACCATGCAACAACTGATGCTTCCTTGGATAGTTCGAGCACCCAAGCTAAGCCTTCTCCTGAGTATCGATTGCCCGCTGACCTAGGTCATAGAGAGAGAAAGTGTTTAGAAAGAGAAATCATAATGTTATCTATTACTCAAGTGTTGAATACATACAAATAAGGGGCGCCCCAATTTATACAAGAATTCCTGAATTCTCAACCTAAGATGTGACCGTATTCATCAACCGAAATTATTTCGAAAGAGAGCTTGCCATTCCATTCACTGATGTGTAGTTCCACCTTTCGGACAATACTAACGACTGGTACATTAGTCAAGTTGACCGCCTTCAACCGATGCGTGGTTAATTAGTTCTATTTAGAATCCCAAACTTTTTTCCGTTTCGTTAGACATAAACACGTTCGACGCAACCATGTCGACCAAATTGGCGACGGCGCGTGTCTTCAACGTACCTCGAACATGCCATTGTTTCAACTCGAGTTGGGCCCAGGACTTCAAGCCATCCAAGATCGATTCAAGAGCCTCGTCCTCCCCTAGATTGGGAATTTGGAGCTTGAGCTTAGTGAAACCCTTCATACACTCCAATTCCTTGATGTGCCAGCATCGTTCGGGCATTCGTCCTTACTACAGTTCCTGGCCCAACTTTGAACCCATCAGGTCGCATCATTTCTCCAATTCAAAATGGTGGGCTCCTGAATTTTTGTTTGTTTCATTGGTTCCATGAAAACAATAATCGTATTTCAAAAGTTTGGCGCATCAATTGAAGTGGTCCAATGCATTCGATATAAAATCAAACGAGTGGATCAGGTGAGGCCGGCCCGCACAAAATTTCTAGAAACCGCCAAGAGGAAATTAGAAAACTTCATGACAAGGATGGAGTTTTGTACAGTATTTTCTATTGGGACTAGCCCTTTGCCTTTTCGCTTTCCCTTCAGACTCCAATTATTCTAATCGAAAAGCATGGAACGCCGAGGGACAAGCGATTCAATGCCCGACTTGTCGCTGATGCATGTCGTTTCTTATTGCTGTCTGTCTGTCTCTCTTTTCTGGGGAGATGTGCTTCGATCATAATTTAGGGACGACGATAAGGTCAATGATTCGGGAAATGGATCACATGCTCTAGTCACCTTCCAGACCAGGTGATCTTTCTCTTGTAAACGTCCGATGGACGATCAGACGGCTACATTTTCTTTTTAAAAGGAAAAAATAAAAGGAGTGAGGCCCACCATTTCCCTCACATAAACCCGCAGAGCAGACCTCCGCTATTGCACGTTATTGATATCGTCGGGGCCCATCCACATCCTCCGTGGACGGTCCAGATTGGTCTGGATTCCAAGAGATCTTGCCTCCATCGAATTGACAACTCCTGAGACTGCTCAAATCCTCCGCGCCGGGTGAGTCCATAGGCTCCAAAGGAGTCGAAATATACCCAAGAGACTTCCCGAGCATCATCCTTCTTTTTTTATATTCAATTTCCATTTCTTTTGTTCTCTCCATCCATGTGGGCTGCAATTCAACGCCGGCCGTTCATCTCTCGGGATATTACTCCGAGCCCGGTGGTGACACTGAGCAAACCAGAAAAGGGTATAGTCAGAGTTTTCCGTGCTTCGCTGGTATAATATTGATGATGACTATAACAGTAAGTTGTATGATACCTCTGTGATTCATGACCCCGAGTTGTTGCTGCTGAACCGTGAGCTGATCTCCATGGGAGAGGAGAGCTCTCATGGATGTTGCGGCGCCAAAACTCGGATGCCGGTCAAGACATGGGCTCCAGCCACTGTTTTCATTCTCTGCGCAGTTTTTATTCTCTCTGGAGTCTTCATCTCTTGGAAAGATATTGTGAGTCTCTTCATCTCGTGCCTCCCTTTCGAATCTCTGCAACTTGTTTTTCGCTTTTACAAGTGTATCGCATATTGTCTTTGCCTCTAAATGAACGGCATAAACTGTTGTGAATCATCCAATCATGAAACAGCAGGTGGTAAGCGGTAGCTTCTCAGAAAAAAAGAAGAAGATCGATTTCTCTTGTTCTGTGGCATCTCTAGAATTGTTGCAGACTATTAGTTTTCGGGGTTCAGGTTAACATGCTCTAATTTAAGATCGTTTCATTATGGCTCGACTTCCATAATTTTTTAGATTCCCTTTCATGACTTTGTGTATTGCACATATCAGCAAATCTCATATACACGAATTAAATTTTTGGTGGCTTGTAGCCTTCTTTTGCTTTTCAAGGTGCTTCAATTTCCAAAACTACCACCAACGAAAGCTCTGCCCAGTCGTCTCCGAGAACCGAGTTCCCACCCGAGGGCGCGGATGCGACCGAGAAGCAAAGATGCTCCACGGATTATCCCTCGAAACACGAGACCAAGAACATATACGCCGAGGTATGTCCCGAGTACTTCCGGTGGATCCACGAGGATCTCCAGCCTTGGAAGGCCACGGGAATCACGAGAGAGATGTTGGAGAGCATCAAGAGCACAGCGCATTTTAGGATAGTGGTTCACAAGGGGAAAGTCTACCTGGACAAGTTCAGGCCTGCATACCAAACGAGAGAAGACTTCACATTCTGGGGGATCGTGCAGCTCCTGAGGATGTATCCCGGTAAGTTGCCAGATTTGGAACTGATGTTCCAATGCGAAGACCGACCGGCAATCAAGAAGCAAGACTACCGGGGCTCGAAAGCCACCAAGATTCCGCCGTTGTTTCATTATTGTGGACATCACTCGGCCTTCGACATTCCATTCCCTGATTGGTCCTTCTGGGGTTGGTAATAACTCACTCCTTTCGCGTTGCAGCATCTTTAATCTTTACTATAGTGCTAAGAAATGGGAGGAATTTTTACCAGCTAAACCATCGGCCGTTCGAGCTAAGTTTAGCCCACGTCTTAGCAGATTCGGTGCATGTGTGCAGCATAATAAACTCTGAATGCACGATTTCACTCGGTGCATGGAACTCACCCCACCAAATTGGTTCATTCTCTACTGTTTAGCTAAGGATGATTGGGTTGATATTTAATAGGGCTGATTAATTGGTTTTAGAATGGGTAAGTTCTAAACTTAGAACTCAGAACTTATCCCGTTAGAATTGATTCTCAATTTTCGGAATTTGGTTCCCATCTTGTTTTCTCGGTCCAATTTCAAGGTCTACTCAAGGATACGTTTTTCTTTTATTCCTTTTGATTTTATTTTTTTATAGCAAAATTATAGGAGCAACGGAACGGTTCAAAATAAAAAATAAATGAGGGTGAGTGATCGAAGGCTAGTCAGAAACAAGCAAGGATTGTGAGGCCTGAACAAGCAAGGGCAAGCCACAAGTGAGCAAGCAGGAGGGAGGGAGGGAATGATGTTGAGAAAAATTAAGATTTTTAGACTTCATGAAATCGGTTCGAAATTTGGCCCGATCAGTTGAGTTCCCAAGTTGTTCTTCACTTAGAATTGAGAACTAGATTAATTTAGTAGGAACCAATCTGGTTGCACAGCCCTACTAGCTGGCTAAGATGGAATTTGCGAAAGCACTTCCACTTAGCAATCTTTTTGGCATCTTTCAATGCTCTCTCTTCCGGAAAAGCATTACGTAGAAAGTGGGAAGTGTCTCATCCAAGCACGTCTTATGTGGTAGGCCTGAAGTGAATGTAAAGCCATGGGGAAGCACGTTATCAGCCATAAAAGAGAAGGCAGAGATGATCCCGTGGAAGGACAGAGAGCCCTATGCTTATTGGAAAGGCAACCCTACTACTTCTCGGGGCAGGGGGGAGCTCCTCAAGTGCAATGACAGCAAAAAGATGGATTGGAGAGTTCATTTGTATGACCAGGTAAAAATGGAAAAGAAAGCACTTTGTGAAGAAATCATTAATGACAACTGGTCCTTATTTGATTTGGTCGTTACTAATCTGTTTCCAGGACTGGGGTCACGAAATTGCCGAAGGATTTAAGCATTCAAATCTAGAAGATCAATGCACACATAGGTAAGCTAGTCACAAATCCCGGCTGGTTTGTCTAGAAAATCCCTTCCTCTCTCTTTGTAAATGAGTAGTCGAAAATCCAAATCGTGTTGCATGGCTTAGTCATAAGCTGAATCTGCTTGCATGAACTAAACATGGAGCAGGTATAATATCTACATTGAAGGAATTGCTTGGTCAGTTAGTCAGAAGTACGTTCTCGCATGTGATGCCATGACGTTGAGGATAAAGCCGGAGTACTACGATACCTTCTCAAGAGGACTGATTCCCATGGACCATTACTGGCCTATTAGGCCTCACAAGAAGTGTAGAGACATCGAGTTTGCCGTGGAATGGGGAAACAATCACACTACACAGGCACAGAGCATTGGACAGAACGGAAGCAGATTCGTTGCCGAGAGCGTGAAGATGAAGTACGTATACGACTACATGTTCCACTTACTTAGCGAGTATGCGAAGCTTCTGAAGTTCGAGACGAAGGTGCCGCCAGGAGCAGTCGAGCTGTGTCCGGAAGTGATTGTGGGCTCGTTCGGTGGCTCGGTCAGGAAGTTCATGGAGGAGTCCATGGTGATGTCCCCTAGCGATGCACTTCCATGCTCATTGCCACCTCCTTATGAACCTCTCGAACTCAAAGCTTTAATTGAGAGGGAAAAGAAGGTGACTAGACAAGTGGAGACGTGGGAGGCTGAACACTGGAAAGACTTCAAGAAACGCTCATCCTCTTGGTGGTCCTGGATATTTCATCTTTAGATACAAGGTTAGACAGCCTGCTTATATCTATAAGTGACAAAATACATGTTAAACTCATATTTATTGGCGCGGGTCATAAATGGGTTGCCTTAAATTTTTAAAAACAGGCTTAAGTCGGTTAAATAGGTTGAGAACTAACCCATTTCAAATCCATATGAAAAAATAGAGTAACCTTTCAGTGGGTCGTGAGCAGTATACAAAGCGTCCAATGCCTCAAGTGGAGTTGGAGATGCTATCATGCTGTGCGGTAAGCTTGGTCTCTGAAGAGCGATAATATATCATCTAATGTTTAACTGATAAGGGATTGACTCCAATTTTGCTCTATTCCCCTTCTTTTTCCGGGCTGAATTCTATATTTGCACATATGGTAGAGGCTTGATATATTTAATTTGAAGTCATTGAGCATTTTCACGTTCTTGATCAGCGAAGTTGTCGATTCACCTTTTGGGTTTCATGGTTGGTGGTCGTTGGGGGATTTTCCACGAAGAAAACTACAAACTTTCCCTCGCTGCATAAGATTGATATCAATTTTCGAGTATTGTACTAAAAGTACATCGCTTCCGTGGCACGCCCATCTAGCGGGCTTAGTTGGGACACGCAATGCTGGAAAGCAATTGATTACATCCACCCTGAAGCTAGGGTTCAGGAAAATCAAAGTTGGGTAAGGGTGACGATTCTTCTCTTTAAACACCCCTCTCCTACCGGAGCTGACGGTTGTTCATTGAGGATTTGAAACTGCAAGTCAATGATCTTCAACTAAAATAAGATCATGCTCAACTCTGTGAATGCTAAAGGATGGCCTGAGAAAAGCTCTGGACAAGCTTTACTTGTTCTCTGCTTTTGTTCTCTCACTGTCTTCCCGTGCCTCGATGAACGACACCCTCTTTTCTTTCTCAACCTCGGCAAGTGCGGCAATCTGAAACAGCAACAACATGGGGCAGGGAAATAAATGTCGACGTTCGTATTGAACTACAGATTGTTGCCAGCCAATGGCAAACTAAAATGGAAACAGAACGAATGCATCTTACAAAAAGTCACAAGTAGAAGGATGAAAAATAGGAGAGACAGTATAGAGTCGGATACTAGCGAAAGAACTACTGCTTCGGTGCAGTTGTCTTCTATCAACTTTCTTTTTCTTCAATTATTTTCTGCAGATCAATACCAGAAAGAATTACATAGAAGTCATTCGATTACCGTGTTTTTATTAATTGACACGGTTGTAAGGTTTAAGACTAAATCAGCTATAATATAATATATTTATGACTAACCCGGCCTCAAATATATGAGCTTAAAAGATAGATTTATGATCTGTTTTGACACCAAATTTAGTAAGCTATATGAAGATCTTAACTTTGCTTATTCGCATAACGTGAACGATCTTGTCCATATCCATGTCCTAGGGTAGATTGATATTATTGATCCGACAATGAATTTATTGAAGGTAGGCTCTTAATCGCATATGAATCTAGTTGAATTGAGCACGGAAATAGACGTTTTAGGTGACCGTACAAACTCTGATGTCTAGCTGTCTAATCACCTACCCTCCCATATACTAAAAAGGAAAGTATTGCTCGACAGATGCTGACAGAGGTTTTCCATCAAAATCCACATCATGCACGTTTATGTGCTCCTCAACGAGTTTGAATTACACTTGAGGATAAGTTGAAAGGATTAATTCATTTTAGGTTCCTAATCATAATGCGGATGCCTGTCTTTACCTAATTATAGAATATGAATTTAGTAGGTTGCGTGGACGATTCACCTTATTTTACTAAAGGGAAGCATTTTTTTCCCAGATTAAAAATCGGACCTAGAAAATGTAAAATGAAATGAAAGACATATTTGTTATGGCACCGCCAACAAATATGAGGCTGCTGATTATTGTTAGGGATGAACGATTTTGGGTTTCTTAGAAGTTCCACTTGAAATTTGAAACTTACCCATCAAAATATGTTCCACATTTTTTGGAAGGAACTGTTACGGGACCACCTAGGTTCCGAGGTCTAGCAAGTTCCACCCACATTCTTAATTAATAGACTGTAATGGACCATCGCCTCTAATGACCACAATTTGATGTATATTCTACTGATCACAATTTATATTAAACACATAGAGAATACGAAATATTGACATAGAAAAGTTTTGGTCATAAATATCACTAGTGATGAGTTGGTTCTATATTATTCCACAAAATATAAACCGAAAAAAATAGAAAATTTTATTTTAGGTTCCAAATTTCAAGTTTTAGGGCCTTGAAACTTATCTGTTGGAATAAATTTATCAAATTTTGAAATTTGAAATAATCTACACGTGTCTTGAAATTTAGAACTTGATTTTATTTCGAAACTATATTCATCCTTAATTATTGCCCGCATTTTACTTTCTTAATGTGCCAGCTTGGTTCGAGCATTCGTCCTTATTGCCATTGCTTTCCTCACCTTGAACCCATTAGGTCTCATCATTTACTCCAATCGGGAAAAAAGGCCAAATCAAGAATTTTTTGTATGTTTTCCCGATCTGGATCAGAGGATCCAACGGTGGGGAGACAAGAGAGAGAGGGGAAAGTGGCAGGCCCATTATATGAGGGGGGCAGATCCAACGGCTTACGGGAAAAGATTACTCTGATATGAGATCAGACGATCCTTTTCCATGTTTCCCTGGTTCGCAGAAAGTACAAAAAGTTCCGCCCGACAAATGAAGTGGCCCGATGCATTTAATACAAGTTAAACGAGCGGATCGAGAGTGGCCAAGCCGGTACAAGATTCCTAGAAGTTGCCGACAGGTGGAATGGAAAAGTTTCCTGATGGAGATATCGTTTGGACAGCATCATCCGTTGGAACTAAGCCTCTGTTTTTTCTTCACTTTCCTTACAATCTCGAAACGTTATAACTCCGAAGAAGCGTGGAGCACCCAGGAATTCACGACTCAACCTCGACCTCGTCGCTCATGCATGTCGTTTCTTATTGGTCTCTCTAGCTCTCTCGTCTCTTTCTGGGGAGGCTGTGTTTCTGATCATCGTTCAGAGACGAAGGCAAATATGTCAATCACTCGCGCCTGGCCAGTCACGTCTCCGTTGGTGCCTCCGCTATTGCGCATTGGTCATTGTCGCAGCCTGTCCACATCTTCCGTGGTCAGTCGTGGTTGGTGCGCGAAGTCATTTTGGATTAATAATTTATCCTCCATTTGTTTTGTAAGACATCTTCAATGAAAGAGCAAATTTTTATATTTTCCGACGTTTGAATCGATCAGGAAAAAAAATGAGTTGGTGAATTTTTTTTTCTGATCAATAGAAAATATATGATTGAATTTTAGAGAATATATTTCTCTTAAAATAACTAAACATTATTTTTCAAAATGTAACTAGATATGGGTGTTTGGATTAGAAATTTTACCGAGAAAGAGTGGTGAAATCCCCTTAGGATATCGGTTGTTGAATTCAATGACCAAGTTGCTATATGGCTTCAGCATGAGAACCCTAAAACTCATTCCTATGTTCCGACGTGCAAGGCTTGATGTACAAGACTGGGTCCATTAAGGTCGGGTCTGCGACCCTTGGCTTTCGTGCTTGAGTCCTTGATGCCTTGCTCGGTCGAGCCTAGGACCTTGGTGTGAGTGTCAGAGTCCTTGGTTCCCAGGGCTTGGTTCACAAAGACCAGGCCTGAGATTCCAATACATGAGCCATATCCTCCATGCTCGTGCCCAAGTCCTTGGCGCTCGCACCTAAGTCCGCAAAACCCAAGCCCAAATCCCTATGACTAGGTCTTTCCCCATGCCCGAACCCAAGTCCATTGAGGGCAAGGCCTAAGACCTTAATGCTTATGCCCTGATCCATTTGAGGTCGAGCTCAGGTCCTTAGGACCCTAATACCCTTACCTAGGTCCTCAGAACCTGAGCCAAGGTTCACAAAGGATGAGCATTGATGGACCTTGATGTCCGTACTGGTGCTTGAGTCCTTGGAGCTTGGTCCATTGGATCTTGTATGCATATGTAAGATAATCAGATCATATTGTCCTTGTTAAATGATGAAAAATATCTTATTATTATTATTTTTTCTCTTTTTCAGCTAAACACCTTGAAATATATGACTTCTTCAAATATATTTCCCAAAAAGGTGACATTTTCCATGAAAAAATTGAAGCGTTAGATCTTGCCTTCACTGAGTTGCCAACTCCAAAGGCTATTCAAGTTTTGGAAGCCCAAGGAGTCTATAGACTCCATGAGAGTTAAAATTAGAGCATCAGTTGCGTCATACACCGATTTCGTAATTGACGAGCCAAGTTGTCATATGAATTGGTTTTATTTAATAAATGGGTTTAAAATGGTAAAACCAAAATAAGATAGGTAATAAATAGATTCACAATTTACTTAGACCCAATTCATTTTTATAACTCTCCATCATTCTTACTCAATTTCACACTCGCTCCCTACTTTCACCTCAGTTGGGCTATGAGTTTTATTATATCGAGTTAGATATGAAAGTATTTCAACAATATAAGTCGACTTAAATATGATTGGAGTCGAGTATAAGTTACAAGATTTGTATGATAAATTGGTCAAAAAGAATTAAATTGATCAATTTAGTCAAATTATTTTCGACCCAATTTCAACCCAACTTGACTCACCCGTTGAATGGGTCTAGCTACAACATACCCTCAATTCTCTCCCTCCTCCCCAAAAAAAAAAAATCCTTTTCTTTTCCATTTCCATTTCTTTTGTTTCTCCCATTCACGTGGCTTCAAATACGCCTGTTGTACAACTCTTGGAAAAATACTGGGCCCAGTGGTGAGACTTTAAACCAGAAAAGGGTATTAGGAAATTCCATGCTTCAATGATATAATAGCGATAATGACGATGACAGTAGTTTGGACCATGCCTCTGTCATAATAGGACTTATCGAGCTGCTGTTGAAGAGGGAGCTGGTCCTCCATGGAAGAGAAGAGCTCTCGTGGATGTTATGGCACCAAAACCTGGAGACCGGTCAAGACATGGGCAGTAGCCACTGTTTTCATTCTGTTCACAGTTTTTATTCTACC
Source organism: Melaleuca quinquenervia (assembly GCA_030064385.1). Taxonomy (NCBI): domain Eukaryota; kingdom Viridiplantae; phylum Streptophyta; class Magnoliopsida; order Myrtales; family Myrtaceae; genus Melaleuca; species Melaleuca quinquenervia. The sequence continues at coordinate 921,710 of CM057722.1, read as the reverse complement.
TGGAGTCTTCATCTCTTGGATAGATATTGTGAGTCTCTTCATCTGATGCCTCCCTTTGGATTCTCTGCAACTTGTTTTTTACTTTTAACAGTGTCTCGCATGTTGCTTTTGACCCTAAAATGAACAGCACGAACTGTTTCGAATCATCCAGTCATGAAACAAAAGAGGGGGAAGGGACTGGTAGCTTCTCAGAAGGAAAAAAAAACGGTTAATTTTTTTTGTTCTGTGACATCTCTGAAATTGTTAAAGACCATTAGTTTTCTAGGTTCTGGTTAATATGTCATAATTTGTATTTCATCTCAGTTTGTTATGTGAAAGGAAGAAATCTGCAGAAAGCTGGAGCTAAGGGAACTCTTTCTAGAAAGTAAATAGAAACAGGGAGCCTAATTCATTATGGCTCGACTTCCACATGCTAATTCTAGTATTCTACTATGTTTTGCATAACTTTCCTCTCTAATAACAATTAAGATGGAATTATTTCGTCCTTAATAAACATGGTTTGCCATGATCAAGATGATGATGGTGCTATTTTCCTCTTATATCAGTCGTTTCCTCATGGCGCATTTATCTTGGCATTTTCTTTTTTCATGTTTCTTCTGTTGTCTTAATTTCGTCAGCCGTAGATATGCTAGTGTTTCGCAGATGCTGATATTCTTTTCGTAACTTCATAAATCTCACATATCAGCTAATTCCCTATTCATTAATTGACCTTGGTATTCCTTTTATTTATTTTTTGGGTGGTTTGTAGCCTACTTTTACTTTTCCAGGTGCTTCAATTTTCAAAAGCACCACCAATGAAAGCTGTGCTCAATCATCCCCGAAAAGCGAGTTCCCACCCGAGTGCACGAATGCAACCGTAAAGCAAACGTGCCCCTCGGATTATCCATCGAAACACGAGACCGATGACACATTTGCCGAGGTATGTCCCGAGTACTTCCGGTGGATCCACGAGGATCTCCAGCCTTGGAAGGCAGCAGGAATCACGAGAGAGATGCTGGAGAGCATTCAGAGTACTGCGCATTTTAGGATAGTGGTTCACAAGGGGAAAGTCTACCTGGACAAGTTCGGGCCTGCATACCAAACGAGAGAAGACTTCACATTCTGGGGGATCGTGCAGCTCCTGAGGATGTATCCCGGTAAGTTGCCAGATTTGGAACTGATGTTCCAATGCGAAGACCGACCGGCAATCAACAAGCAAGATTACCAGGGCTCGAATGCCACCAAGATTCCGCCACTATTTCATTACTGTGGTCATCACATGGCGTTTGACATTCCCTTCCCGGATTGGTCCTTTTGGGGTTGGTAATAACTCACTCTTTTCGCTTCACAGCTTCTTTAATTTTTTTTTATAATAGTGCTAACGAATCAGAGCATTTTTACTAGCCAAACCATAGGCTAATTCGAGCTTAGTTTAGCCCATGTGTTAGCAGCTTCAGCTTACGAGGGCAGCATAATAAGCTCTAGATACACGACTTTCACTCAATGCATAAAACTTACCCCAACAAATTGGTCCATTCTCAACTGTCTAGCCAACATGATTGGGTCGCTATCTAGTTGAGGAATATGTGAAAGCAGCTCCACTAAGCAACCTTTCTGCATTTCTTAACGCTCTCTCTTCTGGAAAAACATCATGTACAAAGTGGAAAGTGTAACACAAGCACATTTTATGTGGTAGGCATGAAGTGAACGTAAAGCCTTGGGAAAGCGCATTATCAGCCATAAAAGAGGAGGCAGAGAAGATCCCATGGAAGGATAGAGAGCCCCGTGCTTACTGGAAAGGCAACCCTACTACTTCTCCTAGCAGGGGTGATCTCCTCAAGTGCAACGACAGCAAAAAAGTCGATTGGAAAGTTCACTTGTATAACCAGGTAAAGTGGAAAAGAGAAGCACTTCGTGAACTCTTGAAATCACTAATGATAACTGATCGATGTTTGATTTGGTCGGTGCCACCTATTGTTACTTAGATCAGATCGTGAAGTTAAGACACTGAAATGCGAAACTTGATGTGCTTGCGATTTCCTTTTCCAGGATTGGGGCCGTGAAATGGCCGAAGGATTTAAGCATTCGAATCTAGAAGATCAATGCACTCACAGGTACGTCAGTTGCAATTCCCAGTTTGTATGTCCACAAATCCTCTCCCGCTCTCCCTTTGTAAATGAGTAATCGGGATTCTAGGTCACGTCGCATGACATAGTCATAAACTGAATATGCTTGTATGAACTAATCATGGAGCAGGTATAATATCTACATTGAGGGAATCGCTTGGTCGGTTAGTCAGAAGTACATTCTGGCATGCGACGCCATGACTTTACTGGTAAAGCCGGAATACTATGATATCTTCTCAAGAGGACTCATCCCTATGGAGCATTACTGGCCCATTAGGCCCGACAATATGTGTAGAGACATCAAGTTTGCTGTGGAGTGGGGAAACAAATACGCTACACAAGCACAGACCATCGGAGAGAAAGGACGTAGATTTGTCGCCAAGAGTGTGAAGATGAAGTATGTATACGACTACATGTTTCACTTACTCAACGAGTATGCAAAGCTTCTGAAGTTCGAGACTAAGGTGCCTCCAGGGGCAGTCGAGTTATGTTCGGAAGTGATTGCAGGCCCCTTTGACAGCTCGATCAGGAAGCTGATGAACGCGTCCATGGTGATGTCCCCTAGCAATGCACCTCCATGCTCATTGCCACCTCGTTATGAGCCTCATGAACTCAAAGCCTTCATCGAAAGGAAAGAGAAGGAGACTAGACAAGTGGAGATGTGGGAGGCTGAACACTGGAAAGATTTCGAGAAACGCTCATCCTCTTGGTGGTCTTGGATATTTCGTCTTTTGAAACAAGGTTGGACACGTTAATTTCATTGTCTCCACTTGGGACATTCCTTGTCACACCCCAAATCCCGTAGGAATAAGGGCAGTGACACGGCCGTCCTTCTCTTCCTCTGAAGGACGCAGCCACAAATCATGCCTAAAGGAAATCAAACTCTCAAAAGTCCTAATTGGTAGCGCTCTCGTACTGATATGAAACCTGAAAATGTTTGGGAAAGAAAGGGGTGAGCAACCACAGCTCAGTGAGTAGTGCATTTCTTCTAAGCAGATCGAGCACTCACTATGCATTTTACAAAACGATATCATAATCCTTTCATTTAAATTCCCATTCAACACATACAAAATAAAAATGAATATATGGCTTTAATACAACCAAACACATTTCAAAGAAACGTCGAAAAATCAATGATATCATGACAAACATCAATGGTCAAGTCCATTTATTAATCTCATCAAAATTATATGCCAATGGTCCATCCCATTAGCCAATCTCAAATCACATATCAATGGCATATCCCATTGATTAAACTTGCATCACACGTCAATGGTCCATCCATTGACCAAATTCTCGCTCAAATGTCTAGCCGTGGTCATGAATAACGCCCAATGACTAGGCGACCAAGATTCCTCCCTTGGCTAGGTCTCCACCTACAATGCCGGTGGCTCGGCCCACAAGGATATCCCAACTAGTATGCGCATACCCACAAAGCCTCACAATTGGCTCACGGCGATATCGAGCACAAACCCAACACATAGTAAAATCCTCCACCATTCACAAGACAATTCCAAACCCATTCAGAAAATAGTTTCACAAATCAAACATATAATCCTTCACAATATGGCTCACTCGCTAGAAATACATTTTCTCCAATCTTTTTCAAAACCATTTCACAAATTAATTCATTAATTCACACGCATAGATCTCATCTCAATGCTTTTCATAAAACTATCATCAAATCACCCACAAAATCCCGAAAGGCAGTAAATGCTCGATCCAGATTTTTATGCAATAAAAATGCTACTTTATAACTCACAATACATCAAGCTTATATCGCTTTTCGAAATATGAGTTTGCAAATACAAAGAAGAGACACACCACTCACCTGGCAATTCCAACGATTCCATCACAACGTTACTCGAACGGTCGATCTCACAATCCTATCACATAAGCGATAATCGACATTATAATTGAGTTAAATTAATACTCTAATGACTTACTCGACTAATCACGCCCGTTGTCGATGAAACAACACTTATGAGCCAATTAAAAGGCTCGCCCATAACAAAGATAACTATTTCCCTTATTGCGCAACTCGCACACATAATCTATTTGTATCATAACTTTCTCCACAAAACTCCGTTTCTAACGATCTTATAGTCTATGGAAAGCCCTTTCAACGTACTACAAGTTTCATGAATTGACCCCACTCAAAATCAGCCCGAAAACTAACAAAAACGGGCCATAAAGCTACTGTCCGCGCGTGAACAGTGCGTGAACAGTACACACCGAACTTCAAAATTCCGTTTCCGACAAACCGTGAGTCCAAATTGAATTCCGTCAGTTCCTATAGCTTTGTGACACCTCAAGCTACCATACCCACATAATCTTTCACCCAATTAATTCCGAAATCAGACTTCGCAGCTCCAATACCCCAAAATTCCGAATTTCCCCTTAATTCCGAATTTTAGCCAAAAATCCAAAATCTATTCCGATTAAATAGACGAGGGGCGCGAATATTTACTAGGCGCTGCGACTCGAAGTTGGATCGGCTTGGCGATGTCCCGGGAGCATGGCTTCCTTCTCTTTTTATTTTCCTTCTCTCCCTTTTTCTTTCTCTCCATTCTTCCTCCCTTCCTCCCTTCTTTTTCCCTCCTCTCCTTTCCCTTCTCTTTTTCCTTCTGGATGGATCGCACGTCTCCCCCTTCGCGAGATTTCCTTCTCTTTTCTCTCTTTCTCTCTCTTTTTCTCCTTCTCTCTTCCTCCCTTTCTTCCCTTTTTCCTTTCCCTTCTCGATCGTTCTCTGCCCCTTTTATTGACTAACTCCACCGCCTCAACTTTTTGACTTTTCAACTCTCTCTCTTTTTTTTTTTTTTTTAACTTGGGCTCTTACATTCCTCACTCGAAAGCAATTGATTACATCGATCCGTGAATCTTGGTTTCAGGAAAATCAAAGCTCGGTAACGTTGGCGAGTTTTCCCGTTAAACACCCCACTCCCACCGTAGCTGATAGCTGTTCATTTAGGATTTGGACGTATGACGAGTAAATCCCCACGACCCAATGATCTTCAACTAAAAATGAGATCATGTTGAACTCTGTCGATGCTAAGGAGGGCCAGAAAAAAGTCTCTGGACAGGCTTCCCTGTTTCCTGCCTTTGTTTTTTCACTGTCTTTTCATGCCTTGAGAAATGACATCCTCTTTTCTTTCTCAACTTGGGGGAGTCCGATGTCTGAAACAATAACCGCATAGAGCAGTGAAATAAACATCGACATTCGTATCGTACTACAGGTTGTTTCCAGCCAATGGCAATGACTCTTGGCTGAGTACCGTATTGTACGCAGGTTCTCGTGCTTGGGGTTTTTGCAACAGTCGTTTTGTTCCTGAAGAAGAAAAGATTGCAAATCACTATGGATCCTCCTTTGGTAAAGTGTAAAGTAGGAGCAGGAGTTGAACCCCAGTCCTGCATCTTCACATTCATGATATTGCCAGGGAAGAGAGTCAAAAAGCATGACCCATTATCCTATCCTTTCCTACTTCTTTTTTCTCTATATTCAAAAGACACTCCACTTCATCAGCCAAGAGTCATTGCCCGATCTCACTCTACTATCCAAATCGATCACACACCCACAAGAAAGTAAACCATCCGCATTCTCCACGAAAAAAGTCGAGTGGCAATGAAACGATGGAATTCATAAAATTTCCAAAAAGAAAAAAATGTTGGTTGATGCGCAAAAAGACAAAACACAAACACACGTAGAGAAAATCAAGGTCGAACATTGTCATTACATATACAATGGACATGTTCAACTCCCATCTTAGTAATGTCGAATTCACTAAAAAACTATAGAAAATAACTTAATGAGAAAAACACGATGCACTTGTTTTTTCAGTCACAATTGGCAATTACTATGGCCTTGGATTTAGAAACCTTCTCCGTCGGCGGAGGGAGGGAGATGACCTTCTTCTCCACAATAGCCGTACATATTATTGGATATGAAATTTGGAAAAATAAAAGCTATAGCAATAATGTGAAAAATGCCACATTACTAAGGGCCATTTGGATGGAGAGTTAACAATTCATATATAAGACTCAAGTATAAGACAAAAATATTTAGAGATAGAACTGAGATTATATCTAAATTTAATGATTTTTTTTACGAGATAAAAAAATGTTTCGATTAGAATTGGGACTAGATCAAAAGTTAAAAAATTTCATGAGTTAAAAAAAAATTTAGCGTAGAATTGAGATTGGATCGAAGGCCGTTGTTGTCCTATTTTTGAAGGGTGTGGAATCCCGTAGGCCCATTTAAATCTAATTGTGGGTCTAATGGTCCATGACTTTCATTGGTTTCGGGCCCAAATTGCAGAGCAGAGAGCCCACTACTTCAAACAACCGCCCGCACGAGCCGAAGGGGACGGTCTCCCGAACAATTTCGTCGTCTCGTCCCTCTCGGGCTCTTGTCTTCCGGTGAGCTGAAGCGGAGGTCTTCCGATGAGCTCGCCCGGCGAAGCGAGCGCTTCGTCCGCTCCGACGAGCGACGGCTCCGCCTTCTCGGAGAGAGCCTCCGAGAAGGTCTTAGCTCGCTACCGCTCTCTTCCGAAGAAAGGGAAGCCTCAGGGACGCGAGGTCACCGTTCTCGCCGCCTTCCTCTTCTCCTCTCCTTCTCGAGGTTCTCCTCTCTCTCTCCGCATAGTCCTGTTCATTGAGCTCGGGATTGTTACGTCGATCCGTTTTTTTGCTTGATAGGATCCAGTGTGATTCTGTTTAATCTTGTGAGTCACTCTCGCAGAACTGGAAGTGGTTTCGCTCGGAACGGGGACGAAATGCATCGGTCGTTCTTCGCGGAGCCTCCGTGGCGACGTTGTGAACGATGCCCATGCTGAAATCATCGCGCGGAGAGCTCTGATGAGGTTGTTCATCACCGGTTTGCTTTTGCCACTAAAAGCACTGTTCATCTCCATTTTGTCTGCATTTATGTTTCTCGTTCTCTTGCATTTTCCTTTGTTGACGGTTTTACCGAGTTCGTTTCGAACCAGGTACTTGTATGCTGAGATCCAACGGCTTAAAATGTCTTACAAAAATCATGGAAATGAGTTTGGGAGCAACCGATTTCGATGTGAAGGTGATGTGCCTAATCATAATTCCCCATTGGAGCTGATTCTAGAAGGCAACGACCAGGGGAAGTACAGAATGAGGGTGGGTTGGCAATTACATCTGTACATATCGCAGTTGCCATGTAATTCCTGGAAATAGCTCGTTGTTTTCCCCTACTACATTATGGTGTTAGGACTCTTTTTTTCTTTTTTCTTTCTGTCGTGAAACATTTGATAGACTAATGTTTTCGACATTTGAACACTCATAACAGTCAACAGTGTAGTTAAGTTTTATATGCTTATAAACCTTTATATCACATACGTAGGTGGAGTCACTTCTCCTACCTCCCTGTTGCCTCATAAAATATCTGCAACGATACAAGATAATGAAGTCAAGGTACCACCAATGGTGAAAGAGGCAGAAGGAAGGGTTTCAGAGGATATGTTGAGGGAACATGGTAATGGGAGATTTAAGCTCCTTGATTGATTGACATTTCTGAGCTCTTCTATTCTTTCTGGGTCCCTTCTGTTAGTGAATTATCTGGATGATTCATTCTCATGCAGCATCTTGCTCTGGTTTTCTAATGCCCCAGAATATCGATGTTCATTGCGATTCTATTTCATGTAACATTTGATGCTGAGATGGCCATAGTTTATATTTTAGCTACAAAGGAACACAAAATGATCCTTTGTTGAAGTGCAACGTCTGCATAATGGATTTTTTTTTTTGGTGGGATGGAGAGCTTGAGGAAAACACATAGGATCATATTAGAGTTAACCAAAAAGGATTAGAATTCTTGCATTTTGGATTTTCTGGTTTTCATTCTATTACATTCTTTGATTAAACATGTGTTCCTTTCTCTGCAAATTCATTTGTTGACAACACGGAACATTAGTTGGATTTCTGTTGTTCAAACTGTTGAATTGAGAAGTAAACTTTACATATTAGCAATTTACAGATTTATCTTGCAATAACTTGTGATAAACTATCGTGTAACTTTTCTTTGACAAATGATGCAGCTTTGGAATCAATTCTCCTCTCTCTCCCTCTCCCTCTCCCTCTCTCTCCCTCCCATAATGTTCATGTGTTCTATTCCAGGGGATGACTCACCAATCGTTTCCTCTGTTCAGAGAAAGCCTGGTCGTGGTGATACTACGTTGTCAGTCTGTTGCTCTGATAAAATAGCAAGATGGAATGTCGTTGGTGTTCAAGGTTTGTTCATTCTGTCTAAGAATCATCGGAAGCTACAGCTGGCTGCTTGTAGATAATGAAACACAATCAACCTCCTGTTACTTTTTTTTTCCTCGTTCTCTTGGGCTTCCGTATGTCTTTTCCAGTCCCCTTCCTTTAGATAAGCCTAGATTTCATGATATCATTGTTATACATAGATTAACCATTAGGTATGATGACTGCTTTTACTTGTTAGCATTCTCATTTTTCTCCCTTCAGGTTCTTTGCTTTCCTACTTCCTTGGACCAGTTTACCTGTCTTCTGTGATAGTTGGACGGTCTCCAAATAATTCTGAAGACATTTTGGTGCAGAATAAGCTGCAACATGCTCTTCATGAAAGAATATCATGCTTTCCACAAGAGCAATTAGGTTCCTTCCGATTGAACAAGGTTTGTACTTATTCAGCATTTATTAGCAATTTAACATTGAAAGAGTGGGGACGACTAAAATTTTATTCTTCCTCTTAGCAGCCATTGTTCTTGTTGGGCCCAATACCACCAGTGGAATTCCAGCATTGTGAGAGTGCTGCGGCAACTCTAACATGCGGGTCAGTTCAACTCCATTATTTTCTAACCTGAAATGACTCACATCTGCTGGATTTTTTATTACACAATCTGCATTCATTTTCAGGTACTCATTATGTTGGAACAAGTCTGGGTTGCATGAGGTTATTCTCGGAACCACGGGAAGGAAACAAGGTACCTCTGCCAAAGGGGCCCGCTATCCATCTACTGAGTCATCTCTGTGCAAGTAAGTGCAAACTATGTGCATCAGTTTTAACTACTGAAAATTATTGTCAATATTGGTTGTCTTCTTCTCTCAGGCGGCAGTTGTTGGAGATTTTCTTGACTCTCAACCATGAGGACACAACCAATGAGCCATGCAAGGAGACTTCTTATCGAGACTACAAGGTGAAACTCCTTAGCCACAGAGTTATGCAGCTCTTCTTCTTACCGCTATAGCTCCATTTGATAGCATGCATGTCAGTAGGGGTATAGAGGAGTTAAAAAACAGAATGGGAAGTAGACATTTAGCTGTTAATCAGTGTTTAGCAGCTTCTTCAGCTTGTTCAGTCTGTGAATGGATGATGAACCTAAGTGTAGAACTCTCTCATGATAAAGAACAATTTTATCCACGATGAAATGGAGAGCAAAGTTGACAGTTTGTTTACTCTCATGTTGACATTGATGTGGCTTCTTCCTCTTTTCATTCTTTTGCAGGAAGGAGCTCATCCTTACACGTTGGCTTCGAGGGCTTTTAAAGATACGCCTCCTTTTAACAATTGGCTGTTGAAACCACTCAATCATGAGGCTTTTACTATCATGAGATAGTATGTTGTCAGTCGCCGAGTGGTGTCCTTCCTTTGGCTGTCATCTCATTTTCCTTTCACTATACATTTTTGCATGAGAATTTATTTTTCGTTCCCAACTCATTAGTAACACTTTCCAGTTAATCAGAATAGTGAGATTACTATTCTGATTTACTGAAAAGCGGAGGGGAAGAATTTAACTTGCTCTCTAATTAATCTGGATTCTTATAGAATTGCTGAAACAGTTTTGCAGTCGGCTATTCTTCTGGTATTCAAGTTATACATTACCCTTTTGAACATGCAATTCCGTTGAGTTCCTGTGGACTTGTCATGTCATTACATGTTTTGCCTTTCGTCATCCTAGTGAAACATCGACTCATAGCGGAGTTGTCTCTTAATGTCTGTTCTCCTGTTACTCTATTAACGGTTGTCCTTTTCTTCACTATTTTGAAAGTGAGGGGAATACAGAAAGCTCTGATGGTGGAGTGGGACGCATAAAATAACTCTCTAATTCTCCTGTTTTCATTATTATCTGACCTTTGACGTTGTCGTCGTCCTCCAAAGAATCGGAATGCTGGATGAGAAGTGAAGAAGGGCAATAGATTCCTTTGCCACGCATCACTGCTTACAAGCGATAGCATTAGAAGTAGCTGGAAAGCGCTTCGCCACCTGACAATATTCGTCTTTCTTCCAGCCTGACGTGGGTGAATGGCGAAGAGTGAAGACGGTTCCTCACTATTCTTAATCGAGTTGATGCCGTCCTTGAAGATAATCCTTTTCTTTTCGTAACCCCAGTATCCAATTTAGCCTTTTCTTCCGAGTGTTTTCTGGTTTTTTAAATGTTTCATCATACCCGCGGGGCCATATGAGTTCGTAAACTATGGGAAGACTTTTGACTTTGCGCCTTGTTTCGATAATATCAACGATTTTGTACATATCCATGTCCTGGGGAGTTAATGAGGAAAGGAGGGTAGACGAGCACGGGAGTAGACGTTTAGGTGACCACACGCGCGCGCAGAGGTGGGGGCCACAGGACCATGGAAGTTCCTTCGGATATACTTTTGATGTCAACTGTTTAGCCACCTAACATCCGAGAATAGAAGGGAAAAAAAAAAAACTAATTGCTTAACAAGTAATAGCTGAGTTTTGATTCATATTGAGGGTAAGCGAAAAGGATTTCCTAAATTTAAGGTTACCCTGCTTAATAGGTAGATGAATTTGGTTTGCTTTGTCAACCCTTTTTCTAGATCAAAAGATCAGACTCTGAAAACAATGGAACGAGTCGATAGGTAAAATTATAATGATATCGCTTGCCCATATGAAAATGACTTTGTCAACATGGTTGCTGTCCACGGATTGACAGATGAGGTCCGGACATCGTCCCTAGTGCTTGCAACATTGACCCTCCAATCCTTTCAAATTTAGTGTTCCGAGACCACCTCAAACTTAGTCTTAAGGCAAAATTGGTCCCGAACCACCTCAATTTTTCCCGAGTTCATGAGGGTAGGAGTAGGGGTTGGACCCCTATCCTATGAAGGACCTCGGGGCTGCTCATCGATGGTTAACGCCGGGAACGGGCCATTATTGCTTGCATTTCACCAATTTTGTCCCAGTATTTGTCCTTGCTCGTCCGACTTGGAAGCCGATGGGTCACATCGTTTCTCCAATTCAAAATGGTAGGATCCCCAAATTTTTTTTTTGTTTCCATCGGTTCGATGAAAAGACTACCTGTATTTTACAAGTATCGGCGATTTAAATGGTACAGTGAATCTTATATATAATTTGTCCGAGTATGTTTCGAATGGCCTGTCCGCATGAGATTCCTAGAAACCACCAAGAGGAATTTAAAAATCACATGATTAGCATATCGTTTTGCGCAGTATAATCTGTTGGAGATAACCCTTTTGTTTATCACCTCACCTTTCATAACTTGGAATATTCTAAACGGAAGAGCATGGAACGCCGAGTCGCACACGATTCGAACCCCAAAGTCGTTGCTGATGCCTGTTATTCCTTATTGCTCTCTGTGTGTGTGTGTGGGGATGTGGGGATGTGGGATCTGATCATAGTTTAAGGAGTATAATAATGTCAAATTGTCAAATAACTCGCCCCAAGCCACTCACGTCTTCGTCGCTTGGAGTCTCTGCTATTGCACGTAAGTTATTGTTACAACCCATCCACGCCCTCCGTGGACGGTCCGGATTGGTTCGAATAAGTCGTCTCGAATCAATAATGTAATTTCAAATCGAGTGGAGAATACCAGGAGTTCTTGCCTTCACCGAATTGCCAACTCCTAAGAACACTTAATGCGACCCCGGTGAACCTACAGACTCCAGAAAAGTTAAGAGGATACCCACGATTCTTCCCCAAACATCCTTTTTCTCTTTGCATTTTCCACTTCTTTTTGTTCCTTCCGTTCATGTGGCCGCCTATCCTGAATCTCTAGGATAATTCCTGGAGGCCAGTGGTGGAACCTGGCAAACCGGAAGAAGGGTATGACTAGAAACTTCCACGCTTCACTGATATAATAATGGTATAAATGATAACAGGGATTGGTTTGATATCTCTGTCATTCAAGACTTAACGGGTTGCTGCTGAATAGTGGGCTGGTCATCCATGGAAGAGGAGAACTCTCATGGATGTTATGGCACCAAAACTTGGAGACCGGTGAAGACATGGGCTCCAGCCACCGTTTTCATTCTCTTCATAGTTGTTGTTCTCTCTGGAGTCTTCATCTCTTGGGCAGATATTGTGAGTCTCTTCATCTCGAGCCTCCCTCTTAATTCTCCGCAGCTGGTTTTCTACTACCTTTCCAAGCGTCTTGCTTTTGCCGCTAAATGAACAGGATAAATTGTTCTCGATCATCCAATCTTGAAACGAAAGGGGGAACTGATAGCTTCTCAGAGGAAAAAAAAAGACTGATTTTCAATCTTTTTTTTCTGTTTTGCGGCATCTTTGAAATTGTTGCAGACCATTAGTTTTCTTGGTTCAGGTTTATATGTTATGATTTGTATTTTATCTCCGCTTGTTATCATGTGATGGGAAGAAATTTGCAGAAAGCTAGACCTAATGGAACTGCTCCTAGAAAGTAGCTAGAAACAGGGAGCCCGTTTCATAATGGCTCGAATCCACATGCTAATTCTGGTAGTCTCTTCTGTTTCTTGCCGTTCTGCGTAACTTTTGTCTCTTCGTCCTTAATAAACACACCTTGTTGTGATCAAGAGGATGATGATCCGATAGCCCATGCCCAAAATACAGTATGATTTCCTTGCATATTGGTCATTTCGTCTCGATCCATTAATCTTGGTTATTTCTTTTTCATGTTTCATCTTTTGACTTTTGTCGGCCAAATATATGAATAACATGAGGTGGATATTGAGATTCTTAAATTCGTCTCGATGCATTAATCTTGGTTATTTCTTTTTCATGTTCATTTTTCGACTTAATTTGTCGGCCAAATATATGAATAACATGAGGTGGATATTGAGATTCTTTTTCATGTTTTGTAAATTTCACATATCAGCTAATCTCATATCCATGAATTAACCTTGGCATAAATTTTTTCTTTTGGTGGTTTGCAGCCTACTTTTACTTTTCCAAGCGCTTCAATTTCCAAAACCACCACCAACGAAAGCTCTGTCCATTCATCTCCGAAAATTGAGTTCCCACTCAAGTGCGCGAATGCAACCGTGAAGCAAACATGCCCCTTGGATTATCCCTTGAAACACCAGTCCGACAACATAAACACCGAGGTATGTCCCGAGTACTTCCGGTGGATCCATGAGGACCTCCGGCCCTGGAAGGCCGCGGGAATCACCAGAGAGATGTTGGAGAGCATTAAGAGTACTGCCCATTTTAGGATAGTGGTTCACAAGGGGAAAGTCTATCTGGACAAGTTCAGGCCTGCATACCAAACGAGAGAAGAGTTCACATTCTGGGGGATCGTGCAGCTCCTGAGGATGTATCCCGGTAAGTTGCCAGATTTGGAACTGATGTTCCAATGCGAAGACCGACCGGCAATCAGAAAGCAAGATTACAAGGGCTCAAAAGCGACCAAAATTCCACCACTATTTCATTATTGCGGACACCACACGGCGTTCGACATTCCATTCCCTGACTGGTCCTTCTGGGGTTGGTAATATCTCACTCCTTTTAGTGTTGCAGCTTCTTTAATCGATAATCAGCGTGATTAGAAATGAGAGCATTTTTTATCCGCTAAACAAGTGGCTGTTTGAGCTAAGTTTAGTCCGTGTGCTAGCAGATCCAGTGGATGAGTGCAGCATAATAAGCACTTAATGCACGATTTCATTTGGTGCATAGGACTCACCACACCAGATTGATTCATTCTCAACTGTTTAGCCAACGATGATCAGTCGCCATCAGTTCGGAGGGAATTTGCAAAAGCAGTTCCACTGAGCAATCCTTTTGCCATCTTTTTTATAGTGTCTTCCGGAAAAGCATCATTTACAAAAGGGGGAAGTGTCTTATACATGCACGTTTTATGTGGTAGGCCTGAAGTGAACATAAAGCCATGGGAAAGCACATTGTCAGCCATAAAAGAGAAGGCAGAGATGATCCCATGGAAGGACCGAGAGCCCTATGCTTATTGGAAAGGCAACCCTACTACTTCTGCCGGCAGGGGTGAGCTCCTCAAGTGCAATGACAGCCAAAAAATCGATTGGAAAGTTCATTTGTATGACCAGGTAAAAAGGAAAAGAGAAGCGCTTTGTGAACTCTTGAAATCATTAATGACAACTGATCCTTATTTGATTTGGTCGTTACTAGCTATTGTTCCTTGAATCAGAGTGAAGTTACGACACCAAAATGTGAAACTTGATGTGCTTGCGATTTCCTTTTCCAGGACTGGGGTCGCGAAATTGCTGAAGGATTTAAGCATTCGAATTTAGAAGATCAATGCACTCATAGGTAAGCCAGTTACAAATCCCGGTTTGTTTGTCTAGAAAATCTCACCCTCTCTCTTTGCAAATGAGTAGTCGAAAATCCAAATCGTGCTGCATGGCTTAGTCATAAACTGAATTTGCTTGCATGGACTAAACATGGAGCAGGTATAATATCTACATTGAAGGAATCGCTTGGTCGGTTAGTCAGAAGTACGTTCTGGCATGCGATGCCATGACTTTGCGCATAAAGCCAGAGTACTATGATATCTTCTCGAGAGGACTGAACCCCATGGAACATTACTGGCCTATCAGGCCCAACGACATGTGTAGAGATATGAAGTTTGCCGTGGAATGGGGAAACGAACACCCTACGCAGGCACAGAGCATCGGAGAGAATGGAAACAGATTTGTAGCCGACAGTGTGAAAATGAAGTTCGTGTACGACTACACGTTCCACTTACTCAGCGAGTACGCAAAACTCCTGAAGTTCGAGACGAAGGTGCCTCCGGGGGCGGTTGAGCTGTGTTCGGAAGTGATGGCGTGCCCGTTTGGCGGCTCGATCAGGAAGTTCATGGAGGAGTCCATGGTTATGTCCCCTAGCGACGCACTTCCATGCTCATTGCCACGGCCTTATGAATCTCATGAACTCAAAGCGCTCCTGGAAAGAAAAAAGGAGGTGACTAGACAAGTGGAGAAGGGGGAGGCTCGACCCTGGAAAGAATACAAGAAACGCCCCTCCTCTTGGTGGTCTCGGATATTTCATCTTTAGATTACAAAGCTGGACCTGGTTAGTTCCATAGTCACTTTGCTTATACCTTGAAACGATGAATTACAGAAGGAGCAGCTAAGATTAGGTTGACCTTGTGTAAGTAGATCTCTCTCTCTCTCTGGCTCTTGAGGCGTACCTTTTTTTTTTGGTCAAAATAGCTTTCCTCATATATTAGAATCTGAACCATATAGGTGCGACAATTGGCTGATTTCAGAACACAGCAAATTCATAAGACAAAGGAGTGGGGATTTAACCCATGAAACGGGAAGGACTTTTCTCCTTTGGGCTCTTGCAGCCCAATTTGCAATCCGATTACCTTCTCTTTGACAATGGGCCACCAGTAATTGCTTGTATTTCTTCGCATGGGCCTGGGCTTCACTTATAATCGAACGAACTTCCCAGCTGCCTTGATCTGCACCCGCACAGATCAGTTCGGCTAGATTTTTGTTGTCAGTCTCCAAGATTACCCTTCTTTCGTGCAATGCTTCAAAGTACTATAGGGTTTTTAGAATTGCCGAAGCTTCAGCTTGGACAGCAGACGAAACCAGCAAAGATCTAGCAAATCCATCGATGAATTGCATGACCACAGGCGCAGATGAGAAGGGCCCCACTTTGTGAATAATCCTTGCAAGTAGGGAGTGATCTTCCCAATTTGGGCCTTGAGCCCATACCTGTGATGAAGTCGGCCCACGCTCAAGAATTTCTTCTGTTGGTTGTTGGGTCGGGTCTATTCTAAAGTTCCAATGGAGGATTATATTCATCTCTCACAAAATCGAAAAGCTTGCTTATCGGATCTTCGTTTAAAATTCAGGAATTGCTTCTTACATTGCGTTTGGTTATTTTTAAGAAAATATTTGCATGAGGTGGATTACATATGATGGTGGCAGTGGCTATTGTGGCAAATCGCCATTGGATTGTATTATTCTATAGTGGGTACACCAATGGGTTGATCAAACTACAAAAATTGACACGGATATTGATCGCGAAGGAAATGGCTTATTGGAAACGATATTGATCGATGATTAAAGATGGCGGAATTGGTGCTTTAGGTGTTCCTAGAGTTAGCTCTTACGACTTACGAGTGGCGGCGGCGGCCGTGAAGATAACATCTTATGCGCTAGTAATATTGACGCCCATACATTTTACCTCTAAAGGATGGAAAGTACGAAATTAAGGAGTTGACTTTTTGTTGCAAGAAAAGCAACTTTGTGGTCCTACCAATCTCGCAACTAACCTATATAGATCAAACTTGAGAAAATTGTCTGAAAAATTATAAGCATATCATAATTTTATGAATTTAGCCATTAATGTTTCACTTTTATCAATTGACTACTAAACCTTTTTAAGCTTTGTTAATCGAGTTTATCTAACTAATTTTAGTTGGAAATCATTGATGTCAATGCCGACAATGCCATATAAAATAGTTGGTCTTGACATGGATAATTTTCATGATTTTTTAGAAAATTATTAAATATTCTTTTTCTTTATTTCTTTCTTTATTTTCCTGCTAAGTTCGGCAATAGTTGTGGCCCTTGCCTAGACCTCATGAGGATTAGTGGGCGAGGCGACGTTCGTCGAACTTTGTAGAAAGAAAAGAAAAGAATTCAAGTTTTTTCATAAAAGTTAATGTCAACAACGGTTGTTTTATATTTACCAAAAAAAAAAAACAACGGTTGTTTTACATGACCCTATCGCATCTATGTTTTCAATATGGACCGGATATATTCAATTGTCAAAACTCGAAAAGGTTTAAAATTTAACTAGCAAAATTAAAAATTTAGTAGTAAATTGGAAAAAAGTGCAATAAATGTAGGACTTTTTGGACAATTTTTCCAATCAAACATCATGTGCGAGCCCATTTTATTTTCTGCTAATTAAACTTTTGACAAAAATTCACAATCCTACGTCCTAAGAGATCTAGTTACAACTTATCTAGAACAGCAGGAAAGCATTCAGCATTTTCAAAATCACGAAATTTAATTTGATGTGTGGTTGTAGATTTCTATGCTTCTAGTGGCAACTTCAACTGCCTTTGAATAAACCAAAAGGGCTAATACTATAAAAAAAATCCAAAATTGGTAACCCATGTCATACTTATCCCAAATTAATTTTCAGTCCCACACAATCTTTCATGATTAAAAAAAATATAGCGAAGATTAACCTTTTTAAAATCAGTGTTTCGCAATTGTTACCAAAAACATGGAACCAAGTGTTCATGCAATTGAACATTATAACCACAAGAACGGCGTCGTACTCGAAAAACCATACACGGGACCGAGGAAATGGTTATAAGTTGCATGTGCTTATATTGTGATTATAACTAGGACGAAAGGAAGCGTATGGTTTTGTTGTAACCTAAGAGGTGCAAATGCAATTAATTGAGGATCCAGAGTTAGAAAGCAATCTCATCAATCTTAGAGGAAATTTCTTGTCTCCAAGATTTGCCAAGCCTAGCATCTTCCCAAATATAGATAAAGTTGAGATTTTTTGCGGGTATACACGACATGGATGAATCAACTTGTGATCTTTTTTCCTAACGTGAGTATAAGCTTTTCGTGTAAATGTAGTGTGATTTGAGATTCTACACGACACGATAAGTAGTCCTAATATACCGATTTGAGATTTCGGTGGTATTAATATAAAATTACGAAAGGAAAAAAAAAAGGCACCTTCCCCTTCCTAACATAATTAGGTAAGAAAGCAATGTCATAAAATTAATTCAGATTGGTCAGTGTATCCCCACCACCTCTCTGTGCAAAGGGAGACTTTCACGGGTCAAGTCATAGAGATGTTACTTCACATGAAAATAAATAAACCAATAAATTAAAAAAGAAAGGTCAAACTTTAAGCACTTAGTCTTCGAGTCTTCCGCGTCTCCTTTGGCAAGTGCATCGCCAGAAAATTGTACTTCTATCATGTGATAAACCTTCCTTGACGGGGAGCTTTCCTTCAACCAAGAACAAGCGTAGATGAGATAAGACAGATTGTTTTTGACTTGAAATCGGATCACACAGATTACAAAACCCAATCTTACGTTCTTCATCCTTGCTGGAGAACGAAAAAAATATTCCTAATAATATCAGGACTCAACTTCATCTGAGCTTTCTCATGTGATCACAAACCAGAGGGTGCACAGCACTCTAAGGAAGCGAGATATTTCAGATGTGACTAGGCAGTAGTTTCGTCAATCAATCTCCCTGCAGAAGATCCATCGAAAACGGAAGAAAAAAGAAGAAGAAGAAGAAGTTTGTGATCTCTCTTAGTCTCGAACCCAACCTTGAGTGCCTCATAAGATCAATGGAAGATGAAGAAGAAAGGTTTTGTCCGAAGATTGGCCCGGGGTTGCATGAGGTCCGATTGCACAGTTCGTCGTATACTAGCCGTCCGCTAAAGTCGTGGACTTCGGCAGCTGTTTTCGCGTCCTTTGTTGTGATCATCCTCTGTGGGAGCGTGGTCTCATGGATAAATATAGTAAGTCTTGACACCTTTCTGCTCCTTGATTGTAATGAGTTTGTCCCTGTGTGGCTTAGAGTTTCTTTTGTTGCGACCCCGTATATTAATCATCAGAACATCTTGGCTGATCAAGATGACGACTTTGATTGATGAGTGCTCTGCTTTGACTTGTGGGGAAAGCAACTCTGCTTTGGTCTAATATATTGCTCATCGAATCGTCGTGAAATCCGGACTCTCTTGGAAAATAGATCATGCTTTACCCGGAATTTGGTCATAGAATGCAGATATGATAAGTGCAATTTGATTATGCGTCCATGCCTATGAACACCATGATGTATTCAAATACATACATTCGACTTGGATCCGCCCAGGTGGAAAAACAAAAGATGGAATCGAGATTCTGCTAAATAGAACCTGTCTCCAGAATTTTGTTTGTCAGCTCTAATGGTCGTACATTCCACAGTAGATTTAGAATTGTCAATTGAACTTCAGGAGATAATTAACCTAACAGATTGTGATGCTGAAAGATATTGATATATTTGCACCATTACAAGATTTTGGGAATTACCATCCCATTTACGAGGCGTTTCACTGTAGGATAAGACCCTCATACACCTAAATCTTAGAAGTTTACATATGAACTTACTTTTTTCGTTGTGGGTCTGCAATCCAGTTTATATTTCCTGGAATTCCTTTGAGGCATGCTAAGCGAGGCCCCCGAGAGCAGCCCCGGAAGACAGAATTCCCCCTCAACTGCACCAAATCAACCATGTCCCAGACCTGCCCGACGAACTACCCGAGGAAACACGAGCCCGAGGAGTCATATGCCGTGGCATGCCCGGAGTACTTCCGGTGGATCCATGAGGATCTACGGCCCTGGAAGAGCACGGGGATCACAAGAGAGATGATGGAGGGAAGCAAACACATTGCCCACTTCAGGCTTGTGATTGCGAATGGCAAGGCCTATATAGAACACTACAAGAAGCCCTTTCAGACAAGGGACGTGGTCACAATTTGGGGTATTTTGCAGCTCCTGAGGTTGTATCCTGGGAGGGTGCCGGATTTGGAGCTCATGTTCTATTGCAACGACAGGCCAGTGATCATGAAAAGTCACTACCAAGGGCCAAATGCTGTGTCGCCCCCACCGCTTTTCCACTACTGCAGGAGCGAGACATCATTGGACATATTATTTCCTGATTGGACATTCTGGGGATGGTAATAATCTCATTCTTCTCTATGGTTAGCGCATTGAGATGATCATGTGCATTATAGTTCTCATCTGTATTTTATAGGCATGAGGTCAATATAAGGACATGGGCAAATACATACCAAGCCATCAAAAAGAAGGCAAACGAACTCAAATGGAAAGATCGGATACCTTATGCATACTGGAAAGGCAATCCGGGCGTGTCGCAAAATAGGCAAGACCTGATGATGTGCAATGCCACCGACAAATATGACTGGAATGCTCGTCTATATGTCCAGGTAATTCAACCTTTGTCAATCAAGCTAGTTGCTGAGTTGATCAAGCTCGAGTCCAGATCATGAGGTGGTGCTAAACCATTCTCTCATAAGAATATCCCATTATTATGAGTAGCCATTGGCTTGTGATAGTTCTTGATTTTGTTAAGGTATCAGTTACAGAAATGCATTAATTTTTTTGGCTCATTGTCAGCCAAGCTGCGCCGACCATTTTATGATCTCTCTCTCCAACAATTGGAAAAAGAAGGATTGCAACTGAGATAATTTCTGTGGTTATTTTTCTTATTATCAGAATTGGATTGCTGAATCTAGGCACGGATTCAAGGGATCGAGACTGGAAGATCAATGCATCCACAGGTAATTAAGCAACGTAACTCCTTATGATTCTCAAGATACTCTATATATGTTCTGGATTGATTAATCTGATTAACAAGTTCCTCTCCTTCCATTCAATGTTCAAGGTATAAGATCTTCGTGGAAGGCAATGCATGGTCCGTGAGCGACAAATACATTCTGGCATGTGATGCGATGACTCTAATGATAGAGCCGGTTTATCAAGATTTCTTCCTAAGAGGGATGATCCCAATGGAGCATTACTGGCCCATTAGGCTCGACAACAAATGTAGAGACATCAAGTTTGCAGTAGAATGGGGCAATAATCACATCAAAGAGGTACTAATTTATTTCAAAAGCGATGAGGAGCTTCCTGTTCGATATTAAAATGGGTCCGCTAACTCGAGCAACTACTAAAAGTATTACGACTCAGAGACATTACTGCCGGGCCACTTCATTTTCCCTCTACTTTTCTGGGTTATCACTAACATCTTTGCATTTCATGGCCAAATCAGGCAGAAGCCATTGGAGAAAGTGGGAGTAGATTCATGGCGGAGAATCTGAAGATGAAGTACGTGTACGACTACATGCTTCACCTCCTCATCGAGTACGCAAAGCTTCTCAAGTTCAAGCCAAAGGTGCCGGCGGGAGCGATCGAGCACTGCGCAGAGACGATGGCGTGCCCGATTAGAGGCCTGTTTAGGACAAACATGGAGGACTCAATGGTGAAGTCCCCCAGCGATTCACTGCCTTGCACGCTGCCACCTCCGTATGACCTAAGGGAGCTTCAAGTCTTCATGGAGAGGAAAAGGAACAACACTAGGCAACTGGAGATGTGGGAGGCTGAGTATTGGAACAATCTTAACAAGACACAATGAAATGCCTCTTTCATTCACGCATTCTTCTTCTTCTTCTTCTTCTTCCCTTCTCGTGCTCTAACAAGAATGTGGTTGCGTCACCGAGTGAAACAGAGCAATCTACAAACTTCAAGAGGAAACAATAGTCAAGAGGGCCTTATTAGAAATACTTGTCACCTACTATCGGGTCACAAGTTGAAGGAACAAGTAACAACAAATGATCGATGAGATTCGTTATATTATGTCTCGAGTTTGCACTTACGTGTGAAATCCATTTTGAATTGGATGATGTATACTATCATTATTTAATCGGACTCTTTTGCCGTTGAAGAAATTGTGGACACCCATGCCGGTCTCGAGAAGACATCGGGTGGGAGTCCATCAGCCAGTAGAAAATGAAAATGAACATTGGTGGGTCCCGGTCAAAATGTTATAGTTGACTGGACTCTTTAGGGCACAAGGGTTGACCGTGGAAAGAGACCATGGGTGTGTTCTTTAGTTTCAAGGGACAAAGAGCAGCACAAGCCGCGAGCCGCATAAGCAGCAGCCGAACTGTGGGTTCCCTGAAACAGCGAGCCGTCTCACGAGGGGCGAGGAAGAACGTAAAAACCATCCTGGGTTTTATGCCTCATTAAGTTTATTTTATTTATAAATACTTTGAGCTTGTGAGTGATCTAGGTTTGAGATATACTGAAGTGTGCATGCAATTGTAACTCTGATTATTCGATTATAGTGAATTATTTGATGTTGACCCTTCCGATGGATTTAACAACCGATACTTGGATTGAATTATATATATATATATATCCAGTGTCTTTTATAATTTATAATTTATTTTTCTAGTGACTTCACATTGATTTAATTGAAAGATATGGTTAATATTTTCCTAGCATATCACGACAATTGGTATCAAATTCAACCGTATGTTGATGGGCATCCAACCAATTCCGATGTTCGACAAATGTCTCAATGAAAGAGTCCGATGACTGACGCGATTTTCACACAACCGAGTGTTGTGGTGTGGTAATGGGGGCTCGATGATAGACTTCATAGTTCAGTTTGAGAGAAAAAGACTATGGTTGAAGTTGGGTACTCGAAATTCAAGAAGTTAATGCAAGAGCATAAGCAAACATAACATCGGCGCTCATATGTAAGGAGTGATTGTTAGAATGCACGTGCGAATTATGTCTAAAAAGTCTCAAATCAGAAAACTGATGTGGTATTAAATAGAGTTAGCCCATAGGTCATTACTTTTTTTTTTTTTGACCCGCTGACTGCGTACTAGCGTCGGCTCGTACTCTGCTCTTGACCCGCGCCAAGTCAAAACGACGTAATCTTCACATAGAGATCAACGAGTTAGCAAACCTGGATCATCGCAGACGTTAGTGCCTGTCTTGAATAAGTCCTCTTAATTAGCTTCTGTGATTAATGCTGAAGCTGATTATGTTTCAAGAATTAATATAGATTGTTTCGTAGAGAAATCTCCATATGTACGCATCTTGCTCCACTCAAAGTGAGAGACATTGCTCATCGATGGAGGAAGGGAACGGCTCTCTCAGTGCGAATTTAAACGAGTGTCGTGGAGCATCGTCGAAGACATGGCGTCCTTCATCCACTGTCTTGTTGCTCTTCATCGTTTTCCTTCTCTCTGCGGTCCTCATCTCCTGGAATGACATCGTTAGCATTTTCTTCTCACGTCTCTCTCGAAACGCCCTGTTTGTTTATTGAATGTTCTTCTATGAAAATTTTCGGTTTCATCTACTAAGTATAGAGTATTGTTTTGTTGAACACTAATTAAGGATCTCACAGAAGTGTCAAACTCATGGATTAGGAAAGGAGTCGAGTGCTGGGTTTTGCTCATTTTTGTTCTTGTGGTGGTTCTGGAGCATGGCCCCTTTTGTGAACTTTAGTTCTGTACTTCAATATATTGGCAAATCGCCAATGGCCAACATCATGCTTGTTTCTACTGATCTGGCAATTTTGTTTTTCCTTTTCTCTCTATATCTTGTAGTCGACTTCCACAGCTCTTTTGATTTACAAGATTAAAATGGTAAGAAATGAAAATTCCTCCCGGAATTTCACATACACACTCAACTGCAGCGCTGACGCCAAGCTGCAGAAATGTCCGGCAAACTATCCTATGAAACATCGGACCAGGAACTCATATGCCGAGGCATGTCCGGAGTACTTCCGGTGGATCCATGAGGATCTTCGGCCATGGAAGGGAGCTGGAATCACGAGGGAATTGCTTGAAAGCAGCAAAGAACACGCACACTTCAGATTGGTGATCCTTAATGGAAAGGCCTATGTAGAGAAGTACGAGAATTGTTATCACACAAGAGCATTGTTCACAATATGGGGGATCTTGCAGCTCCTAAGGTTGTACCCTGGTAAGGTGCCGGATCTGGAGCTTATGTTCAATTGTGCGGACTATCCTGTGATCCTGAAACGAGATTACGAGGGCTCGAAAGCCGCAACGGCCCCGCCATTATTCCACTATTGCGGACTTAATACGACCTTGGACATCGTATTTCCAGATTGGTCCTTCTGGGGCTGGTAATGCCTCCGACACCATTGAACTCCTACTAGAGATACAAGTTGAAGGGAACTAAATTAAAGAGAATTTTTTTTTTCAGTTTTTAGTAAAGAAATCGTACAATTAATGAAAATTCACGTTTCTCTTTCCTTTTCATATCTGAATGGCCATTTCCATCGCAAAGATCCCATTCCTAGGGAAACAATTCCCCAGGATAATGTATAGCGCACGTCAAGCTCTCCCTTTTTCTTCATTCTGGTCAACACTTCTCAAGATAATTTGCAAGATTAGGTCTGTTTTCACAGAGGAGGAGTCTCTGATCTTTAAGAGATCATTCTATTCATATATACTCGTAGTATAATTTGTATCACCATGGTCAGGCCTGAAGTGAATATAAGGCCATGGGAAGGAACTTTAGGAGCCATAGAAGAGAAGGCAGGGGTGACCAAATGGAAGGACAAAGAGCCCTTCGCTTACTGGAAAGGCAACCCAGTGGTGGCCAAAACCAGGCTTGATCTCATGAAGTGCAATGACACGACTCAAATTGACTGGAAAGCTCGCCTGTACACCCAGGTTCTTCTTCTTTTCTGTCTGCATCAGTTATATTGCTTATAAATAATTAAAGTTTGCGACTTGTAGCTATCGGATTGTGTGCAGCATGTGACACAAGTAACACACACACAATCTCGCTTGTTGCTATTCAGGATTGGCGTCAAGCGATGGTGCAGAAATTCAAAGACACGAATCTTGAAGATCAATGCACACACAGGTAATGTAGAGGGATTTCCACTTCTCTAAATTTGAAATCCAATGTTAGCTCACACGATCCGACTTTATGTGACAAATATTGACTGAACTAATTAAACATCGAAAGGTACAAGATTTACGTAGAAGGAAGTGCATGGTCCGTGAGCGAGAAGTACATTTTAGCATGCGATGCGGTGACCTTGTTGATAACTCCGGAGTACCATGACCACTTCACAAGAGGAATGATACCAATGGAGCATTATTGGCCGATTAGGCCCGACAATAAGTGTAGAGATATCAAGTTTGCCGTTGAATGGGGAAATAATCACACTAAAGAAGTCAGTCTTGATCATATTTTACCCTATCCGGTTTCATTGTGCCTCTCTGTATCTCATCTACATTTCAATCTTGCAAATATATATGTATTTCCTTAGATCTTTCGTTGAGATATCCTAACACCTTGACAAATAATAAGCAGGCGCAGAGGATCGGAGAGGGCGGGAGCAGATTTATCGCCAAAAGTCTGAAAATGAAGTACGTGTATGACTTCATGTTTCATCTGCTCAAAGAGTATGCGAAGCTCTTGAAGTTTGACGTCAAAGTCCCACCGGCAGTGGTCGAGTCGTGTTCGGAACTGATGGCCTGTCCAGCCGGTGGCTTGATCAGAAAGTTCATGACCGAATCGGCGGTGGAGTCCCCTAGCGACGCACTCCCATGCTCATT
The DNA here is from genome assembly GCA_030064385.1 of Melaleuca quinquenervia. Taxonomy (NCBI): domain Eukaryota; kingdom Viridiplantae; phylum Streptophyta; class Magnoliopsida; order Myrtales; family Myrtaceae; genus Melaleuca; species Melaleuca quinquenervia. Next base: position 896,222 of record CM057722.1, on the reverse strand, counting down.
GCCACCTCCTTATGAAGCTCTGGAACTCAAAGCTTTCATGAAGCGTAAAGAGACTGTCACTAGGCAAGTGGAGAAGTGGGAGTCTCAGTATTGGCAGAAGTATCTTGAGAAGAAACCGTAAAAGTGCCTCTACTTACTTGTTGCATGTTTCAGCTTCAATTAATTGTTGCAGACACACTTTTCGATGGTTCATGCATTGATTTACCTGGACCAGGAATGTAGAAACGTGAAGGGTAACACAGCTTTGTGTTATGCAAACTGTTCATATCATCCGTTCAATCAACTACAACTACTTATCTTGTTCATTTGTTTAGTAACTTAGGACGGATATGTAAATTAAGGCTCTGTTCGTTTACAGAAAATATAATATTTTTAGAAAATATTTTCTAAAAAGTGTGTTCGTTTGAGACTTAGGAAAATTTAGAAAAGATAAAAAATTTAATTTTTTTTTTGTTCCCAACGAGCTCTTGACTTGCCATCGTAAGTCACGAACTCATCAATTCAAGGCAAGTCTTGAGCTCGCTTCGAGAGGTTGCGAGCTTGCTGCCAGATGAGAGGCCGTTGGTTGGTTGACCTCGGGCTAGGTTGAGACATGGAGGACATGATATTTAAAGTTAAATAAAAAAGAAAAATATTATCCACTTTCTAAAAAGTGGAAAACACTTTCGTCATTTTTGAAGATGTTTTTCCATTGATGAAAAATATTTTTATTAACTATTCTATTTTTCACAAAACGAACGGAGCTTAAATGGGTAAAGTAGCTTAATCATACCCTCTGTTCTAGGCCACCCAGGGATGTTCCCACCTTGTAACAAATATCAAATATGATACCTTTTTAATTTTTCTTAATTAATATAATCATATTAAGTAACCTGTTTAGTTTACTCTTTAAGTTCCATCATAGAGCAAAATTGAAATTTTAATTGCTCGATTACTTTTTACAAATATCCAATCATAGGAGCATCACTGTACATTGCCTCTTGTTTTTGTGTGTGTCTGTGTAACCACATAAATATAACTATCGGGAACTTTAAATCTCAACTACTAGTTTTTCACACCATGCTTTAGGATTAAGTTTACCGAGAAAAACTACATGAGAACTTTGAATTTCGGATTGATGCTCTTCAAAAGTTCTCAAGTTTCAAATATGCTGACAGGAAATGTGATTCATTTGCAAAAAGGGGACGATTCTGAATAAGCAGCGTCATTTAACTAACGCACTTAGAAAATTATAACGTACCTAATAATTTACTAATACGAAAAATTACCACCTCCTAATGAATATTATTCTTGAACATTTTGTCCGCCACATGGGTGATTAAGATTGACCCAGATAAAACTTTCCAGATATGGATAGACAACTTTGTTTGGCCCTTTAATTATATGTTCGAACCAATAATTAGATCACTGGCCGACATGGATGGATTGCTTATGACTGGACAAAGAAGATAAACTTAATCCTGATAAATGAATGTTGACCAATGATGCACCTAAGGGCCGCTGTATCCTCAAACTAGAGGAACAAACTAAATCATTCGTTGAATCATAGCCTTGATGCATTCGTACTCGTCACACTTCCCTTCGCGAGTACATAAAGGTAGTCAGGATTTCAATCACTTCTGCATGAAGTCAAGCAACACCCCCACACGAAATAAAACTAGAGAGAAATCCTTTGGGTCTTGGAGCCTTTCCCTAGATGCACCACCACCCAAAAGATAAGTTCCCTTATGTGCATGGGATTTCAGGAAACCTACTCTATCAGCATGTGGAGAAGGCTTCCTTTATGGAGAGGCATTGTTGACTTTGATCAAGTGTGAATTAGTTGATTAATGAATCGGCCTTTCCAAAATGAATGTCTAGAATTAGGAGATGCAATGCTCCTGAACTTCTTCTAGCTTCGTTCCCGAGGCCTGAAGAGAGAAGAGAGTGAGGTTGAGGCGGTCGACCATCCATGGAAGAGGAACCCTCCAATGAATGTTGCGACAGGATCAAGACCTATCAACCTCCTGAAAAAATATTGAGTTGCACATGTGAGTTGCGTCAAAAAGTACCATATCAGAAAATTAACATGGTATGAAGCGGTTAATATAGTATAGTTGACTTATATCTCATTGACATAAGCCTTTGATTGAAGGTAAGTTCCAAGTGTTGGACCTTCATGGTGCAGTCTAGATAAAGAGATTAGGTATGAAGGTGGAGGTCCAAGATTTGACGCGATCTTGATAGCAATGTTCATGGTGGGGAGCAAAACCAATTGTAAGCGCACGTGTAACAGGGAAATTGTTAAGTTTCAGGTGTTAGTTGGGTTACAAAAGTATCATATTGAAGAATTGATGTGATGTATAATATATATGATCTAAATTGAAGCTGGGCCTATAACTCATTATAAACGCTAATGTCACACTTTAAGCAAAAGTAGAAGCTAAATTCACTCAGGAACTGCCGCAAAGGGTCTACGATTTACCAATAACAACATATTATGGCGCTTGGTTAGGACTTAGAATTGCCACAAGAGTCCCCACAATAACTCATTGGCTCATGCGTAAACACCATGTACAAAAACCAATCTATCACCATGCGTCGTGCAAAGTAGAAGCCAACTTCACTTTGGAATCGCTCCAAGAGTTCTAAGATTTACGTGGAAGAACAGATTATGGCATTTGGTAAAGATTTGGAACTGCCACAAGAGTTATAAGATTTACGTGGAACAACAGATTGTTGCATTTGGTAAGGTTCAAATGCAATTGCAAGGCTACTTGGTTACTTCGACAATGGCCGGCTAGATTAAATAGCTGACTATAGGAGGTATAGCACCGGATACATATTCACACGAGATGTTGAATATTCTCCAGGACATCCAAAAAGCAAGACTCATTTTTATAATCTACTACATGAGCCAAGTATGCGATAGCTTCTACCACCACTAGTCAAGCATTATGGCTTTGAAGAATACTATAAGGCATTGGAGAAGTGCAAACTGAACTAACTCTTACATTTTGCAATAAGTGGGCAGGTCCCTTTCAAGAAAAATATTTTCCACAAAATAACTAAGCATAATACCATCAACTATCACTTAACACGAGCAATGCAAAATAACGAAGAGATCGAGCTCAATTATTACAAAACCGAGGATCGAGTTGCATATATGTTTATTGACATGCTATTTCGAGAAACTACGAAGCATGATGGAAATTGATCAAGGAAGAGTGTTCAATTATCAATCAGTTTTCTAGGATAGCCAAAACTCCTATAAAAGTAATGCTCGATGAGTCTCTAGGTTAGTCTCATTGAGATTTTATCAAAGTTTGCGGCCATGAATATGTCCAAGGATCAAAACTACTAGAAAATTGTTGTATGCATTGGTTGATTAAGCCTATAAATAGGCTTGGGATGTTGAGTCAGGCACAAGAGATCAACTAGCAACACCAAAGTTCCATGCCCATTACCACTTGTAATAACCCAGTTATTCGATTAAAAAATTCATGTAGCTCATCCCATTGTCGTTACATTTGCCTATAATCCCCACAAAGTATTACGTCCCAAATTACAAATGCTAACACCAATATCTAACGCAATCTGACATCCTCTTCATTAGCTTCCCTAGTGAGTGCTTAAGCTAATTATGGCTTCAAGAATTAACATCGATGTCTCATAATGAAATTCGTTAGCCCAGTCCACTACTAGTTGTCCCAGTTTGCACCGAAATCAAACAAAAATCAGAGCACAATCAGAATATTTGCTCGGTAAGCAACCCAAGATTGATCTAAACGTCGTATCTACTGGCAAATCCCAATTCTGTTGTCAATGTTTATTATATGGGATTCTTTCCGTGTACGCATGTATATAGTTAGTCATATCGTAGAACACACAATCCAAAAATCAGAAGATACAATTCTTATATATTCTATGTTTTCTACATCCCTATTTCTATCTAAATCTTCATACACATCTTGCTCAAACCAAAATGAGAGATTGATCATCAATGGAGGAAAGTAATGATTCTTGCCGCGTGAATTCGAAAGATTGTAGTCTCTATGGTCTTCATATCTTAGACAAACATAGCTAGCCTTTTCTTTTCAGATCTATCTCAAAATCACCTATTTATATAATTGCTCTCGAATTTCTCCCGCAATGAAATATCATTAACCGAAAGTCATTATCCGGCTTATAGTTAAAGGAGACAACTTCTGGGCCGATTCCAGACAAGGAAATGTCACAAGGAATCAACAACTTCAATTTAAACATAACAACATAAATGCAAATGCGTCAGAATTTAACCTGGCGACAAGGCCCGGAAAATGAGTAAATGACATTGCTTGATACTGTTCTCATCTGTTATTTGAGGCTCTTTCTCGTCGACTTAATTTAGTGAGTCAATTCTATTGTCCGTAAATGATAGATTCTTGGTGCTAATGAGTATTATTCCCGAACGCCATGTCTGTATTATGGGGGATCAAGATTGATCCACAGGAAACTCTGCCCTAAACACTAGGTGCAGCATGCACAAGTTCTTTTAGATTCGACTTCAAAGGAAAGTGTTTTGGCCCTTTAATTATATTATTTCGAACCATTGATTAGATCATTAACCGATCAGGATGGTTTGCCTTCGACCGGACGAAGAAATTAACTTGGTCTTGATGCATGAATGTTGACCCGTAATCCCACCAAGTGGCCTCCACACCCCAAAAGAAAAAAGAAGAACAAGTTAATTAGATCAATCGTGTCTCTCGGGCATTGGAACCATTCAAACTCGTTAGTTGTTCCTTCACGAATACGTAAAGGGAATTAGGAAGTCAATCACTTGTGCATGAAGTCAAACAACCCCTTCCCAGAAAATCGAACCAGAGAAAAAAGGCCTGCCGGTCGTCGAATCTTCCTCTAATTGCATCACCACGAAAGAGAAGTCCCCGGCTATTGCGCACTGGATTTCGAGAAAACTACGGCATCAATATGTGGGGACAGCTTCCTCCATTGACAGGCATCGTTGACTTCGATCAAATGCGTATTAATCAATTAATCAGCCTTTCGAAATGAGTCTCCAGATTAGGAAATTTAATGCTCCTAAGTACTTCGAGCTTCGTTCCCGTCGTCCGGAGAGCACAGAGAGCGAGGTTGAGGTGGGGGATCATCCATGGAAGACGAAAAGTCTGCTGAATGTTATTATGGGACCAAGACTCGACAACCGGTGAAGAAGACAGGGGCTTCGGCCACGGTCTTGATGCTGTCTGTCGTGTTTATTCTGTCTGGCTTCTTCGTCTTCTGGATAGACGCTGTAAGCTTCATATTGATCTAAAGCCACTTTTTGTTTCGCATTTCCATTACTTCTTTGATATTACTGCAGTACTCCTAGAGCATAATAGCAAGGTCTTGATGTAACATATATACCATTATTGAAGTCTTGATTTTTTTTTTCTTTTTCTCTCCAATCTTTTCCTGCGCCCTGTTGGTCACTAGGACAGTAAGGCGATCTAAACTTTAAATATAAGTTTGTTAGCTATAAAGCAAATATTATCTGCAGATTCTGATCTCATGTTCCGTGACTGCGTAACCTGTGCATCTATACTGATTTTCCTTATTTTGTACTGCAGTCTACTTTGACAGGCGCTTTCTTTTTCAGGACTACGACAGAAGAAAGCCCCGGGAATGCCACTGGGAAATTCCGATACCCACTCGTCTGCACGAACGATACCGTGCTGCAGACATGCCCAATCAATTATCCTTCGACTCATCGAATTAAGAATATATACACTGAGGGATGTCCGGAGTACTTCCGGTGGATCCACGAGGATCTTCAGCCCTGGAAGGCCAAAGGGATCACACGGGAAATGTTGGAAAACAGCAAAGAGCATGCGCAGTTTCGGCTCGTGATACTTAAAGGAAAGGCTTATGTGGAGAAGTACAAGCCCGCCTTCCAGACAAGGGACGTGTTCACCATCTGGGGGATTTTGCAGCTCCTGAGGCTGTACCCTGGGAAGGTGCCAGACTTGGAGCTCATGTTCAACTGTGACGACAAGCCGCTGATCCTGAAGCAAGATTACCAGGGCTCGAAAGCAGAGGAGGTCCCGCCGTTGTTCCACTATTGTGGGCACAACACGACCTTTGATGTCCCTTTCCCAGATTGGTCCTTCTGGGGTTGGTAATAGCCTAAAAGATTCTCAGTTCACAGTTCTCATCAACTCCTGACAGTCTTCTCACTAACCCATCATTCACTATTTGCTGCATTATTTATATAATGGATTTTCGGAGATAGCATTGAATTTTTCTCTATGCGCCGTATTAACTATGGTTAGGCCTGAAGTGAACATAAAGCCATGGGAAGACATTTTAGCAGCCATAAAAGGCAAGGCGGAGCTGATCAAATGGACGGACAGAGAGCCCTATGCTTTTTGGAAAGGTAACTACGGACTGGCCGAGACCAGGCGTGATCTCTTCAGGTGCAACCACCGTTCAAGAATCGATTGGAAAGCTCGCGTGTATGCACAAGTAATTGCTTCTCTGCACATGACTATGATTTTGATGGAGTGACATATTTCCATTATGGTTCCTATGACCGAGATTAAGAGATGAAAGGTCAATACATAATTCTTACGTTTGTTATTATTCAGGACTGGCGTCATGAAGTTGCGGACGGATTCAAGCACTCAAGTCTAGAAGACCAGTGCACTCATAGGTGAGTGTTAGGACTTTCAATTTCACTGTCTTTTTCCTTTTACAGAATTTCAGATATGTAGGTTTACATGGTCAGATCTACGCATAATCTTTAACAGCTTGGCAATTATAAAACAAAATCTGTAATTGCCTGCATGAAGGTACAAGATCTACATAGAAGGAATCAGCTGGTCGGTAAGTGAGAAGTACATTTTGGCATGCAATTCCATGACCTTGCTGATAAAGCCTGAGTTCTACGATTATTTCATAAGAGGGATGATGCCAATGGAGCATTATTGGCCAATTAGACCCAACAATAAGTGCAGAGATATCAAATTTGCTGTTGAGTGGGGAGACAATCACACTGAGGAGGTTAGCAAACAGTCCCCTAGTTTGCTCTAGGCCTAATTCGTTACATTCTTTTCTCAAGTATTTGCAACTTGACAATCGAACAGGCACAGAGGATCGGCGAGAGCGGGACCAAGTTCGTCGAGGAGAGTCTGAAGCTGAAGTTCGTCTATGATTACATGCTTCACCTGCTCAGTGAATACGCAAAGCTTCTGAAGTTCGAGGTGAAGGTGCCTCCGGGAGTGGCTGAGCTGTGTTCGGAAGTGATGGCGTGCCCGGCCGACGGGCTTCTGAGGAAGTTCATGGTCGAGTCGATGGTGGAGTCACCTAGCGATGCGCTTCCGTGCTCGATGCCGCCTCCTTACGACCCTTCTGAGTTGAAAGCTTTCATTGAGAGAAAAGAGAGGGTCACTAGGCAAGTAGAGATGCAGGAGGCCGAATACTGGAAGAATCTTGAGAAGCAGCTCTAATTTTTTTGCCTTATTCGATCACTTTGTTTTGTTTCGGTTCCAATTGATGGTTGATAATCCAATCACTTTCGCCTAAGTTGGTGAATGTGGAAATTCTATGTCAGGTAAGCATCAATTACAAATTCATACATCCATAAATAAATAAAAGAAGAGGAGGAGAAAAAATGTCAGCACTCAGCAATTTAAATCATGATTCGAATTGAATTTTAACATACCGTCGGATCGAATTAAATAAAAAGAATCTGCCACTGATTAGGCTAGGTGTCAAACAATTCTATCCGCCGACTCATTAGGGAACTTGTAATGAAAAAGTTTCTACATGCTGAGGTCTTGAAACCGACCTTTCAATGAAAAAAGAATTGTGAAGGAAATGTACCTTTAGGAAACATGATGTAAAGTATCAATACCCAAATTTTGACAACTCATGTAAGTTCACATTGCATAGAAATTTGAGAATTAATTATTAATTTATAAACAATAATATTCTTAAACATTGCATACTATAATTTTAAACATTTATGATAATATTTAGCATCGAACAGGCGATGACATGAACTGAAATCAATCTTGCAAATCTGGCCAACACCCCAAGAATTTTATGACCAGCACCTAGGATGAGTAGGCTATATTTTTTAGTCCTTAATTTGAGATGATTTTAGCTTTAATTAAAGCGAATTTAGCTTATTAATTTGTCAGGCCTTAAAATTAATAAGAATAAACCCTATGAATAAGTGAGGCCTGCAAATTCCATGCTCACAAGCAGAAGTAAAGTGAAAATTCAAAAAAGATCATTGTTTGCTAATGTAGTGTTAGTAGAAATTATATCAAGATTGTTAATTGATTTTTCAACTAACATTCTTGTGTTGATTTTGAGGTAAGTCCACACTTCCTTACCTTCGCAATTTACTTAATGCTTTCTTCATTGAATGTTAAATGATGTTCGTGTCTCTACTTGATCACCTCACATGTTAGATTTAAAATTGATCCAATTACCTGTCAATACATTTTCATGAAATATAATGTATTGAAAGGGCATTAAATTAATTACCAAACTCTCTAGTTCGTAAATGTAAAGTATGTTCCAAATACTTTACATTGGTTTCTATTTGATCTGCTATAAATAAATTAGTTGTCTTAAACCCTAAATTGCGAATTGCTATGGGTTTAAGAGAGTTCGAATTAGGTTTAGTCCTAAAAATCCATTAGTCAACCCTTAAGTGGTGCATCGTTCGGGCAGTTTGCCACATAAAGTATCAAAGATTTAGTTCACCTTTAAATTAAATTGAATTACCCTATCAAGATATGGTCTTGGCAATGCAACCAAAACATTAAAATTTGAGGTTTAAACTATTAGATTATGTATGTCTTTGTTGACACCTAAATTTCGCCAATTTAGTAATTCACTTTTGGCTCAATTGTTTGATAAAGTTGTTATTAATTAGAAATTGGAGATTTCTTTTATTTTCAGGAAAAAAAATAAAGCAAAGCCTCGGGCTAGGCCCAATCGACCCAGCCCCCCTGCTCCGCAGGCTTTTCCTTCTTTTGTGGCCGAAGTGAGCCTCGCTCCTCAGCATCTCCCTCTCTCGGTCCATGTGACACTCTCTCGGCCCAACCTGCACGTTTTCTTTCTTCCCTAGGCCCGTCCCCTTCTCTTCTTTTCCTAGGCCCACCCGCAACTCCACCTCCTCTCCAGATCCCCTATCATAAAGGTAGGAGATCTTACTTTTCGGGCCATCCGATTACCCTCATTAATTAGGAGGGATTTTGTTTTTAATGATTCAGACGGCTGCTTGTGAAAGTAATATCCTCTACTTTTAAGGTGGTTATCCGATCAAGATAGGATGTCTCCCATTAAAGGGGGGCAGGGTTTTGTTTTTTTTTTAAGTGAGAGCCTTGGATTTAAATCGGACAATTTTCTTAAAAAGCAAGATCCCCTACTTTAATGTAGGGGATCCAATTTCCCCTTTTTACCCCTTTGTTATTGTTTCTTCTTTTTTTTTTCTCCTTTGATTAGACCTCTCCTCACACCCCCTTTCTCTCTTATGCCCTTTCTACTTTCTCTTTGACCTCTCTGACCTTGTGTGTCCAGGTAGGAAACTTGCCCTTGCTTCTGAGTTGATCGAGCATCTGACGTGGCGTTAGGTGACTGTATCCACTTTAATCGGAGACCGTTTGATAATTTGATCGGATGGTCCCTTTTAATCTGGGGCAAAGTTTTTGGGGGTCTTTTTTTTTTTTAAGTAGGTCGGACGGCCCAAAAAGGAATAGATTATCTGTTTCCGAGAGGGAGACGGAAACGGCATCCAAAGGAGGAGAGAGGGGCAGCTTTGCAGAAAATGAGAGAGTGAGAGTAAAAAAAAAGGGAAAGTCAAGTCAAAAAGTCAAAAAGAAGGAAAAATGGGCAGGCGAACGGTAGCACGGGGAAGAAGGAAAAAAGGAGAAAACCTGGGGAAAGGAGAGCAAAAGGAGGAAAGTGGGGAAAAAGAGAAAGAAGACAGAGGAGGAGAGTTCTAGAGGTGGGGGAAGACAGAAAAAAGGCGTAAAGAAGAAGAAAACAGAAAGAAAAGGAAAAGAGGAGGAGGTTGGAAAGGGGATAGCAGACTCGCTGCGACCTTCGGAGACTGACCCGACTGCGACCGCCGCCCGCTGCGCCTGGTGCCCAGCCTCGGTTCGCCTGGTCCTCATTGCTCTCAGTAAGCCGTTACTCGCGCTTGCTCCAGCTTCCCCCGAGGACGCCGGTCAGGATGCTTCGTGCGAGCTAGAAGGAGCTTGACTCGAGCTTCTCGAGTGCGCCCATTAGCCGCGGATCCCCTGTACCGGTGAGGGAGTCTCGGTTCTTCGCTCCCTTAGTACTCTGTTTTTTTAGGTCCTGCAAACCGACCTGATTGACCGTCACTTTGTGTTAGCTTCGCGCCCCTCTCTGGTCTACAACACATCATCCCAGTTCCTGTTTGCTTGTTGTGCTTTATGGATGGCTGTTTAGTCTTGTATTACATTTAAGATCTGCCGTTTTCTTTCGCATGCCGGGTGTTTGATGAAACGCCGGAGTGAGATCCAAGAGTGTTCTTATTCTGAACTTGGTCTTTTGCTGGAACACGGGTAGTTGCGCGGGGGAAAAGCGGTAGGTTCGGAGCCCGACCCGGATTCTTTTTAATATTATTATATAATATCATTAAAAATGCAAAATAATGTATTTATTTATTTAAAAAAATCGAAAAAGTTTTTAAAATTGAAGTTTCGTTTAGGAAAACCGGCCTTGACTTAAAAATCCAAGTATAGGATTAGAATGGGTCCAGATTAATCAACATCAATTTTTGGAAAAATCGAAAGAAAAAGTCCTCGATGGACAATTAAATTATCTGGGTTTTCCACTTTCCTCTAGCTTGATTGTCTGTTTATTTAAATGTATGTTAGGTCATCGAATTTGATGTATGGTTAGTCGTAGCGTAGCGAAGCGGAGAGTGTGGAGTTGATGGCGTTCAGACCGATATCTTTTCCAGTCTTGCTTTGTAAGGTTTTATTTTAGGTTCATTAGAATCTTAAGTCAATCACATGTTCTTAGTCTAATAAATCAGTTTAGACTTAGCATCATAGAATGATTAGGATAGTCTAATCTACATTTCATTTGAATCAACTTATTAGACTTAGGCTCACCACCATTTTCTAAATAGCAAGCTTTCGAGGGATCATGTCTCGAGACTTATAACAATGCCATGTATTATTATTTTCCCAACCATTTGCGGGTTTTATATTCTAGACCTTAGATAGCCGCACTTAATGATTTGGGTGTTTATTACCACATTGTGTTTCAATATATTGATTGTTTATTTTTCGCACCGTCCTGTGATAAATTGTGTGTTAATCTCTTTCTTAAACTAATTTAACCCTAGTTTAGATTTGCATGAAAATATCCCACAAAAACAATTGCATGGACACTTATAGACTTTGAATGACACTTTAGGGCTTTAAAAGAAGAGTAAAAGTGCATGACCACTTTAGATTAAACAATCGATTAGTTAAGTACCGAAATGGTACTAATAGAAATGCTAGTGTAAACAAACCCCCAGACTTAGAATCTGTTTCGTTAGGATCGAGAGGACACTCATATGTCTTGATCGATTTTTAACTGATCCTAATAGGTTAGTGGTGACTCTTAGAAATATTAACACGTCTTAACATCACGAGAGGTATGGATTTGGGAGAGTCCATGCTCGAAATTAAGGAATCAAGTCGGATTACAATTAGATGTTACTTTTACGCCATCTTTTAGGAACTCCGATACGGATCTCTTTATGAGTGATGGCTCTAAGTTTATCTAGTAATGTCCCCATCTAATGGGGAAGGTTTGGGTAGGTCACGACAGTCTCGAATTTAAGCTGTTCATGAAACTCAATCTGATTGGATAAATATGAAAGGAGCAAAAGAAGAAGAAGATCAAAGCATTCGCTTATGCGGTTGGAAGTTTGTTCTTCTATCTTATCCAAGAAGTAAAAGGTCATCGTTATTAAAGAAGCAAAAGCAAGGATTTTGCTTCATTATTTCCCTTACTTGTGGTAGTCGTTCACGAAGGAAAAACAGCAACAAGGCATCCAAGGACGGGCGTGGATTCCTTCGGCCGAGCAGCCACACCAAAGAACAGAGAGAAAGGACATGCGGACATTCTGTTTCAGTTATACATGGAGTAAAAAAGAATATTATCGGATGTTCTCTATGAGTTATTCTGAATTAATTTCCTGTGAGACGATGCTTGCGGGTTTACTTTTAGCTTCATCAAAATACTCAGAGTGTGTCAAAGATGAATTATTTGTTTCTGGCTCTTTTCCCTTGGATATAGGTATAAACGCTCGGATCAAATCACGTAAATTTCTAATATCTTTTATAACTCTTTATTCATTTCTGTGGTGCTTTTGCATTGATTCAATTGGAAGGTCTGGTTAGCTTCCGCATTATATTATAACCGTCTTTAAATTTTGCATTGTTAGAGAGAGAGAGAGAGAGAGAGCCTCTTTGCTTGACCAAAAGAAATTAGGCTTAGATATGTTACCGCTCCATCATCGGAAGAACGAACCCTCTGATGTAGGAGAAGTTAGGCACGACTGGCCTAACTTAGGCTCATTCCCTAACCTGGTCCGCATGGACCCGTCCTTGCAATTTTCTCTGTGGACTCTCTTGACGTTGAGTGTTCTTCGTTTGATTATTCGCTCGATCAATGACCACGGATTCGGACTAGAGTCGGTGAATAGCGACGAACATTGATGGAAAAGGTGTCCTTTCTCTCTCATAAAATTCTTCTGGTCCATGCGATGTTCAAAGATCCGGAGAGCCGATCAGACCTGTTCAAAAACTTCAAGCACGACCAAGCCGACACAGCATTACAACTTTGCGTCTTCTTCACGGCGACGTGTATCGTGTCTAATGGATGAATAGCCGCTCCATCTTCGGCTTACGACCTGGGGAGAAATTGCACCGTCATCGTTCTCTCTTGCATAAAAGTCTTGCCCAAACTACACTACTCCTTGATGTGCCTTCGTGGGGCAAAAAGAGGGTGGCCTGTAAGTCAACCACTTTTAATTCACGTCTTGCTTAGCAAATGACCTAAACCAAAATGGGTTTCTCTCCGGGCATTAATCCGAAACAAGTCTGCAAGTGTCGTTCTCTATGTGTAGGACCCAAAAAGTGTCTCCGCCTGAGCAGTGGTTTTCAAGGTAAGCATAACCAAACATGTGATGGAGCTTCCTTAATGGAGAGGCGTTGACTTTGATTAACACGTATGGGCTTGTGAAATTCTAATAGAACAGATTTTCTTTCGCGCTGGTTCAGTCAAACTAGACTCCACACCCGATCTAATTTCCAGGAAGAGAATGAAGCAGTAGACTCCAAGCAAGGCAGTATAACCAGGGTGGATTTTCGCTTCAACATGGGCTAACCTTGTGGCTTCACAACAAATTCTAGTTTGGTATTAGATTGCCTTTGATTCAAACGGATTCAATTAGTGGTAGTAATACGGTGAATGCTTAAGCAGGTGCGTGACACTATTGGTTTAATGGCCATGAAGTAAAGTTGGTGAACCGAGCGAGGCTTTAGCTAAGATCAAATGGAGGAGGAGAAGATCCATGGTTTGCCATCGTCCAAAAGAACTCCTAAGTTGCTAAAGGTGTCGGCTTCAGCTGCTGTTTTCATCTTGTTCTTGATCATAGTTCTCAGCGGCTGCATCATCTCCGGGCTAGATATTGTAAGTTCAGCGCCACTTACCTTCTTTCACGTATTTAATTTTCCATTATCTGCTCGTGTGAATCACTGATTTCCTGATCAATCAGACATGAAACGAATGATAATTGCCATGGATTAAGTTAGCGCATAGCCACTAGTTGTAAAGGAAAATCTGTTGCCGAGACAAAAATGAGCAAATTAGCTAATCTTAGACGCTACACGTCTGTCTTTACTAGCTGATCCAGATCAGCTTGCAAACTTCTCAGACAAGTTTGCACTCTGTTATTAGATACTAAAAGTACCGCAAGAACTTAGATGTGGAATTAACATTCTTGTGCTGCAAGTCTAACCATTGTATCTTTGCCTTGGTTTCTCGTGTATTGCAGTTTTTTTTCTCAGGTGGCTCATTGAGGGAAGTACTTAATGTCAATAAAAGCCTGGAAAATTCACCGCAGTCATCCCAGAAGATCGAGTACCCTCTCAACTGCACCAACGCTACCAAGCCGCAGACATGCCCAACAGATTATCCGACAACGTTCCAACCCACGGACTTGCATGCCACAGAGTGTCCAGAGTACTTCCGGTGGATCCACGAGGATCTCCGGGCCTGGAAAAGCACGGGAATCACGAAGGAAATGGTGGAGAGGACAAGAGACTTTGCACACTACAGGCTGGTGATTCTCAAGGGAAGGGTCTATGTGGAGCACTTCAGGAAGTCCTACCAAACAAGAGATGTGGGAACCATATGGGGGATTGTGCAGCTCCTGAGGTTGTACCCGGGAAAAATACCGGATCTTGAGTTGATGTTTTATTGCAAAGACCAGCCGGTGATCATGAAGAGCAACTACCAGGGGCTGAATGCCACGTCGCCTCCACCGCTGTTCCGCTTCTGTGGCAATCAGTCGGCCTTTGACATCATCTTTCCTGATTGGTCATTCTGGGGATGGTAAGGCCTTACGCTGTCTATCTAGTTATGAAATTGGTCCTTAGGTTGTTTGGAATATATTTTGGAAAACCGACTTGCTTTTGGAATACTGTCAAGAATTTTCACCTTCTGTTCTTTTTATTTTGTCTTGACATAGGGCTGAGATCAATATAGGGCCGTGGGAAAGTACTGTGAGAGCCATTAGACAGAACTCCGAAAGAATCGAGTGGAACGATAAAGTGCCTTATGCTTACTGGAAAGGTAACACAGGCGTCGCAGCCACTAGGCGAGACCTAATGAAGTGCAATGCAACCAGGGGACGGGACTGGAAAGCTCATCTCTATCACCAGGTAAATTCACTTCAGTCAGTCGGTCCTATTGCACTTGAAAAATAATCCCCGAGTTTCTTGGAACACCCTGGCTTTAGTATATGCAAGCGAATCGTTTTCGGCATGCCACATAAAGCAGAAGGTATTGGCAGCACTTACTCGTCAGTTGGCTAGTAGTTGAGCCAAAGTTAGCCTGTTTGCTTGAAGTAATTCAAGCCAAGGGAGAATAGAGTCACTTGAAAGGGGCTAGAGTATACTCCATGCAACATGCAAAGAGGACCATGCGCCTTATATGAAATTCAGATAATAATAACACACAACTAAGCTGGGTCGCATTACACGTATCATCGTTTTAGGAGATTATTAAGAAGTATATAGCGATGATTAGAATGTGAAATGACAGTCTGGTTCACAACCAGGAATGGTCTCGTGAAGTTAGTCAAGGGTTCAAGCAATCAAAGTTAGAAGACCAATGCACCCACAGGTAAGCAAATGGACTCTCCCGAGTTTTTTTCTTCGTCCTTCCCCACAAATTGACCAACCGATTTACCTCGCTGCTTTGATAAAATTTGTGTAAAAGGTATAAGATTTACGTGGAAGGAGAGGCGTGGTCGGTGAGTGAGAAGTACATTATGGCATGCAACTCAATGACCTTGATGGTAAAGCCCGAGTATCTCGATTTCTTCACTAGAGGGATGATCCCTTTGGAGCATTACTGGCCCATTAGGCCAGACAACAAGTGCAGAGATATCAAGTTTGCAGTTGAATGGGGCAATAATCACCCTCAAGAGGTAAGGAAAATCTTCTCCAGTTCATTGTTTTGCCCTCTCTGTTTTTTGCTCCTCCTTTTCTCAGCAAACCATAGTGTGGATCGCATGATTAAACAGGCACAGGTTATTGGAGAGAGTGGAAGCAAATTCATGGAGGAGGATCTAAAGATGAAGAATGTATATGATTACATGTTTCATCTTCTCACCGGTTACGGCAAACTTCTCACATACAAGCCAGAGATACCTCCAAGAGCGATCCAATACTGTACAGAGACAATGGTTTGCCCTGCTAAAGGGTTTTTTAGAAAGAACATGCTCGAATCGAGGGTGAAGTCCCCCAGTGATTCGCTTCCGTGCACGCTGCCACCGCCTTATGAGCCAGGAGAACTTCTAGCCTTTCTTGGGAGGAAAGAGAGCGTCTCAAGACAAGTGGAGCGGTGGGAAGCCAAACACTGGGAGAAAATGAACAAGAACCGATGAATGCTACATTAACTTTGTTCGCCATTCTCAGAGATAGTTTTCGGTCAAGCACCTATACTTAATGTTTTTTGGTTTTTCAAACTTCATATTCTTATGTCCAAATATCTGCTGGTAAAATTTTCCTATAGATCAGACATGTAAGCATGAGTAACCCACAAGTCGCAGCGAATAAGAATAAATGTTGATTCTCTACCTGGAGTTTGCTTCGTCTTCTTTGACTTCAACACCCTGAAAGCTAGGTCTACATATATAACACTGAAAGATTGGTCTGGTCAAACTAATAGCATCAGAACATAATACATTCCACTGAGTTGAATTTCTCATGTGAGGAAGATTAATGCAGGTCATTGTACACGTTATTTGTTAAGCCACAAAGAAGAAAGAAACAACATATGTGGAAGGGACGAACATGACTAAATGGATGCTAGTTTCCGTTCAGTAGAATGGTACATGCGTGACGGACCATTAAAGAAGAAAACGAGCACCCTACAAAGAAAAATGATGTGGAGGGGCTCAAGATCATAGAGAGTGGGCATTGGAGGTTCAACTGATTAGAGCGCTCGTCCTCTTACGATGTCGATGCTCATCTCACTAGGATCCGTAGCTTGCAGCTCGACTTGAATGCCGTCCAATTCTCTCTTAAATCTGTCTTTGGAGCTGGCGTAGAGCATCTTGCTCCTTACCCGTGATGTATCAGGCGACCTGAGAGACAAGTTGAAAATGATGAGCTAATAGATGAAATTAATCAGGTACTCCATTAGACTCCACAATTTGGACCAGGAATGGATGGATGTCATCAATAGGATACTATCAACTCTGTTTCTCTGACAAGAAGCAGGTAATATTAGAGACTTACTTTTTTTATGAAGTTACTGTCAGTATCTGTTGAAAGTACTATCATTACAAGGTTTCAACTAATCATAGGGCAAAACGAGAAATATTCTTCTCACCATGCAATGAAGAAAATCTTGCTTTTCTGGCAATTCTCATCAGTCGTGAAATCAAAGTCAAACACGGCGTATCGGCACTCATCGGCAGGCAAACTAGCGGTGAAATCGTCGTAGGTTTCGTCTGGACTACCGAGTTTCTCTATCGTCACCTGTTGGATCTTTTCTTCGATCTTGAACACGATGAATCTGTAAATCCTCTTTGCTTTTAGCTCCAAGAACTTAAGCTTGCACTCATCGTCCACTGCCATTCCAGATGACGAATTCGCCTGTACATATATTGTGTAGCAATTAAACGATCATTCCATGCTAGCAATCATTAAAACGATATTAACATGCATATATTGAATGGCGAAAGCAATTATTTGGTCTTTATACAATTGCTCAACATGAGAATTATATCAACATTGTCGAAACTTATATAAGATGCTAAGTGACCAACGTGGGCTCTATTTCTTTTTAAGTTCATAGAACATGCAATCTCCAGATCAGAAATTCGCCGATGCTAAATGATCAGGTGCATCACACGAAAGATTATTCTAGTTTGCACTTCCTTGATCACAAAAGAAATTGCACATCAACTTTTATGCAGACCGATGTTGTTTAAGCCTTGAAGAACATAAAAATGTGCACTAAAACGTGCATAATGGAAGAAAAATGAAAGAAGGGCTTTACTAGAAGGTGGAGGATAGGGACGAAGCGATACCATGTTGATGCCTGCCAATGAGAGATAACCCTGATGAGAAGTAGAAGCAGAAAAGTGAAAGATTGGGAGACTGAAGAACAATGAACGCAGAGACCACCGGTCATATAAATCTGAAGTATTGTGGAGGTCAATTTGCGAGGGGAAGAGGAGGGAGGTGACTGGGAGAGAGTGTTTCAAGGGAAAATTGAGGGGTTAATTTTAGTATTCGTTTCTCGGCTTCTGACAGGTGATCATCTGCTCGAGCTTGTGTCCAATTTAGGAATTAGGAGTTATTTACACAACGATGGGCTTTTGAGTTTTGACCATGTTCTCACTCCATCTGATTCAGCCGCCAAAGGTTGGCTCTCCGTGTACTTCGCCTGTTTGTTTGTTTTCTGTCCTGAAAAAGCAAACTAGGAAAGGTAAGGTCCACTTGGTTGGGCCTTCAAAGGCCCTTCCCAATCACCGCATTCGAATTTCATGTGTAAGGCGGTTTTGAACTTGGAAAGAAATTGCAAATAAATTAAGGAAAAAGTCACAAAAGATCGCAAATATTGTAATTGTGACACGTTTACCGTAAACTATATTTTGCGACATAAAAAATCATGAACTTGTATATGTGTGACATATTTATCATACACTTTTTTCTATAGCATAAAAAATCTCAAACTTATACTTGTGTGATCCATTTATCACGAACTCTTTTCTTTGATACTAAAAATCTAACAAAAATATTTCCGTGACATCATAATTTTGGTATGAATATGTCATACGGATATAAATTTTAGGTTTTGGATAAATATATTACATAGTATATATTTGAGGTAAATGTGTTACAGATATAAAATTTTGGAGTTTTTTATAACACAAAAAAAAAATTTAAGAGAAAATATGTCACGGTGGGCATAATTTAGAATTTTAGTTGGCTTCTACCCAAAAAAAAAGTTGGAATTTCAAATTTGAAGAACTTCATTATTCCATTTCTTATGTGAAGGAATTATCAAGAAAAAACTTAACTAAGCAAATAAGGCAAGGATAAGTATGAATTCAGTTCTTTAACTTGTTGACGATTATTTGGAAAATTAAAGATCAAATGTGAAGGCTTTGCTTCTGTGATTATACATCCTGACTCTTTGCTTTGCGTTTTGATATTAAAAACTTAAAACACTAATGACGATAGGGCATCTTTAGTCATGCATGGAGGCTGAATAGTACGTGAAATCGAGTTCACTTGAACAAACTAGGAGAGACCTAATTTGTTGTCTTATACAATTTTTTGTACTACCGTTTCAAGATCCGTTGTAGTCTAGTTGGTTAGGATACTCGGCTCTCACCCGAGAGACCCGGGTTCAAGTCCCGGCAACGGAACTTTCTTTTTTTTCTTTTTTCCTTGTTCCTCCTCTTTTTTCCCCATTTTGTGATGATCTGTCTACTATAGTCCATTATGGAAACAGAGAAGGAGACCGTATGATTGTCCTACTTGCAAGTGAATCAAGGTAGTTCTCAAAATCCGACAATGTGGCTCTGTTTTCACTGTTTTATCATTTACTTTCGTGACATGTAGATCACCAAGATTGGAATTTTGGGCATTTGCAGGACCCCTTCATCAAATTTTAATTGTGGTTATATACGTAGCGAGGAAAGCAGGCTGCTAAATTGTTTTACAGTTTGAGATTCTGCCAAAAACAGAGGAAAAGACGTCAGTATCAGGGAGACGTTTGGTTTATGTCTTTTGTTGGTTCAAGTTTAAAACTTTTAATGAGTGTATTTTAGGATCTTAAGGCGGCAAATGGGTTTCGTTACGGTAATGGAACCTTGTTTGTGGCAATTAGAAAGACGATTCCAATCTGGAGGTCTGCTAATCGGATATTTAATCATGTCTTTGGGATTCAGATGAGAATCAGACAAAGTATCGGTCAGCGACGAATCCAAGTTCTTGCCGGGTTCGAGTCCCTGCGACGGAATTAGTTTTTCGGTGGTTCCTTGTTTCTTTTTCCTGATTTTGTAACGATCTGTCTACTTGCAGGCATAGACAAAGGAAAGGAGACGGTATGATTGTCCTACTTGCAAGTGAATCGAGGTTGTCCGAAATCTGACAATGTAGCTCCTTTTTCACTCTTTTAACATATAGATCGCCAAAATTGGAATTTTGAGCATTTACAAGACCCCTTCCTCAAATTTTTATTGTAGTTATACATGCAGCAAGGAAAGCAGGTTGATAGTTTGTTTTACAGTTTGAGATTCTCCTAAAAACAGAGGAAAAGATGTCAGTCTCACGGAGACGTTTAGTTGTGTCTTTTGTTGGTTCAAAGTTTAAAACCTTTAATGGGTGTATTTTAGGATCTTCAGGCGGCAAATGAGTTCCGTAACGGGAATGGAACCTTGTTTGCTAGCAACTAGAAGACGATTCCAATCTGGACGTCTACGAATCAAATGTTTAATCATGTCTCTGGCATTCAGATGAGAATCGGGCAAGGTCTCGGTCAGCGACGAATCCGTGTTCTTCTCAATCTGTTGGAGGATGCATAATGTATATATGAGATAATAGTCACCTGTTTTGCTTCTTGGTAATGCCGTGCCGTTTATGTTGATGAGAAGCAACCATCGTTAGTTCCTTCTGTATTATGCAGATTTCGATTACCTTTGAAATCTTTCAATGCCAGATGGTGACGTCTTCTGGGTACAACCTTTGATTTCTTATAAATAGCTCTACGTGAAACCTTTTTCTAGCATCGAGAGCTAAAAAGGCAAGAATACCTTACAAAGACACAGAAGATGAACAGCTTCAGCTTGAAATGCTTGGCCTCATCGCTTCTTGTTCTTCTGGCTATGAGCTTCATGGAAGTTCAAGGTCAGTCTTGCAGGCCGAGCGGCAGAATCAGGGGGAAGAATCCTCCTCCTGGACAATGCAACACAGGGGACGACTCGGAATGTTGCAAAAACGGCCAAATGTACCCGATCTACAAGTGTTCCCCGCCGGTGTCGGGCCACACCAGGGCCCACCTCACCCTGAACAGCTTTGAGGATGGCGGAGATGGAGGTGGCCCATCTGAGTGCGACAACCACTACCATTCTGACGACACGCCGGTCGTGGCACTGTCCACGGGGTGGTTTGATCACATGAGCAGGTGTCTCAAGAACATAACGATCTACGGCAATGGGAGGAGCACCCAGGCTATGGTGGTGGACGAGTGTGACTCGACCATGGGATGTGATGACGAACATGATTACCAACCTCCATGCGATAACGACATCGTCGATGCATCCAAAGCTGTGTGGGAGGCCCTGGGTGTGTCCAAGGACAATTGGGGCTGGCTCGATATTACATGGTCCGATGCCTAGTACTTTATGCAATGCTTATCACATACTTATACTTACCTATCCAATAACACGTGTGTAACGAATACCCGTATCGAATAAAAGGAAACTTCCTTAATGGATCATAAGCAATTCGGACTATGGTTGTGAGCATAGCTTCTCCGCGCAGAATGTAGAGTCATTTTATGATCGGTTTGCTGGTAATTTTCCATTATATTTCAGCTTGATGTTTAGGCTGCGCTCAACTATATTAACGCCTGATTAAAGAAATAAGCATATGCAACGAAAAGGAGAGAGCAGTGATGAGTGGCCTCTCCAGTATCTGTGCCCAATCCGCTGCTGCGTTTGAAACTGCTTGTAGGTAGAAAGTTGGTGATCGTGAAGCATCATGCTGAACTTCTACCCTCCTTAGCCAGAAAGCTAATGCTCTTGCAGCTGAATTATGAGCATTGATAGATGGAATTAGGCTGGCTATTGAGAATGACAACAGCCGTTTGCATATTGAGCTAGATGCCACATAGTGTTATCCAAGCTATACAAAATCAGAATTATCAAACATGTCTTCTCTTATCTTTGACATATTTTAATTTACCTTTTTTTTAACTGACAAATTAAATCATCTTACCAATTATTATATGAAATTACCAAACTTTATTCAAACGACTAACCAACCATTCTTTAATTAACTTGCTAACTAATTTCGAGGTATCGGCTCTAATTTAAGTTGCTTACCAACATTTCTTGTTTAACTATTCTCCTACGTTCAATTAAACGTATGGGATAATCTAAAAATTCATCCACTTATATTGTTGTGTGTCTGCTTGCTGATGCTTTTGCTTTCTTCGACTAATGCAATCGGTATGTGACTATGTAGTGATGTAGAGTAATTGTCTGTAATATTGTACGATTTACTGTCAAAATGAAAGTATTTCTGAGTCCAAATTCCAGTTGACGTGGATAACATCATCGAATTATGTGGTTAATTATATCATTTTGAAAATCTTTTTTATTTGGACTTGGGATGCATTATCTGAATAGGTCAATATATCAGGCAATGACCACCTAGGACCTCGTCCATAACTCGGCACGTAAAGATAGTAAATTTTCTTAGTTGGATTATCTTTTGGAACGGACAACTGGATAAATATAGCGTCTGGTATAGTCAACAAGTTTACTGACATGAAGCTTCACTAGCTAATAATTCTCAATAAACTAGAATGCAGACAAGGCAAACTACTTCATTCGAAAAAAAAAATGGTGAGCAATTATAGAGTGATATGATTTGGCAGATGATCTAAGCTGAAGGAACAAGAACTAAGTAGAAAAAGAATGTTGCCGCTTGACAGTTGACAGATAAAGGTGCACACGAGAAGAGTGGGTCCAGCTCCACCCTGTTAATACCAAAAGAAAAGAACATCAAACAGAGAGACGTCGTCGTTGCAGCACAAAAAACATGAAATGATTACGGCGGGAGGGATGGAGGCAAACAGCAGCTCGAAGAGATGGAAATCCAGAACAAAAGTTCGGAACTTTGAAGAGCTTTTGAGCCGCTGGTCCCTCCTCACCAACTGGGACACCATGCGACTTCCGTAATCCTCGAAAGTTTCTCTCTCTTCTTCTTGAAACGTTACGGTCCAGGAATCATTCGAGGATGGGACTAATCTAAGAGAGAGAGAGAGGGGAGGGGGAAGGTGATAATGTTCATTGATTAACATTTTTTGTTGAATTATTTCACTACCAGCGGGGAGGGGAGGGGAGGGGAAGGTGATAATGTTCATTGATTAACATTTTTTGTTGAATTATTTCACTACCAGCAACACCAACAGCAACAATTCCACTTGTTAAGATAACTTGAAAATTCTGCGGGCTTTGAACAGAAGTTAGTGGCATGTCGGAGAGATTATTTGTTCTTTCTTTGATTCATCATCTGCAACACGCAAGCCTCGTACGCTCAACGTCTTTTATTTGGTATATTCTTTATGAAATTTTGCTTTTCTTTACATGGTGTTGATATAATCTATAGCTGATCCAGCTACGACGTTAAAAATTCTCAGTCCTTTCGGAATCCTCTCTCTTTCTTCCCACCATGGCTTGACCAGATCTCTTTTCGTCAAAGCTATAAAATTACCACGTTTTTTCGGAGTTTGCTTATAAATGAATCGGCTTTTGGTTGTTCGAGGAGGTGGACATTCATGGGAAATTGAAACATAGGTGCTTCGATTCTGTTCGAAGTGTTTTTACGGAAGCGAAAGTTTGGATCTTGCTTGGAGAATTATTTATTCGACCGAGAAAGTGAAGATTTTTAACGTAGTGATTGGCTCAAGGTTCAAAGCGACTTCATGAGTTAGTTTTCACTAAGTTCGTTCATTGGATATTGAAGTTTTTGTTTCTGCTCCTTTTCCAATGTTCGTGGTTTAAAGCGCCGCCTGATGGCAGATAAAAAATGGGTTTAGGTGTGGGAAGCTGGGCTGTTGCTGTTTCATTGATTTTGTTTCTTCTTCACTGACCCTGAGTCAACTCTGAAGCTCCAAGCTTCTTAGCTGGTAACTGGTTGCGCTCTCTCTCTCTCTCTCTCTCTCTCTCTCTGTTTTCTGTCATTGCTTGAAGAGGTAAAGAAATGAGCAACTTCGGATTTTGTATGCTTTGCTAGGGATACTTATTGGTATGGTCTAGAGCAATTTTGGATGATGACACACACACAGAGAGATTTCTGGATTGATCTCTATGCTCTTGTTTCGGCTCGTGTTGTGAATTGGAACTTGTTTTATGGTAAAAGGAAAGAAATGTTGCCCGTATTAGCCACATAGTTTCTAAGTCTGAACTGGACATTGGTTGCTCCTTTTAAGTGGTGCCTGGGATTGTATGGTGTATAATTTCAACACTTTATCCTTTCATTTCCGAGTTCGTTGCTTGCGTATAAAAAAAGAAGCAAGGAGTGTCGAGAAGGACACTTTGTTTTAATTTTCTCATTTTTTGGGTTACCCAGATATTTCTACTGCTGATTTCTCCTTGTTGTGCGATACCTGTAAAATTTGCTGAGATAGCTGCCTTGTCAAAGGGGGTATCGAAGATCCACATTTTAATCTTTGGCTTGGAGATGGGGTGTCAGTTCTCCAAATTGGCACCGTGTTGCTGGGAGTCACAATTCAAGGGATCAGTCCTTGAAGTTGCTGATTTTGGTGCGTAAATCACGTGTAGCGCTTATTGCTTGAGGAAATTGAGCGCATTATGACTCATGTTACATCAATATGCTTTTCCAGAGAAAGATGAACTGGCCGAACTTAAGTCCTTGTCTGTATTCCAAGAGTTCACCTTCGAGCAGCTTAAGAAGGCGACGTCAGGTTTTGCAGTGGAGAATATTGTGTCAGAGCATGGAGAGAAGGCTCCCAATGTCGTCTACAAAGGGAAGCTAGAGGACCAGAAGCGAATTGCTGTCAAGCGATTCAATAGAAATGCTTGGCCCAATTCCCAGCAATTTTTGGTATTAAGTCATTCTGTTATATGTTTTTCTCTCCTCCTCCACGTGAAAAACGTTGTGTTTTCTCTTCTCCTTTTGTTCCTTTCTCCCTATGCATAAATGTCTATGAAAGTTAGGGACAATATTTACTCTCAATTTCCACAAGCATATGTTTATCGTGAAGAAAGGACAATGCATTTGCACTTTTTCTCTGTAACAGCTCATCAATTTGGTACATTCTTTTGCAAGTGTAGGAGGAGGCAAAGTCAGTTGGTCAGCTGCGTAATAAGAGATTGGCAAATTTGCTGGGTTTTTGCTCTGAAGATGACGAGAGGTTGCTTGTTGCAGAATACATGCCCAACGAAACGCTTGCAAAGCACTTATTTCATTGTAGGTCCTTCTACTAACAAGCATAAGTTTTTGTGTGTAAGTTGTGTCAACTTGTGTTCTTATAATCTGATTTAAGTGCTTTCCATGCAATCTCGGTACAACTGGTTATTGTTCTAAAATTTAACTTTCTCAGTGAAAGTATGTCGTAAATGGCTTTACTAACTCACAAACAAGTTCAAGCGCTCTACTTTCAAATTACATCTGATCTTTTGAACCAGGGGACTTGCAACCCATGAAATGGCCTATGAGAATGAGGGTCGTCCTTCATATTGCACAAGCACTGGAATACTGCACAAGCAAAGGGCGCGCACTTTATCATGATCTTAATGCATATAGAATACTGTTTGATGAGGTAAATGCTGGTTAATTCCGTAGTCAAAATCGTTGTCCTTCTTGTTTTATTTGTCATATTCATGGTCAGATCTTTTCAGGATGGTAATCCTAGACTTTCAACCTTTGGCCTCATGAAAAATAGTAGGGATGGCAAGAATTTTAGCACAAATTCGGCATTTACACCTCCAGAGTACCTGAGAACGGGTACAGATTCCAATGCAACAGTAACTTATTGACTTATCTGTTTCTCCTGGTTGTACAAGTGCTCATGCACCGTATGTTGTTCATCTATTTTCACAGGCAGCGTAACGCCAGAAAGTGTTATATATAGCTTTGGTACCCTTCTACTTGACCTTCTAAGTGGAAAACATATACCCCCAAGTCACGTGAGTTTCTAAGTTCAAGCATTATCTGGGATGAAATTTTGATTTTCTCTTGATATATGATGACACTGCATCAAACCACCTCTTTTTCATATGCTTCATGGAACAAGTATTGCCTTCATTCCTTTATGTATCTTTAAGCTTTGCCCCTTTGACCCTGAATCTCCGCTACTATATCAGGCCCTCGACTTAATAAGGGATCGGAATCTACAGACGTTGATAGATTCTTGCTTGGAAGGACAGTTTTCTGATGATGATGGGACAGAGTTGGTACGCTTGGCTTCCCGATGTTTACAATATGAACCTCGAGAGCGTCCAAATCCAAAGTCCTTAGTCGCTGCGTTAACTCCATTGCAGAAGGAGGTTGAGGTATGCCTTGTTTTTATTTTGAGAAAGAAAGGGTTTTGCGTGCTGACTTATAGAAATTTGATTGCTGAGATTTCTCTCTCCGGTTTTCAGGTTGCCTCTCACGTACTTATGGGGATCCCCCACAGAGCTTCTCTATCTCCTTTATCGCCTTTTGGTGAGGCTTGTTCAAGAAAAGACTTAACTGCAATACACGAAATCCTTGAAAATCTTGGATATAAAGATGATGAAGGATTAACAAATGAGGTTTGCTCATTCTTTTTGTTTAGAACATCTGGAGGCATCCATTATTGCAGTCTAATATATGTCCTTGCTGTCATATAAGCATTCAGACACTCAACCCTGTAGGAGCACCTTTCATTAGCATAGTTATGCATTTTATCTAAATTTGTAATCCTTGTCGGAGGTGAAGAATGTTAACATGTTGTTCCGTGCAATATGCCGCAGCTCTCTTTTCAGATGTGGACAGACCAAATGCAGGAAACATTGAACTTGAAGAAAATGGGTGATCATGCTTTCCGGCAGAAAGATTTCCCAGCAGCAGTTGATAGCTACACACAGGTATGTGTTTCCTGTCTTAATGAACAATCCAACCCTCAGATAAAAATTGTTGTTCTCAATCTCCTCTTCATTTTGATCATTATGATGCAACTGAGATCTGGAAGTCCCATCTATCATCTGGGCATAACGCCCTTTGAATTTTCTCTAATTTAATTTCAAGAAAGGAAAGTTCATGAAATTCTGAAAATCCTCTCCATTTCATTCAATCGTTTGGTTGCACAATAAATAAGATCTAAATCAGCCTTTTGCCTTCGACATGCAGTTCATTGACGCAGGAACCATGGTTTCTCCGACAGTTTTTGCACGTCGCAGTCTGTCTTACCTAATGAATGACATGGCTCAGGAAGCTCTGAATGACGCAATGCAAGCCCAAGTCGTTTCCCCAGTGTGGCATATCGCACCGTACCTTCAAGCCGTAGCCCTCATAGTGCTAGGGATGGAGGCTGAAGCGCAGGTCACACTTAAGGAAGGCGCCACTCTGGAGGCTAAGAGGAGTACAAACACCAGCCAAAAATGAAATTTGTTTGCTCAGATGAACGATGTTTCACAGAGCACACGATGACTGAAGCTTTCTCAATGTTCTTATCTTGATGCTACAATCTGTCCGTTCTGCCCATGCGGAGAAATGTCGTACTCATGCCCATTGGTCTGATATACTTGGACATTTGTATAGGCTACATCAGTGTTCTTTTGTGCTTTTTTCCTCTTTTTTTCGGGTTAATTACGGATGAGACAGAAGCCTATTTATCTGGAGGAAAGGTTTGCAAGCTTACATCTCTGTATAAAGACAGTTTCTATCCTGATATGGAAATTCAAGTGGAACCATAAAGAGACAGGGAGGTCTCTTTCTGTTTGTCAATTTTCTATTTCCCGGTTTTAGCAAGGACTGGAGGGTGAAGTACGTATTATAATCAGGATGACTCGGTGAAAGAATCAGTAATCTCTAGCCAACGCACATTTGTCTAATTATCGGTTTCCTGAAGCACCTAACGATGTCTTCAGGGCCTTCCAAAGCTCGAGCACTTTCCTGCTAGATCAAATAAGTTTTTTCCGGTCAGTCGCCACCCATCACTGATGAGCTCTCCGTCTCTTTCCGAAGTTGGCTTGAACAAGAAGACTCAACCATCGAGTAAGCATCAACCTTTCTTTAATGGCTCATTTAAATTTTCTCAACCCGGGTTCCGAATTTTTACCAGGGTCCGCTTCCTCAAAATTTATGCGATTGTCAGGGACAACGTGTTCTAAACCTTGCGAACAGTCACATAGTTTTCAATGTCTCTTTAGCATAAGCTCTCTAGTGCAATTGCTTTGGAAGGCCAGTTTTTTACCTTTCCGGCGACATGAATTTCAACCGTGAGAAAAAGGAGGAGGAAAAAGGAAAAAGGGACAGGGAAAGGGCCCAACCGGGTTCGAACCGGTGACCTCTTGATCTGCAGTCAAATGCTCTACCACTGAGCTATGGACCCCTTTGTTGACGCATCTCACATATTAATTATTTATACTAAATTTCGTAATCCATGCCAAACTTTTAAACATGTTCAATATTGATCCCTTAATGTTATGATTCAACTTAGGTCAATCCCTATCCCTTTATGAATTAATAAAGTAAATGACAAACATAGCAAAATCAAGAATTATTTAAGATCTGCATATTGAGCACTCAACACAATCAAGCAAATCATATGAGTTTGAAACTATTTGATAAAGCACAAAATGGGAACTCATTAGCTCACTTGTGTTTGTGGGGCGAGGGTGGTGAAGTGAGTGAGTTGTATTTATGAGATGCACCAAGAAAGGCGAGCGATTTGACCAATTGAGTTACGCTCACGAGACAAGCGACAAGCAAGTGAATAAAGAGGGATAAGTGAAGAGGCTTTCTATTTTTTCTAGTCTAATCAAGGCTAGATCAAAGTGAGTTTCTACTTTTTAATTTTCATAACAAATACCAAAGGACCAATTCACACAAGATCCCAGGATAAAGGTCCAACCCAATCTCCCTGAGACCCGAACCAAGATTGGTTGGGTTAGGTCAGACCAGGGTCGATCAAAGATTGATGCTTACCCCTAATGACAAATTGATACTTGAGAGTCTCTTTGATATCGAGGCATGAGCTCAATATTTAACACCGCGATACGACCTATAGAAATTTTATATCGCTCGATATGATGATCTAATGAGACAAGGAGAATAATATGGCCCACTTGGTATATAGGCAAACGAATAGAAAAAGATACATACAGTTGCTTTTGATTGAAATTTTCGAGATGGCCCAAACTAATTCACCGCCAAATGGGGCAGGAACAGCATTTTTCACTATAAGCATGGCGAATTAACAAAATGAATTCAACATGGCATCAAGAAATCAGTCGATCAGCAGGGTAGCAACATCCCAAGAACAATTGGCTACAGCTGATCAAGTCACCTCCTTTTTCCATAAGCGGAGACGGAAGGTTGGAGATCATAAGAGAAACGTGTAAGGCCACTTACAAGAGCTTCACTGGATAGCTAAACTGGTCTATGAAGCTAAGACTAGTTACATCCCTCAAAAACTGACTATACTGCTTCCAAGACTCAAGATACATTTCTATGATGATTCGCCTAGCCCAATAAAGAAAAAAGAATCCATGGTGATTCCCAGTCCCGACACCAGTCGAGTATGATGGTTCGTGATCTCTCAACCAACACGGGGAACTGAAGGCATTCTCTTTTCTCGTAGCTCCACTCGTGAAGCTCGAAACGACTCTTTCGTCGGGCCGTAGTACACCGTTTTATGGCCAGGAAAGGTAATGAAGTTCCAGCCGAAAGCTGATCCACCAACAATGTACGTCCCCCGAGTCTCGGGCACTTCAGGTCGCCGCTTTTCAGTGTCCTGGTTCTCTCCTTTCTCGCGCTTCCCTTCTTTCACATTGTTATGTGTCGTAGAAGGGATTGTTAGTGTACTTGCAGTCATCTGTCTGTATAGTTCCATAAACCGCTTCAACTCTGTAATATGAGACAGTCAGAAGCACGAACCTTGGGCGCACAAAAATTATTTCACCCCTAGAGAAAAGTCACTTTCTCATGGAGAGACTACACCGACACACTTTGCTGACACACTTTGCTGTGACTTGAAACCATAATGTATGAAGTGGCCAGATGATGTGTTGCATGATATTCTCGCCATGGAATCATGCATAGTTCTACACATTGATTACAATTTACAAGCAATCATCAAATTATTCTTTACCGAAGCAAATTAATTGCTACTGATCTCCACTAAATAGCTGCATTCATGTTCATGCAAACACCTAACATTGGACCAACATTCCGACATGAGATATAGGAGCCTGAGCATACGATTCACCAAGAAATTCACGGAAAAGTATGAAAAAATTTCCAAATCAGATGAATCCTCATATGAAAGCACTGCTAGTCGATTTGGAACTTACTTTCTATAATTTCTTGAGCTGCCCTGCAATTCCGAAAGTCAGGGGTTGCAAGTACCTTCAAATGGATAAAACCAGAGAGGCATTAGGCTTTACCGGCTTATGCAGCAACGGAATTAAACATGTGCAAGAGAGTCAAGGGCTCAGTTTTTTCTTCAACCAATAGGATATAGTCATCGTCTACCTATTCTGCAAAGTTAGATACAAATATGAATACTCCAGTTGGATACAGACCACCATGCAGAATTCAAACCACTTCCTGTATTGAAACAGAGAGACCTCAACATCCATCACAAGCCAATACCACAAGCATACTAGTTTAAGTCCAAAAATTTCAAATTTTTCCCCGTGAAATTCCCTTGAAACTCTGCTTTAGAGACCGAAGTAAGGGTCTGTTTTGTAATTTGACAATCACCGACTTAAGCCATGTTTCTTAAGCATCACGAAAACTTGATGCCAAGAAGAATTTATTGCAGAATTTAAATAAATAAAAAAAAGAGAACCCAAAAGAAGTGATTTCCGTCCGTATTCACAGCAGATACTAAAAGGCATACAATCACCGGCGCCTATCGTTTCTCCGGAAGTGGGAAAAGTTCCCCTAGAAAGAAAAAGGAAGAGTACTCAAGAAAACGCGAAGTATGCAGGAAGAAATCGTGGACCCAACATGTATGAAAGACGTAAACAGATCATTCCAACAGGTAACACCGCCACGAGCGGAGATGAAAGCAAACCTCGATGAAAGAAGGACGAAGGTCGCGGAGCACAGAACGCATCTTGCAGTAAGGAGAGGCTTGAATCAAAACATCGGCGTCGAGGGGCCTCTTCTTGTGCCTCTTCTGTGGCTGAGACTGCGGTGGCCGTGGCGGTGCTAGCGGCGGAGCTGCTCGGGGCGGTGGCCGTGGCTGATTTTGCGCGGCTTGCGATTGGTCCATCTCTGCGAGAGATTTTGGATGGAGACTCCCTTCCGGGTAAAGGCAAAATGAATAATTCGAATTGCGGCCTTTTCAAGTGATTCTTTGACTTTCGACCAAACAAAAAAGGAAATGTGGTTTTTTTATTACTAAAAACGTAATTCCATCTCTTGCCAAAAAAGGAAAAAAGGAATATCCATTGTACCGAGGGCCTAAAAACGAGTAAAATTCAGGGTTCATATAATGGAAATAGATCACCTACTCTAGCGGTAGGTGAGATCGGACGGCCACCATTCAATCCAAACATCCCCTCTTTACGGAAATGCCCCTCACTCCTTTCTTTTTGCCTTCAAATTTCCTGCCCCCTCCTCCCCCATGTCGGGCAGGAAATCCAAATCAATATGTAATAACTATAAAAAAAATAATAATTAAGCGCACTGAAAATTACCTAACTTAATACCAAAATGTAATTGAGTCCTACGATTTTTTAAAAATACAATCAGATCTTAAAGATTATTGTAAAAATATGATTGAGTCTTAAATTTTTCAAAAGTCTTTACACTTATGATTAATATCACGAAAAACCCCAAATTATACTCATTTGACATATTTACCCTGAAATTTTTTTAGTGACACTAAAAACTCCAAATTGTACATCTCGTAACATATTTACCCATAAATTTTTTTTGATGACTGAAAAATCTATCACGTGCCCCCTTGTAACTGGACAGCAGTAAAGGGTCGAGCTTTTATACCTCGGACACTATGGCCCCCCACTTAAGACGCTAGCAAGTACGGATTTCGAACTCTCAACCTCGGTGATAAGGGAGAATATCTTAACCAGCACAATTATCCAATGTTAGGTCATAAACTAAACTAAACTAAACTTTTTTTAACACCAAAAGTCACAAACTATATCATTTGTGACATATCTACCCCATTATTTTTTTTCTTTTTGTCTTCTCTTTTTTTCCTTAAAAAATATACTTGGTTGGCGGATTGACCATCGGTCATCAAAGCTCACCGACGACCAGCCAGGGCTCATTACCCTCTGATCGGCCTCCCCAAGACTAGGCCAGGCCCCTTGCAGCCACAAGGGAGGCAGCCCCTCCCTAGGGCCCTCACTGCCTTCACTCATTGCCACTCTGCCAATGAGGCTTAGGCGAGTTCGACCAGAGGGCAATGAGCCTTGGCCAGCCACTAGTGGGCCAGCGGCCAGCTCACTAGCCAAGTATGTTTTTTTAGGGAAAAAAAGATAAGAAAAAAGAAAAAAAAAGTATGGAGTAGATGTGTCACCGATGATATAATTTAGGATTTTTACTGTTACAAAAAAAAAATCTCACATGGGATATAGTTTGAGATCTTTAGTGTCACAAAAAAAAAGTTTAGGGTAAATGTGTCACATGAGATATAGTTTAGAGTAAATGTGTCACGTGGAATATAGTATGGCGCTTATGGTGTCATAAAAAAAGTTTAGAGTAAATATGTCATACGGGTATAGTTTATGGTTTTTCGTTTGTATTAACCCTTAAACTTATTAGTGATTTTCGTTTGTCAAGTTGAACGGAGTTAAGAGAGTAACTTGATTATACTAATTTAATTAATTTTGATTATATTTTTTAAATTTTTAGGGCTTAATTGTACTTTTATAACAAGTTTTGAAACTTGATTGCCTTTTTTGAAAGTTTTATGATTCAATTATACTTTTCAGTAAATTTAAAAATCTCCAGTGCGTTTTATCTCTAAAAAGAAATTTGAGGAGTTGCATGTATTTATCAATTATGTGTGAATATTCCTGACTAAATGTTAATAAACAAAGAGAAAATTTCAAATAAACACCTGAAGTAGAGTTGTTTTATCAAATAAAGGTTAAAAGTGGCATTTGTTTCAAATAAGAGTTTGAAATTACTTCCACAGTCTCAAATAAGAGCTCCAACTCACCACCTAACTAAAGTTTCATTGATCGACTTATTTCGGCAATTAAAAGCATGGATAATTTCGTCCAAAAATTTTAACTAGGTAAAAAAGGGATAAATCATAAGAACGAAAGAAACCAAATTAAATTCAGGGTTTTTTTTATGCATTTTCTTTCTTGCTCATGTAGATCATCAATTCTCAATGCTAATTTTCCTTTATAGAATTTTTTCCCCAACCAATTGAAAAAGAATCCTCATCGCTTTTGAATTCTTTCTTTAGAATATTTCCCCAGCCAAATTAGTTTGATCTAAAAAAATCCGTGTTGACCCAATAGTGAAGTCAGATTTTTTTTTTTGTTTGGATCTTCCTTCAGAAAGTTAACCCCTTTAAGTCCAGAGCTTCTTATTGAGCCTCTTCTTAGCCTCTCCAGAAAAATAAGATGAAAAAGGACTCAAATGAAAAACTTTCAAGAAAAGCAAAGCGTGTGTTTGAAATTGGGATTTTATAATGCAATTGCAAAAGAAGTTAAATTGATTTTGGTATCTTCTTTGAACCAATTCAATTTATGACTTGAAGTGAAGAATTCGTTTGCTGTCTGGAGCGAATCAAAGCCAATTATTTTCTACGAAATTTTCTATTGAAGAGTTCTTTACTTGTCCGAAGCATCTTGAATTGAAGAAATTGTTTGTTGCAGTTAATTAGTTTCACTCAAAAACATGTGGCAGCGCCACTTTTGAAGAAGCATTGGAGGAGCCTCAATTCCATTAAATTCCAGCGTCCTCTAATTTACTTTAGTTTGTCCTCTCGCTCGATTATTTTTCGAGTACTTTGTCCTTTCACTCAGTTGCTTCTCCAGCCACAACACTGCCATGAAAATGAATGGAAATGTGCCTATGTCTATGCAGAAAAGAGATAGGAGAGAGACGAATGAAGGAGGACGCGAGAGACTGAGGATTTTGGGTCATAAATATACCCAAGAACAAGGCGAGCTTTTGCTTGATTTGGTTGGGAGAACAAGCACTTAGAATTGAAAAGCAATGTAAGAAAGGAAGAAAAATTTGGCTGGCAAGCGAGTTCGGGTCCTTATTTGAAATTGAGTGCACAATCTCAAATCTTTATTTAAAAGGAGGCTCGCTTTGTACCATAACTTGAGAAAACATCTCATTTAAGCTCCTACTTGAAATTTTTCCATAAAAAAAATTACTAAAAAGAATTCTCATCGATCACATGTGTCATTTCATACTATTAGCGATTAAAATGTTTGAAACCCACTTTTCATATTTGAAATTTGCTATCAATTTTAAATATAATACTAATCAAAGATAGGTTGATTTCGAAAATGATGTTTGGATCGACAACCACTTGTCCTTATCCATATTTTTTTAAAGGAGAATGACACGAATAATCCTTAAATTTTATGCAAATGTACCATATGGTTCTTAAACTTATAATTTGTACAATGTAATTTCTGAATTTTAGTTTAATGTTTAGTGTGATCCCTCAATTTTCAATTTATTCTTTAACCCTACAAAGATGGTACGGTACTTATTTGGGCACATACATACTTACTCGATAAGCATCTCACTAATTCTAGTGACCTAGGTTACTCCTTCCTTGTTTCTTTCTGTTTTTTTTCCTCCTTCTAACCAAAAAAAGAAATTTACTCTTTCTTATTACCTTACTATAAAAAGTTACTGATGTTGCAAAAAACCTAGCTTCTAATTAAAATTACTTCATGAAAGGCCTGTTTGATGCCACTTACTTACCAGTGAAAATGTTTTTTTTTTTTTATAAATTGAAGAAAGTATAAAGACTGTACATGAGTCCACGTATGTTGAGGCTGGCTGTCATCTAAGAGCACGAAGGTAGCTGGTGACTGTAGCACCGGCTTATCACCAACATATCTCATTTCAATCTGTAAAAAAACCTCCTTCACAAAAAATTAACTGCCATTAACTAACCTTCCACCATCTCTCTTCCTCAACCTTTCACTCCTTGACGCTCTCTGCTACTCTCTAACATGTCCTCCCCTCTTTCCACTCCTTAAATCCAAAACCCTAATTCTGATTCCTCCCAATGGCACAGCCTATCAACCTCAAGTCTCACTCCATGCATTCCCAGTTCACACCAAGGTTCCTCCCCAAGTTTCCCTCTTCTCTTCACTCCATTCACAGCAACACTATCTGCTTCAAGGTTCTCTCTTCTCAAGCTGGAGATTCAAGCCCCCAGAAGCCCCCCACAATCATCTCGATCCTCCGCATGATACCCGACTGGGCCGATGGCGTGAAAGAGAAAGGGATGCAGCGCAAACGGACCCTCTACAACCACGAGAACTGGCTCCAACACCGGAGTTCAAAGCGCCACATCCGGCACTTGCTGTCGAGCTTGTCCTCACGGGTGATCCTCTCGCTGATACCTCCAGTGACAGCTTTCACTCTGGTGGCGGTTATGGTCGCAAGTTATAATACCGCTGTGGTGATGGAGTGGTTGCCGGAGTTTTTCCCTGTGCTAAGGGCGTCGTCGTTGCCATACCAGCTAACAGCGCCCGCACTGGCGCTCCTGCTGGTGTTTAGGACGGAGGCTTCGTATTCGAGGTTCCAGGAAGGGAGGCAGGCTTGGGTGAAGGTGATTGCAGGGGTCGATGATTTTGCGAGGCAGGTGATCAGTACGGTGGAGAGCAACGAAGATTCAGCGCTGAAGAAGGCGCTTCTGGAGTACATCATGGCGTTTCCCGTTGCACTTAAGGTCGGTTGCTATTGACTTCTCTGTTGAATTATTGCTCAGGAAACTCGCTTAGTTTAGAATTCAGAGGTGAGATTATCTATGAGGCTTTTATCGATTGAAATGCTTGATTCTGCTTTCAATGCTAAGAGATAATGGACTTTACATATGCAGTGTCATGTGGTTTATGGCTCGGATATCGGTCAAGACCTTAGAAGCCATATTGAAGGGGATGATCTAGCTGTGATTCTCAAGTCTAAGCACCGGCCTCGCTGCATTATCGAGCTCATTTCCCAAAGTCTCAGGTTGTTGAATCTAGAGGAGCCGAAGAGACAAGTCCTGGTAATCCATTTCTCAGCTATCAAATTAAGTTTCCGAGTGAGACTAAGCACGAGGGCCTTGTATTTGAGAATTATTTATTTTACCAATACTAGATGGTAACCATTTGTGTTATGCAGAGAGTAGATTGAACTTAACATGCCTGCATTCACTTTAATTTTGAGTCTTAACCGTGTAGGAGTCCAAAATTTCTTGCTTCCATGAAGGAATCAGCATCTGCGAGCAACTAATAGGCATTCCAATTCCTCTCTCCTACACCCGTTTGACCTCGAGATTTCTGGTCCTTTGGCATCTGACTCTACCTGTCATTCTTTGGGATGACTGCCACTGGATTGTGGTTCCGGCCACTTTTGTTAGCGCTGCTTCCTTGTTCTGCATCGAAGAAGTATGCTTCACTATTGCTTTCCATTTCCTCGCTTGACGATTCTGCCCACATTCTAATTAAGTTCCCTTGATTATTACTTGATGATATAATCTTTATTGGATGGCAGAAAAAAACATGCACCGCTGATGAGTCAGGCAGGCAATGGTAGTCCACATGTTAATTCAGGGTCTCTTAATTGATTCAAGTGAACATCTTTTTTACTGAAAAGCTAATATACAAACTACCAAAAGGTTAATATACAAAAGACTTTTCTGTTCTCAGACTGTAGAATACATTCCTTCGGGGAAATTTGTTGCTCTTTCTTGTCTCGGACTATTTTCAGCTGTTCTCAAATTGTACTAAAAGTTACGCCCTCTCATACGTTCAACTTTTCAAGGTTACTGCTAATCAATGCCTTAGCAAGCTGTTAACTGCACAGAAATGTGGCACAAAACCCACTCAAAAGCATAAGTTTGACGCAGGCTGGTTTCTGCTTCTCAACCTTTGCTGGGGCTATAAACAACCAGTCAAAAAAAAATTGCTGGGATTACATAATTGTAAAATCCGTACTGAAGGTTGTTATGTGTAGGGAAAAAGTTAATATAAAGAGCAGTCTAATCTCGACACGGTGGGAATCACCTTGCAACTCGCGCCGATCCCCTTCATATCGACATGACTTGACTTCTGTCTTGACATCTGCAGGTTGGTGTTCTTATTGAAGAGCCATTTCCAATGTTAGCACTCGATGAGCTCTGCAGTCTAGTCCGCCAAAACATTCAGGAAGCAATCCGTACCAAGAGAGTCATTCGCAAACATCTTCTTGCAAAAAGG
The DNA here is from genome assembly GCA_030064385.1 of Melaleuca quinquenervia. Lineage (NCBI taxonomy): Eukaryota > Viridiplantae > Streptophyta > Magnoliopsida > Myrtales > Myrtaceae > Melaleuca > Melaleuca quinquenervia. Next base: position 859,093 of record CM057722.1, on the reverse strand, counting down.
AAGATTCCCATACACGAGCAATCACCTAATGGTAGGCCAAAGCAGCAAACTGAAAGGAGAAACAGGTCGTGACAATTTGAAGAACGAATAGTTTGTCAAATTTGCCATTACCTTGCCACTCACATATAAACGATCAGCATGATTCCGATATCCGGGTATGCACTTATACTATTACCGTGACGGAAGACATGGAGCTGTTATGATGGAATCTCAGGTACTTTAGCTGTCGACCGCCTTGGTGCTATGTCGTACATATGCTGTTAACTCACAGATGGGGGATCATATTCTTCATGACTGATTGGATTGGCCCCCCATTGATTCACCACCCGAATGGCGTCCAAGTCACCAGCATCGGGCCAAGGATCATCCGAGTAGAAAGTTTCTGCTACTAAGAAATTCAGCACGAAACGCAGCAAAAGGATGATCTTTCTATTCCCTTAGTATTTAGCAGTGCCTGATGAACGTCATTGTCATGGCCGGAGATATTGTGCTTTAGGCTTGGGAATCAGAAGCAAAATTCTACTTTACCCCGTAAAAACCTGCTTCTGTTGAGCTTCTCTCAAGGGACCATTGCAGAAATTCGCCCTTGTAAAATTATATGGCCATCGAATGTGATCAATATTGTTACAAGGTGGCTTTTGTGCTAGTAAATTCCTAGGCATCGCAACTTGGTTAAAATTCAACTCATGCTTGACGGTGAGATCATGTCATGGCCAAAAAAGAAAAGATTTTGAGCAGGAATTTAGGTCGATCGCAATCTCGCAGGAAGATACAGTTAAGGGATAAAAAGGAGAGCTTTCCTGAGAACAGAGGGAGGAAAAAATAAAAATAAAAACATAGAAAAGGAAGGGATGAAAAATGCATGTCTGAGCCCGGGTTCGAACCGGGGACCTCTAGTGTGTGAGACTAGCGTGATAACCGACTACACCACCCAGACGATGTTTGCTTCTTTTCTTACAAATATAAATAAAACCTTTATGTAGAAAATACGTCAAAAGTCTCAATAATATGGTCGATTTCTATTTGAGACACTAGGCTCTTATCTGTCTAGTTCTTGCAGTTTAGCTCGGGATGTTCCGAGGTATGACTCGTGTCGACATCTTTCTCTAAACTCTCTCTCTCAAGTCATACTCAACTGGGATAAATTTGAGAATAACTCTACGAGGAGTGATTTTCGCTTCTTTGCCTAAGATTTCCTCAGCATTGCTTCGCCATGCTCGCGCCTCCAGTATTCGGCACCGACCTTTCCATGCATGCCCTTACTTATACATGACTTTGCGTCTTTCTCCGAAGAAGCAAGGCCAACCCAGAGTAGTGAACCGTTCATTGTGCAAGCCCTTTGACTATAACATTCCATTTTGGCCCCCCACAATCCCTTCTCCATAACTTAGTCGAAATCTTTTTATGCGAGACTCAAGGTGCTACAAAACTACGGTGCTCATTGATTTTAGGAGAATTTTGTAGAAGGATACGTGCAAAAAGGCACGCCCAAAATACCAAATGTCTGGTCCATTTGGACTCGTCCCCCACATTTAATGCAAACCCATCGCAAATGTCATCATACAGAGGCTTATGCTGTGGAGACCTTGTAGAATGCACACGCACTGATCCGATAGAGCAGTGGCTCAAGATTTTTGGTAGTAGCATCCCGGTCCATGTGATGGCCTTGGCATTCTGTGTTATATGGAGGAACGTTGGTATATACAAAAGGGACGGCGCAACACGCCCCAAACTCACATTGAGTGAGAGATGACTGATGAGATGATACGTGAGGTGTTCTCTCTTGGAGTTTGACGCGCTTGTTTTGCGTCAGATTGTTGTATGAGGTACGTGGAACTCTGAACACACGTTACAAGCTGCTAAACAAAATGACCTGATCATGGTGAACCAACTCCGATGGCAATAGCTAGGATGCTTATAATCTAGATGACTAATGCTGGAGGCACAAAGGCTAGTTGACACGGTCGATTTACAAAATGCAGCAGAAGGCTTGGATGTAGTCTGATTGTTGAAATAACCACTTGAATTTGCCACGTCTTTTCGCAAATCAACATCGAAAGGAAGCCAGTTTTCGTTTGTAAGCGTAGCTTTCCTCTACAAAACCATGCTCAACCATGCTCAAGGTTGCAGAGAGAGGAAGTGTCATGTAGGGCTGCCGAGCATTAGGTATGCTCGTTCTCAAACATATCTCTCATTGAGAGCTTTAAATGAAAGAAAGAGATGCATATTCCATAAACGCTGCAGGCTGGGGCTCGTTTCATAAGATAGCACGGGAACAGCAAAAAGAGATGCATATTCCATACATGCTGCAGGCTGGGGCTCGGTTCATAAGATAGCACAGGAACAGCAAACCCGCCTTGTCTTGTCATGTTGCATGTTCTCTTGGATTTCCTCTAGCTTCAAGATTATCTCTTCAAACGTAGGCCTGCAATCTGGATTCTTATGCCAACATTCTCGAAGGAGCCTAATGAAGTGAGCATTTACACAGATTTCTCACTTAGAACACGTATCCCAAATCATGGACTCATTGATAAAAAAAACTAGCGCTAATGACATCCGTGGGCTCCCAGTATCTAAGTACTCTACGATTATCTCGTATCTTTTGAATGCTGAAGGATTTCTTGACAGTCCACACAGTACATTACATATGCAGTACAACCTGTCTGGCTATATGCAGCTTTCTGTCAACAAAAAGGTTCAGAAGGAATGACTTACGCTCTAACTGATTCAGGGTGAACGTATGAAGAGAGTGGTGGACGGTCATCCTCATATGCTCTTTTATCAGCAACTTGTTCAGGCATTTGTGCCCTATTAGATGGTCCCCCATTAAACATCTGCAGAAAATTTGGCTTCTCTAATGAGGAATGCATTCATGATTAAGGCGTCTTCATAAGTTGAACGAGCTTTCAAAATCCAAGCAGTTGACAATTGATGCAGATAAAGAATTTTAACTTAGGTGTGAAGCCTTTCAAGTATGGAAGAGTATAGTCCTTCAACTAATCATGAGGCAAGGATGCACCCAGAGTCCTGGTACCTCATAGACGATCATGGCAAATGAAAAGACATCGACACTCTTCCCATACGATTCTCGACGATAAACTTCTGGGGCCATGTAACGATCTGGATTAACAGCATATAGTTATTCAGCTAAACAATAAAAAATCAGCAACTAATCAAAAGTTTATGAACAGTGGATCTAACATGAGCCAGTGCAACCAGTCATTTTATAACTGTCAACATCTTTAGCCATTGCAATCTTGCTCAAGCCAAAGTCTGTCACCTTAAGATGGCCAGATTCGTCTTGCAAAACATTCCTGCAAGAGCTCCAAAAGTTTGAAAAATCATTAGATTTTCTGATTTAAATGCAAAAACTTCACCACTAGATGCCAAACATTTATCACCACCGCTGACAATCCCTCTAGAAATTAAACAGCAAAAGGCTAATCATGCTAGCAGAAACTCACAAGATTTTATTTACAGCAAAACGTGCCGAGTCTGTGTCTAGAATAAAACTCACCTACATCAATCGAGCAGATTGAAAAGCTAGTCTTGCAAACATGTGCTCCTTGCAGGATGCTCTCCCGTGTTCAAAACCAAGTATAAGCCACATTAAATTTTAGTATACACAGATACTGGAGTTTGCTTCTGTTAGAATTATTCTGTTATACACTGCCAACTACCAAGAAGGTGGCATTGCTGTTCCATGGATGAATTATGTCAACATGTTGGAAGAGCAGAGACGTCAAAGATGACCTATTTTCAAACAAAAACCTCAGTGGACCATAGCTCTCTAGGAGCAGAATGATTGCAAGCACTATTCCTATGACTTAAAAATGAGAGGGAAGAACTCGACCATTGCCACCCTCACTTATGCACTGTGGCGATATATTTTGTAAGAGCCCCCTACTTAAATTATATCACACAAGAGTTTAATTGAAGTAAAATACCTCGGTGTCAAATCACGGTGTATTATAGCATGTGATTTATGTTGATGGAGATAATTCATACCCCTGCATAAATCGGGAGGATTCAGCTGAACTGGAGTTGCATAATGTGAAGAGTAGACCACTAACAGATTCAGCCAAATAGTAATAGCTATACATGCTTCCATAGCATAAGCCATGGGTTTCAAACATGATTCCCCATATCAGTTTTCACACATCACTGCAGTTCTTGTTCAATTGTGATGTTAGTATAATGCTGCCAAAAAAAATCAGCCAGCCTTGACTTCATTTCCGTTGGAAGAAGTTGTCTCTACTTAACCAAAATTAATTAAAAGAAAATGCTAAAATTGCATCACAATGCAAGATCCTAAGGAAGACACTGGAAACAAGCAGTGAAACTGCTGCTCAGATCGAACACAAGCATAAGCAGATCCAAATGCTCTTGTCCTGATAATCATTGAAGCAGCAATTGGGAAAGCAAGTAGTAATAAGTGCGTTAGCAGTTAGAACTTCCACGAGGTAAAACCTATTGCAAAAAGGAAGAATAACTATAAATTTACCATTGAATTAAATCAAAATGCTGAAAAATGATAAGTAAAGGAGAACATCGAAGAATTTTATTGGCTGAAAGATAAACTTGCTCTAAATTGACAGCTAAACTGAAGAAAGATAACTTCACCATCATCATTCAGGAAAGGAGGACCAATAATATATACCTTGCAATATCCAAAGCATACGCAACTGCAGTCTGGGGATCAAGTCTTCCTCTCTTCCTCAGTATATCAAATAAGCTTCCCTGTGGCAACCCCAACGATGGGAAAATGAGAGAACCAAACTACAGTTAAGTCCATTAAAATGTCAATACTCACATTGCGCAGATACTCAGTGAGAAAGACTAAACGATCAGATTGCTTTAGAACACCAAGAAACTGCACAATATTGGGGTGGCGCAGCTTCTGCCAAAGAGCCAATTCCTTCATGAAGTCACTCCTGTGAATAAGCAGTACATGTCCAAATGAGAACTAACTATAGGATTTTCAGTTGCATCATACAAAACCATTCAAGTTTCAAGATTCAGGCTTTTTTGTGACTACGGGATTCAAACAAACATAAATCGAGGTGCCTGCACTCCATCCCATCCCCCCCCCCCCCCCAAAAAAAAAAAACCCCCAAAAAATAATTAAATAAAAAACGACTGAGCCAGTGTGCAGTTGGCAATTTGTGTTTTAAAGTTCCCAATCTGACTAATCATCAGGAAAGAAACAAAATTGTCAATTCATATTTCAAAGACCAAGTGTTTAAAATATGTACAAAATTTCATGCATCAAAATCTTAATTTCTATAGTCTCATGAATATAGAAAAATAGTCCAAGCATTTATGTGCAACATCATAGTTAAAATTTGTTAACATGACCACGATTCTCAATTAAGTTAAGAAGCATAAAGTTAAACAGGACATCAATTAATCTATTCTCCATGGAGAATAGACCTGTGTAGCCATCAAACATTACTATCCTAGATATTCCAGAGTCTATCATCAACTTTGAGTAATGGGAGATGACAAATTCTTTTCCTGAAGAAAACTTTTTATGAAATGAATAAAAAAACAAGAACATCTTGAATAAAGATTTCACTAAACATGTGCATAAGCTAACCTAACTCTTGGATTTGAGGCAATGGAGGAACGTATTGTTTTTGCTGCAACTTCTGTACCACGCCATTTCACCATATATATTTCACCAAACGCTCCCTGGACTCCAGCAAAGTAAAATTAATGCAAGGCATTACATAGATTACTAAGATACTCTCAAAACGTCCACAAAATCTCTAGTTCACCAACATGGCAAGGCAGTGACAGTCTCTTTTAGGATTTGACTCAAAAGAGTTTGCCATAAGCATCGATTAGTTTCTTACTTCTCCAATTAGAATAGCCCCCTCCATGTCAACCTCATCGAAGTCAATCTCATAGCATGGATTTTGTGCATCAACTCGGACCTGTTACAAGCATTAAGATGAAAGGAATACATTGTAAAGTATCCAGTCCACCACCCAAATTGTAGCTGGTTGCCAAATTTGTGTGCCCTAGGTTACTGATGAATGTAAAACCATATAACTAAAGCATCTGGAGAATATCAAACAATAACTTGGCTGAAGTATATTCAATTCAACAGATTAATAGGCCAGCAGGTTCCTTAATTTTGAAAATACAATGGGAATCTAAGAACAACTCTAATCATCAATATCCCATTATGAAGCTTCTAATCATCAACATCCCATTATGAAGCTTACTTTCGTACAGAAGATACACAAAGCTATTTCCTTGAGTTTGGCCCCTTGTGAATCAAATGCCTTGGTAAAGGCTTGGCAAGGAAGATACCATGTCCTGATCTTTACCAAGTTTAAATATTTGTAACGAATCGAAGTAGGAGAAATCTCATAAAGAAGAGTAATCAAGGAAAGAATTCTTCAGCCGTAAATGATGGAAGTCTTGAATTCAAAATCAACAACTCATACAAACAGCCTAGGCTAATGTCAACAGAAAAAAGTTGGGACTTTTTGCTTGGAGATAATTGATAGTGTAGAAATGTCACACTATATACAAGTATTTAGGAAAATAGCATACCGGATCTATTCCTCCCCAAGCCACCAGTATCTCACAAATGTCCTCATGACCACAGCTACGGGCATCTGATAATGGCTGCAAGCTTACTGACATCAGCGAAAGCTCTGCTAAGGAAAATAACAAATTGGAGAAGTGAATTCTCCCAAAAAGTATTATCGATTGCTCTAAACACTTCCTTAGAAAACCCACTTATAATAAGAAGAATGCATATTTATGGATAAGTATCGTGAGAAAAAATGTTGAAAGAAGTCATGCTTGTTTATGTGATAAAAGGAAGTTGACATACTCTAGTCCCTCTCATAGGATCAGAGAAAAATAACTCCTTCAAGAGATTGAGGAGCATCTTTCAGAAATGTGAACAGGCTAATATAATGAAATAGGTGAGGCAAAATAGCTTCTACTGCAGCTAAGTAACAGAAAATGCACTCTTCTCAATTGACGCAGTATGCGTGAACACCAGTGACCAGTTCAGATGCCAAATAAAAGTAAGAAAAACTTACAGTTCGACCCCAACGGTCAATGGAGTTGACATCAGCTCCTTTTTCAAGAAGTAGCACAACCACCTCGGTGCAACCTTCACATGATGCCAAATGGAGAGCTGTCCTCTTATCATAGTCAGCCAAATTTGGTTTGACGCCCTTCTCTAGCTCCTGTAACACCCCTGCTTTGTCATTTTTGCCTGAACAAGAGAGTAACCTGTACGGTCCTTCCGAGTCGATTGTGTGTCGCAGCATTCTCTGTTCAAGAACACAAAATGATTGATCATACAAGCACCTTTCTGGCCAAAAGTTTCAGCATGCACCAATGGGGATGAAAATTGCTGGTTTGTTGATCTCTATTAATGGAACAAGTACAACATTAGAATCGCCCCATGACCCCAAAGAGAAAACTGAAATTGATAAGTGGACAAGCGACATGGAAGACTGTAGATAACCGAAACTTGATCTGCCAGATAACTATACTATATGTGTGTTTTCAGGGGGAACATAATCACTTGAACTCGAAGCTACGTGGAGAGCAACAAAACACGCATTGGTAGTACAGGATTAATATAAACTCACCAGCTTACAATGGAAACTGCACGACACACAAGTTTCCATTTTGGTAGATACTGGATAACGGTTATTAGATTAAAACAACAGCAAAACCAATCACGAAATGACAAAGAAGAGCAAACTAGCAAAATTCGGCGCAAATGTTGCATTAGTAACGTAGGACCTGTACCTGCGGAGGCGACAACCGGAGGTCCCAATCCTCCATGCCAATCCTTCGTGGAGTGACTCCCAGAGCCAATGAGCCGCTGCAGGGGAGACAACGATGTCTTATCGACAGGTCGTTTAATGATCGGTGAAGCAGTCGAGGCAGCGAAAATGGAAGTCCGATACAAATCCAGGAGTGTAATAATCGACGCTACGGCGGTGAGCGAAACCGCAGCAATCATCGCAGTGGTAAAAACTGTGCAGCGACCGACGCAATGATCCAAAAGAGTCTTCATCCTTTCTGCGGACTCAACGAGGCCTCTTTTATGAATTCTTTTCCCCTCCCTCACACACAGCTCACTCTGTCTTCTTGCGTAGAGTATCGCATGAAGTCTCCGAGCCTCGAGGCATCCGCCAAAGTGAAAGGAGGGAATTCAAAGCCAACCCCCGGTGGGAAAATCAGGTGGGAACCGCCTCAGTTTGTTTCTCGGGAAAATCTGCAGCGGAAAGAAAATTCGGTGACGTCGCGGAGCTTGGCTCTTTCTCGAGCTCGACGTTAATGGCGAATGATCAAAGGGTGACGAGTTCGAGTGCGAGCTCAGGGAAAGTAGGACGGGGGCTGGGAGCGGGCCCCAACTCCAGCAGACCTCTTTTTGAACGTGCGCTGAGGATAGTCAACTCAGACAAGCTAACTGCGCGAGTCTCCGACATGCGCCGACGCTTATAACGAAACTTAGGATCTCTCGATGATTAAAAATTACACTTCTATACTCTATCGACATTATGTTTCATGTAAATTCTTCATCCTGATAAATCCTCTACCTAGTTTTCCTTCTTCACCAAGAATTTCTTGGGAAGCTTCTAATCAGGTTGCTGCTTCACCCCCTGCCCCCGCACCCAAAAACAGAACAAGTTTACTTTCGCAAAATGTCCCATATAATCGAGTTTTGCGTCATATGAAATGCCCAATATGGTGATTAGGGATCGCTAAAGGAATAAGAAGTAGTAGCTGGTCGGCGCACATGCATATCACGGGTACTTTTCATAGGCATTTTATAGAGATTCTCAGTTCATTCTGAACATATCAAGTTATCAACACCTCCAGGAGCCGCAAAGAGATGACGACTCGCAAAATCTTGGGAATGCAGGATGTGTGAGAAAGTGTTTGCATGGCTGTTACAAAAAACAGCCATCCACACTTGTGGGTAGAAAAGGAAAACCGCTATCCATTTCTCCAGAGAATCACGTAATATAGCAGGAACAACCTTGTTCATATTTACAACAGTGATGTATTTTCACTTCAGCGTCCATTCTCAGATAGAACGCTTAAAGATATATACTGACCACAAACATCATAAAAGAGGGGGCCTTTGGGTTCACAATTCACCAAGAATTTCAGGAGCAAGAGCAGCTCATAGTGCTAAAACTTTACAGCTAATTACATCATAATCAGAGGTTAACTTGGATATAGAAGATCCCACCACTATTCCCCCCGCGTTCGCAATCTGGTCCACATCAAACATCACCGTGCCAAGCCCCTTCCCTATGACAAACAATCTCTTGCCAATTGCAACAAGTTGGCACGGAGGTTGAGTTAATAGCTGTGACAATCTCCTCACCACCATCCAATCCTTGCTTTCCTTCTGCCACTTCATCAGCCTCAGTCCTGAACTTTGATCCAACACATAAAGAGTCCCATCTATGACGACCGCTGGACCTCTCCAGCCAGATGCAATGTCAGCATCCACATGCTGCCAAGAGCCCCTCGATGGTTCATATACAATGGCATAGACATGAGACAAAAGTGAAGAACCACCGCATCGGATATATATTTGCCCATCCAATACGACAGAATCTTCTACATCAGGAACGAGGTTAGGGTCCACGTGAGAGATCCAACCATTTGTGCTAGGATCAAAAGTGTCCCAAGAATTGGGATCGGTCAGATTTGTACCTAAACCCCCAATTGCATAAATTTTCTCGTCCAAAACTTCACAAGCAAAATAGCACCTGAAGAGCTTAACTAAGTCAGATAATAATCTATAAAACCTTAAGTTGTGCAAAAAAAGAAAAAAGAGGCCACGGGAAGCCAGTCCAAGCAAAATTCCCATCAAACGATCAATCACCAGCTTTTATCATTCTTATATCCCTAAATTGTAAAAGGCAAGAAGCACCGCCACCAATCAGGAGCATGAAGGTTCATTATCTTTCCCTTAGGAGCAACAAGCTGACCTGTATCTTAGAGATCATAAGTTCCCCCCTACCCTGTAGAGTCTTCAGAAGTTATTCACTCGCTACTCCTCCTCTATTGTGTCTATCAAGTCCTGTTGCTGCAATATTTATCCTAGCATTCTAATACGTGTCCTAATGAGGATGAATTTAACACATGCCTAGAATCGTCCGAAACATGATTATCTGCAAAGTTTATACTTATAGACGAATGAGGGGAAAAAAGGCCAATTCTTTGTTGAATGGAAATTCAGAACTAAGCCCTAAAAAGAAGATTAAACTAAATGATAGCAAAATATATATATATATATATATGCCCAGGAAAGAAAAAAAAAGAAAAACACAGTGTTTCAACTCACAAATAAAGTGCTCGGGTAATTTTATAAATTAAGAACATTAAAATCATCAAGTACCTCGCAATCGACAATGAAGCAGTTTCATTCCAAGTGTTGGCAGAAACATCATAGCAGTACACTTCATTTGTAGCGTCTTCAAACCAACCACAACCTCCCAAAAAGTAAATCTTCTTCCCCAGCGTTTCAAACCCCATTCCTTTTCGCTTTGAAATTTGAGGCGGAATGCCTTGAATGTGCTTCCAAGACCTTCCCCAGGTATTGGGGTCTAATACATAACAGAAGGTACGTTCATGCTTGTCTCTACACAAAGCATAGATCCATGCTTCATCTAGATTATGCTTTCTCCTGTAAGAATACCACTCATCACTACAAACTATGTCTCTCCATCGCTTAGACACACATTTCAAGACTGTGTGAAACTTCCTTGGAAGTCTTGCCAAGCAGGAAAGAGCAACATCATCAGGAAGCCCAGGTATCAGAGGCTTTTGGGCGAGTTCATCTCCAGCTGCCACTTCAGGCTTGCTTTGAAGACGTTCCATGGAAAGTCAAATTCTGGCTGAAAAGGAATATTTAATCGTCCCCACACCTTCCCTCGCAACAAGCAAACAAAAGCACCAGACTCAGAAGTGAGAATCCACTCAAGACCTCCAAGTAGAATCAACGAGCACAGAAGCTTAGTTTCATCCGTGAATTTTCCCTACAGGCGGTATGCACTTGGAAGAAAAGCAATGTAGTGAGCCACCTGCAAATAAAGAATAAAACTGAGAGAAATAAAGCATTTGAAGACATATCACTTAAGATTCCCATGTGGATTTCATTCTAAATAACTTCAGCGCAAGGAATGACGCAACTTCATGATAAAGCATGAGATTGGATGAGGTTATATTCCACCATTTTGCTTCAACATAACACCCAATGTGCGAGCTTTCTAATCTAAAGGATCGAGACCGACACTGTTTATCTCTTTGCTAGATCGACCGCTCTCAATCAACATTCAGCTCAGCATCACTCTCTCAAACGCACGGAAAAGTAACACGAATCTCTTCTAGGTCGTGAGCTGGCCTATACGCTCGACCATACTCGAAATTTCTACATCTTACGCATCCTCTAAAGGTTGAATTACCTCCATTGCGGACGAATTCCTAGGAATTACAACGTTTTCCGGAACAGTAAAAACAAGAACCCGAACAACTTGACCCAGATCGCCAGCAAACTAGTCGCGATTGAAGAACTGCAATGAGGGACGCGCGGCGTCGCAAGGACGGGACACGGACCATCAAGAAGCCAGAAAGAAAAACCCGATGATACGACGATTCGGAGAAGCTAAGAAGAGAGATTGGTCAAATCGAAGGAGGGAAGCACAGACCTTGGGGTTCTTAGATGATCGGAGAAGACGAGAGCGGCGATTTCCCTCCGATCTGCGGAAGAAGCAATCGCAGCTAGAGGAAAATGGCAGGGGAGTGTTGCGTGCGGACGAACTTGAGGAGATCAATCACTCTGAATAAAAACGTGAACTTTTCGTCTTTGGTTGGGCTATTTCCGCCCATTTTGTGTCTAAATCCGCCTATTTTCCCTGAAGAGAGAGAAAATCGCCTTAATCATCCATTGGAAATTTAAAGTGATGGACTCTAAATTAATTCACTTTCTTTTCATTTTAATTTTTCTTTCTGTTTCTATATAATGTCTAATTTCTTTTAATCAAGAATAAGATGTGTTTTATTTCTTTATGGAAAAAAAACCACCAAAAACCCCAAACTTTACCACGTATGACATATTTATTCTAAACTTTTTTTATAACACGAAAAATCTTAAACTTTATCTACTGTGACACGTTTACCCCAAACTTTTTTGTAACACTAAAAATCCCAAACTTTGCTCATATGACACATTTATAAAAAAAAATTTCTATTTTTTTAAAGGAGCTCCGGTGAGCTCCGCCGATCATTAGAGCTCGCCAAAGGGTGGTAAAGCCCTTGCCGGCCGCGAGCGAGGGCGACGGGGGCTGGGGAGGCCGCCACGGCCCTCCCTCGTGGCTAGGCGAGGGCCACTGACCCAAATCTAGGCGAGGCGGCCCTTGCCTAGTTGCGGGGAAGGGCCGCACAGCCCCCACAGCCCTTGCCAGCGGCCAGTGAGGGCCAGAGGTGGCTTGCCCCATCCAAACTCAACCAAAAATCCACCCGCAGTCGAAGGATTTCCCGTGCGCGCCACCTGTTTGACAAAATACGCGAGTCTCCATCTTCATCGCAACTCACTCACACATTTCGTCGTACATATGGCGCGCGTGGGAAAACCTTCGACTTCGGTTGGATTTTGGGCGGAGTTTGGGCGTGGCATGCCACGTCCGGCCCTCACTGGTCGTGAGGGAGGGCTGCGACATACTCCTCAGCCCTCGCGGCCAACGAGGGCTTTGCCGCCCTTCGACAAGCTCCTGCGACCGACAGAGCTCACTGGAGCTCCTTTAAAAAAAACAGAATAAATGTGTCATATGGGCAAAATTTTGGGTAAATGTGTCACAATAGGGAAATTTTGAAATTTTTCGTGTCACAAAAAAGGTTTTAGGTAAATGTGTCACATGAGGTAAAGTTTAGGGTTTTTGATAGTTTTTTCCCTTTTTTTATTTCTTGAAAAAAAGTTGCGTAGATATTACTATGCATGTTGAAAGCATTACTCTTTTTTTACTGCTTTTCTTTCTAGATCTCATCACAGTATGTATTAGCTTTCTCAAGTAAAGATATTCCAAAAGAACATAGACTTATCAAGAAATTTTATGGATTAATCGTGAATAAAAATCCAAAAAAATGTAAAAAAGTATATATCTAGAAGACTTTTCATTTTTCTTGTGCATATTACCACCAAACTCTTTCTTATAATTATGTTTAAGAGAAATGACAAAATAGTCCTCAAACTTTGATCAAATAGGTAATGTAATTCGTGAATTTTTAATTTATTCAATGTAATCTCTAAATTTTAATAAAATATATAATGTAGTCTTGAAACTTTTGATTTGTTTAATATGGTGAAAATATCCAATATTGTTATTTCATATGGAACACATTGAATATTTCATAAAATCTAAAAATTAAATTGAACATTTACTTAATGACCACATTGAGTAAATCAAATATTTTAAGACCACATTACATATTATATTAAGTTAAATTTGGGGTCTAAATTGGATAATTTGAAAATTAAGAAACCATATTGAATTGAATATTGGATAGAAGTTCAAACATCATTTATGTCATTATCCCCCGTATTTATATACACATAATGGAATGACCAGATAAAGTAAACAACTCTTTAAAAAATGTGCATGAATAAAATCCCCGAAGAAAAAATTTTTAAAAGAGGACATAAACTAAAAAAATGAAAACAATCGTTACATTTCATTCATTTGGACTTGGAAAATAGTAAAACCATTCATGGGGTGTTTATAAAAACAATATCAATGTGCCTCAATTTGCGTAGCTATCTTATTTCATTGTTTTTTTTTTAATGTATTTTTTGATACTCTTCTAACTTATTTCATGCTCTACGAAATTGTCTTGGTTGGGGTAAGTCAACTCTTTGACATGTAACAAGAGATTTGATTTTTTTTCTTAGACTAATCAAATAAAAGATTCACTACAAACTAAGCCTTTTAGCCAGAAATGACGAAATGTGAATGAGTTGCAATAAGATCAATCTTGATCTACAAGTTACATTTTACTTTCTAAACAACAGTAAATTTAAATTTCAAAAAAGCCGATAAAAGAAAGTTGATTAAATTGAATGAAGCAAACAAATAAGGGAACCATCAAGAATAATTTCATGTCTTGTGGATATAGCCTACATATATGATTGATCTCTAGTACATTTAATAACGTTTCTGTTTTTTTTTTTTCAATTCTTTCTACAAAAAGAAAAAAAGAACAAAAATCCATTGATGTAAGTGAGCTAATTCTTTTGATTCTTTGGAATAAACAAGTAATCAGAAAATTGATTTAATACGGAAATAAAAAGTAAAAACAAAACCTACTTTGTTCCAACACAAAGAAAATCAAGCTAATGTCTTTTTTGTCCTCTTTCTTCTTTGTCCTTTAGGCCAAGGAAGAAGAAAGGAGGGAAAAAATTACAAAAATCTCAAAAAATTAAGATTATATCAAACGTATTTATATTGTTTTTCTATTTCTAAAATAGCAATTACCAAACTCGTATAAAAAACGAAAATAGAAAAAACTATATCTAAATAGCAGTTTTTTTTAGAAACATTAATGTTATCAAACACACTTTTAGTCATATAGATAGGCTTGTCGTATACCAAAAATTTTAGCCGACTCAATCTATGATGGATCAAATGGACCATCATAATTGCAGATTTAGTAGTTAATTTTCCATCTCAGAAATTACTAATTAGATTGAGAAGTTTATAGTTTGAAACATGCTTTTCATCATGTATATTTTCTAAGCAAATGGAAAAAATAACTTATTTGCTAATGATTTAATCATAACAGATATACGCGAACAAAACTGCCCTCAGGGAACATCAACATAAGTGTATTCATAGGTATAAGCCCTAACTCTTTATTGAGTTCTTGATGATAGCTAGCAAATTGGAACACCAAATTCATCGTTTTTCAGCCACGAAGTCAAGCGATGCCTGGAGGTTGGCAGCCTTCAACGGTAACTTCTGTTACAAGAAAAGGTCTGCCACCCTTAATGCAGTTTGCAGGAACGCCAAACCATTGGTCCTTGTACATCATCTACTATGCTATTTCTGTTGACAGTTCGAAGAATTGCAACCTTGGAATAGAAAGCGAAATTTGAAACTCCACAGAGCCAAACAAGAGGTATTGGGGTACTTATGCAAAGTCTTGCTTAGACATCAGAGCTTCGACGCAGGAAGTGAAGCCGATGGTTTAGCCTTCCTAATTAAGCCCTCTTGCATGAGCGTCACGAGTAGCTGCCATGACAAATAATCAGACCAGATAAAAGAAAAGGTAACAGAACCTTCCAACAAAAAGGATAAGCAGAAAGAGGAGAGTAGCCCAAGGAACAACGTTGGTGATTACCTCCCCATTCCTACTAAACATTCGACCAGACACAAGGCCACGGGCATTGTGGGCGATGGGACTCAAAATCTGTAGACCACTATATCCATTAGCTTCTTCACATAGCTAAACAAATCAAACCTTTTAAGTGAGCTTACCTCGTATAAAATCCAGTCATCAGCTCTTAAATTTCGGTGGAACCACATCCTGAGAAGATGGAGAGGGAGGGGACAGTTAATGTACTCTGAGATTAGCTAAAATAGCTGTATGCTTGGGTTCACTTGAGAAATCAGCAACATATAATTTGGAAGTAGACTTCATAAGTCTAGAGACATCCTCTAGCCCAGGTAATTCTGTAATGATAAATATAGACTAGTTTGATTGCATTAGTAATATAAGATCCACGAAAAAAATCAGGAGAGCAGATGCCCTGGTCAGAAAATCGTGCAATCCTTGCAACAACCCTACATCATAAGACCCAACCAACGATTGATAGAAACGTGATACTCACGCGTGGTCGAGACTAACGGAATATGTCTTCAGACCCTTTCTACGATGAGGATTCAAGCTAGTCCCCAAAAATATCAGATCTGAAGCGAATGCCACCACACATCTGCAAAAGATTGCAAGGCATCATCTAGTATAAACCAGTGGTATGTCATTCTTCTGATGACCACAGACCCCAAAGTCTGAAAAACAACACACACATTTAATGATCCATTTCGTCATTGTCATAATAATATGTATTACACAATAATATGGACAGACACACTAAATTGACTTTAAGAAGATAACAAGCACCTCTGAAGACAATTGAAACCGAAACTAAGAAGCACTTTTGAATGGGGGGAACAGACAATTAGATACCCTCGAATCAAAGTGGGATAGATCAAAACAGGATAGAAGTCATACTAATCTGTCCCAGTGATTGGTATTTGAACCCCCACAACATGCAATTGTGCATCATAAGAAAATAGCTACCTATGCAAGGCCTGGTCGTCTGAGAGCTTCCCTTTTGCTTTGAACCAATACCTCAAACTGTTGCATGATCAGATCAGAAGTAATTCAGATGTGGCATGAGACATTTTGCATATGAATGAACTGCCACATTTCAATTTAAATGGAACATGCATCGCAGCCTCATAACCAGTTGTACATAACAAACTGTGTATACGAGTACAAATTATGCCTGACTTTGGAGGGGTTTCAGTCTGATTGGTGGCATTGCTAGGCTCACAAAATCGTATCTCTATAGGCCATGGATTAAACTTTGTTGTAGCCACTTTGTTTCGGTAACCCCTGAAACATTGCCAACAATCACATGACATCAACATACAAACAAAAACGCATCCGATTGCCCTAAAGATAAATAAGCAAGTGGCACTATCAAGACAACTGGTACCAAATATCAAGGGGAATCAGTCGGGAATATATTTGGAGACTAATATGAGGGAAGTTGCTCGACTTTTTTTTTACAACAATAACATAGAGAATGAAAATCATCATTTTAAAGGTACAGTAAAGGATGGGCACAAATGCACACCCGCAGATATGCCGGAAATATAATGGCCAAAAGCAAATGAATGGGAACAGAAAGACTACAATATCATGTCCACTAGGTTATAATTGTTATTACAGTACATAACCTTACCTGGGTAGGCGAGGATCAATAAGACGCCTTTCTCGTAGATCTTCCATAGATAGAAGCTGCAACAAGCATGGGTTCAAAATTCAAAGATGCAATCACATGGAAAATGCAAAGAAATGCAGTAGGCCATGTTTAATTCACTTACCGTCTCTGGAGCGGGAACCGATGGCATCATTACGACCTGATGTTCAAATCCTTCTTCTTCTGTCTGTAGAATTGTTTACACAGAGTCAAAAGCATCACATGCTGCTCAGAGCATCTTTCTTTTGTCTTAGATAATCGAAAAGATTACCATCTATCAATTAAATGCTTGGATTATGGCTAAACTTTCATGAGAGAGCACCTGTTATTCCATTTGATACTTGCCAAAACTTTAAGGGATGGCCTCAAATCCATCTGAAACCTCCAAACGGACTTTAGTTTGTTTTTTCACATCTTTAATTTTACACGCTTTTATCTCCTAAGGTATCATACTTGTTACCTCGTTTCATCATGTAATTTGGATGCAACTTCAATGAGCGCAATGGGGTATCCCCAGAACAACAAATATGATGAAAACCATGCAAGGGTCCCCCAAGATCCTTCTAAGATAATGATTTTAAGCAGTTTGTCACCATTGACTCCTCAGATAATTTAACTCAATAAGATATCTTGACAATTAAAATACAGAAATTTACTTCTAGAATATTTTTATGTCTAGAAATGGCACAAAACAGAATATAAAACACTATAGCCAATCCCACAGTTAACAGCACCTACCTGAAACGAAGCAATCAATGTGAAGATGACAGTTCCCTTTTGGATTGCATCTACTTTGCGGGTTGCAAAATTTTTACCATCGCGGAGTCGGTGAACTTCGTATATAATTGGCACTGCAATGACACATTAATGTGCATGATGCAAAAGCAACTCATAAATTTATTTTATAAAAGAGTAGGCAATGCTTATTCTCTAATTTCCTTAAATTCCAAACTGCTGTTGCACTGCACACAAATAAAAATAGAACTGGCATTGCAATCATACCTAAATGTGCATGAGGCAAAAGCAACTCAGAACAATTCTCCAAGAAAAGAGCAGACAATGCTTATTCTCTAGTTTCTGAAAATATTATTGCTCTGTGGAAAAGCGGAACTAGAAATGCAGTAAGAGTATAAAGTGGAATTCAAGTCGATTTTTCATTCTAGCTTGTGAACTCAATGAAAACAAAAATTCTAACAATAGGTGGTCTAAGACTATGACAAGGTCCACTGAGTTTTTTTAGCAGCCAACAGTTACGGGACCAGATATACTGTAATACCATAAACACCGCTGCAAGAGTTTTAGAAAAAAATGCAAAAAGTGAATGAAAACATTGTGCACACGAATGTTTGATGAAAAAGAGCAAGGACAGGAAACAGTCGACGAGCATACTCCACTACTATGTTCTAAAATATTTACATTGAATACTTACTAATAAGGTCTCCAACCAGAAGAAAATAGACATGCAAACTGTGAATAACCTTAAGACAGTCAACAGTTTTCGATGCTGCGGCTGCAGCCTGCATTATCAAGTACCCATACTGATTAGAATCAGCACACCTGCCTTCAAATAAATATAGAATATGCTACCATAATCAGCTTCGAAGTGACATGAAGAGATAAATCTACATGATGCGGCACTAAAATCTAGCCAAGATCATAAATTGATCTATGTCAAATTCTAGATCTAACACCATTAGCCATGGGATGCAAATCTACAACAACCTTGCTAAGCCAAACTACAAGACTCATCAGACAAGACATATGTCATCTCTGTGAACTATTTATTATGAAGAGAGGATTTCAGAAGTTCCAATGTCCTTCTGGAGGGAAGGAATCACTGCAGAAGACTAGACATTAAATGAAAGATACAAAAGAGAAAGGAAAGAATAAATTGTGAGTCAGAATGGCAATAACTGCCACTTGATCAACAGAGGAACTCAATGCTTTTGTAAGTTTGTGGTATCTGGAATTGCACAGACAGGAAATCAATGGTCTGACAGCTTAGGCATACTGCATATTGCAATCAAGTAAAAATCGGTAGATGTTGATGTAATACACATGAACCACAAATAGACGGTAAAAGTCCACAGGCCAGTAAGGATTTCTTTCACATAGGAATAGAACAGAAACCAATCAATTGCCACATGTTATTTTATCACGATAGGAAAAACCAACATCAGCATCTACCACTCATTCAATGATTCAGAAAGAGGGGTTAAATGGTTAATCATGCCTGTGCAACCAACTGCCCGCCAAAGACTTTCCCAAATCTCGGTGCCTCTGGCAAAGTGATCCCTTGAAATATATTAACCTTCAAAACAAACATGTAATGACAACTTATTCATGGATAAAAAACAGCTGCCTCCAGTCCCACATTTAGTCTTAGAAGTTGTTGCAAAACTGTAAACAGCAGTTAGAGACCTCCAAGATGAAAATATGAGCATGCAATATAAACCTCGTTTCCAAGAATAACATGCACATGCAAATATGTTCATGCAAGCTAGAAATTTTCTTTTCTTAACATCTTCAAGGGACATAAAGCAATCAAGTAGTGCATTGAGTTCCTTGCAAGAACTGTGTAAGCAATGGACAACGAGACAGATCATTTGGTATCGTCATTGACAGTCAAAAGGAACTATATCACTAGATTTGATTTAAAGGACCAAAGGACAGCAAGAAGCAAGAGAAATGGGGAAGAACTGGAATTCGGTACCTACAGATAATTCTAGAAGAGGACAACTCTCAATATGACCGGTTGTGGAGGCAATATATCATTATGCCATCTAATCTTTGAACGGTTTTTCTTAAGTTACAGTTCTTTAAGAACATCTGTAGTCATGTGGCACCAACAAGCAGCTACCGTGTGACAGTCATGCAGCTACCGTGTAACAGTCATGCAGCTACCGTGTAACAGTCATGTAGCAGTAATCAGCCATCATAACGATTCCAGTCCAGATGTACCAAATAAATATGATCTAAACAAGTTCAATATAAATATGCCTATGGCATCATGGATGAGTGGGACATTCAAGCGTGAACTGTCACCAGCCAAGCATGAGAGGCTATTTATGATCAATTTAGCATAAAAATGAGGTTTGAAATGAAAAGCGACCTTTACACAACTATTCGGAACATACTTCTATGGGTTCCAGGTGTAGTATACGCTCCACGAGACAGCATGTTTGATTTATTTTGTCCGAACTCCATATTGACTTAGGCTGTAGCAAATGGCAGTGCTCATGCGGTAGCACTAAGCAGGTAAGCTGCCGATGAAAATTAAAGCAACATCATTATAAACTATGGCGGTTTGAGTAGAACTAGGAGAGAAATGCAAAGAAGAAATAAGCAGTTACCTTTGACAAAGCAATTATATCAGCTGCATGAACCAATATTGCCGTACCTGAAATGATTAAATTGAAGACGGTCACTACTGCCACCAAAATAGACACTTCAGGAAGCCAAAGCAGGCTTTCTAAAACTAGTGTTGACAAATGACATGGGCATACACCTGCCATCTTATTCTGAAAAAACATTACTGTCATGTCCTATCTAATCAGGTAAATACAAATGCAGAGATGAAGATACACACACACATCAAACAAACGTGAAGTTTCAAGAGGGAATAAAAGATGTTGCTGTCTAGAACAAAACCTAAAACTAGTGAAGTTGTAGATTACTTCAGCCATTGTCCTGAAACAAATGATCAAACGCTAGGCTATTGATTACATTAAAGGATGCATGAAAACACCACCATGAGTAATCACAATCCACCATCCCCGATACACATGAGAGAAGAAACTCAGTATCTCACCGTGGCCAAAATAATCATATTTACTCAGGTGGAAATCAGGGTCCTCTGAGTCAACCGTTCCAGAGACTTCAGCCTGTTGCATCAACACAGAGTAAGCGGGAGAGACATTGAATCTCCACAATATATTCCTTGGATTGACACAAGCGTTGCAAACAAATTCACCTCGCCCTCCCAGATAAAGTACACTCCATCCCCAACATCTCCTTCGTGAACAACATAGGCTCCTTTATCTGCACGTTCACATGTCAGCGAGCCCACTTAAAACACCGGCGCAAGTAAAACACCCTCTTCCTTAACCATTACAAATATCAGCACAGGCCAAAAAAAAAAATGAATAATAATAATTTGAAAAACAAAAAGAAACCCAAGTATAATATATAACGGTATCGCAAACGCCAATCACGTTCACCCCGCACGACGCTGAAATTAAACAACTGCACGCCCAATTGCTCGCCAGAAGCGACGCGAGCGAGAGGGAAAAAGTTTACCATAGTGCTTGAACGTCACAGCATCGGCGATCTTCCGGAGAGACGAGGTCGGCAGCTTCTGCAGCAAGGGGACACAGCCCAAGAACTCGACCACTGCGAGACAGACGAAATCGACATCGTCACGACCGGGCGCGCAAAAAAGTCACGGAAACGACCAAAACTCTCTCCGTCTCTCTCTCTCTCTCTGTCTCTCGTTTCCATGTTCCTGCTTCAGGTCCCCGAGCTCGAGCAACGGAAACGAATGCGCGGAAGCCAAAAAAGGAAAGATCGAAGAATGGAGGCGATTCACCTGGCTGGGAACCCATTACGTGAGTGGCGAATCGAGTGGGGGAGGTAGTCGAAGCTGCAATGATGTCGCTTCGCTGCTCCGCTGTTCGTTCCGGGAACACTTTGATATTGACTGGCAATACAACAGAAAAGCAGCAGAGAATCACTGTAATAAAATAGAGGCGAGGGCAAAAAATAATCACGTGCCGCGCGCATCATCGCTTTATGTTGTGGCTTCACCCCACCACGTGGATCATATGTTTTCCCGGGCGTGACTCTTTTAGTTTTTAAGGTTTAAATTAAACATGTCTGGTGTTCTTTGTCTTTTTTGAGTGTAGATCTACTCCGGTGCCTACCGGAAAACAGTTTCTATACCAACCATATTTCGCAAAGCAAACTCATCTTTATGTGATGGTCGTCTACTTGTGGATGATTAGTTAGGTAAAATAAACAATAGAATTTTAGTTAATTCGACAAATGTTTGAGAAAGTGAAAACTACAATATATCGCGAAAAAAAGAAACGTATTTACTTTCTGTTAGTTTTCTATTTTCTACTCTCGAGATTATCTTGTTTTGAATATATCTCGGGCCGTTTGAACAATCCATGTAAAAATGAAAAATGATTTTTTCCCTTAAATCCGTATAAGTCAAAAATTTAAATTATGAAGAACAGATAATTGGGGAAGCTCACAAGCTATGATTTTGTGTCGGAAATTTATTTAAAAAAGGGTCAATTCTTGTAAAATATTCCGTTGTAAGCATGTAATAGAGATAATATAAAAATATTAAGTAGAAGAAACGGATAGATACTTAAGATAATACATAAAGCTTCCATGGAGAAATTTTAGTTTCTTTATTTTTCTCATGTTCTTCTCGTTTTTTTAATTAGAACTGAGCCTCTATTTACAAAAAAAAAAAACATAGGGATATATTGATCATTAATATCAATATATTGAATAGGGAGATGAATAGACTCGTTGCCATTTCACGTATTTCATAACACTAAGCAAATATTATCACAAGGTTTAAACGAGCCGACATAAAGATTGAGACGAAGCTGAAGAGGAGCACAAACTTTACGCGTAAATGGGTCCAAAGGGCGGCTGGGGGAGGGAACAATCCCATAAAGTCAATCATGAGAAAGGAAGGAATGGACGACCAAAATGGTTTTCTCTTCCTTCCCGAAACGTCGACCGCACGATCATCCGAATTCCAAACGCGCTCAGCGCGTGGACCTTCCTCGTGGCAGGTGATCCCCCCCGACCCGATTTAGCGCCTTGGGTAGGTTGACCCCACAGAAAGTCGTTGCGCTCATATCATGTCTAATTCGAATTCACTTTTGTCCTCAAATTAGTACACCCATGCCATACTTAACCTAAAACTTATGATAGATCTTACACTTTGTGGAGGCGGACGTGGTAGGAGCGCGACACGATTGTGTCGGTTTGAGATCTTTTGTGACATAAGAATCTAGACCGCATTGAATATGACACGAGCAAGTTGCATGAATTCAGATTAATCCAATTAAGGAAAACTAGACACGGTTGTACTAGTTTAGGAATCTAATGAAGGAAGTTACATCCGTGGAGTAGTTGCCTCCGGGCGAACCAATTGGCTAAGCCCCCAAAAATCCAAAAATAAAAAATAGGGAAACCAGACCTCATAATTAATCAATCGGAAGCCTTAATAAACCCCACTCGACCATAATCAGTTTTGACATGGAAAGAGATCGACGGGAGGCGGCGAGCCGTGACGGCCCGATGTTATCATAAGAGCCTTGCGCACGCATGATACCGGTCGAAACGTAAAGATGCCGACTCGACGAATTCCACATTAGAACTTTCTTGAACCTTATCAAAGTACTGGCAGCCTTGTGACTCTCTTTTACTAGGGGTGAGTAATTAGATCGGTTTCATCCCAAATAACAACTAGTTTACAAGGGAAGGTCCGGTCCGATTCTAGATTTCGTACCTTAAAATAGTCAATTCTCTTTGGAAACCTAATATTTGCAGGTTGTAAGGTTGATTCCAGGATAGGACCTAAAACCAAACCGGTTTACCTCTAATTTTTTTAAAAGAAAATACCTTTTGAAATTATATTCATTTTTTATGCATGTTTATTACGATAAATGAAACAAGAAAATAAAAAAAATCCTCGACTGGGCGAGATCTAGGCAGGGCTCCCTCGACTCGGCAAGATCTACTAGCGCGCAAAGTGCAACCTAGTTGAAGTATTTTGACAAACAAGTAGCGTGCAAAGGAAAATACGATACTTTGCGAACAACACAAAGCAAGATCCCTATCTACTAGCGCACAATGAACTGGTAGAAGATCTAACGGGCTGCCTCGCCGGTTGCAAGCAAGCCCCACGACGGCCACCCCAACCCCCCCTTCGATCGTGCCACGTCATTGCCACGTACACATTTTCCAGCTAAAATCCGTCAGAAAGATTTTATCGATAAAACTGTAAAAAGTTTAGGACTTATTTGATAAAAAAAGGATTTAAGACTGAATTGATAAATTTGTATTAGATTTAAGACTGAAATGATAATTGTCCCGCGACGGGAGCGCTAAAGAGCGTGCGTTGTCTAGTGATTCGGATCCGGCCATGAATCGAAGTCGAGCTTGGCGATCTCAGGAGAGAGAGGCAGATCGAGGCCGAGAGATTCCTTAACCAATTGCTGTCGGCGGATTTATCGGACATATTGACTAGGTTGGCGCATTGATTAGCGATTTTTTAAGTCATGTGGCGTGGCAAGCCCGGGGGAAGCTGCCAATGGCGTGAAAAGTCGACCCCTGGGAATCAAAATCGCATATTGGCGTGGAGATTCTCGAAGCCAAACGCTTCGCGGAGGAAAGAGAATGGCTTTGACTCGTAGGTGCGCACGCAAACTGTTGTTCCCCCTCTCTCCTCCCCAGTTTCTCTCTGTATTCCCTGTTGATGAAGAACATGCGACTTCTCTGCTTTTCTTTATGATTGTTCCTTTTTTTTTCTGCTTCTCTTTTTATGGTACGCTCGATCCTTTCTTGTTCTTCTCCTTCTTCGGATCCTCCCGACTGTTTCTACTGATTACCCTTTTGAAATCGAGCGGAGTTCGTCGAGAAATTCGAGCCAGCGTCGCGTCTCTTTGTTGATCGGGTCGAGTTGTGTGTGTTCGGGTGAAGTTGAGCACGTGAGGGATCCCAGTTTCTCTCGATTACCGGTCTTGGTCAATCGATCCTCCTCAGCTCCTATCTTTCATGGGTATTGATCAATTAGAGTTCTTTCATTGAGTTCTTTAATTGTTTGACGTCTGCCGTAAGTAACTTCTCTGAAGTCCTTCCACGACGCCTGTTTTCTAGTCAATGCTCAGCCTCGTTTGGGCAAACAGATGATTTTGAGTAGTTCCGTGTATAAAAAAAAGTTGCATCTTTCCCGAGCCTGTCAGTGATTTGAATTTGGCCTCATTTCAAGCTTATAAAGTCCTTTTAGCATGCGCTCATGTTAACTCCCATTGCGCTGTCATGCTTGCTTCATAGCCATCTATGTCGATCACCTGCTGCCTTCCCATCGTCGAATCAGTGTACTGTCTGGCGTGTGCCCGGTGGGTGTGGCAGAAATGCCTCTACTCAGCAGGCCACGAAAGTGAGAACTGGGGGCTTGCTACGGTGGAGGAATTTGCACCTGTGCCTCGCATTTGTCGCTATCTTCTGGCTGAATACGAGGATGATCTTCATAATCCAATATGGGCACCCCCTGGCGGGTATGGAATGAATCCCGATTGGATCGTACATCGTAAGGACTACGACGAGACGCTAGGCCGTGCTCCTCCTTACATGCTTTATATGGATCATGAAAACAGGGACATTGTGTTGGTCATTAGGGGACTCAATTTAGCGAAGGAAAGTGATTATGCAGTTTTGCTGGATAATAAACTGGGCCAGACAAAATTAGATGGTGGATATGTCCACAATGGGTTGCTGAAGGCAGCTGGGTGGGTATTTGATGCCGAGTGTGAGGTTCTAAAGGAATTGCTCGAGAGTTTTCCAGAGTATACCCTGACGTTTGCTGGACACTCCCTTGGGGCTGGGGTGGTGGCCCTGTTGGCTATTGTGGCTGTCCAGAATCGAGAGAAGTTGGGAAATTTTGACAGGAAGAGGATTAGATGTTTTGCTATTGCTCCTGCCAGGTGCACATCACTGAATTTGGCTGTGAGATATGCAGATGTGATCAATGCCATTGTTTTGCAGGTATAGTACTGCTGCTTAACGTTCTATTTTCTGTCTGAAGTGGTGGATTAGACTGTCATAAGTGTGATTCAGTGCCATCAGTTTCAGATAGTATTGCCTATCTACATTTTGTGATCAGGTGCAGTTTTCATATCATGATGAACTAATTATCTATTTTTGGTACTTCAAAAGTTTGGGCCTTCACTGTTTACGGATCTTTATATTATTTTCTTCTTCAGGATGCAAGTTAGATAGATTATTATTATTTTTATTTAAAGAAGGTACTTAATTGACAGGTTTCATCAGTAATATATATTGCATCTGTGGCCAATAGTGAGATTATCGTGAAAAGAAATTTGTAGACTTACACTCAATACATGTCATTAATATTAGTTTGGAGGCTACCAAATGCATCAGGATGATAAATGCATGATTTATGATGATAAAGTAGCTTAAAGTGTATGTAGCATAAAAAAGTGAATGATATAGGGCCTTACATCAAGTTCAAAACATAACTTCTTGTTATCTGAAAGATGCTTTCTTATTTGAAAGACCAGCATTATGGGTTAGATTAATCTCTTCTGTCTGGACGAACATTTTTGTCTCTGTAAAGTCCACTGGTGCATTAACTTATGTCCATGTTTATTAATTGATTTATGGCGATGGAACAGGATGATTTTTTGCCTCGGACAACAACTGCCTTGGAGGATGTCTTCAAATCCGTTCTCTGGTAAAAGATTGTATGGTTGTTTACCTCTTCAGTACTAGATCATCTTGCATCCAGAATTAGTCAATTAGAGACATGCACATGTAGATCCAGTATTAGTTTATTATCAATCGCAAAAAGGAAAATTCCATGTTTACGTAACCTAGAAAAGAAAAATTCCAGATGTAGTTTGATTGAAGTTCTAGGTATGATCACATGGTTAGTCACACAACTAAATTCTAACTATGAAAGAGAAAATCAAGATACTGACCTTGCTGGCTTTTGCCATTTGACAGTTTGCCATGCTTATTATGCCTTATGTGCTTGAAGGATACGTGCACCCTGGAAGAAAAGATGCTTAGAGATCCAAGGAGGTTGTATGCTCCTGGACGATTATATCACATTGTTGAGCGAAAGCCCATGAGGTACAATTTCAACTTTTACTATGCTGCTGGATTCTGCTCAATTTTGGAAGTGTCAATCCACAACCACGTCCTTTTACCATGTCCACGTTCAGTTCACCGAGTAGATGGTTTAGGTGCATGTGCCAGACATGCGGCTTGTTTTCTTCGATCTGTCTTAGAGCATCAGGTACATGACGACTGTCCAAGGCTATTGTCATCTTGGTCTTTGATGGTGGTCTGTTGGAAAAAGAATTGAAGGTGGTGTCTTCCCAAAATCAGTTGTGATGCTTGAGTCATAAAAGGTTATTGATTGTGGGTGTCTCTTTCAGCATTATGCAGACCTGTTCTATCTTGATCTTAGGTTGGGAAGGTTTCCTCCTGTTGTGAGGACAGCAGTTCCTGTGGATGGGAGGTTTGAGCATATGGTCCTTTCTTGCAATGCAATTTCTGACCATGCTGTCATTTGGATCGAAAGAGAATCTCAAAGGGCTCTTGATGTATGTTTCAGCTTCTATTTTATTGAGCAATACACTGATTGTCAATTACACACTGACAGTGATTTCCTTCTTAGAATTTGGTGATATGTTCTTTGTGTTATGGTTGCTATATAAATGGGAAGTGCTGGGAAATCATTTCAAAAGCCTACACTGACAGCGCGGCATACTGATGAAACACTTATTACTTTCTGTAAATTTGTGATATATGTGAACCCATCATAGCATCGATTACCACCTTAGTCATCGATTGGGAAATCTATTGAAGGGGATGTTGAAATAAATTACTTTGTCGTCTTTTCTGGCCGAAAACATGGGTGAAATTTTCATGCTTTGCGGTGAATTTAAATTCTTTGATATGGTTAATCGAATATTTGATCTTTTAATGCACGTTGAACTATATATGAACTAACTATTATTTGTTATTGTATGTTACTAGACACAATTTCTTAGAGCGTTCCTTCTCATGAATTTACTTATTAACCCAGACGAGACTATGATAGTTAATGAGACTCCTGCCAGACACAACTATGATAGTGAATGAAACTCCTGTGGTGACCGTGAATTGAATCATCATGCTTGTAAGTGATTTGAGACGGCAATTTACTGCTGTAACTTAATGGTTTCTCTTTTTTTTTTAGTTAATGCTGGAGAGAGATAAGACGATGGACATCCCAGTGAGCCAGAGAATGGAGCGGCAAGTATCCATCGTGCGAGAACATGATGAGGAATATAAAGCAGCACTTCAGAGGGCAGTTGATTTGGATATTCCTTTGGCCTACCCACCTACTTATGGTACATTTGATGAAGCGGAAGCAGAGAGTTCTGGTAAATCCAGTGAGCAAGCTCCATTGTTATCGTCCAGGAAAAGGAAAGAAAGTTGGGACGGTTTTGTAAAGCGCCTCTTTCATGTAAATGACTCTGGCCAAATGGTGTTTAAGATATCATAGTTCTGTACATTGAATTTGCAAGTGTCCTCGTACGACAAAACCTATTCTTTCATTCAAATTGATGTCCCTTTCCTACGCATTTAGGGTTATTCATATCGTGTATGTTAAAAGGTTAGTTTTGGCTTTGAATGAGAGTATTCCTTCACCAGTCTTTAATCCAACCGGTGCTTACTGCAAATGCAGCTTTAAGGTGCTTCAGTGATATTTTTCTTCATCCATGAGAATCGAGCAGGTCAACTACAATTTCGGAACTAAAAATTCTTCAAACGAGCTTAACTAACCTAAGCGTTGGCCAATATACATCAATCAGATGCAAAAATCACCGGATTTCATTTCTTGAAAGAAGAGTAATGTTGGTCCACGGGCAATCATTTGCAAGTTGTGCAAGCTACACACTTCCTCCTCACAAGATTAGGGTTGAATCTGATTTTGTGAAGGAGTTAAATTAGTAAATTCTAGGAAATCTCATACTGTTTATCCTTTACAAATTATATGCAATATGTCATGTTAAGACGTCAGTTGTTAATTCATGCTAGTAAATTTCAATATACGGTAAATTATTAGCATGTTATATATCTGTGCTGCCAAAGAATTTGAAAAGAACGCGAGAGGTGCTCCCGGTAAATTACCAATAAAAAGAATATGAAATGAAGATGTCGCGTGAAGGGAAGTCTCGACAACAAGCAAGGCTCTTGAGCTTAGCAAGTTTGTCAAAGGTTGAAGCTGTGACTTGTAAGCCAGTAAAGATGCTCATGTCTACGCGGGATCTGATGGATCCTTGTTCGTCAATAACTGTATAAACTAACCGCTTCTATTTGCGGCTTCATTTACAAGAATATAGCTAAGCTACAGTAAAATGCTATCTTCCTACTATGCTAGACAGTAATTCCCCATAGTTCTGGGGAAAGAAGAATAATAAACATACAAGTGCCCTAAGCACACTTTCCTCTCTAGTGCTATTGCTGCAGATCACGAACTCCTTCACCTGCAGCAACCAAAAAAGTAGAGTTTAATCACGCTTTAACACTCCTCACATTCTTCCGCCAGTCGCGCATGAAGTCAATCAAGAGATCACGATGTCTATAAATTCTCCATCAGAAAAGGAGTTCAGTTCCTTGCCATCCACTACAACAAACAACAATAGCCTTACCCCACTAAGTGACATCTGCTATAGACTCGCTTACAAATCGCCTTTTTTGTTGCATCAGCTGTAATTTAGTTAACATTGCATAATAACAGCAACTTCTATATGGTCAAGGTAGGGGATTTACCATGCATTCTCTTCACAAATCGTTCGAATTCTAATAAGTTCTGTCTTTCCATGAGAATGGAGTTTAGCCTCAGGTAGGTGAAGGATAAAAAGTGCCTCCCATCTGGATCATTCAATGGCTTGGCGCCATCCAGCATCTTGTTGTATCCTACACGATTGTGATGAGGAAGAAAATTCTCACTAGTAACTGGGATGCCATAATCCCAAGCAGCATTCATCACCTAAAACAGGAAAACACAGTTCTGTAAGCCACTGGGGGCATGATGTCATCCTCCAGTTCCATATACAATCCAGATTTAGTATGAAATATCAGTTAACCGGGAACAGTGCTAGGAGTTCTTTTCAGGGGAGATGATGAAACACGAGCACAAATTACTCTTTGCATCCACATATTTGTGATTCTTTATTATTCTTATCAGAGTTTTTATTTTAAAATAATGCAGAAAATCATAAAAAGAAGAAAATTATGGAGAAAACCATTCAGAAACACAAAAAGTGCAACCATCATCGAATTGTCTCATACTTTTATGCATAATTGTGGATGTTTGGTAATTTTTCTTTTGGCGGCTTTTGCCTTTTCAAGCTTTAAAAGAGTTAGCTTTCTGATGTTGAGAATTCTCGTTAGGTCAAAACCCACAAAATAGTAAAACAAAGTCAATATGTAGAAAAAAGCTTTGAGTGTTAAAATAATAGCGTTAAAATAATAGCTTTAAAAATTCAGCAGGTGCTATAGGCCCCACAAAACAAATGTAAGCTTCGTCCCTGCAGTTATCCTTCCAACTGTACATGTCTATAAAAAGGAAGATAGACCTCAGGGCTTACCTGCCAGGCCAAGCCATCAGGATCTGCCAGCGCAATCGAGAAATTTTCCTGATGGTCTAGCACGTGCAGCTGAGCACATGTGAAGTTCAAGGCAGCTCCATGCTTCTTCAGCATTGCTGCAATTGCGGCATAACCATCACGATTGGATGGGTTGTAAAATCCAGCAGTTAATTCAGCAGCATGACTAGCTGTCCTATACCACCAATAAATACCTGAGAGCTGCTCAGCAGTTGAAATAGCACAGTTGATCAAATAAACTTTCACAGCATTTCAATAACACAATTCCAATTGTAATATCCTCATGATGACATTCCTGCTTAACATGAATTTTTCTAGGAAAGAATATTCCACCGATATTACATGAATGACACAACACAATGAGGAAATCACTTCTGCATTCCAAGTGATTTAGTCTTCCTGTTTCCCACGCTAACTCCATTGACTGTCCAACATTTTACCAATATAGCAATGTAATCAGAGAATAAAAATCAGACAAAACAATTTTACACCCATATGTCTTCTTTGCAATGCATTCCTATTATTACTTGAAGTAAAGCCATATTTATGCATAGACTAACGTGGAGAGAGTAAGGAGAAGCAGCTATTGATGGTAATCTTTCGTGATTGGAACAGTAAATATGTGTTTGCATCTATCAATATCAATTTAAAAAGTGGACCTACCTTAGCAGCAATGCGAGTACCATCAAAAGCTAATTTTGCCAAGGCAAGTACTCGATCACCATGATCAATCAACACCTGAGAGTACCACTTAAGGAAGAACCTTCCGAAATAGCCATCATAATCTCCTCCGTCACAGAAGAAAGCAGTTTCTTGTGGCTGTGAATTATAAGAACCCACATTATCTGGACCTCTAGCCCAAAAAGCCTGTCCCCTGGCCTCTGCTGTCTTTCTAAGATTCTTCAGTAGATACTGATCGTAGCACTTCGAGGGAAAAGGGGGGGGGGGGGAATATAGCCATTTTCAGTAAAAACTCTTGAACAAACTATAAAACGATATAAGTATAGAAGAGATAAGTGACCTACCAATTTAACTGTCCCAGAGAAAGCCTCAAAGAGATAAATTAAAAAAGAAAATAGGATTGCTCTCGACAAGCTCATATATTTCCATAGTTTACCCCAGAAAAAAGAACTTAACCAATGACTATTAAGTAACAGGATGTTTCATCTTGTTAAGAGAAAGGACTTTTTTCTACAAAAATATCACAAACTCTTGAGCACAATGATATTCATACTACAATTCTCCACTCAAAAATGCCAAAGAAGAAGACTTCATTCCAACAAATTCCATCTTAAGGAAAACATTAATTACCTGAAATTCACCTATTCCAGGATATCTCCAACCATTTTTTACAGGGTTTGAGGGGTACCGTAACTCCCCACAAGGACCCAATCCAACCCCAATCATTGATATTAGACCATCCTCAAAGTATTCATTGAATTCTGCACGAAAGCTTCTCATGTAATCAAAGTAAACCTACATGTAGTCAAAAAGGTGGAACATCTGAGAGATATCTTCACAAGTTCCCCTTGAATAAAAGAAAAAGGAGGGAGGTGCTTATTCAACTCATTCTATAAGACTTAAGGATATACCTCTATAGCAGTCCGTCCTCTCAAAACCCGTTCCTTGTCAATACCCCATGAAAGACATTCGGAGTTGCGTCTTCCCTCTCTATCAGTGAAAAATATGTCAGGGTTGCTTCTTCCAATTTCTGCCACCCAGTGGGGCAGTGGGATACAAACATCATCACCAACATTGCCTCCACATTCATGAAATGACATTACGACCTGAGGCAATATCAGTTGGCAATTAGACTATTGGAAACTTGATAAACTTAACAAGAGTATAGCAAAAACATCAATGGGCCCCATCAATTAGCATTCTTTTGCATTATTTCACAAAATGTAAAGCATACAAATAAAAAAACCTGCTCCACTGCTAAACACTGAGCCTGCAATTTGGTTAAGAAGAACTGCATCACGGTGTCTTTTCCTCTTTATAAATCAATGGCCTCAATTGATAAGTAGAACCTGTATACTGTGATGCTTATACATCATAATCTAAAAACTATATTAGCATAAATCGTGAAGCCCAGAGAGCAGCCAGACCATGGCAAAACTAAAAGTGCCACAATCGTCCAGGATAAGTGCATAAGTTAACGGACATGCCAATCAAAAGTAATGCATGGTGGAGCACTGCACTTTGGGTGAGTTCGGGAATGCTTTGCCTTGAGGGCTTTGCATTGATAAAAAGGACCTTGACTCAAAAGTGTTTTCATCAAAAGCAAAGATCATTTGATCTTTGTAAAGCAACTTTTACTTGACTGCTGTTCGATAAAGTTGCAATTAAAAGTCTTTTGATTGATCCAATTGTCAATTTATATCAATTTAGATTCTTACTTATTAATATTGAAATTTCAAATTCTTTAGAAGGTAATTAATGCAATTGAAAATTTTATGTACTTTATTTCAAGTAAAGGACAAAAGACTTGAATTTTCAGTCTTGAAACAGTTTTTCATTATTAGAATTAAAAAGCAATAACAGGTCCTACTGAAGTCTGAACCAACCAAACGAGAAATAATAAAAGAAAAAGGAAAGAAAAATTAACAAGGCAAAACCGAAGCAGCAAGTTTGAGATTTGAGAAGACTTGGAAGGGCAAGGGAGTCAAAAGTTAGCTGTGGAGCTGTCTCAGGCAACAGGACATCAGGGCCTCATGACCTTGCTGAGGCCACAGCATGGCAGTGTGACTACCGGCATCACATGGCACAAGAAAGATACTGCCTGATTATCTTGCCTGGGTTGACCGAGGCGATATCTGCCTTGTCTGGAAGGCTTGACGACTTTAGGTCGCACTCCCACAGAGTCAGCTTGCCTAGTCGTGTGACTCCAGCGACAATCGGAGCTCTCTCTCTCTCTCTCTCTCTCTCTCTCAAAATTAACAAGGCAAAACCGAAGCAGCAGGTTTGAGATTTGAGAAGACTTGGAAGGGCAAGGGAGTCAAAAGTTAGCTGCGGAGCTGTCTCAGGCAACGGGACATCAGGGCTCATGACCTTGCTGAGGCCACAGCATGGCAGTGTGACTACCGGCATCACATGGCACAAGAAAGATACTGCTTGAATATCTCGCCTGGGTCGACCGAGGCGATATCTGCCTTGCCTGGAAGGCTTGATGACTTTAGGTCGCACTCCCACAGAGTCAGCTTGCCGAGTCGTGTGACTCCAGCTCTCTCTCTCTCTCTCTCTCTCTCTCTCTCTCTCGGCAAGAGCTGTCTGAAAAAGCTCCAGAGCCAAAGCAATGGGATACCTGCCCTGGGCTTTGGACTTTGCCAAGGCAAAGTTTGACTGAAAGTGTCCAAAATTTTTTTACCAAACACCAAAGCTTTCGCTCAATGGACTTCGAAGATCCAGTTGCTTTGTAAATCAATGCCAAACAGATCATTCATCTATGCATAATCAGAGCTTCAAGATGAGTTTAATCGATGGTAAAATGTGGAAAAATTATAGATGGTGACACAATACTATCTGCAGATACAATACTACAAATAAATGTAGCAGAGAAAGAGAACGAAGTGCAACAATCTCCATTTCCATCTTAACATAATTAGGGCTTGAAAGCAAGTACAGAAAGTGATTGTAGAATGGTGCAAGAGTGACAATAGGTATCATATTATGGTGAATATGAATCTCAAAATACTTGTCACTAGCTTCTCCAATATTTTAACTCAAAAGAGAGCCTCAGGCCCTCAACTTCCCTAAAAGCAATACTGACTACTACCTCTACTCCGTGCAATGACAGTAATATCCAAGCTACCACCAAAAGTTATAGTTATCAATGTGATGATATGAACCTGTAATTTAAGCTTCTGCTCATGTACCATCTGGAATAGCCTCCTGTAACCATTCCAGTTGTACTCTTGTGGAGCATGTGCCTCTACCACTCCCCACCAACAGTCCACTGTGACGCCATCGACATTAAGTGACTTCAAAATCCTTAACTGCTTTAGTATACCATCTGGATCAACCAGTTCACTCTTTACATTGATGACTCCCAACTGTCAAAAAGGATCATAATGAAATCCATTGTTGAAGCTGAACAAATACCCAATTAACAATTAAATTATCTAAGAACACATAAACAATCAATTACTGGCAGTCCACATAAAATTAAAAATGAAAGATGGGAATATGCATATATTCTTAAGGAAGATGCAGCTGACCGACATAAAAGTATATAAAGCTCATAAAACAACCTGCAAGTATTCGAGATAATTACTAGGTGCAGATACTGCAGTCTTACCGGTAACATCACATAAACAGGAATGCAAGGGGTGCCAGCAAAATCACGCTCTGATAATTTTGAGGGTACATCAACAATCTGCATAAGAGACGAAATCAGCTTGAGAAGCACGGGAGACAACAATAATAGGACATCAAATAGCAAGAACTGTGCAAGATCTTGTTATTGGAGTAAACTAATGAAACTTCAGTGGAAATACAAAGATCTAGTGTGGATGATAGAGGATATTGGCTTATAAAAAAAGGAAAAAAGACTCCTGTAACATGCATAAGGATCTTCGATCATGATTTATGCACAAAATAAGCACGGCATAGAAACAGAAAGATAGATGTTGATTCACTCTATCAATTATCCTCGCATGTCAACTATACTACCTGCTTGGCATCAACACTTTCAACAGAGCCACCAATAAGTGCTTGAGTATCTAAAGGCTCCCCTCCATCCCCCAATGCAGATGAAATTTGAGATTGACCTCTTGCAGA
Organism: Melaleuca quinquenervia; assembly: GCA_030064385.1. Lineage (NCBI taxonomy): Eukaryota > Viridiplantae > Streptophyta > Magnoliopsida > Myrtales > Myrtaceae > Melaleuca > Melaleuca quinquenervia. The sequence continues at coordinate 823,825 of CM057722.1, read as the reverse complement.
TGAATCGTAAGGAGACGAGTTAGGCACATAGATGCCTTTCATTCGAGATGCATTATAGTCCACTGGACTTCGATAACCAGGAGAGATTCCTCTGAGAGAAGTCAGAGCAGCTTGTTGTGGAACCATTTGGGAAGATGGTGTAGTAACAGCTGCAGAATTGCCACTAATAGGTTTTGAACCCTGTCAAACATGAAGAAAAGGATTGGCAGTGGCACCAGGATAATTCTTATCAACGACATAACTTAGGCAACACATTAGCACATAAAGAATATACAAAAACCTAAAAACGAACAGTCCAAACCTCTTCAGCAATATATTATGCATGATAAATGCATGACAGACTGGACATATTTAACAGTCGCAAGGGCAACATGCTGGTCATTTGGCATAAGAACTGGGAATAACACTACAGTTAGCCCTTGGTACATTCAGTGAAGGGGGAACATGGAAGTGTTAAATTCAATATTTTAGTAGGTACTTTTTATTCTTGGGGATCTATTCAAGGCTAAACCTCATTGGAGAGGACCTCTATAGTTAAGTGAAAATCTTTATGTGACTCCATTGCACTTAAAAACTATCAAGGCATCTGTTGTCTCTACATCACCATGAATACAATAACAAATTAAAGTCATTAACAAAGACCTTCAACCGTCAAGTAGAAGTACCTGAGATCTTGAAGGAAAGGTTGTCCCATCTGGAAGAACTACCCAGCCTGCTTCCCTAGCTAAAGCTGCAATCACATCATTGATATCAGCTCTAACCCTCAGATTATAGTTCCCATGCCTGCGCAATCCTGCTAAGATCCTTGCAGTGATTGCTCGCCGGTGCCTCTCCCTCAGCTTTGTTCTCTCTTTCTCTTCAAGTGGCCTACTTCTTCGAGCTCCACCTCCAGGGTTGCTCACTTGTTCATGAATTTCGGGATGATGAAACCTATTATTATTACTACTTGACCCAATCAGTCCATCAACACCAACTAGTGGAGGAGTTGCAATATGCTTCTCCATGTCATCTTCTTCATCATCATCCTCTTCCTTCACATCCATTTCCATATCTTCCTCATCATCATCTTCACTCGTCCCTACTAATCTTTGCATATCAGTTGCCATTCCAGCTGTGCACCTATCACAATCCTCTGAGCTCCACCCCAATTACTATATGAAAGTAGATCTTTTTGTTTCGCATGCCATGAAGAGACGACTTGAGTGTCTATTCCTCAGTAACCTCATTCAGCAACAATTCTGGCTAGGCAGGCCAATGAAAAACTGCTGACAGGATCGATTCTGCAAGTTTGATAATTAAGTCCAAACCAAGCAGCACTCATCTTGAAGAACACGATAGCAATCAGAAGAAGGGGTTGAGGTCAGTACAATCAAGAATAGTTAATTTCCATGTCAAACAACATGCTTTAGTTATTTATAACACCAGGAAGCAAAATTCCACTATATAGACCACTTAAACAGTCTTATGACGGGAAATAAAGACGGGAAATTACGAAGTTTTATGCTAATCAATTTATAAAGTATTTTTGCTGAGCTAATTCCAGAAGCAAAACGATGCTCAGTAGCCGCAACTCCCGAAGGAAGCTCAAAGATGAGTAGTGATTATTGCGTTTCCTTGCAGTTCAGCCACAGACAACTTCTGGCTCGTTTTTTCTTCAGAATATCACTATTCAACAGAAAACATTAGCCATGTCCAATGACATGAAATACGAAGACTCCAATCAGAAATTAAGCATTCATCATTTCCCCACGCCAATATGTAATTTCCACCAATCGCGGTAAAATTCAGCAGAAGAAAGCAGACCCATTTATCATATTGAGCTGCAATCTAGCACTTCATCGGATCAACATAAAAACAATATAGTTCTCGGAGCTCAAATTGCAATTCAAACCCACTTGCGAGCTGATCTTACCTTTGTAATAGCTAAACACTACAAATGCCCGCAAGTTCCAATTTTGTCCATCGACTTCGTCTTCCGACTACGAGAAAAAATTTCCGGCAACAGATCGGACCGTCTGATTCGCAAAACCTGACTGTTTCATCGACCTACGCGCGGAAGCCGACCAGGCTCCGGCGACCGGAAAACGCCGGCGAGAGCCGCAGCGAGCCACCGGAGCTCCGCCCGGCGCGGACCCGGGAGGGAGGACCAGGAAGAGAGGCAAGCCGCTCCGGCGAGGCTGGGAGGGGGGCGGCGCGTGCGCGCGTGGGGATGCACCGGCCTAGGGTTTTCTTTTTTTTTTCCCTTCACGCGTGCGGAGGAGTGGCGAGTGTGCGAGGCAGCCGGATTGGCACGGACGGGGCGTGCGTGGTTTAACACGGAGGACACGTGCGGGGCACGCGCGAGAGGGGGCCACGAGATCTGCGTGTCTCCACCTTGTCCCGGTGGGAATCACGTGACCCGAGATTCATTAAGAGGAATGGGATTTTGTACCAATTGTTCTGTTTTGGGCATGAGTCAAGCTTATACAATACTGATTTGCCTATTTGCTGAAAATCATTCACTCCTATCTTTACGTGCTTTTGACATGCAAAACTTCATTTTGCCCCTTAAATATAAGCATGTCGAAATGGATCATAAATCCATTTTTTTGATTTAGTTATATTGAGTAAATGAATTTAGAATAAAAAACAACATGAGCATTACATAAATTCATAATTTACTTAAACCCAACTAACTTGTACAACTCTCTCTTCGCTTCACTATTTCTCACTCTCATTTGATCTAATGCTCACTTATTCTGCACTCTCTTCTCAATTTGAGCATGCGTTTTTCAATATTTAGTCAAATATGAAGGTGATTTAATAATATAAATTAAATTGAAGATGAGTCAAGTATACAAGAAAAGGCTTGGCTAACATGAACCATTTCACGTTAGCCAATCCCAGCCATTAATTCCACCCCTAGTACAAGGGGAGGGGGGCATTAATGGCCCGGATCTCTGGATCCAAGTATACACAACTATCTATTGCATGAAAATAGGTCAAAATAGACTAATTCAAACCATTTTCAACCTGACCGATACCTAACCTACCCATTTGACTGATTTATTAAAGACTAATAAATAATTTTTCACTGCGAGTTAACAATATTCATTTTTCAATTGTTGCAAATTCAAGCCTATCAATATGACGGACTCGAAGCCATTTCAAATTATTTACCTTATTACAATGCAATCATAGCTTTTATACCAACATGGTGCATCACATAATGCAGTCGAGCATCAAACTAAATGGACGCTTCGTGCATAATCCAAGAATGACCATACTCTAAACTCTCTCTACAGGATTCCACCATCCAGTTTCCAAAGGGTAAGTAGTAAGTACTGCTCCTTAACCTGTTCCCAAACTCTGCATGCATGTTTTTCCGTTATATGGATTGTGAGGAGCATGACAACAATTTGCTCAGATTATCCCAGATAGGCGTTGTATACAAACTAGAAATTATTACTATCTCTTGTAAGTTCATCAAGACCGGCCTCACCGTGCATTCTCTTAACAAAGCGCTCAAACTCCATCAAGTTTTTTCCCTGAGTCAAGGTCGGGCTGAGCCTGAGATATGTAAAAGCAGATAAATGTCTTCCATCAGGATCATCACGAGGCTTTGCGTTCTCTAGTATTTTGTTGTAGCCTTCTCTATCATGGCAAGGTAAGGCATTCTCACTTGCTACAGGTATTTGCGCATCCCATGCAGCATTCAACACCTGAAGGGTGAAAGAGATGAGCTGCTCAAATAGGCAAGTCACAACAAAGTTTGAATAATACGCTAGATGTTGTCATTTGAAGTTTGGCTCCAAAATACTGACACAACAGTAATGCCTGTTTTCATAGAAGGAATTTGACTTTTCTTTTTAAAAATGAGGAAAGTGGACAATATGCATCAACAACATTATTAAAGGGTGTTACCTGCCAAACTAATCCCTCGGGATCTGCCATTGCCTCTGGAAAGTCCTCGTATTGATCCAATGTGCGTAGTTCAACACATGTAAAGTTCATGGCCGTCTCATGCTTCTTTAACATTGACGCAATTGCACCATAACCATCGCGATTGCATGAGTTGTAGAACCCAGCAGTCAATTCAGCAGCATGACTGGCTGTCTTGTACCACCAGTGAATTCCAGACAACTGCTTCAGACAGAAGAGATAGCAATCACCGGATGCAGGGAGGTTCAATTGGCAAAATAATCATTAATGTATGATAACCACAACGGTCGTAGCTCACCTTAGCAGCTGTGCAACATCCTTCGAAAGCCAAATTGGCTAAAGCAAGCACACGATCTCCATGATCTATTAAAACCTGAGAATACCAATTGAGGAAGAATCTCCCATAGTAACTATCGTACTCACCTCCATCGCGAAAAAAGCCAGTTTCATGTGGCCGAGAATTATAACCCCCTGAATTATCTGGTGCTCTACCCCAAAAGGAGTGCCCTCTCACTTCTGCTGCCTTTTTCAAACTCTTCATCAAGTATCGATCATAACACTGTACTGAACCTAAAAAATATCAGTGCCTATTACTTTTTAAAAATCATATCAATTGCAAAGTTTCCTTAGCATGGTAGGTTCATGGGGGCTTAGCAACTGTAGATTATTCTATATGAAACAAGACTAACGAAGGCTCCTTCAATATGGAGAAAGAACAACGGCTTATCATCAGTATCTTCCACCTCGTCCCATATGTAAATGAGACACACAATAAAAAAAGGACCAAAAACTGTGAGGTACCTGAAATTCACCGATGCCAGGATATTCCCAACCATGTTTGGCAGGATAAGAAGGATACCGTAGCTCCCCACATGGGCCTAGTCCAATTTCAATCTCTGAGATGATTCCATCCTCAAAGAACTCATTGAACTCCACACGAAAGCTTCTCATATAGTCAAAATAAACCTGCATCATGTCATGTTGCAATATTTAAGGTCCACACATAATGATTGCTTATAGAAAATTAGCAGCATCAGAACATTTGTGGTCTTGTAAGTTCCTTTCTGGGGATTATATGACATCATATACGTTATTCCACTTGGCCAGGAATGGTTTGTTGCCTTCAGAATGCCTATCTCTCAGGATAAAGGACATTGGATAATTAGGAATACTACACTGTTTCTTGTTAAATCTCCTCACGGTGAATACTCAAGGCTGGTAAGTTGGGATTACTTTCAATGTAAAATCAGCAGTATCAAATGGACATGCCTTTTGAGCTGGTTGACTTGAATGGTTGAGGCAAAGATATTTTATTAAAGCGCTACAATCTCACACATAAATGACAAACTATGCAAATAGCCTTAAGTTGAAGTGACCAAACTTGTCCAGCCTAGATAATTTTTGAAGAAATGCGATCCCTGTTCTATCTAAATTAAGAGCTCATAGGTTGCACAGTGTACTTTAAAGACATGTACGATATTATTCACTCATACAGCAAAAGAAGTAGCCTTCAGCATGCCCATGATATAGGCGAAGGAATTATTTATTAGTTGCCTTCTTTCAATAAGAACGTTCAACTTGTGAAGCCTAGCATAGCAATCAATAAAACTATTTCCCAGCAGATACCTCAACAGCAGTACGGCCTCTCAGAACTCTTTCCTTATCAATTCCCCATGTGAGGCATTCTGTATTGTGTCTCCCTTCTCTGTCAGTAAAATAGATATCAGGGTTCTTTTGACCGATTTTGATCACCCAGCACGGCAGTGGAATATGTACATCATCACCAACATTGCCTCCACATTCGTGGAATGACATGACAACCTGTATGAGATGCCAAGTCAAATAGGATTGCTCTTTAAGGATGCTAATCCAACAACAAAAATAGAGAGCCCCCTAGATATAATACAAAAACGGAAAAAAAAAATCTATTTCTAGTTCACATAGAGTCCTAATTATGTAGAATATACTGTAACAGATTGCATGTCTAAAATTTCAGCAAGCAAAGGTATGATGCATTGGTGAAGATGTAACTTTTCATATGCCAGGAGATATGGTTCAACTTCCTTTCTTTGGAATGTGGGAAAAATGTACCTCTTGGAAACTTGTGGGCAAAATCAATGACTTCATCCAAAGCATTGTTATTAGGACTTAAAAGTTGCTAGCTGCTCTACTCACCTGTAACTTAAGCTTGAGGTCACGCACCATCTGGAACAGCTTCTTGTAGCCACTCCAATTATATGCTTGTGGAGCATCTGCCTCGACTATTCCCCACCAACAGTCAATCATGACACCATCAACATTAACTGACTTCAATATCTTTAACTGCTTTAGCAGACCTTCAGGATCAACTAATTTGCATTCTAAGTTCACAACACCCAGCTGCAATCCCAGAGAAAAAAAGGAAAAAAAAAAAGACTATAACTATTCCAGATGAATAACAACAACCCATGGAATCATGGAAAGGCAACAAGACATGCAGTAGGATAACATCACTGCTTCTTAACTCCAGTTAGAATTCCAAACGCGCCTCAAGGGAAGCAATCCTTCACAAGATTGATGCATAACAGTATGGGAGAACTCACCGGCAGCATCACATAGACAGGAACATATGGTGTGCCAGCAAAGTCACGCTCTGGAGGCTTGATAGGTGGGTGTGCAACCTGCTCAATGAAAAATGAGACTATGGTCATGCCTCTTGTTGAAATACATCAAAATCAGTAGTCCATCAAATAATGTACAACATTGCAGGACTCCAGATCCCCTAAAGCCGGTTTCATCTAATTTTCCTTTTTTTAGGCTAAGCGGAGACTCTGACACTCAATTTGTTAGTTGACTGGCCTCATCCCCACGTTTCTTGTGTCAACAACCAGATCGTCCTTCACCACCACTTAAACTTCCCACTTTCCTCTAAATCCAAGCTCAAAATATACCACTTAACATCCTACTCACCTCAAATTAAACCATTTCTCATTCAATTTGCAGGGACTTTGCAGTACAATAGTGGCTTCAGAACACTGATAGGCGAGGAAACACAAATGCTAAATCATACAGTATCCCCAATGTAGCCATGTTCACTGAAATAGCATGTTTTGAGCAATAAATTAGCAGAAAATTCCAGTAACAGAACAAGTTTCTGCGAACTTCCGGCATCACCTGCTTGTCCTCGGAAGCGTCCGTAGAATCACCAGCAATGCGGCCGTCTTCACGCTCGCGGACCATGGCTCGCGTACTCAATCGCGCGCCAGCGACCAAACGATAATCCCAGGAGCGACGAGGAGAGCACCGGACCGAGTTTCGACGGCAGTCCGCAGCATCGACCCGCGAAAGACGCGAAAGCCTCCACGGCCGAGCGCTGGAGCACGACACGCCGACCTTCGCGAGCTGAACGGAAGACGCCGCCATGATTCTTAGTTCCCGGGGGAGCAGACGAGCGGTGGTCCGATGAGAAGGGCGGAAGCTAAGGCGAGACGGCGTATCAGCGACTCAGCGATCCCAGAAGCCGCGGGAGAGGAGCTTCTTGATCGAGCTTGATCAGCTTCTGCATCATTGAATGACGGTGGACTTCCTCGGGAAGCAGACATACAACGAGAGAGAGAGAGAGAGAGAGAGAGAGAGAGAGAGAGAGAAGCGACCGAGGCTAAAGGAACCAGGAGAAAATGGCTGCTTGATCCAAGATCTAGATTCATGTGTAAAGTCTAAATAAAGTTTTTCTCTTTATCCCCAGATCAGGTTTTTAATGAGTGAAGATGTTTTTGTTCTAAAGTTACTAAGGATATTTTATCAAATCATGTTCCAAAACTCATGTCTTTCTATCATGTTTTTTCGATTTAAATGTTGATTAAGTGCTTAAAATGGTTACTTAATGTAATTGAGTGGGCGGCACAGGAGCTAATCCAAGCTCGAGCGAGCAACCTAACGAATAAAATGGACGGGTGTAAACGAGCAATTCCTTTTTAAGACCTAAGTGAACGATTCTTTTCCTTGGGTGCAATCCGAATCCATATAGACCTGTAAAAAATTAGTATAATTTTTGCTGTACATTATCAAGTGTATTTATCAATGATGGCCTTCAAGGGCGAGTTACCTATTTGTAATTCACTAGCGCAACTACCATCTTTAATGTCATATCGTGTCGTGTCGTATTTTCTGACATCACATCGTTATTCTAATTTGGTAGTAGAAATCTCCAATGAGCCACTGCTTTGTCAACCCTAGCCACAAAAGAGAACTTTGACTTGAAATTAGGTTTCTTAATTTCAGATTCTTTTAGAAACCAAAGAGGATCTTTGGAAGGACAGGGTCCTTAAGCAGGCAATGCAATGTCCACAGTCTCAAAGTCAAGGCTGAGAAGGATAAATGGGACGCACGTCTTTGCGATTGTGCCTTGCATATGGCTCAATTCTCTTATAGTTCCCCCTTCCACAATGCAATACCCAAATCACGTGGAAACCAGTGAGATGATGTGGTCAACACTTGCGAAAGTAACAAAGTCTGTCTTCTTGACAGACAATAAAGCGAGTGTCTGGTCAGGGAACTGTGTCCAAACGGTCTTGTGCTAGCTCAAGGCTTCATCTCAACAGTTTCGGATTCGAAAATGGCCACTAAAAAAGGTAACTTTAGGAACGTCAAGCTCTTTCCATTTTCATGAGAGTGAACCCACGTTTTCTTATGACCTTCGCTCACCGGATTCTTATCTTGATTGCAGTTTGAAAAGGGACCTGCAAATTTCGTCCGGTCATCAGCGGCGACGTGAAATGACCGACTCGCTTTTCGCTACTCCTGAGAAGGTAAACTCTTTTTGTCTTTTCCCTTTTCCATGGTGGAATGTTCATTCTGATGTCGGCCTGGATTCCCTTTTTCTGCAGATTGTGTAGATCGCAATCATGATTCATGGAATCCTGAAAATCTCTAAGTTGACTTGAATTGCTCCCGGATTGATATATTGGTCAATTGGAGGTGGCTTCGGGAGCTGATTCAGAGATGGAGCATTTGTCGAAGTCTGACGATACTTCGGTGGATCAGAATGATCAACTGACGACGGAAACTCCGGCGTGCTCTGACCATGAGCACTATTTCAGCCACAGCATATTTTCGTACCAATTCTGACGCTTCAGCATTCTCGGAGACTGTAGATGATAGTAGCTACTCTAGGGAACCTTCTCCTTTGCACTGGCCAGTCGTGAAATCCGAACGTCAAAACAATCCCGTCCTCGGCAGGCTAGGCATGAAGCAACCCAAGAATGACATGAACGGAAACTATGATGACTTCGAGTGTGTAGATCCAGGTGGGATGGCACAATCCTATCAAGAAAACTGAGCTTTTGCGGATTAAGGAGACAAACAAAGTTTACTGACCTTGATTGCATAATTTTTCCTTTTCAAGAACTTGAGATGATGAAGGACCGGTCCGCAAAGCTTTTACTTGGCGAAGACATGTCCGGTGGAGGGAAAGGCGTATGCACCGCTGTTACAATCTCCAATGCCATCACAAACCTTTACGGTAAATTTTTTATAAGAATTTTGTACTAAAAGGAAAGTACAAATTTTCGAGCAGATATTTGTGCATTGCCTGAGCTGAGACTGAGAGGGCTGGCGTTGTGCAACTGTGCAACCTTCTGCAGCTACCGTATTCGGGCAGAAATTGAGATTAGAGCCTCTGGACCAAGAGAAGAAAGCAATGTGGAAAAGAGAAATGGATCGTCTACTTTCAGTTTGTGATTATAAGGTAGAAGTCGCCACTTCCACACAGGAACTACAAGATGGGACATCGGTTCAGGTGAATGAAATTCCAATCCGAACCTGCCTTCTCTGAAAGATTACGATTTACCCATCTTTTTTCTTCAACACGATTTGGTTCAAGCCCTTCAGGTGATGACAAGCAGACCGAGATCAGACATTTATGTTAATCTCCCCGCATTGCAGAAGCTCGACACGATGCTTTTGGTAAGAATGCGATTCTTTAGGTGATACCAATAGAGCGATTCGTGTCACTCTGTCCACTGACTTAAATTACAGGAAAGAAATTTGTTGACAGGACATATTGGATAGCTTCCAGGAGACGGATTTCTGGTACACAGAAAGGGGTAGCATGTCGTCAAATTCGATCGGTTTGGGGTCGTTTGGGAGAGTTGCTCAGCTGAACGAGGATAAATGGTGGTTGCTGCTTCCGTGTGTGCCTCCTGATGGCCTCTCCGAAGAATCGAGAATGCACCTGAGGCACAAGCATTACTGCGCCAATCAGATTCATAAAGCAGGTATGGCAATCAACAGCAATACTCTTGCCGAGATGGATATCCCGGACGGCTACATGGCTAGTCTTCCAAAAGTTAGTATCTCGTGCTGCCCCGATTACTTTGGTATTCTTTTTCGTGTTCACTGCTGAAGTGATATCGTGTTTAACTCTATATTAATGCCGAAACAATTTTTTATACTTGCAGAATGGCAGAGAGAGCCTTGGAGACACGATTTACCGCTCTATGTGCACAACAGAGGAATTCTCCCCCGATCATCTCCTTGACCGCCTAAGCATAACATCTGAACATGAAGCGCTTGATCTTTGCAAACAGAGTCGAGGCTTCCATGTACACGTGGAGGCGTAAATCATGCATAAGCCATTCAAAATCATCGGGGAACATGGTAAAGGAGTTCATCGCTGACACTGAGCGGAGCGACAAGAATCACACCTTAGCAGAGAGAGCTGAGAGCTTACTCTTCTGCCTGAAGCAAAGCTACCCTGAGCTTTCCCAGACAAGCTTGGACACATGGAAGATTCAACTGAACCAGGTAAAGTGCATCATCATGCCTTACGGAATAAAAGCGGCAAATCATGCTGCATTCTCCTTCGTGTAGATAGTTTACATATCTTATAAGGCGTCATTGACTATGAATCATTTATCTATCGAAAGAAAGAAAGACTAGACCAGATTGCTATATTTGCAGGATGTGGGGCAAGCAATTTTAGAGAGTTACTCCAGAGTTCTTGAAGGTCTAGCATTCAACATTGTTGCTCGGATTGAAGATGTACTCGATGCAGATGGTACTTGACTGTCGAGCAACCTACATCGTTGGTCTGATCGACAGTATACACAGTGGTATACAAAGCTTTGTTGGCACCCATCATCAGTAGAGATGTTTGTGAAGAGTTTGACATCAAGGCCGAGAGCTGGGAATTGTTGCCTTGCCACCCTTTCTACGACTTTCTGCGGAAGGCATAATAATTCTCTTTTTGCCAGTAAATGACGCAGAATAGAAATAAGTTTGAGAAGCTCAGATGAATCACGGAAATCGCAGTGCTGGTGTTCCTGTACGCATCATTATGTTCACCAATCACCTTGTAAAGATACCGTTTAGGAAAATAAACATCCTTACGGAAGCACCTCCTGTTTATAGAATGACACGAGATAATTGCACGGTTTTTACTCTGTAAGGATCATAAACTATTGTCAAAGATATTAGACTGTTGATTTGGGCTCCGTTCGTTTCACGGAAAATAATATTCATGAAAATATTTTTTGAATTTTTCGGCATTCGTTTCGTGAAAAATAAAATAGTCAAGAAAAATATTTTCCACAAATGAAAAAAATATCCTCAAAAGTAGGAAAAATATTTTACATTTTTTTGAAAGGACCAAACATTTTATGTGTTCTTCGTTTACCTTTAAATAACGCGGCCTCTAACAGCGTGCCTCGACCTCGCTTGAAACCAGCAAGCTGACGGTTTTTTACAAAAAAATGTCGGAAATTATTATCATTTTTCAGGAAAATGATTTCCTAGAAAATATTTTTCAAAACGAACAGAGTCTTGATACAAAATGTACAGATCTAGATTTTCCACAAACTAATGTATACTAGTTTTTAAGTTAAAATGAGTATGTCATATGGAATGTGGAAATTCATTTTTTCACTAAGTTTGCATAATGAAATATTAATTGTTCCCGTAAGGGAGAGGAAAACATGATGCCAACATAACATCGGACACTGGCTCCGTTCGTTTCACGGAAAATATAGCATTTCTAAAAAATATTTTTCGATAAATCATTTTCTTAGAAAATACTTTCCGGTATTTGTTTGACCTTGAGCAAGGTCGAGGCACGGTTTTAGAGGTTGTGATATTTAAAGGAAAATAGAAAAGATGAAAATTGTTTTTCACTTAAAAAAATAAAAAAACATTTTCCCCACTTTTAAAGGTATTTTTTTTCATTATTGAAAAATATTTTCCTTGACTATTTTATTTTCCATGAAACAAATGTAGAAAAAATTCGGAAAATATTTTCTTGAAAATTATTTTTCGTAAAACGAACGGAGCCTAAATTCCACAGCATACATTCATATTATGCACTACATGAACTTGTAGACGAAGAAGATCAACCTCAAACTTGAAAGAGGTAAATGGATTTCTTTTCGCACTCTTGGATTACGACATTATTTCATGTCCGTGCTTGCATTTGGATTATCTCTGGGAAAAGGATCACCTACATTGAATTAGTGCGCCTTATCTCGGTCGTTTTCCCTCGAGGCATTCACTAATGAAGAGCTAAAACTCTGACGTTGCCTCCACTTTATCATCAGCAGGAGCGTTTCGCTTCTTTCTCATTCTACATAGCACAAAAGGCAATTGCAATTACCAACTCCCTGAGAGCTGAGTTTTACTATCATCATCATCGCAAGCTTCCCTTATCATAAAATATACATGTTATACAAGATTAATCAGCTAAGAACCATGGCAAATTATAACTCAACAGCTAGATGAATAGGCCTATTCAAGCACTCGACTCATCATTATGCAGAATGTATAAACCAGAACGAGGCTACAGGCCCTAACCACATTAATGGCGACAAATTCCAACCCCCGTACCAGGTTCTTATCAAATCGACCCCCGGTACACTCGTCGGGCGTGGCTTTGGCTTGTTTGCTTCGGTTTAATCAAAGATAAAGAGTAAGAATCAACCTAAAATCTACCCTTTTATGAAGAGATGTTTCCGAACGCTAATCACACATGATACAAAAAAAAAAAAATACAAAGTACTAAAAATCTCGAGCTATATTTTATTTGGTCAACGAGTGCCGAAGGGGCACTTGTAACAAAATGCTATCGAAATAATCTATCATCAAGAGGAAAATGTCAACTGATACTTGCAATGAGGAAAAACCATGAGGCCAGACAGATTATTTCAGTTACTACCACCATCATTTACCACATAAATATCCAGCCTTTCACAGTTTACAGCTTTGAAATCTCCCCCAATGGACAGCTTGATCTAGAACAACTCAACCGACAAGGACCTTGTGACAAAATATTGAGGAGACAAAGCAAGAGGAGGAGATACAACAAGAGATCTACGAGCATGAAGAAGCTCAAAACACTGTTTTGATTTACTCGGCTCTAGAAAAATAAGTGAAACAATTAATCTCTATATATACAACAAGCCTCTGAACTGCACCTGCAAGTGCTCCGTCCAGCCGGGAAGTAATCAAAGGGTTAGTAGAATAAAATCAGTCTCTGAGACCCAATGTGATGGGGGCTGCATGTGCAGATTTCCTCACTTCTTCCATCTTTTACAAGCAAAGCATGCGCCAAAAAATCATTTACCTTTCGACAGCCTCCGCGCGACCGCTGAGGTGCTGGTTTTCCAAGGTAATCTCAACTTAGATCAAGCGAGAAGCCATGCATTCGCAAGATTACCTTCTGAGGGGCTTGCCCTGACTAGATCCATCCCAATAATAGTCCCCTTAAGCTTAATCAGCTGTCGTCATCCACAGCACCAACATACGTGAGATCTGCCCTCCTCACCCTCACGGCCCCCTTCAGCCAGCTGGCAGCTCGAAGATTAGCATTGTCAGCGCCACCTATACCAGCCGTGCTGCTTGAGGATGGGCCCCCGCCTACACCATCTTCAAGGAGTGTCCATGCATCGACTTCTATGTTACAGTCCTGCTGTGGTGCCACCAGCCTGGACTTCCCAGCAGTGGTAGTCGAAGCTCTAGCAGAAGAGACAGGATTCCTCTGCAATGGGTTCAAATTTCCTGACGATGCTCCTGGAAGTGAGATGTTCGATTGCACTGCAGTAAGTGCAGCAACTGGTACAGAAGGGGGTTGGCATGAGACAGAGCACCGGACAGAAGGAAGGAGAAAAGGCATTGCAGCTTGGATTCGCCAACGAATTTTGTCAGGAAGTTGCATATTGTCCAATTCATTCTGCATTAGTTTCAATAAGTGAGACACATCCCAGAACAATTGGTGTTACAGAATTCATTACACAACAAGTAGCAAAGATTTTAAGGGCTCATGAAGCAACATATGCACTCCAAGGAGCAACGAGCCTACCAGCAAATTTTCGGCAGCTTCCTTATCTATTCCAGCAAAGTCCTTGCTATATTCAGGAGCTGACTTTGAGGTGAGCTTTGGCTTCAGCCAACTGGGCTGAGAGCTGCTCAACAACCCATGCAAGACTAGCAGTAATCTATCAAAAAGCGTTTCGCCCAAAAAGTTTGAAGGAGCATTATGACCAGGAGCTTCCACTGGCAACTCTCCCTCTCTTTTGCACGGAGAAGTCTGCAAAGGATGGGTGGCCGAGTCTTCATAATCATAAACAAGTTGATTCCCAAGGAGGCGAAGTATTACAGAGGCAAGCATGTGCCTCATGTTCCGTCCTAATGGCTCCCTGTATGCAATTGGAGTAACTGTTGTTTACCATCATTAAGAAAAAAAGTAAAGAAATACACTCTCACTACAACAACATAACAGAAATATGTAACCACATTTCAATAAAGCACACTCATGAATGTCACCTATCATTCACTAGCCTATTGTTCCTCAATAGCGATAGCGATTGGAGCAAATCGCTAATGCAAAAAGTTTGTAATATTAAACTATGGATGGTGGGTGAAAGCAACTGAATAATTTGAATAGGTACCTCACTGGGCTTGAGCTTTATATGCATATTGATGTCAATTTTTACAAAACATCAAGAATAAGCTTAACCAACTGATTTGACAGGAAGTTGGAGGAAGTATTTGCATTTTTTACTTGTCAATGATGACAGTGAATGTCATTAGTCCAGCATCGCTCAAGAAGCCACTAAGAAAGGTGAATCCTACTCCAGACACAATAATAACAGACAGCCGGAAGATGCAGCCTCAGCTAAATAGTCTTATTACAAAAGAATGAGGCCAAACGATGCCAGAAAATGAAACATATGAGTGCAGAAAGTAGATTTAGGAATTTGGAGTCTGAAAATGTAACTGACAAAAATATATGAGAAGAAAAGTAATGAACACCACTCAATAGCACTATCAACCCATCTATACAAAGCAATAGACATGCATGGTAATATTGGACAAGAAATGTTTTCTAAGCATTGCCGTCAAGGTAAATTACCTGTCTGCACAAATAATGGGAAGCAATCTCAGAAGGAAATGCAACCGCAATGATATGGATGCTCGCAAAGCAGGAGGAGGAGGAGGGGCAGAATCTACTGCTGCTGCAGCTGCCGCTGCTTGCCTTCTGGCCAAACCAGGACTACCACCTTTCATACCCTTCCGGTTACTGCTCTTGTGAGCAGGACCTTCTGTTCCAGAAGCAGCTGTTCCAGTATTCTTACTTGTCACACGAGCAATTAAACTTATATGTTGTTCAATAGCATTCAACTGCTTGATTAAATCACTAGCAAAAGTTTTGCGTGATTCATCAGAACTTTGATCAATACAAGGAAGAACAAGTTCGATAAGAGCCTTTTCAGTCGCAAACTGCTGCATGCTCCTAGCACTATAACCTTCAGCATCAAGCTGCACTTGTATCGACCCTTTACTAAACTTCTTTGGATCCACGCCCTCTTCAACGACTTCTCCTTCCTCAATAGAGGCAACTTCATGCTTCTTCTTATCTAAATTGTTGGCTATGGTAACTGCACCAGAGGTTGACCAACCCCAATGCTTGCAAATCTGGGGCTTGATTGAAAGACCTTTATTCTCAGCAATGTTCATAAGGCGTTGCCTAATTGTCTTCCGTCCAAAAAGAACATCATGACCCTCAAGAAACCACTTTGTGAGCAACAGCATGGAGTCCTGCAATGATCTCCCCAAAAGATGAACCACTTCAGAGAAAAGGGGAGCAGCATCCGGTCTCACAAGTAACCTTGTAAGAATGATCTCGATAAAATTATTCTCATTCTCAGAGACATTAGCTCTTTCAGAGCTAGGAGCAAGAGAGCGTATAGCATCCGCTAAAGTCGTATCATGGCCCTCCAGTTTTTCTATTAAAGCCTGCTCATTTAAAAGAAGCCTCAGCTCCAGCCACTGCCAATGAAATTTGGCAGGTTGCAGCGTATTCAAGACATGAACAATCCTATCCAATAGTTTGGTTTTGTTTTCAGCAAACCGATCTTTCAGGTCCCCATGTCCAGTTATCCGACTCCTATCATCCTGTGTAACAAGAGCAGGTATTCGACAACTAATAATCGCATCAAGAAAGAGCCTAGCACGAAGAGGGCCGAATGCAATTGATTTCAAATGTAAGTCGGTTCCATTCAACTCCAGCATGGATGCAAATTCAGAATCAATTGTATCTGCAGATACTAGATCATACAGACCCACAGAATCTCGCAAACAAACATCCCTGAAAGGAAGGTGTTTTATTGCATCATTCATGGCCACTGATAGGGATTGATACAACTGATGTATGTCCTCACGCACGGCAAGATTCGAATTCAGAATGAAAGGCCTCCACATAAGGAATGCCATTATCGAGTAGGCAGGTGGAAAGACCAGGCCAATGGGGAGTGTCTGTTGCATTCTCGAAAGAGCAACTATAGAGGACTCCCCTAAAAGTTCAACAACTAATCCATCAGAAACTGTTCTGCAGTTCCCAACCAGTAGACGGAACCAATGAACATAAACTTCAATTGGGCTCTCTACTTTGAAAGTCCCAGGTGATCGGATACTACCATTTGAGTTTGATCTTATGCTCCTCATAAACTGAACGACATCAATACCCTCCTTCAGTCTGAAGACAGAGACCATCCTCTCCAGGCTAGTAATCCCTTGAATAACAGCTCCAATGATAAGAGCTGATACAGCAGCAATGACTTTTGTGGCTCTACCAACTACACCAGAAGTACTTGAATTGGAATCATGAGCTTCAGGAGACAACTGATATTGGGTTCGAGATGGCTTCCCAGGATTGAAAACTCCAGCAAGAGCAGAAGATGCTTCTGTCGCAAGAGCTATCTCAAACACTCTGCCCTGACGCTCACCAAGAACTTCCCTCAGCAGGCATAGGCAAGTTATATTGATGCGTAAAATTTGCCTTGCAACATTGAATGAGCTTGTGGAAGACGGAGAGTTTGTATAGCTACCACCTGCAGTAAAATCAGGTATTTTGGCTAGAGTTGGCCCAACACTGCCAACAATAGCGGAAATAGCAGAAGACACCAGCGACGGGTCACCCTCCTGAGCAGCACCTCCAGTTTGCTTCATGCAATCCATGAGCGCCCCAACAATCTGTTCAGATATTTGAAATCCGTCATCCCCTTTCTCCACTGAAGGCCCTTTAGGCACACCAGCAGCAAATACTTTTTTCTCCTTCCCAGAGAAAAAGTGAAGAGCCTCTTCAACACGTCTCTGCACAATGTCTCTCATACTCATTCCGACTCTGGATAGCCTACCAGTACTCATTTTCTGACGGAAAAAATCATCAAGATCATCAACTCCTGTTGGAACCCCAAGAGGTTCAAGTTCTGCAAGGAGCCTTTTGTCACGATTTGCCTTAGGTGTCTTGCGCCACTCCAAAACACTGGTCACATTCCCATACTTCTTCAATAAATATCGAGCATAACCCAATGCTGATGTACCTGACATCCTTCCATTGGAGGTAACATTTGTGGCAACCAGATCCATTGAAGCAGATAAGGCTTGTGGAATAAGATCAGCAGCAATAAGTGTGCTTTCATACCTGACCAGTTCACAAGCAAAAATTGTCAGAACTAATCATTCTGCTACCTACAGATAGGCAAAAAGAGGAAATGGTAAAACATGAGAAGAAAGAAATGATGCCAGTAAGACACTTACAATTGTGCAGCTAAAGATGAGGGAGGTTAATTGGAAATAAAATCAGTGAAAAAATGCTTGTTGTGAAAGGCATAAATCTTTCATTCTCTTCTCTACAATTTGAGAGAAATTATCCATCTGTTTCTCCATCAAACCTGATTAGGTGAGTAAAAACTAGTTCTCAGAATCTTAACTTGATGAAAAAGCTAGTCGACGCGATGGGTTACCATGAAACCAAAAAGAAACACATGAATCCATATAGAGGAAAGATTCATTCATTAACACGGTCTGCATCTGAAGATGTAACAGAAATTTTTAACTGTTAATCTTCCTTAGAGAGAGAAAAAGAAAGCAGTACGGCATGATGCTCATCATGATGAAAAGATAAATTCCACACAAATTTTAGAAGACTGAAATTAAAAAAGAAAAAGAAAAAAGATTCTCAGCCCACATGTAATCAATCAAACAAATGCATCTCCAGACAAAAGAGCAATAAGTTTAGCTATCATACTGCACCTTCTAAGAAAGGATAAAAGAAACGTCTCCCGTACTTCACAGACATGGATTTCTGCCTGCCTTTGCAGCATCTGCACGTTTCTTCCACTGTGAATTGCCAAATTGGATGCACGAAAAGTCTTTGGTAATAACCAAAGGATGAATTTGACTGCTGAAACTAAATCATCAGACACATCTAACAGATACAGTATATTCGATAAGTCATCCTCACTCAGCTTCCATCTCATCGTGCTATGATCATTAAGAGAGGTAAAAGTCCTATTAAACTGCCCAACCTGAGCTGAAGTTTTTTCAGCTTCTTCAATCAGCTGCTTAACTACATCTAACAACCAAAATGTAACAACCCTTCTCTTTGCAATACGCAGCTGCTTTAAAGCTTTTCCAACAGTAATCACATCACATGAATGAGTAGCTCTGGTCCCATCCACTGATTTGGGAATTTCTCCATCAACACCAGTTCCATGATGAGAGCAGCTTGTTCTGCTATCACATACATGACTAGTAGAAGCTCCTTGGCTGCCCTCAATTCTAGCAGCTGCCAACTGAGCAAGACTTTGTGTTTTACGCACAACTTTTTGTCTGCCTCTAGATGCCTGCTTGGATGATTTTAGCGGAGGATCAAGTTTCAATGACTCGGAAGATTTTGGCCCCTTCCTCACCCACCATAAATCCTCATCATCTGAAGGAATTGGAGAGTGCACCTGGATGTATGCACTCCTCTCCTCAGTTAGTTTCTGCTTTTTAACTCTTCTGCATTCTTCACATCCAGGACTGCTATCTGTAAAATCCAACTTATTGCTCATTGAACCAGCAGTTCTCTTAATGCTCCATTCAGACTCATTGGTCCCCATGCATAAGGGGACAGAAATTGAGTTCGGAAACTGCATAAGATTTGAAATTAAAGTATTCACTTCTTCAATGTCAGCTTTCTTCGGAGAAAAAGAGCTGGATGGTGACTCTACCACTTTCCACTGATCAACTGATGTAGGGGACGGACCGCTCCTAAAATAATGCTTCTTCTTGTGAGTTGAAATATATGCATCGTCTAAATTTCTGCGCTCACCACAGAGCTCTTGAAGCACTAGGCGTCGTTCACTTAAATAAACATGCATAGTCTCCAGAAACTGTCTCCCATCAGCTATTCTCGCCTCTTCCAGAGCATCATGAATCAAGATTCCTGGAAGCTGCTTCAAGACACGATAATGTCGCATTTGTCTATCCCTGTCAGCAAGATGTCCGCTCGAGCCCATAATTCCACTGATAAGTAGCTGTCGAACATAGGCAGGTGGGTCGAAGATGCCACAACGTGTGAGTTCCACTATCAGCAGTTGAAGACGCTCAAAACCTTCTCCTTTAGGCAGCTCATGTTGATCAATCCAGCACACCAGTATATCATGCAAAGGACCAGGACTGTCAGAGCCACCAGAGAAGCTTATATTTTTCTTATCCACATTTTCTATATTTTTGCCATTTTCCAGTATGTTTACCATGGGAGTCCTCCCAAAGTTATTCTCCTGGCTTAGACCTTTATGACTAGTGACACCACCAACATTGTCATTCCTTCGTCGCGATGGGTTATCTAGATCTTTTTTTTTCAGCTTCAAAAACAAAACTGCAACATACACTTGAGAAAAGTCTTTTCTACCAGAGAACTTCACATCAGCCAGAGGAGCAGTGCGAGAATTCCTAAAATCGCATGTAGCCCATTCACATAGAAAGAATACAGAGTAAATGAATGACAACTTCAGGCTCCCAATCCACTTCAAAGATGACCTTAAGCATGGACTAACTTCAGCAATCCAGCCTCCATCAACAGCCTCTTCACAAACATCTTCAAAAAGGAACTTATAAGTTCCCTTCAGGTCACCATGCACAAGAGCTTTATCCATGACTTGAACAGCTCTAGCATAACCACAAGAAGGGTTACCAGAACTAACAACCTTGGCCAGTTTGTCAGCATGTCTTTGTATAGATGAAACAACATGCCCAAATGACACAGCCTGGTAAAAGGCATCAAAACCTTTTCTTCTGAAAAAACAGGCTACTTCTGCAGGACCCATTTCCATCTTTCCTATATCTTCAGATGCCTTGGATAAATAACCCCCATCATTCACCGTGTAAGAAACAACATTAGGAGGTAATGGAAAGCAATCCAAAGCAACAAACGTGTCAGGAACAGCAAGTATCAAATATCGAAGCATCTCAACTACTGCAGAGCAGGTGTACTCCCGCCGTGAGTTATCAACTAAATCAGATCCACCTGGAGAAGGTTCGCAGATAAAACGAACAGCCACTCCAACAAGGGTTCGTACATACCCCTGAGACAGAACAATAGCCTCAATGACAGCATATATGATAGGCAGGACCAATTGTAAAGTCTCGAACAACTCCTTTTCCTGAAAAGGCACAAAGATAACCTATGAGCTTGAACAACGAAATCGGTCCATAGGTCAAAAAGATGAGCATAGAGGCAGAAAAGAAAAGAAAGACAAGGGCAGACCTGTAGTTGACTAAGAACCCAATCAATAATAGGAGAAGGAAGAACCAGCCCTTCTGTGTGGTGCCACTGCAACAGTCGCACCATATACCACCACTTAAAATGTAAGGAGGGCTCGTCTCCATCGAGAGTGGAGGATGCTGCTTCACCTTTTTGTTGTGTTGGCCCAGCATAAAGCATCTGTGGAGATCGTTCTCTAAGGTGAGAATTCGAATTGTAATTATTTCTGCGAAATTCATCCAAGAGGTTCTGCAAGTAATCAATAACATCCTTTGTCCACAGCTCTGCACGTGATAAATGACTTCTGTCGGGAGCTCCAGAAGAAATGGCAGCAGAGCCTGGGCGGACCTGCATATTATATGATTGTACGAAAATATATATCATGCGTTTGAGATAAGCATAAGTAGCAGTAGGGTACATGTGTCCTGTACCTGATTAAGGTAAGTTACTTTGATGAACCAAGTAGCTCTCAGAATAGGCACATTATTCTTGATGAGAACTTCTACAAGAGATTTCTTTCTATAACCATGAGGAACATGCTCACCCAAAGAACGCAGTCTTTTGTGAGGTTGTGACAAAGCCTGAAATGAAAGACAGCAATAAATGTCAGATTTGTCATAAAATCTCATCTGGAAGTTCTTCAGGCAAACTCAGCTTAGGCATCCCGCTCTGTATGTTAACATATCTATGAGATCTGATATATGATTTATATTTCATCTGCAACAATACCACTTTCAAATATTGACCTGCTCATTCAGCTAGATTAAACAGGAACTGCTGAAATAGGGATGAATTAAGGACCGCATTATGAAGGCAAAATTTCCTTGGAAATCAAAGTACATCAATCTTTGTCACCACTTTCCAGTAATTTCCATTTCAGGTGTCACTAAAATTCACTTGATGTTTATCATTCAGATCCAATCTCAACGTGGAAGTATGTTTTTAATCGACCCTTAAGCTTATCAGGTAAGATGACCACTCCTCCTCTGAATAAGCATATTTTTACCATGCGTACACATTCTGATTCGGGTTAACTAGAAAGAGGAACCTAGATGGATGACTGCAGTTGAGAGACCTTTTCCATGTCAAGTAATCAAATATTGTATTAATAGCTAGTACATATCTTGTTAATTACTAAATTCTATCTTCCTGAGGACCAGATTGAACAATTATAAGAACGCATATATCAACATTCCCAGCACCCCTCAGTGACCTGCTGAGTGACTCAAATTCAATCAACTTCGAGTAAATACACCACAATGACAGCCACTAGCTTCTGTAGGACAGCATCATGCCTCTAAACATTTTAATAGTAACAGAATCCCGAAATTCAATTAACTCTAGCCATGGTTCAGAAGAAGAATAAAGATACAGATTTGTTATTATGTCACGGAGATATCTAACAGTTTTATTCCTCCATGCTCGTTATCAATTGTAAGAAACAATCAGTTAGAGATTTGCAGTTTCAGCACATTTGAGTATCCACTGTCCAAAATAAATGAAGCAATTGCTGCAAGCACCCCGGCAAAAGTGCCTTTTACTTTTGACATGGTGCCCACCAAAGTTTTTAATCTCTGCTTAAATCTTGTTAAACACGGGCGACAGAAGAAGGGCTCAACATCATGAGCTGAATATGAAGCACTTGCACATATTCAGGAGATAATATAGTAGGAAGCATACCTCAATCCATCTTTTCCTGAAGTCTTCACCGCATGGCCTTTGTTCAGGAAAAGCAGCAGTCTTACTCAATAAGGAACCAGACAGAGGTACACCATATACTTGACCAGCCTATCACAAAGAGGTTTAAAGTACAGAATTTAAGCACCACCTTGCATTGCAATAAAAAAAGGCTCCTCAAAGAGCCAATGACTAGAACTAAAGCCGTCTATCATGCAAAAGTTTTAAGAAATTCTGCTTAGATATTGCTGGTTGCCAGATAAAATCCAGTACCAGTAAGAAGAAACAGGGAAACAAATACCTTCCTCTTCTGAGCTCGAGACTCATTAATAGCCCTTAATCGTTTTCTTATTGCCTAAAAGAATTGCACCAAACAACCAACTGATCAGATCCAGTCAAAGATGCCATCACCATATGTGGATACT
The DNA here is from genome assembly GCA_030064385.1 of Melaleuca quinquenervia. Lineage (NCBI taxonomy): Eukaryota > Viridiplantae > Streptophyta > Magnoliopsida > Myrtales > Myrtaceae > Melaleuca > Melaleuca quinquenervia. Next base: position 800,746 of record CM057722.1, on the reverse strand, counting down.
TCACAGAAGAAAAAATAAATTAGACAAAGCTGATCACAGCCTAGAAAGATAAAGAGGTTAACCTCCTTGCACTTCAGAACAATAGGCTTTCCAAATGCCTGAACTTGAGTTAGTGAAATTTCTCTGGCTTCCTGTCATAATCAAATTAATAATGAACTTATCTGTCACAAAATCACAATACTAAGCTGCTTGATTACAGTAACTCCAAAACCAATATAAAATGACTATTATGGCTCTTCTACTATGGATCAAGAGATAAAACAAGTTATTTCAGTTCTATTTTATGCTACGACAGGTCATCAGAATCTTCAATTAGAGTTCAATTAAAAAGCATGCTGCAACTTAAATCTGGAGCATAAGAAAAGATGAAACCATAAAATAGAAAAAGCACAAATTGCTCTTCCAAACCACTGTCAGGTACTATTTTAGTTACAAGACTGAGATGGGTTATCTTCCATATTTAGGAGGACAAATCACTATAAAGTACTCAGTCAAGAGAAACAACTTATAGAGAGCTCGATAGCCCAATATATAGGCATGTGAGATAACGAGCAGATTAAGTGCCCAGCCAACTTTTAGTAAATTACTGAGGGAAAACTAGCAAGCGCAAGACAAGAGAAGAAATTGAGAGTTTGTACAAATACTACACGGGAATTGCTTTATCTAGACTTAAATAAAAGGTAAAAGTTTTGATTTCAGAAGATACCTCAAGTCCTTCAACTGTTTCCTTATATCCAGACTGAACATACTCCTTTGTGAGGGTCTCCTCAGGGCAATCAGTAGTCTGAGGATGGTAATCGGGAGGACCAAGTCTGTCATCGTAACGCAACAAAACAAGACACAGCAACATAAGCTAAAACAAGAGGAAAAAGAAGTCGTAAAAGCTGTAAAATGACCAACAAACAGTACCAACCCAAGTACCTGACCAAATCTAATTCTGCTGTAAATTTCAACTGAGAAACAAAATCTATTTAACCACACTGAGGTGCTAATTGAAATCAATGACAGGAACAACTTCCTGCTCAGACCATTATCAAAGGAACAACAAAGGCATCCTACTTCATCACAACAATTACCTGCAGTTCAGAGCTTCTTTTTCACACTTCAATTTGTAAGGTGAGAGTTGATAATGCCGCCTGTGTAATCGAGATCGTATTTAAAGTTCCAGAGAAAGAGGAAAAAGCTCTCAGCAGATAAGAAATAACAATGAAAAGTTAACAAAGTGATTCTTCAAAAAAAAAAAACCTAGTCTCAACAATATCAAGGTCCTTTGTAAACAAAAGGATGATGGAATGAGCTTCGATAGGTTTTCAGAAAGCTAAATACTGGAGAACAATTCACATAATTTCTTTTCTTGTCACATGCTCAGGTCAAGGAAATTGTAAAAACAAGATGACATAATTGGCAAAAGTTTGTACCATATTACTGTACAAAATACTGAAGGGAATAGTGTCACATGAAATCATATGTACCAATACAACAAAAGCTTTGTTCTCGGTAAATCATATGAGCCTAGTGAATAATAATAATAATATTTACCTTAAAGGAAAGTTAGAAGCTAAAGCAGGCGATTCAGCACGAGCAGTATCTCTAGATGATGGCCCGCCAATGCTACTGTTATTTACTGCACTACTGCAGTTGGCAACATGATACCTTTGCATCTCTCCCAACTACCATCAGCATACTGCCCCTAGCATAGATCACAGCAAGGTTTGAACTGCAACTAAAGACATCCTTGCCCAAGTCAGCAAAGTAAGTAGTAGAAAGAATCTCATTAAAAATTAAACCAAAGGGTGCTCATAAATATTCGTAAAACCCGATGCCAAATGATGAGCATGCCGGAGTCTTTAGCTTTGTCTGTTCTAGCAACGATTTCAAAGGACTTCTTGTTAATTGGAGAACTTAAGTATCCTAGGTATTTTTATGTTTAATCATGTCCTTAAAGAACTACGCCTTTGATCAGAACTTCATGATGTTGGACAGAGGAGTACGCACAAAGATCTAAAAGACACAATGATGGGTAGAAACAAAACCATAGCATAGAATAGTTCTCGGTTCATCAGTTCTATTAAGATCAGACTTAGTCATAGTGCAGCATATCTAATATCTGTGATGGAAAAACCATATTACACGACTCTACAAATAATCACTCAATTTGAAGTCCCATAAACAGTAGATAGCAAGGATGTCAAAAATCACAGTGCAAAAAAGAAAAAGAATGTCAAAACTTACAGTGCATGAAAAATAATACATGAAATAGGTTTACAAAGCTCTAATAATGGTATTATTAAATCACATGTGAAAGAAATATGGAGGGGATTATGAGTTATCAGTACAAAATCAGCCACGTCATAGCAAAAAAGCCACCAATATAACAGCAGGACTTTGCAATTTTGACAATAAATGCCATTTCCCTTGACTTCCGTCCTACCCTTCAAGTTCCCTCAAAATGCAGTTGGCTCAATTCTTCTACGGTTTACCTTCTAGGGAGCATAGCAGAGATCACTTCTCTCGTGTGTTAAACAACACTGTGACTGGAATAGTATAAGAAATGTACTGATCAGCTGACCAAATAATTTTGTATTTTCTACTCCTAAGTAAAACCATGACCATACCATTTGACAAAACCCATTGTAGAAGCTATCATAAGCAGTACACTTGTCATGTTTACAGCTATATTCTGAGAGACTCATGCTTAGGCTACTTATGCTTGAGCAGGCTCCTTGATGCCATATATGGAAACAACACGTATTCATCATAAGCCGCTTTCTATTATTATACCTAGAACTCCTCAGTAACCACTCTACCGATATCCAAACCGCAGAAAAACAACAAGTTTCACTAATAGAAAGCATAATCACAACACCCTATCCCAAGGCCTGCTACATTCACATTTGCACCCAATGCGCTTCACTAAAATTTCCTCCTCAGAAGAACCACAGCTTCCATGACCGAAGAGTGATCATGATCCGCACCACCAGCTCGGCTATCAAACCTCGCCCTCCAAACAAGAGCTAGAAACCAGCTAAAAATAAGCTGAAATACTAGAAACGAAAAAGAGCAAATGAACGCCAACACTATGCTCAGTCAGCATCACACTCCAAACCGCCAAATTACACTGAATCAAGCTACATACAGAAGCCAACTTCAAAATCCGCAGCCTCCGCACATGCGCCTCTCCTTGGCGCCGAAGAAGTCAAATCTGACTCCCCCGGCAGCTACAGACGAGCTAGGGTTTGCGTCGAAACTCGATTCGAAAGCTCAAGCGCAGCACGACGGATCGGAATCCCCAGCAGCAAGTAGAAGCTAGGGTTTCGATGGCAATTCCGTAAAAAGAACCAAAATAAAAACCACAAACAACCGGACTCCTCAAAACGAGAAACCCGGCGGGGGGCGAGGGGGATAAATCAGATGCAGAGGAGGGAGAAAGAAGCGTACCTTTACCTAAGACGAGAGATTCGAAGAGCGAGAAACAGAGCAGCAATCTAAAGAGAAAGATACATAGAGAGAGAGATAGAGAGAGAGAGCGACGAGGAAGAATATGAAGAAGAAGAAGTCTTGGGGTTTGAAAGTCGCAAAAGCTTTCCTTTTTCTTTAATTTTTTTCTCGCGTGTTTTTTTCTGCTGATGATGGCGATGATCCTCTGTTGCTTCCCTAAGAGAAGGCGATCTAGCGAAAATAATAATGATGATAAATATTTTAAAATGGCAACACTTTTATTTTATTTATTTATGGGTTCGTATATATCTGGCGTGAATTTCCAGATTTGTATCCGCGGAGGAGCGCGGAACTACCAAGTTCGGATTTCGCAGTCTGACGTGGGGCGAGGGCAAAATGGTAAAAGCGACAGACGCCAACCCCCCTCCGAGCGGTTGCCCTCCTACCGCAGATGCTTTGAAAGGCTGGTCAGGCTTTGAGTCCGACGGGGTTACGGCGGGGCGGCCTCCGTCGGCCGTCGAGCTCAAATTTCCAGCGTCGCAATGACGGAATCACCATTTCCGAAAGAATCAGACCAAATCAATGGAATCCATATTGGTTCAACTAAACATAAAGTATGGCTCTAGGATTGGTGTTTCAGTTGGAATTCCGAAATCTGGATTCTATATGGGACAATTCAATTATTCTATACAGCGGTCTACATCGATTTTTCGATATAATTATGAAGACACCATATAGAATGCGGTGAACTTGATGGTTCATTAATGATATGTCTAGCATTTGCATATCTCAAGCTCTCTGACTCATTAACCTCGAAGGAGAAAAACTTGTCGCAATCCTGATAGCTTTTACTTTCTTAACTAACAAAAAAGGCTAGCGTAATGGAAAGGGGAAAATTCGAAAACACGCATACTAAAATCATCAATGACCTTCTTTGAGCTAGAGGTCATTTATTTCTCGATCATTTATGTTGTCATAAAGCATTTCAAGTATTTAAGGATGTCAAAAACGTCGAGTTACGTAAATTTCTATATATATGTTTGACACTCGAGAGGCCAAGAAATATTGTTTGAATTGATGAATTACTGTAATAAATTGCAATTAGTGATGAAAAAAGATAACTTGAAGTCTCGAGATTACATTAATACATGACGTGTTCATTTTTTTTTATAAAGCGTATGTTTGTCATCTCAGCTTTTGCTTGCCTCTTCTTTATGTACATTTTTGTTGCATGTAGCATCAAGGAACTCAGTTTCTGACTCGATCGCCACGGCTACTGCAATTTTGCTGATAGGGATGGCGGCATCCGCCGTCGCCATGATCGCGGACAGACATAGCGGCCGCTCGGCCGCTATCAGCCTTTATTGAAAATCCCCGTTCCTTGGACAAAGTACTCTCAAAGGGACTTCAAATCTTTCTCTGGAGTCGGCCTTAGAGCGAAGTTCCATGTAAAATGAGACTTGGACCTGCAAGTGTCCCTTGAAGGAAAATCATATGCCAGTCAGCAAGCTAAAAGGGAAAAAACAAAGAAGGGCCGCGGATATGCTGAGTGCGGCCTAGCTGCCAGATATCCGAGTGATGCTGGTGGCAACGCTGAGTCTATGACGAGTCGAAGAGCAGAACGAGCTCTGCAGAGACAGAATAATCACTTTACCAGGCAAGGGAAAACATTGTATATTTTGCCAATCAGACAATGGTTTGCAACAGCCATGTCAACTCGCCAGCAAGAGCATTCATCGACGATCAATCAACGACGTTTTAGTTTGCAGAGATCGAAGTGCGATATGGGATGTTTTAGTTCCGCAGACCACTGGAAGACAGGTCCACTTATTCGATGATTTTCCCATGAGTAAGCCAAGTTTGGCTCGATGCCGTGGCTAGTCCCGAATGCAAATCTTGATTTTTCTTGTTTTAATGTGTCATGTTGTGCATGCTACTTTGTTGTTAATTGGAGAAACAATGGCCCTGTCGGTTGTCAATGGAGAATTGGTGAGGCAAATTGACTTTTGGCTGGCTGAAAGTCTGAAGTGAAAATGAATTTTTCCCTCTATTGCCTGTCAACTTCTGTGGGAAAAGATAGTGCAGTAGAAGAAGAGAGAAGAAAAGTGAAAAAGTTTGCTTCTGTGCGATAATGACATACACTGTCGGAATCGCTTTCCCAGATGGCAGACTGATTGGCCATCTCTCTCTCTCTCTCTCTCTCTCTCTCTCTCATGATTGTCTTGAACTTAAATCTTAAACTCTTCAAGTTACTTCTGAGACTTCCCAGAATGTCCCGATTCCTTGGCTATTGAAAGTCCATCACCGGCTATTGGGGGATATATCGAGGTTAGATTTTGTAAGCAAAATTAATCGCATGTGATGGATTCGATCCGGTGGACGTAAGGTCCAAGCCAGAAAATCCCCTTCCTGGGGCCTAGCAAAGTGTGGGTGAACAAGAGTTGTGCACTAAAGAGAGTATAATGATAACAACTTGCACTAGCATTTGTTTTCAGCAACTCCTGCTGTTTCCTTTGATATTTACAACTACAGGGTCTAAAAACTGCAGGACTCCATCTTAACCAATGCAGAAGAGAAAAAGCAGACAAACTGACAGCAGAGAAACAAAGTCATATGGACAAGCTGTAACAGAAGAATGCCCTCTCGGCCTCAAATAACACCCTGAATGCCTCGTGTGCAGGGATCAGCAGGTAGATACATGACCAAATGTCACATTAGCGGGAATGCAGTTACCATCACAACCAGTGAGCCTAATTTCTGTGGAAGGACACGACAGAAGAACACCATCTGCTCATATTGTTATGAGCAAGTGTTCATGTGTCCATTTTTATATGACCCAGCAAAACCAATTGGAGGGCATTCGCTCTCCGAACTCTCATTCACACAGCTTGACATGACCTCATCCATCAATTCTGCAATAATAGCTTCACTCATTTCAACGCCAATATTTTCCATGTCAAAGCGCAGGTCCATCCAAGTTCCAGTTTTACTCATGTCCTTCTGGACAATCTGTTCCAAAGATCGCGGCAGAGGAAGAGGGAGGAGATGCCAATGAACTCCCCTGCATACTTCTAGGATGGCATATTTCACGTTTGGGATTGGCCTAGTTCTCCGTTTTACAAAAGACAAGAAGGGATAACAGCTGTCATAACATTCAAAAACCTCCAAGAGAACCTCATTGATGCAATCGAAGAGAAGCTTCTGATCATAATGTAGGTGGTCACCAAAGAAATCGACCTTGTCCAAGATAGACAGCTCAATTAACTGGTCTGAAGTTTGTGACTTCAAGTAGAGATCATCACAGTCCAGGTCAGAGGCCTCTAGTACTTTCTTTACGTATTCAGAAACCAATTCCTTATCCTCCTCAAAATTTCTTAAACAGATCTCCTCATCTGTGGTTGAAAAGTCATCTTCAAATTCAACTTGCAGAGATTGTGTTGAGAGCTCAACTGAGAAGCATTAGAAGTTTCAAATTAGATGAAGAAGTTTTGCTCATAACATACCAATCACATCAGAAACTGTAACCTCAATAATCTGCTGGCTTACCAGGAGCAGGACTAATGTCATCCTCTATGAATAATGGCTCCAGAACAGATACGGGACTAGGTCGGTCCGATCTATCAACAACTTCTAGATCTTCAACTTTTTCTATAGTTAAAGCACTTGGAGGAGATGAAAACAAAGAAAGTCGCTGCTGCTCCATGCCATAAGATTTCTGGAGAAAACAAGATAATTGCATAGAGAATGATGAGGCAGAATCAATCCAGCACAAAAGCATATCAACTGAGTTTGTGATGTGATTCCAATTTTAATTCAGATGGATATCTCTTCCTTTTGTTTCTCCCCAAGGAAGAATATATCCCCAGTGAGTTGAAAAGAATGGAGTGATAGCTATCCAAAATTCAGTTGCTGTGGCAGAATGTGATCCCCCACACTTGAATCTCAATCGATTGATAAATACTCTAGTGTGAAGATGTCAACACTACAAACGTGATGCAACAGTGTGGCATACGCTTCACTGAGGTGACGATATTAGATCTTTTTTATCAATTTGATTACTCAATAAAACTGAAATGCAATCAATGTGATATATCCAGCGTGTGACACAGGCCAGCAGCATTAGTTTACCTTCGTCATGGGATTGGGACATTCATCTTCAGGTATAGACTCAACAGATATGCTGAGTGATTTGACTGGTTCTGAAGGAGGACCACAGATGTCGCAATCTCCCTGGATTACCAGTCTAGTAGCTCCAGAAATATCTGCATTATTTGCTTAGAGTACATAATTCTGGAAAACTTACCCCAATAACAAATACTACTTTTCCTGGGAACAATTTGTTCTAAAAGGGATTGTACCTTCAGAAATCATCTCCTCTCTAGTCACAGCATCAGTGGTTTCTACTTTATCACTTGAAAGAACCACCCGTGGAATATTTAGGTCAGTCTCCAGAGTTTGAGCGCTTCTAGTGAAACTCTTGGAAATGCTTGACTCTGTATTTCCGTGTGTCGAACTATGCGGATGGTTTCGGATGCCGTGCTTTGAATCCCTTTGAGCACTTACAATCGGAAAACAGTTTAACTCAGGATTGGAGAGGATTCTCCCTAGGGTTTCTGGACACTGACTGCTCAAAAAAACTGCATCTGCATCCCCATGGTTGAACATCTCAAAGAGATGCTTCGTGGCCTCAACATAAACAGTTGATAACCTATGCTCATGATCATCAGCAGATTCACTTTTAGTGCTCGCTTGAATATCTCCCGGTTTATCATTGCTCCTTTCTCTCTTGACTCCAGCAAGCCCGACATAGAGGTGATCTTTACTTGCAGAACATTTTCCTCCATTTTCCTCAACACTTTCCAAGATTTGCTGCCCCCCTCGGTGCGGTTTCTTGGAACCATGTACAATACTTCCCAGATGCTCCTTCACAACCATATTCTTCAACTTTCTCTTCATATCACTAATGAAATAGTGGGCACTTGCTCTTGTGCTCTGCCTCTTGGCGGCGTACAGGATTTGAGGTGATGAGCATGGGTTGCACTGCCTTTCGAGTTGCAGTGGATCCATCATCCCAGGCTTCAAGATGACGATCCTGTTAGAAACTGGAGATTTCTCATTCCTAAACTTGTCAAGCTGTTCATGATGAGGAGAGTCTTCGTACTGCATCAATGCATCTTCCTCTTCTGATAAGTTAAGTTCCCCAAGTGACTCCAGATGAGAATCTTGCAAGCTCTGAACATACTGCATTACTGTCTTGTTTGGATCTTGTGGAAGATCTAAAAGCGAAAACTCGGCTGAAGTCAGAAATTGGAGCATCTTAAGATCTGCAGAGCACTGAGTATTTCCACAATCTTTGAGATGCTTCACACTTGTAAGCTGTTTATTAAGAAACTCATTTGTCAATTTGAACAGTTTTTCCTTGACGTCTGAATGCTCTGGATTTAGCTGCACACTAACTTGACCATAGCAATCACACTTTTTGCAACCACTACTTTTTTGACTAATCAGCTGGCAGAGATACTCCACCATTTCATTTTCGTTGTGATTAGCTGCTAACAGTTGATACATGTTCTGATCACAGGAGCACTTAAGTTCTGAGCCTTCAGTGGGCCCAAAATCATCCCCGTCCAAATCACAGCTTTTGTTCGAACTTCTCTTACTTCTTTTATGGTTCTTTTTCCTTTGACTCTCCTGTTCTAAACTAGATCTTTCGTGCTCAATTCCAGTTTTACTCACTCCTGTCTTCACATCCTCAGTGACCATTTCTTTTTCTATGAGTGTTTTCACAGTAGTCTTTTCAGCTTCACCAGTCATTTCCATTCTTTTTTTGCAATCCTGGAAAGTTCATCAGCCAGTCATGAATAAATTACTAATTATCAATAGAAGGTCATCTGAGCTACAGCAGTATGGGAATATTGCAGATATTATCTTCGAAACTATTCTGACTATGCTTACCAGTATGCCTTTCAGATCTTCATTGCAACTCTTTAACAATTTAAGTTTATTACTCAGGTTTGCATCCCCTGTAGAAGGAAGAAAGTACAATTCAGGATATGAGCACTCAGCTCCATCATGAAGCTAGTCTGTATGAGTTCATTAAGAGGAGACAATTGCATAACTTTCTGTACACATGCAACATTCTGCTGAAGAAAATTGAGAAAGGAAAAATAACGCATAGCAAATGAGTATTAGAAAAGTCTTTAGTTTTGTCACAAGTAAATTCAGGACAAAGAGCTAATATCTTGCCACACTGAAGAAATATTGAATGCTATAAAAGAAATGCTCACCAGCAACTAGGCGATTTTGCCTCCTTGGATCTGTTAGCAGCTTCCTAGATGAACGAAAATCCAATATTTTTATCAGATTCCACATACAGCTTGTCTGATTTTTCTCACGCTGCATGGGCCGCCTTTGCGACTTCTTTGCCATCACAAACTGTTAGAATTGCTCAGGATATTAATTGCTGTACAAGGAAGATGCGGCGCTTAAGGGCAATTTGCACATGGCAATCAATGTCTATGAGCTAAAGGCAAAGAATGGACGTGTCAAACTACACTGAAGCAAAATCACAAGAACAGGTCGATGACTCAATCACAATATCATCAAATTTGGTCACAGCAAAATAGATGTCTAAAATACTTTTGGAATCTTTGAGACAACATGCTTTAGATAGATAAACATCCTGAATTAATCGATTGACAATGCAGGAATTCGCAGCACAGAAACCTAAATTTCCGGCAACTCTTTTGATGACAATTTTTCCCACTCAGCAGCAACAACGTGTCGCAGAACTAAAGCTGTGGCTCGTAATTCAGGCGAGTAAAACGAACAGTTTAATTAACAAAAGAGATGGGCTTCGAGCAAATTACTACGACAGGGAAAAGAAAAACTCCTTTCTTCTGATAAGTGTCATCACCATCCATGCAGATTGATTTGACGATGGAAAAGATACGACGGAAAGCATTGAATGACTTACCTCCCAACTCATATTGCCTTGATTAATCGGATGAAATCAAATAGAGCAAAAGGATGATTCTCGAGAGATAATGCAGTGAAGACTTACTCCGGCTGTTCAGTCTCTCAAATGGGTAAAGCTCAAGATTGACTCTTTTTGTAGAAGAAGCAGTCAACGTCTTGCCTTTCTTCACTCCTGAGCCTCAACCAGCGCCCAGTGCTTGCTTCAAGTCTCGATCACTTCACGGGTAATTCTGATCTTCCCTTCAAAGAAACACAGAGTCAGAAAAAAAGGAGGGCCCCCCCAAATTCTGCAGAAAGTTATACACGCCGTGCAAATTACAACTTTCGAAGTGAGGGGAAAAAAGGAAAAAAAAAAAATCTCTCCGGTTCACCATGCAGACCCAAAAAGAGAGCGAAGAAGTTTCAGCTGCTCGGTTGATTGATGGACAGAGTCTGCCGCATCAAGTGAAGAGCCAAGAATCTTACCAGACCAAGAGCTCTTCGAGGCAACGTTCCTCGAGTGTGTCCGAGCTCCAAAGCTGGAGAACTCCTGCGAATACCGAGAGCTGACACTCCCCCTGAAAAAACGTCGGATCATGGTTTCCTTATGAGCGGAGGAATCTTGGGACAGCCACACGAGGGGAGACTTGATGCTCCTCCCAAATCTGACTCTTGAGTTCGCTCAGCCTGACAATCTCCATACGCCAGAATGAGAGAGACAGAGAGAGAGAGAGAGAGAGAGTCGAGCTCTTCGCATGCGATGTTGCCGTTGGGTGATGCGAGCAGAGAAGAGGAGTACGTGATGGTTGGGGTAGCGTAAGTGGGCCCCCCCATTGATCTCATTTTTACTTTTCCTTTCTTGGTTTTTTCTTCTCCCTCCATGGTAAAACTAAGACACTAAAATCGATCTTTCTGTCTTCCCCCATGTTACTTAAAGGAAGCGTCCCCCGGTTTCCAATTATTTAACTTTAATTAATCCACTTTAGATACCGCAAAGTCATTCATTCACACACACTGATTAATTATCGAAGCACGGATATTGGCGATGCGCATGATTGATAGAGAACAAGTAAGTACAATCATTCCGATCTCGTTCTTTCGATGACTCGAGCGAGAATTGAAAAGATTTTAGTTGAGAATATTTGTATCCGAAGAGAATAGTCTACTTTTGATGTCCGTGATGCAGATCCTTTTAAGAACGATCATGTATCGCTAGCTTCTCATCATGTTATTGATACTCAAGGACATAGAAAAGGCATGTGGTAAAATGAAGAGCTTTGGGGAAATTGCTCCACAATTATTCATCCAGGAACATTGACACATCAATCTTGGGATGAGCTAAATTTTGTTTCCAAGGGTTGCTGGGTTCTCAACCCTTCTCATCGTAAACGTGAAGTGAAAATATGAAATTACTCAATTCTTTTTTCCTGTACATGAAAGAACAGAAAGTGGTGTTCTTATTGGTCGCTTTACCTCCGTACTTATGTAGTACCTAAATACAGAAAAGGTTCGATTTTGACCATGCTCTCCTTCGGGTCCTAAGACTAGTAGTTAATAAGTTGTTCACGATAGGAAATTTTCTTATTATAAGGTGATTGAGAGAACACCAACTAAAACGATATAAAAGAAAGAAAGCAAAAGCTTCGAAAGTCAACACCATCCGGTATCGTCATGCCTCTTGTCATTTCCACGGCAAAATAAAAATGGTCCTTCGAGATCGACGTGCACGTCGCCGGATTTCACGAAATAGAAAACCCCGTGAAAGAAAGCGAAACCGATAGGTTCCAACTCTCGATTCGCCGGAAGTAATGCTAAATCCGGACGGATAACTCTCTTCGTTGGTTATTATGGCGAGTTAGGACATCAATTCAATGGTCTCACCAGAAACTATTCCACCCTATTTGACTGGCTCCTCTTGGTGTTTGACAATTTAATTGTCCTGCTCCTTACTTTATGTCTCATTGAATATTCCCACTTATCTATTGGTGGTAACTAGTCAGATGCCTTGGAGACATAAATGAGACCCTAACACCCCCCGAATTTACTGTTCCCTAGCTCCGGGACACCAGTTGAATATGCCCCGACATCTCCAATTTCGACAAAATTCCACCCCGTCGATGAACAGGATCGGTTAATAAATAGATGAATGAAACGGGGGGAGGCACTGAAGTTTGCCATTCTTTTAACCCTTCTGTAATTTTCTGATGCGTGAAATCTTGGGATTCTAAATGCACGTGAGGAGTAGTTGGGCCTAAACCCCGTTCGATTGCGGCCCCCACTGCACTTGGGCCCACCCTCTATTTTACTGTTGGGCAAAAGCCGCCACAGATACTAAATAATGCCTAAACAAAAATTCTCAAATTTATACGCGTGTGATTCATTTATCATCCGTCACAATTATATTAATAAAAATTTGTAAAAGTTGGTGAAGTTGTTTTGAATGAAAAAGTTATCTAAAGGAATCTTGACAGAAGGTAAACATGCCATATAAATACAAGTTTGAGTTTTTATGTCATAAGAAAAGTTTAGGGTCAATAGATGATAATACGCCTAATTAAGTATTTTGAATGTCACAAAAAGATCAAAGTAAATGTATCACAGTGTGTATAATTTGATTTTTTTTATGGCTTTTTCCCTTTACTACTTTACAAGCTCCTATCATAATTTCTCACACTATAAGAAAAAAATTGGAATTACTAACGTATATGTATTTTTAATCATAGGAACACCCGACTCTTTGAGTACTCGTTCGATCTCCATAGAACGTGACAATCCTTTGTCCGCATGAATTGGATAATTATTGGAGGGGCACGGTCATGTACTCCTTTAATGGCCCTAGTGGAATGTTCAATGTACATGGAGCAACGAAAAACGATGATGGGTATGCTTATTATCCGAGCAACCTCTTAGGGTTTTTCATGTACTTATTGCGCAATGGAACCATGATCGAGCTTAATCTGTATCGGTATGATGCACATTACGAGCATTAGACAAAGAGGCTCCGGCCTATGAGAGAACGGGTCAAGGGTTATCTCTTGATTTTTTTTTCTTTTCTTGGGGACCACACACGAGAGAAAACCAATGGAGATTATTCTAAAGTTCGGCACGTACTATTATACTCGATTGATTAGGCTCAAGAGCCGGACCTCCAAACCAATCCACTTGGGGTTTGTTGGGGGAATAGTAGAGGAGCTAGGTGTTGCCAATGAAGGACCACCGGCTATCCTCTCGTAGGAAAGTAAAAACCCTTGGTCACCTAGAACCATTAGTTAAGTACTAAGTGCGTGCTTTAATTACTCGAGAAATTCGACGGCAAGAGATTGGTTTTCAGATATACTTTTCTTTCACCTTCTGGGCTCTTTTAGGTCTTTGTCTCGAGCGCGGTTGATGGAGAGGGTGGGGTTGTTGGTGTCTCTTTGCATGCTGTGCATATTGTTGCTGTGGCCCCAGCTTGGCCTCTCGGAGACATGCAAAGATAAGTTTTGTAGTGGGAGGACCACAAGGGCACTAAATATCCCAACTTCAGTCATCGCTTTCCATCGACCCTGCTTGCCCTGCATGCCAGTGGAGACTTGAGAAGGAGAGCAATGAATGTCGTATGCGCTAAGCTTTGTCAATGGATAACACTACAATTCACTTGAAAAGGACTCTCTTTTCCGGAGAGGCGTCCGTTCGCTACTTGTGAAGGAACCGAACGCCGACAGGAAGTTCCATTTTAAGGGCTCACGCTAAGTTGGCGAGATTGGTATTCATACCTATAATCATAGGGCCTTCCGAATTTAGACAATTTCGGTCGAGAGAAGTGGCCAAGAGCATCTGTCTCGATGTGAACTCAAGTTAGCAATTAGATGAAGAGTGTTATGTAGATTGAGATAAATTAGTATGTTAAGTGATGCGGCGATTTATATTTGGAAATTCAATATGAGTGAGTCGTACTTAAAACATCGTCAAAGTTTGTCACCTCTTTAGTAGCTTAATACCTATATTGGTGATCAAGAAAGAAATTAATAAGATGGGCTCCTCTTTCTCTAGTCGTGCCCATTCTTTTTTCTAGGGCCAAACCGGAAAAATTATATGTAGGGGACAATTGGTACGAGGTAAACCTTCGGAGCTTATGAAGGTCATTGCTTAGTGATTTGACCAGGCGTCGTGTCAATGAAACCCCAAGAAGCAATGGTTCAATGCTTACTGATTTGTTTATGAAGGCCATGGACATTGTGAAGGAGTTTCTAATGGGGGAATCAATAGTTAATTGCTGCAAACCCTAATCATCCTGGCCGGTGAGCTGACAGTTGACATCAATGGTCGACCCGACTCATCTTTTGTGATATGTTGGACACTCCCATTTCAACCACTCTTTTTTTTTCCCTCATCGGATGCTCTTTCCTTTCTAGCTCCAAAGGCTCATGAACCTGAACAAGAAAGAGGAAATGGAGACTTGGAGGGCATTCCCCGGTCAGAAGAAGCAGAAGATGTGTGGCGGGGTAAATTTGCAGTGAAGAAGGTTAAATTGGAGGGTTTTCGGTGCAGAAACCGAACCTCGTAGTCCTCTTGACCAATGATGATACACGCCTCCGCCGACAGTCACCATGTTGGTAGTGGAATCATGGCGGATATTCATGGCCTTGGGCCACCACATGGACGGGCGGAGGAGTCGGATGTCGCCATCTGTCCATTTTCCATGCGTTCCATTCGCGAGCCCCGCGGCCAACATTTCCATGGAGTTTAGACAGAACAAAGAACAATAAACTTCCTCCATATTGCTAATATGTAACATGCAGAACTGGCGTTTTAGAAACCGAAAGTTTGCTCGTCAAACGTACAAACCAAAAAGAATAAAAAAAGAACCGATTTCCGAAGGGCAAATGATCTGATTATCGTGCCAGCTACGTAGCGAAGAAATTCGAGTACTCATTCTGGATTATAGCGTTGAAATCCCGACTGTAAGGGTCTTTTCCGTTGGTTAAAGTTGCGGAAGATGAGCCCAAAACAGGAGCATCTTTCTCAGATTTTCCTCACTAACATCATCACGATCGAAAATCGGGATTGAATCATTGAGTTAGGTGCTTGTTGGGAACGATTACCTGCGGAGTAGTATACAAAGTAATTGGAGAGCGAGTATAAATCATGGGAAACTGGGGGACTTGTCTCATTTCCTGATCCCTCCCCCACCACCATGACAAAGATAGCTCAACCATCAGAAATAAACAAGCGCATCGTTCATTTAGCGACATTCCCACAGACTAGAGATTAGTCAGCAAAGACAAAAGCTTAGAATAATTAACAAGAGTTTGATCATCATCCATTTGGACTTTAGCCTATCTTTGATTTATACTCATGGTGTCGGCTTTGGAAAGAAAAAGGGCTATCGAGACTTTCCCATGTAAGAATGCTTCGTCAAAAATCAAAACAAAAAGGTCAAAAGAGATTAGAAAAAAAACAAAAGAAAAAAGGGGAAAAACGAAAAGAGAAAGAGATTAGTTGGAAAGTGCTATTCTGAGTGAGGCCCATTGAAACGAGCCTATCACTTTCTGTCCCTTTCTTCCTTTTTTCTCTCCCTTCACGATGTCAAATTTTTAGTTTTAGGCCATTGGACGGTGATTTTCAAGACATCGAATTGATTTGCCTCTTCGTTTAGCATGTCGGTCGATCGCATATCGCATATAGCATGTCACAGTGCCAAAGTTACTTTCTACACGGACTCGGTAAAGTCGTCAATCCCACAAGCCTCTCATCCACTCTCATTCGATTGCAAGGCGACTCTTTTTATGAACTCGGCGAAATATACCACAAACCATTGAAATTTACTTTCTTCATTTGCTCCTTCATGGAGGATTTTTGTCCGCAGCAGTTGACAATATTATGGGGAAAAAAACTTTACCCAAAAAAAATTATGGAAAAAAAATTATTTACCAAATAAAATATTATGGAAAAAATCACTCCTTTAATATAGTGTCTTTTTACTCCTCAAAATCTGATTTCATTCTTTCCGATCAATTATTTCCAACAATTTCTTCATCTCATTTTTTTTTTTGAAGATATTGGCAAAGGTGTCAATATCTAGTTTCTGTTTGAACGAATAATAGGATCAAACTTAATGTCAGATTGCTGATTCTTAGCATGTTTGCATATGGGTTTTGATCTGGAGGACGGTTTCCAAGTTGTTTTCAATGCACTGACACTATAAAGTAATTGTTCATCGTATGTTTGATGAAATGCTCAAGTCAAGCCTGTACAGATATATCATGGATTTCCGCCTGTTCTGGGTGCGTATTGGCCGGTTTCACATGATTAAGTCCTTTTGTTGTTCGTTAACTGCTGCTTGTATCATATTCAATTATTCCCGAGACAAAATCTGAGCGTAATTGTTTTTGTTCTAAGTTTTGCGCATGATGAAATGGTTGAAGTCCATGGCTGAAACTTTCAATCTCTCAAGGCATTCGCTTTAATTGGTTTGCTTCTCTAATCTCTACATCATACAGTCGCGATTCTGAATGGTAAATGTTTGGTGGCCGACAATGGTGATTGGTGACGGCCCCAGGAAGATGATGTGCTTCATGATGGCCAACAAACAGTGTTCCGGTGACCGTAGTGAACGAATATGGTGCTTGGTTTTGAGATTCAAAAGCATATACCATAGCTGAACCTCCTATTGATTCGTATTTATAAATGTCCAAGGTTCACTATTGAAGAACGAAAAGTTTAAGTTCTAAGACAATGGATGGTCGAATATTTAAATATAATATTATATCTTTATCTAGTAGTTTAAATTTTTAGAATAATTGATACTAATTTCACAAAATTTCACGTGATATCAAAATATATAGTCTTAAGTTCAAAATATTTTTATGCCCCATTTTGCCTCACTCCACAATTAAATACGTCCATGTTTAGCGTTAAGAAAAAAGGCCGACCAATAGTGAGAGGGAGTGAAAAAAAAAATTAAACATAATACACTTTCATCTAATAGTTTGAGCTCATCTTAACATTTTATAATTATTGGCAGTGGCCTAAAAAAATTCATATTGTGTTAAAATAAGAGGTCCTAAATTCAGATCTTTTTAGATACTCATTTACCTTCCTAAAAAAACATTTCCGTGCTTCGTATCAAGTAAAATGACTACACATGAGGCATAGTAATAAATAATGTAAATATAAAAATTTAAATTTTTAGAATAGTTGACTGTGATCCTATAAAATATTGTATAACATCATAGTAGGAGGATTTGAGTTCAGAACTTTTTAGCCTAACTTACTATGAGAGCGAGTCACAGAATAATTAAATATTAAATAAAAATTTTGTATAATTTTTTAACCTTTTAGAAAGAGGGGATGAACAAAAGAGACAAAAAGAAAAATTAATCAATTAGTTGATTAAAAGAAAATGGATATGACAAAAAATAAAAATAAAAGAAGATGATAGACTGGGCTTAGGTTAGCTTTACTGGATTGTGTATAAATTGGCAGGTTGGGCTTGATCTGTTTTGAAGGGAACTTTCGGCCATTGATAGCTTGGGCTGACTTTACTTTAAATAGCCTAGAATATGGACTAGGAACAAAAGTCCAATCATGTCCTTCCCCCAAACCCACATAGGCCCGAGATCTATCCTTATTCGGACTAGGCCCAAGGGCTCAGCCTAGTCCAGGTCTTTGGATTTTAATTTAAAAATTCGAAAAAATAATTTTTTAAATTTCAATTTTTTTTTATAAAATTAGAAAATGGTTAGAAAGAAGGGTTTGATTGAGTAGCTAGACTTTAGCAATAGGATACAGCCTAGTTTTATTAAATTGTTACACATGTAGCTTAGGGATTGTATTATACTAAGGTATGATGTTCAAGTACCATCTATTGGTGTGTGAATAAAGTTAATGAGAGACTAGTAAACTTTCTTTTTATGGAAAGAGAGACTAACTTGATTTCTAGTAAGTAGATAAAAGAGCTAAGTTGTTGTGTGGTCATAAAACTTTAGAAAGCCCACAATGCATATGTAATGAGCTTGAGCGTGCAACACTCTTGGGATCCCAGTTTACCTCAATGAACTTCGGCTTGGACTTATGGACCCAAGTCTAGCCTTGATGGACCCTACTTGGGCTTCGGGGGTCAGGGCTCTCGCATTGAGGTCCCCAGCTTGGCCTCGAAGGACTTGAGGCTAGCCACTATGGACGTGGCCCCGACCTTTTGTGGATCTATATATGGTCTTCATCAACAATGTTTAGGCATTTGGGATCTCGGCATAGTCGGTGGGGCTTTGGGCTCGGCCTCTATGGACTGGGGCGTTAATGTCCAGTTCACCCGTTGCCTATGCACAAGTCACCCTCGCCTAAATAGGGCATGTTTATCTAGGAAAATGAAAGCTAGTTAGCTTTCGGAAAATGAAAGAAAAATAATTTTCAGTTTATATTAATAATTTTAACTAACTATAGGAAATTATTATCATTTTTTCTAGAATTTTTTTTTGAAAAACATTCTTGGGAGGTATAAAATTTTTCGTGAGAGAATTAAAGCTAGGGTTTTGTCCTCTTAGAAGAAGGATATGTCGAGTAACGGTTTGCTTGATCCAACCGCACTTGGCATCTTATTTCTATCAAATGAGCATTCTGGAATGACATGTAGGTTGTGCTCGGGAGTCTTTATACAAAGCTTTTGGGAAATTCAGAAGACTTTGGAGAAGGGTTTTCTCGTAATATAAATAGTGTTTGATAAAGTGTGATTGAAAAGTGCATTGTGAAATAAGTTTGACATGATGCGGTTTAGAAAATGCTACACCCATAAAAGGATTTTAGTTACATAAACAAAGTAAAATAGACAATTGAAGTTTAGGTGGTGGCAGGAAGTTGGCGACCCATATTTAGCCCTCACAAGGGCCGCTTGGGGTCGTGTAACCCCGGCAACCTTAAAGCCAAGGTTGCAAGACCTCGGCGACCTCTGCCCAAGGTTACACGATGGTTGAGAAGGTCGCCTGCGTAGTTCGAATCCAAGCGGAGGTTGCCTGACCTACGACGAGGGCCATCAATGGTAAGATCTGGCTCGCTCGTACTTAGATTCGACCTTGCCGTCTTCCCGCATTGGTGAAGGTAATATGTAAACTTCGAAAGTTTAGTGAAGATAAATTTGAAAGTTAAAAAAAAAAAAAGAACATCAATATTTTGAAAAATGCTTAAACCTTACATTGCGATATACAAAAAAAATAAAAGAAAAAAAAACCTTTGAAGAATTTTAGAAATACAATGCATCTTCCAAATAACTCTTTCAAAAAAGTTGTCAAACCTCTTGGCTTCTGTTCAAGGATCTTTAGAGGCCTCCAGGACATTGGGAATACTGTTTCCAAACGCAGCTGCAGTGTTCTCTGAAGACTGTTGCTGTCCTCCTACCGAATTCAATCAAATTAAAATTAACACACGTGGAATGAATAAATTACGTGAATCCACCATGCACAACTCATCGTCAAGTAGACAATTTTTAGGCCGTCGAGGTGAAAGTTATTTGCAAACCGAAAAAAAAAGAATGTTATTTTAATTTTATTTGCATAGTCGCTTTAACGGAAAAGGGAACATATTCACCATGAAGTTAATAAATGGGTTCCTCTCTTTCCCTTCTTTTAGCCAAATAAAGATCAAACTTCGTAGCCAAGTTCTCAAAAGCCAAGATAGAAACTCTAAACTTGTCCTTCAAGCTTGCTCTTTATTAGAGGCGTATCGAAGAGATTGTGTCTATTTCTCTTGATAAATCATGTCGAATATAAGATTTTGTTATTTTGGATAGTTATCCTGTAAAACTTATAGATAGGTTAATGTACTATTAATTTGATTATGTATAGATTATTACATTTTCACGTCATCATAATTCTCAACTCAGCATTGGATATTTTGTTCGAAGGATGAGTGTGTCGAGGATGGGTCACCATATACACTTCCTCACTGAGATCACCATTCAGGAACGCATTTTCAACCTCCATCTGGATTAGAGATTGACGCTTAATCGCAGCAAATGACAAGAAAACTCCTAATGTGTTCATCAAACTGCATCCACCTAGGCCTATTCTTGTCTCCAACCTCGAGTTTGAGGGGAATGGTAGAGGTATATTTTGGAAATCCTGTATAATTCTCTTGAGAGGTCCCGATTGATTGTAATTGATATTTTACTACTTTGGATAGTCATCCCTATAGATAGTCTCATAAGCTCTTCATTCCGAAATATGCAGGATATTTCATTTTTCTACCATCGCAATTCTCGACCTCCTCTAATCCAAGTCAAGCTTCAGGAGAGAGAAAGCTCCATTTCCATGATATTCTGCTTCTGTATTGTCACACACGCATCGCATACGTGCACTGGACCAGTAGACCTCGTGGAATAGAGCCTCCCCCTCCAAAGATGGCCGTAAAAAGTAGAGAAACGCACGGAAACTTTACTACGAGATCCTGCTTTTTGGGAGGACATAAAGAGAAGAAAGAAAGACGATAATTACTATTTATATTACACATACGCTAGCGTCATATCATGAAATTGGTTTGCTTGCTTTGTCTTTTCTTTTAAATTCGCTCTTTCTTTTCTAATAAAGATTTTGCAGCTCGCAAAAAAGCAGAAAAGCCAAGAAGATGAGGCCAAGTTCTTTGATTGGATCGAGGAAACTGATACCACAGGCTGCGCGAGACAGCAGAAGGAGGATTTACGCCACACCGCAATGATATTTTTCCCTGTCACGTGGATCAATTTTGAACGGTCCGTACTATTGAGAAGATATTATATGGTTCGGACGCAATCTGTCCAGATTAATAAGAAGTCACTTGACGAGTAGTGACCTGCCTTTAGTGGCCGAACTATGCCTGAATCATTGCAAATTTTTCCGTGTTACCTATGTTTTTTTTCAGATGATTGATGAATGGGTGATGTGCTAGAATCCGACAGCATGATGAATAGTTCCAAAACGGAAAGCCCCGGTAGCTGTTTCCAAGAAGCTCCATGCTTGAAGGAGTACCTGGAAACGAATGTGCTCCAAATAGCCCCACAAAGCTTTGGAAAAGCCGAGCAATTTGCGTCATCGATTTTGGACACTCCTTAAGATGTCATATTCGAATATGCCCATGATCGTTGAAAATAAGAGTAATAATATGCGATTTCTTTCTTGGTAATGCCGTCTCATGTGACTCTCGTAGGATCGAAATAAAGAATTAAGTCAACCATTTCCGGTTTTGTTGAAATATTACTGTAAAGAGGTAAAATAAATTATTTTGAATTTTCAAACCTTAAAACTCTTGTTATTAAACTACAAGTATATACCAAATAGACTAAGAAAAGAAACATATCTAGAAATTGCTCACTCGTTATTCGTTTAAGGAAAGCTTTCGTTGGTTTCGTGGTATGGTATCGTACGGGCTACGTGAGCTTTAAGACAAGAGATGTCTTTATAACCCAGCCATATCTTCCTCCAAGTGCGACCACCACACAATACCTCGTTTGAGAGACTCCCCACTTTTCTTCGTTTTCGTTCCTCCGTGAACTTCCATGGCTCTCTCTCTCTTTCTCGCGCTCTCTTATTCTCTCACTAGCTAGCTATCTCCGCTATGGACACTCCGAGAGTTTGTTCACTTCCAGCTTTTGCTTATGGTCCTCGTTGTCGCACTTAATACTCGTCGTGGTTGATCGTATAACTACACTCGCCGAGTTCGTTTACGCAGTTCCATCCGAAATGGCGACGCCGGTGTCTGAAGACAAGATCTACGTCGCGGTTGGCAAGGATGCAAAAGAGAGCAAAGCGAAGCTTGTTTGGACGGCGCATCAATCAAAAGGCAACGTCAAGATCTGCATCATTCATGTTTTAGTTCCTTCACAGAGGATCCCCATCGGTAAGCCAAGGCTTTCTCCCTTTTATATTAATTGCATATCATCATCCATCCGTTTTCGCTATCATTCCTTTTTGTACGAGATTTTATGAATGGCAAAAGTGAGAGTCTATCAAGCTCTCATATATATAATACACGGATCTTCCATGATGGACAATGCATAATGCGAATAAATTAAAAATTCCCTTGGAGGGTTCTTCGACATTGGACCCTACTGGATATCCTATTGCTTTTACTCGTTCTATGAATTGCAATAGTTTTTGTTTTGAGTTGCCTTGGGTTTGCAGGAGGCCTGGGTGCCGGAATCCCCGCGAGCTCGGCGAACGAGAGAATGTTGAGAGAACACAGAGAGAAAGAGAGGATAAACATGCATAATATGTTGAATACCTTACTGCGCGTTTGTGAACAAATGGGGGTAATTCTTCTTCTTCTTCTTCTTCTTCTAGATGATTCATTGTCTTGTTAAGTGCTTTCTAAAGCGCCAGTGAATCATGCAACTACTAACCATTGTTGGCTCTTGAACTTTACGGTTCTCGCGTGACACAAATTTGCATGGTTTTAAAGAAAATTGCCATAAAAGTCTTAGATCTAGTAGTGCTAATTCGGTCCTAAACTTTTAAGTTGTGTTTATTCAATCTAAAATCTTTTCACATTTTATTAAGTGAGTTCATCTAGTCAGTTTTGTTTAAAAATTAGCGATGTTGGGATCGACGTCTGGCAAAGCACAACTAGTGCTAATGTGAATGGTTTTTTTTTTAATTTTCCTTACCTTTTTTTAACTGAAGGTCGGTGACTAATGCTTGACTATGGTTGGCGAGGGTGGCCTCGCCCTAGTAGGGCAAGAGTAGATTGTCAAAATGGGTTATAAATCTAATTCTTAACCCATATTGATATTAAATGCGTCATACATAAGTTAATTATATTCAATAAATAGGTCATAAATGTCTTAAAAAATATGAGTGCTGATTCATAAACGAGTTACAACTTACTTAAACCCACCCCACATTTATGACTTTCTCACCATCACTTGATCTCGCACTTGCTCATTTCCTACTCTTTCCTCAGTTTGGACATGAGCTTTAGTTGATTTGACTAAATAAAGAAGGGATTTAGCAATATTGGTCGGGTCAATTATGGGTCACCAGATTTACATAGCATGAGAATAAATCAAAACAAGTTAAATGAGTCTATTTGGGTCCGGTCGGGTTGGGTATGGGTCACTATATTCTATTGCAAGCAAATATGTTAAAACATGTTAAATGAGTCTATTTGGGTTAGACCCTTTTCAACACAACCCACCCATTTGATGGGTCTAGAAGAGCTTGACCCTCATGTGTGGGTGGCAAGGGCGACCTCGCGCAACTCTCTCCATGGCTGGACATTGTATGAGACCGGCCATTGGGAAAAAGGAAAGAAAAAAATAGAAAAAAGAAAAAAAAAAGCAAAAAAATTCAGATTTGTCCACGTTGGCACTTTTATGCCACATAAAATAACATATGATAACTGGATTGTCAAGTCAATGTTTTTAGATCAAAATTGACCGGACGGACTTAATTGACAAACATGAAAATATTTATGATTCAATTGACACAATTTCAAGGTTTAGAACTTAATTGGCATAAATGTAATAAGTTTATGACGTTCTTTGGCATTTTCTCCATGATTTAATATGTACCTCATTTAGACACGAGGGATAATAATGAAGCAAATTGATTAATAGGTACAAGCAGAGAAAGAGTACATACAAGCGAAAAGTGTTGAAATGGGCATTCTGGAGCTCATATCTTTGCATGGGATAAGAAAACTTGTAATGGGTGCAGCGACAGACAATCGTTATTTCAGGTACGTAAAAGAACAAGAAGACAATTCCACATTGTTGGGAACTTGTTCATCCAAATCTATCATCTTCATGACTCAAAGCACATGTTTCTCTGAACCCTGCAACATTAAATTGGATGCTTGTTTCCTTATTAATCCTATAAAAAAGTGTTGTACATGTCCAATGCTTGAGGAAAACTTGGTAGCGCCTCTTGAACACAATGTCCTAGTACACCTCGAGCCAATCACTATACATCATGTATCATGAATCGGTCTTAGTGTCCTATTAAGTTGGCGATATATGCTTAGAGAATTTTAAAGTCTCGGGTTGTGTCTACAAGTTTTTGTTTGTTGTTATCTACATATACCAACTCAATTCACTATCTTCTTTGGTTTCGAATTGGTAGGGAGACGACAGAAATCAAGTCCAAGAAGGCCATCTTTGTTCGTGATAAAGCGCCCATTTCTTGTCAAATTTGGTTTATTTGCGATGGGCGCCTCATTCACTCAAGGTTATCTTTTAACTTCTTTTACTTTGGAATTTGTCTCTTTGGAATCTTTCCAATGCCCACGGGAGGGAGTCAGTGAAAACAAGTTTGACAACAACAATCAACGTGAGAAAAAAAAATCAGCCGTAAAATTTTTTTGTGATAGTTGATTGCCATAACAGGTCTAAATTTAGGTTGGGACAAAAAATCTTATTCGTCTTTTGCTTTGTACCTGTCTTCGGATAATATGGCTTATGGGAAATTTTGGGCTAGGGGCCAATGGCAACGACCAGTGCCCCTAGATCCGCTAATGTCTAATTGGCTCATGGCACTGAAAAAAGAATTTTCATATGAGATTTGAGTCCAAGCAGGAGTCTTAATACGGACGATTCATTTGTGGAGTGATTCGGATTCCTCATTAAAACAGGAAATCTCAGATGGTTCAAGCTGTTGCAGAAGTTCCTAGTGATGCACCATCGCCGATGACTCCAAGCCCTGAAGCTGAAAAGCCACTTTTCTCCAAATCGCAATCTGCCACACCGCAGAGGAGTGGTACGACGACGTTGAACAATTCATTTCAAGAGATTTTAAGGAGGGCTTCCTCTTCAAATGCCGACGGACGTGCAATGACGCCAATGGCTTCTCCTTCCCCAGATAGCACTCCTTCAGCGCGGCCTAATGCAGCGAGCACGCCGGAGAGGCAAGGTGCTTTCCAAGACCTCGGACAGTTCTCAAGGAGTTTTTCCCAGCCACTGTACCTAACTCAGTCGGTCTATCATACCAGCCACTCATCACTTTCCAACACTCTGGTATGCACGAAATGAGGCAAAGGATTGTTGTTTTCATGTTCTCTAGCTAGGAGGGCTTGTCTCTAGGTTGTTTCTCCTATCTATAGACGATCTCATTCTTTAAAGGAATATTGAAAAGTTTAGCAAATTGGAGCAGGATATGAACGAAAACGACAGGCGAGAAGTGCTAGAGGAGGAAGTGACGACTTGTGTGGAGGCGGAAGCAGATGTCATCGAAGGTGGGCAAAAGGATCCCGGGAAGGTAGAATTTCGATTAGAATAACTGGGCGGGTTTGCTACATATCAACCTAGATGCACTGGCTTATATAAATCGCTCATCTTACATAACTATAATCTACTGTTGAGGACCATCCCGAACTCCCTGGAAGCAATTCATCCCAATATGTAACGCATAAATAGTACGCATGACTTGTAAAAGATAATCTCCTGAATGTAGTATTATGGGTAATTTTTTCAGAGGAAGTATCTAAATAGATTATATACTGAGAAGTTGGAGGAAGAACTTGAGACAGTGAAGGATCAGCTAGACAAAGTGATGGAAGAACTTCACATTGCCCTGCATCAGAAATCACAGCTTGAGAGCCAATTCATTGAGACAGACCAGAGTAAAAGGGAGTTGCAGCTGAAAATCATCTCGACGGAGGAAACGTTGAGGACTTATAGACAAGAGCGAGAGTTGTTGCGGATGGAACTCGAGAACGCACACCAAAAGGCCGAGGATGTGAGTAGAAGGAAAGCAGATTCCTCGAGCACAAGGTACTTCTCTGAGTTCTCAATTACGGAAATCAAGGAAGCTGCACAGAATTTCGACCCATCCTTGAAGATTGGAGAAGGTGGTTCTGGGAGCGTGTATAGAGGGTTCCTTCGACATACACCTGTGGCTATAAAGATCATGAAAGTTCCTAGCAGGCAAGGTTCACAAGAATTTCGACAGGAGGTAAGAATTCTCTAGTATTCTCCACTTGTTTGCGTGTTTTCATAGAATCAAAATTAAGAATAATATTAGTACACAGAGACTTGGATCTTCACAAGATAAATTTGTTTTCTCAATACTATGGCATCGTGAATTCATAGTCAGTGAATATTACTTGGGAGTGATTGAGAATATCATTGCCAATCATCAAACTCTTGATCGATCACAGGTGGATGTGTTGAGCAAGGTGAGGCATCCTAATCTCATCACGCTCATCGGCGCTTGTCCAGAGCCCTGCACTCTTGTTTACGAATATATTCCAAATGGCAGCCTTGAAGACTGGCTCCGTTGCTGCAACAGGGCAAATCAGCTGCCATGGCGAGCCCGGATACGAATTGCCACAGAGCTCTGCTCCGTCCTGGCCTTCCTCCACTCTTGCAAGCCTCACAGCATCGTCCATGGGGACGTCAAACCAGGGAACATCCTACTGGACGTGCACCTCGTGAGCAAGCTCAGCGATTTTGGCATCTGCCGACTGTTGTCCCGCGAAGAGCGGTCGATCAACGACACCACTGCCGTGTACTCAACTGATCCGAAAGGGACGTTTGGGTACATGGACCCCGAGTTCCTTGTCACGCGAGAACTCTCGACAAAGTTTGATGTTTATTCTTTCGGGATTATACTACTTCAATTATTGACGAGGAGGTCCGCCTTAGGAATAGCAAACGAAGTGCAAAAGGCAATTGATGCAGGGACTTTGGGGGCCATCTTGGATCCTTTAGCTGGAGAGTGGCCCTTTATGCTGGCCCAGGAATTGACTCATTTGGCTTTGAGGTGCTGCGAGATGAGCAGAAGGAATAGGCCGGATCTCCGGGTAGACGTGTGGACATTCCTTCAATCGATCGGAGCTTATTGTCAATAAACCGAGGCTTCTGAATACTCGGAAAGTGACAGATACAGATGATATGGATGTGTACTTCGAACTTAGTAAATTGACTTTCTGGGTCATGCGGCAGACATCCACGAGTATTGCCTGTTTTGTGTGCATATGCACACACATCTTTTGTTACATCTATTAAGTTCTCTTGCTGCTGTCCTGTTGAAAGTTCTTCCTGCATGTTCCACTAATATTCTGCATTAAGTGCATGGACAAGGAGATGGGATTGGTTAACTATATGCAGAATCAGATCCGCATATTTTAATGCCTTGAAATTCACTCCACTTCCACAACAACACTCACGGAAGAAATACAATTCTCTGAATCTTTCCTTTCATTTACGAGCCAGACTTTCCCTCTCTTGTTTCCACTTGAATTTCTATCCCTTTGCTCTTGACCTTTGATAATTACAGTTAAAAGAGAAAATTTCAAAAAAGAATTTAAAGGGGGATTGTTTACTAAAAAAGGGTCTAAAATGAATATCATTTCAAGAGCCTAACGTGACCAAATCAATATCAAATTGGGGATTAAATCAGTGATTGGAGAGCATTTGATTTTTTTCGGAGGCTAAAATGGGGCACTTTTGTTGACCACTCCGATATTATTAGCCTGGGCCATTGTCGCCGAGTGTTATTGAGGGCCGCTTCAGGTTGTTCGACCTTAGACAATGGCTGCCAACACCAAATTTAGCTTAGTTGACAGCCTGAGCTTTTTGACCAAACCAGAGAATACTTTGAGCTTTTTTAATAAAAAAGGAAAAATTCTTTTTCGAGAGGTTTTTTTTCAAAAATATTATTTAAGATAAGGTTGCTTGAAACTATTTTTCAGAACAAATGACAATATTCTTTAGCATTTAGCTTAAATATAAAAAAGCCAAAAAAAAAATTCCCTTGTTTGGAAATGAAAATCTAATTGCTTAACACAAATACACTATTCAAGTGTTAGTGACTTTTACATAGATAGTCAAGAAACTAGGTGCTAGCACTAAAATCCTGATCTAGCCTCAATGGGCCTCAACTAGGGCACCGGGGGCCCATGCAAGGTTAGTTGGGTCTCAAGAATGAGTATATGCATTGATTCTACTTCCAAAACTAAGAGCTTGGTACCCATACACGACCTCTTGGCGCCTCGGCCTGAGTCTACAAAGGCCAAGCCCGAGGTCTCATTGCTCTTACTTGGATCCTTAGCACCTAAGCCTAGGTCCAAAGGGCTAAACATGGGATCTGTAACTCAGGTCCTCGACGCTTGGGCTCCAGTTCTCAATGCTCGAGTTCATCCATTGAGGCTGGTTTGAGGACGTCTGTATCCATGCATGGGTCCTCAACGACTAGGCTTGAGTCAAGGTCATCCTAGGGACTCCTTGTCATCGGGACTTGAGCCTGACATTGATTGACACAAATCTGGGTGTTGAGAATTAGAGCATTAGCACCAAGGTCCTAGCCTCGACCACGATGGACTTAGGACGACATTGGGATCTAGAGCTTCAACCTCAATGCATCCGATCTAGGGCATGGGAGATCCAAGCATTGGCACTAGGATCTCAAGCTCAAAGACTCTGGAATGGTTATCAACCTTAAAATTAAAGACTCTGATATGAGTGTTGGAAACATAAAAAAGAGAACTGGGGGTCTTGGGTAGGGGCCTTCATGGACTCAACCACTGGCATCAAGTTCTTAGGCCTTGGCCTTGCTGAACTCGAGCTCGAGCATGGGTTTCCAAGCGGGAGCAATGGGGTCCAACCCCTGGCCTCAATGAACTAAGGTCCTACCTTTATGAAATTGCACCCAACCACCAAGGTACTAAGCATGGTATCGATCGACTTAGGTATGGGCATTGGGAACCTAAGGTGACCTTGATAGACTCCGACATGGGTATTGAGGTGTCGGGTCTCAACCTTGATGGACTTGTGTTTGGCCATAAAGAACTGTGCACAAACACCAAGGTTTGAGCATTGCCTTTGTGGATCTAGGCCTAGGCGCTAGGTTTCCGGGCATGGGTATTGGGTTCTTGCGATTGGCCTTTATGAACCCTATTGGCCCTATAGCTAAGGAATGGGACATGAGCATTGGCACCTTAGACCTAGAGTGGGGCATCGGATACTTGGGCATAAGCACTATAGCCTTGAGCCAAGCCTCAATGGATGGGTGCATGGTGGCTAAGGACCTAGGCATTGGCTTTAGGGACCCAAGAATGAGTGTTAGGGTTCTCCTGTCCAAGTGCTAAGTTTTTTTGTCCAAGCACCAACATATTGTTATATTTTTTAAAAGTGATTTTTGATTTTTAAAAGCAAAAATCATGTTCCTGGATTTAAACATAAGTTTTTAATTGACTATTGACTTATTATTCTAAGCGATCTAAATATCAAAAAATGGAAAAAAAATATTTTACGATGTATGACATCGAAAATGTTATGCCTCTATAAAATGTTGTTCATGAAGTTATTTTTCAAGAAAATAATAGTGTTTTTTGGTATTTGCTTGAAATCTATGAATGAATTGAAAAATATTTTTTGCTGTTTGGTATGGAAATTAGATTTTATTTTCCTCCTCGCACTCCTTTTAATATGTATTTCCTTTTTCCTTTTGTTTTGTAAGAAATTCTTTTTAATCATGTTATGTGTGTATTTTATTTTTATATTTTATTTAATCTTTTTGTTCTTTTCTCTTATTCTTCAGTTAATTGCTGACTATGCTGGAGATCGATGATCATCCATGGGCCAGATTGAGACTTGCTGAAATCTAGCAAGCTTGAGCCTTGTTGCGACCTCCCCGAAAGTGCATCACCTAGGGTTCGGCTAATGGATTGTTAAGATTAAATCAAGCTCGAGCTCTCCCAAGCTCATACCAATTCACGATTTAGATTTCACTTTTTAATATGCAACATATTTTCAATTTGGAATCGCCACTAATCTAATTTTGGTGGGTTGATTAGGAACCCATATAAAACATCAGGAGCTATGCTTTACTTCTACGAACCAGATATCTAAGGGATCGGGAACTTGATTATGTTAGATTAATCTAACACCCTTTCGATACATTCTTCATTATTTTCAAAAAAACAGCAGTCAGTTTAGATTAATTTTAACTCTATCCCTAACATGCAATTGTGACCACACGAATACTCAAACATTAATAAAAAAATTCAAAAAAGGAATGAAATAACAAAACAAATCAAAAGATCTAATAAAATATACCATGCATGAAAATCTAATCTAATCTAATCTAATCAAATCTAACCAAATCAAATCTAAATAAAATATAATAAAATCTAATCAAATCAAATCCCAATAAAATCTAACCAAATCAAATCTAATGCAATATATGAAATGAAATTTTTTTGGAATTTTTATGAATTAATTAGTCTAACTATCCGTAGCTAAATATGATATAATTTAAATTAGGAAACAATATATATTAATTCCTAATTTAAACTAAAATCTACTCAACCAAGAATAAATCCTAGAATGCAATATAGCTAAGATTATCCTAACAAAATATCTAATATGCAATCTAAACTAATTATGCAAATTAACCTACACGTGCAAACTAACCTAATCATGCAATTATTAATAAAAACATGCAATAAATCTAAACATGTGATTTTCAATTTAAACACGGAATTAGTCTAAATATGTAATTTTAAATCTAAATATGCAAATATGCAAATAACCTAATTATGCAACTAACTTAAATATGCAAAAAATCTAATATGCAACAAAATGAATTCAAACATGCAAAATTATCTAAATATGCATAAAAAGCAAGTTAAACAGAAAATAAGAAATCAAACACTCAAAAATTAAATTCTAAATAAATGATTTTTTATTTTTTAAATTTTAATTAAAAAACGGAAAAAAAATAAATAAAAAGAAATCGCGTCGGGAACCGAACCGAGTCAATTCAGACTCGACCGACGCTGGGCGACACGCGCGAGGCAACTTACCCAACACCAAGCCCGCGCCTCTTCTCGGGTGTGTTCGATCTTTGTCCAAGAAAAATCCTTCATTGTATGTGTGTCTTTTCTTTTTTCCAGAAAGTCCACCTTCTTTCAAATCAAGGCTCCCCTTTGATCACCTACTGCTTGGACTTTTGTCTTTGAACAAATACCCATCGTTTCCTATTTCAGTGCAAGTCTTCGCGCGTGATGCGTGGTGAAGCAACCACACTCCTCACCGAACTGTGGAAAACTAGATGAGCAAACGTCGATCGTCGGAGATGGACTCGATTGAGCAGCGCCTGGAATGCGATCGTTTCAGCACAAAGACGTGGAGAGAAAATCAGCAGTAGCAATTGACGATTGGATGGGGGCTCCTCGGGCTTCCTGATGTAGAGTCCAAGTCTGGAAGCTCTTGGTGCAGCGGACAGTAAACGGCAATGGTAGTGGCCTCGTTGACGAATGACCCAGTAGAAAAAAAAAAAGGAATTACGGCTTCCTCCATGTGACCCTCGCGCCCTCTTCCTTTTTCCTTTCGCGTGTGTACTTTTTTTCAAAGAAATTTTTTCCCAACAATCTCTCTATTTTTTGGCTTTGGCTGCTTGTGAGACCTCCCCAATCCCTCACGCACAATCCCCACGCTCCCCTCTCTCTCTTTTTTTCACCGAAAAAGTCCTCTCCTTTTTACCCCAAAGTCCACGCACAAGAGAGGCAAACAAATATTTGGTCAATATCACCGAATATTGCTTTTCAAAAACTTTTATTTTTCTTCCCCTTTTACTTCTTGTTTTGAATCAAGCATAATATATGCCCCAATATTTTGTCCTTTGCTAAATTCAAGATTATTGCCGCCCAAGATTTCTTTGATATGCAAAATATCCCTATGAACTATATGCTAATAAAGTAAATAAATAAATAAATAAAGATGCAAAATAAGGTGTGAAAAATTAGGTGTCAACAACCGTCCCTCTTTGAAGGTGTGAACAACTCATCCAAGCTTATTTCAAACAACTCATCTTTCTAAAAAATAACATCCAAACATAGAATGAACATGATATCATATGCAAGAGAAAGTAATTAGAAATGAAAGTCCCTCGGTTGCTCTTGGGTGTGAACACACAAATTATCACCACAGAAATTCAGTCCTTGATGCCGCATTTTTGTTCTTGCCCCCTGCATCAAAGAACGTGCATGAATATGATTCCAAATAAATGAAATCTAAGATTCTAGAAACCTTCATCACCCAACAAGCCAATGTCTCCGCCAGTTTGGAAAATGTCTCATAGTTTTGCATATTAATCTCTGCAAATTATTTTCCTTAGAAAGTGTCAATCCTCGTTTGGACAAGATGAGTTAGGCTCTGATACATGAAGTAAATAGGTTAGAAAAACAAACAAAGATTTATCTAACATGCACCTTTTTTGAATTTTTGAATTTTTTTAATGAGAAAACATGAAGAAATCCAACCCTCAAAATTCTCATTGAATGATTTTTTTTTAATTGTTGGATATCACTACCGGCTGGTTTGGTGTATTTCAACATGTTCTCAAAATAAAAAAAAAACGAACTTGTAATTTCATTAATCAAATGAATTACATTATTGGAATGAAAATGCAATTGCTCAAAATTCAAATAAAATTGAAAATATAGAAAGTAAGAAATCCTAACAAGCAACAAAAGACTCCTCAGATGAAATTTTCTACTCAGTGACTCCATTTGCATTTCCATCATAGTTGGGTAAGGGATTACGCTGGACATTTGATTGACTAGTGTTGAAAGAAAGTGCCTTTGTGTCCAAGAGATCCCGCACTTTATGCTTCAAAGCATAGCAATCATCAGTAGAGTGACCAACTTCTCCCATATGGTAATCACATTTCTTGGACGGATCAAAGTTGGAGAACTTCTCGGCATTAGGTCGCTTTGGTTCATGGGAAAGCAAACCTTTCTTCTGGAGGACCGGTAAAACTTTAGACAAAGGTGCAGGGAGAGACGTGAATTGTCTCATACCACGTCGTTGACGGCTTGGACCATTTTGCATGCCAACATGTTGTGCACTGGTCATGTTAACTTCAGCTCCAATCTCTTTTTCCTTTCTCACATTAAACCTTCTAATTGGCTTATTGAACCATTCGTCCCTCAGCCTAATCTCAATTTGCTCCCTCACTGGAATGAGTTGATTAAATGTATTAGTAGTTACGGCTATCATCCGAATGCGGTATTCGTGTGGGAGAGTCTTAATAAACATCTTCCTTAACTTCACATCAGTTGGTTCGGGATCAACCTGGGCAGCTAGATTTCTCCACCGGATCGCATACTCCTTAAACGACTCGGTTCTTTTCTTTTCAGCACGTTCGAGATCCTTGTGGGAAGGAGTAATGTCCATTATGAATTTGTACTGTTTCAGAAAAGCTTCGCACACTTCATCCCAAGTTTCGAAGAGGTTTATACCTTTCGTGATATATCGCCTCAAAGTGAGGCCTGTCAGACTAGCCTGGAATGATTGGACCATTAAAGGAATGTTATCAACATACGGAGTCATCCGCACTAAGTACATTTGCAAGTGAGTCATTGGACATGTTGTGCCAGCATACTTCTCGAATTCGGGCATCTTAAACTTCTTCGGCATTTTCACTTTGGAATAGACAGAGAGATTTGTCGCGGATGTGTCCTGGGGGCCCTGTAGTTGCCTCAGCTTCTCCTCCAACTTCTTAAGATGTTTCTCCCGTTCTGTCTTGTCATCAACATTGATTTTTCTCTCATGAGTGGTATTGGGATCATCTTCCAAGGGAGGCATTTCCTCATCAAACTTCACAACAATGTTATCTCCATCCTTCTGTTTTGGTGCTACCGAGGTTGAGTCTAATCGAGCTACCCTAAGTTCAGCTGTCATCTCTTGCATCATAGTGAAAAATTGTTTTATTTGCTCTTCCATGCTAGTGACATGCACACGGAGTTCAATTTGATCCGACATTTTAGCTTTTGACCGCGTGAGAATTGGTTAATGAGGATGCTCTGTGATCACTTAAACAGAAAAGAAATGACAGATAAGCATAATGCACGAAGAAGGAGGAGACGATCCATGATTCAATTTGACTAACACTTTTTTAATTTTTTTTTCCTAAAGACAAGTTTGCTTGAGAAAATAGTGACATGTGACACACTTCAAAAAAAACAATTGAACTTTTTATTTGATGAAAAAAATTATTTCTACTCAAAAAGCATCATGAAGATATTACTGACCTAAACTTATCATGGACCGACTCAAAGCACACAAAAAAAATGTAAATGAAATTCAAAGAGTATGGATAGAAAGCTTACTTCGCAAGTAGATCAGGGATAATCATATAGACATGCGCATGATTAGTGCAGCTCGATTTCTACTCTAGAAGGCTTAACAAAGTGGAACCACGAGGGTGGGATAACTAGTCGCAGCCTCGCGTACTAAGTCAAGTCCTTATGGCTCCGGCTCAGCCAAGAATGGTACCCCCGATGCGACGCTAACTCGCGGGCAGAGGCAAACACTCTTGACACCAATAAAGAAAGTTTTCAGGATTAAGTTTGGGCAACCTCTACTATGCAGCCTCGCGGTCAAAGTTGTATCCAAACTTAATACCATCCTAAGTGATCCTATGCAGCCCAGGTCCGGCGGTGGGTTGTGTGTGCAAAGGTGTAGTGCTAAAACAATTAAAGCATGCACAGCAATTTAAATCAAGCAACACCTCAAATAAAAGCATTCAAACAACCCTGCAAAACTATCCAAACATGATTAGGGACTAACCTGGAATCTTCACTGCCAAACAAAATTTTGAAAACAATGAAAAATGGCCTAAGTCCACTAATAGTTTTTTTAAGTCCACAGTGGAGTCGCCAAGCTGTCGCGACCTCCTCGAAGGTGCACCACCTAGGGTTCGGCTAATGGATTGCTAAGATTAAATCTAGCTTGAGCTCTCCCAAGCCCATACCTATTCGCGATTTAGGTTTCACTTTTTAACATGCAACAGATTTTCAATTTGGAGTCGCTACTAATCTAATTTTGATGGGTTGATTAGGAACCCATGTAAAGTATCGAGAGCTATGCTTTACTCCTACAAACCAGAGATCTAATGGATCGGGGACTTGGTTATGCTAGATTAATCTAACACCCTTTCGGTACATTCTTCATTATTTAAAAAAACATCAGGCAGTTTAGATTAATTTTAACTCTATCCCTAACATGCAATGGTGACCACACGAATACTCAAACATTAATAAAAAAAAATTCAAGAAAGGAATGAAATAACAAAACAAATCAAAAGATCTAATAGAATATACCATGCATGAAAATCTAATCTAATCAAATCAAATCTAACCAAATCAAAGCCAAATAAAATCTAATCAAATCAAATCCCAATAAAATCTAATCAAATCAAATCTAATGCAATAATTTTTGGAATATTTATGAATTAATTAGTCTAACTATCCGTAGCTAAATATGATATAATTTAAATTAGGAAACAATATATATTAATTCCTAATTTAAACTAAAATCTACTCAACCAAGAATACCTAGAATGCAATCTAGCTAAGATTATCCTAACAAAATATCTAATATGCAATCTAAACTAATTATGCAAATTAACCTACACGTGCAAACTAACCTAATCATGCAATTATTAATAAAAACATGCAATAAATCTAAACATGTGATTTTCAATTTAAACACGGAATTAGTCTAAATATGTAATTTTAAATCTAAATATGCAAATATGCAAATAACCTAATTATGCAACTAACCTAAATATGCAAAAAATCTAATATGCAACAAAATGAATTCAAACATGCAAAATTATCTAAATATGCATAAAAAGCAAGTTAAACAGAAAATAAGAAATCAAACACTCAAAAATTAAATTCTAAATAAATGATTTTTTATTTTTTAAATTTTAATTAAAAAACGAAAAAAATAAAATAAAAAGAAATCGGGTCAGGAACCGAACCGAGTCAGTTCAGACCCGACCGACGCTGGGCGACACGCGCGAGACAACTTACCCAACACCAAGCCCGCGCCTCTTCTCGGGTGTGTTCGGTGTTTGTCCAAGAAAAATCCTTCACTGTATGTGTATCTTTCCTTTTTTCCAGAAAGTCCACCTTCTTTCAAATCAAGGCTCCCCTTTGATCACCTACCGCTTGGACTTTTGTCTTTGAACAAATACCCATCGTTTCCTATTTCAGTGCAAGTCTTCGTGCGTGATGCGTGGTGAAGCAACCACGCTCCTCACCGAACTGTGGAAAACTAGATGAGCAAACGTCGATCGTCAGAGATGGACTCGATTGAGCAGCGCCTGGAATGCGATCGTTTCAGCACAAAGACGTGGAGAGAAAATCAGCAGTAGCAATTGACGATTGGATTGGGGCTCCTCGGGCGTCCGTGTGACCCTCGTGCCCTCTTCCTTTTTCCTTTCACGCGTGTACTTTTTTTCAAAGAAGTTTTTTTCCCAACAATCTCTCTATTTTTTGGCTTTGGCTGCTTGTGAGACCTCCCCAATCCCTCACGCACAATCCCCACGCTCCCCTCTCTCTCTTTTTTTCACCGAAAAAGTCCTCTCCTTTTTACCCCAAAGTTCACGCACGAGGGAGGCAAACAAATATTTGGTCAATATCACCGAATATTGCTTTTCAAAAACTTTTATTTTTCTTCCTCTTTTACTTCTTGTTTTGAATCAAGCATAATATATGCCCCAATATTTTCTCGTTTGCTAAATTCAAGATTATTGCCGCCCAAGATTTCTTTGATATGCAAAATATCCCAATGAACTATATACTAAATAAATAAAGATGCAAAATAAGGCGCAAAAAATTAGGTGTCAACAAGCCTACTAGCATTGGTGAGCTCATCTCTTGCTTGAGGCTGGTTTATGTGGCCGGTGATAAGCCAAATAAGAAGGAAAAAGAAAAAAAGAAAGAAAACGAAGAACAAAAAAAACTAAATATTCATTTTTTAAAATAGAAAAAAATAAAGGAAAAATATTTTAAAAGGTGTTCTTGGAGGAGAGCGTGCTTGGTCTAAGTGAAAGAAAGATGAGGTAAAATGATTTCCTCTTTTTATAGAAAAGGAATCAAATTTCCCACCTTGAAGGTGTTTTTCCCATTGACCTGAAAATATTCTCCTTGTCTAATTTATTTTCTATGAATTGAACGCTAGAAAATTTGAAAAATATTTGTTTTGAAAGTTTTTTCCCCCAAGAAATGAATAGAGCTTTAATTCGGTTGCTTTTCTTATAAGGACAAAACCGACCCCCCAATCAAAAAAAAAAGAGAGAAAAAAAGTCGATAATCTTTTATTACTTGGAAGATATGGATGTTTTCACTTTTATTAACTATATATTCCTTGCCATGGTACATGAAAAGATGTCTTTAGATTCAAAATTGACGACGTCAATTGTAACATTGAAAGAGTTAGATGCCCAACGAATTTAATTCCGATGTGATAGCAGGCAAGTTGTGTTTGTGATATGGACTAAATTCATTCCTATGCCGTGCCATAAATATTTAAATAATTACTTCTAGATCTATGGATCGGCTTTCATTTTTCTTCCAATTGATGAGTACAACCATAAATGAGGTGCCTTGCATGTCTAGTGATTGTACTATGACTGTGGAAGCATAAAGGTCCTAATGATTATAGGGGCTTACAATCGGAAAAAGGGAATCACGTACTTGAGATGGGATGAAAGGGCAATTTAGCATCTCTATCTTTGGTTAATCCTTCATGGATGTCAATAATCTTTCTTAAGTAGCAGCACCAATGATAGAATAGCCCTAAGCGAACCACTCACCATGAATCCTTCCCTCGTTTGGTTCACATCGAGGCTATGTCTGCTAGAAGAAAGGATATGTCAAGTTAAAGATGTGCTTTTGCATGGAAATCATGTGAAAGTCGTTCATTCCTTTCATGACTGGTTTGATTTGATAAAAGCACCTCTTCAAGTTTACTCAAGCAAGTTTACACCGTTTTTTGCTCCTATTACATTAACCATCCTCTACTTAATTTTTTTTTGTGTGCGATTAGCAGTCTTATTCCATATATAATAGAATTGATGAGGCTCATAAGCATAACAACTAAGGGTGCGTTTGGGAGAACAAATCTTAGGGTATTCTTCGAGAGACTGAGGAAGAAATCAGTTTTGGGACGAGAGTAAAGACTGAGGAAAATGAATAGTACGGGATCGTAAATTTTCCTTCGGGTTCAAGTTTCCTTTGCCCTTTGTGGGTTTCCTAAGAAAAATACATAGCGAGGAAGAAATCGGTTTTCTTTTTTCTCGTACTGTGTATTTACATTCGTTCGAGAAACATAAAACAAAAAAAAAATTGGTTATGATTTTCCATCCACAGCCTTTTTTCATCTCGGGAGCAAAAATTTTAAAAGCATTTATCAAATGGATTTACTAATCCAAATTTATCTAGGGACGAGAAATTAAGAATCAGAGACCGTAACCATACAAGGTGAAAGGGGGCCTCAAGGTTTTAGGAACTATTGGAGGTTAAATTCTATGGCTAAAAAGAGGAAGGTTAAATAATACCTTTTCCGTTAGACAAAAGGCAATTCACCAATTCACCTTTCGATCCACCCTGTCTCCTAAAAGGCTGGGTGGATCGAGTAAATCGGTCGTGATCGCAAAAGAAAGTATCAAGCACGTGCTTTGTTTGGAAAGAAGCTGTTGAACACGTGCTTCTTGTGTGGGAATCATGGGAACTCCCGGAGGCACCTGCAATTTGCAACATGGGGCCATTCATGGATGGTGAGATGACGAAACCAAGATTAAACGACACAAATGGTTTAAATTTTTAATTTTATTTAACGTGATCTTTCAATTTTACTTTGATTTACAATGTCGTTCTTTATATTTTACTTTGTTTAATATAGTCGCTAGACCTTTCGCAAATGTTCAACTTAATTCCTGAATAGTAGGAAAATATTTGATATTACCCCTACATTTAATTAAATGAATGTCAATATTGAATATTTTCATATAATTTATGAACTAAATTGAATATTTACTAAAACTTTAGAGAGCACATTGAATAAATATAAAGTTCAAGGGTCACATTTTACATCCGAGTTAGAATTCTGGCGATTATTTCCGTCATCATCCCCAAAACGAAACAAAAGAGACAAAGGAGAAAGTCAAGGACGGTCGAGACCGAATGGGGCGGTTTAACAGTTTTGCTTGATTCAATTGCATTTGGCATTGAATTTATATGACGGCATGTGCCGTTCTTGGACGACCATTGTTCTCCTTTGGCGATGATAATCCACTTCCCCAAGAAAAGAAAGAGGAAAAAAACAAAGAAGAAAAGAATTTTTTGTTAGAGAATCGCACGTCGATTCCATAAAAAATCACATGAGCAAACAATTTACTTAAATAGAACATAAAACAAAGGAAACGAAATCAGAAGAACACACCAGATAATTTATTATCAAAATTCATCAAAACTTGGACAACCTCAACAACTTTCTTGGACGAATTCAAGTCTAGCTGCCTATTCAATAACGTCCGCCCGAGTGCTCTTTCTCGCTCGAGGAAACTGTAAGTCTGTCGATTGCCTAGTGATCAATTCCTTCCCTTACGCCAGAGGTTGGTGCCTCGGCAGGTCGAGGTCCTACGAGGTAACCCTACTTCCTGATGGCCCTGATTGGATTGAAAAAGTCAAATCTAATCGTATTAACACGCGACGAATGAGATTTAAGTCATTATAACCTCATAAAATACTAAAGGAATAAAAGAAGAAGTAATCCCAAATATGCTCTATCTCAGACACGCATCGCACACGTACTCCGGACTAACATAACGTGGGACATATGACCTACCCCGTTGAAAATGGCAGCAGGAGGAAGAAAATGAAGCAAATATTAGGTGGTATGAGATCAATAGCCAGGTTCAATGGATGGCCACTTGATGGGTGAGCCTCGCTTGCTCTCTCACAACGAGTGGGGCCCACCTGTCAAGTGACCCACCCTAGTGGTCTACTATCATAGATTTATTTGTTTTTCTTTAAATTTTCTTTTAAGATTTCACAGCTCATGAAGTAGATAAAATCATTTAGGAGATGCATGTACATTTGCTGATTTGGGTATTAATTTTTCGTAATGACTTAAAATGTTAAGATATTCTTAATTGTTGATAATTCAATCACAAGGCTATATGTCTTTTGACTTTTTCTGTGCACTTCTTCCAAACCAAGGGTTTCACATAAGTAGAAGATCAAGAAGAGGAGGCGTCTGGATCTCCTATCCTGATACAAATTAGGGTCGTTTGATCATTAATTAAACGAAAATTTTCTTTTCTATTAAATGGGATCATTCGCTCAAAAATTAAACGGTTCAATAGTTCCTAACGGTGATCTGTTTTGAAAGGAGATCAATTTTCATATATTGGATTGAAAAATTTGACGCTGGACAAGACATAGGAGGAGCGATGGAATGCCACATGATTAATAATACCTTTATCTTATCACATCAATCACATCACAACACGTAGATATTTTTTTTAAATATATATCATAACGCTTTTTTTTAGGAAAAATAACTAATGGATCCCACAAGAATTTCCAACTCATGAATAGATAAAGACTCAGAGATCTCTGATTGGCTGTGTCCGGAATCCGAAAGTGCATTGGAGTGTTCAAGACGGCAAACCTGCCAGCTGTTTTCCGAAGCTCCTCACATGAATAAGGTGCTCAAAATGATCACCACATAGCTTTGGAGAAGCTAAGCAACTGTGTAATAGTTAATGGAGACTCCCTAAACTCGGATTACTAGAAGCACTACAAGCTTATCTAAGCACAAACCCCTTATTCTCCTTTTTAAAGAAAACGAATATTTCAAAAGTACTATCTTAGTATCGCTAATGTAAAGGTGTAAATCGACCATTTTCGATGAAAGTGATTGAGTATTACAATAAATAAAAAGATCATTATCGCGAGGCAATCGTTGAACAATTTTTTTTTAGTTATTCTTTTTTAGGCTCTAGAACTTGCGATTTTTTGCTTACGTTCAGGTAAAGTCACTGGGGATCCATTTTATGTCTGTTGATAGTTTCCTCATTAATTGTTCACCTAACTTTATAATGTCATGTTTTTTTGTTATGAACTTGATGGTTTTTATTTTATTCCCAAAAAAGAACCCATTTAAAATAATTACCAGAAGAATAGGCAAATATGTTCTTTTCTCTAGACGTAGATGTTAAATTAGGGAGGTAAGATAACAATTTCTATAAAACAAACGACTTAAGCTTAGTTCATTCGACGGAAAGTTAATGATTTGTAGAATATTTTCCTAAAAATAATCTCTTGTATCGTTTGGAATAATCAATTAATAAAAATATTTTTCTTACCGACAGTAATTTATATCTAAAATTTTCTTAGATCTTGAAATCGTTTATTCATTTTTATAAGCAATATAAGTGATCATTTAAAAAAACATTTTTAATTAATTAATTAATTCTTATAAATGAATCCACGAGAAAAAAGGGTTTTGAGAGCAGAAAAAGTCTCCTAATAATCGGGCTTTTGCAATCGTGCCCTGGGCAAATAATAATAATACTAATTAAGTGAATGGACACAAGTGAGAGTGACCCCCACTATTCTGTTGCCAACAACTCATCGTTCCTTCGATAAAGTTCAATGATGAATGTTCTTATTTCATCTCTTACGTGTTTCGTTGTTAAAATCCGACTCTTTCCTATTGTTTACGCGTAAGACTTTATCCTCTTTGATTTCTACTTAAATTCCAGTCTCCATGTTCTAGACTTTACGGAATATTACGACTAATATTCTTCATCCAAGTCCATCTCCTCTCTATTTACAATGCTCTTATGAATAGCAGTCAATTCAAACATAGGTCATGGTGAAATTCTAGTGTCCATGCAGCCCCAAGAGTCATATGTCAAATACGTGCAAACATTAATCCACGTTCTTTTTAGAAATTTCAACATTTTGAGGTAAGAGTTGATTGGGCAAAGTGACGAAGGTATTTTCTGTTTGTCATTACTTCATCGGTTTAAGTTAGAAGCAATCAAAGAGGTGAAAATGGAAAAAATTATCCAAAAAATCTTAAATTTATTGCACTTTTGCCAATTCTATGCTAGATCTTTTAATTTTGCCAAGTGAGTTTTAAACCTTTTCAAGTTTTGTCGATTGAGTCAATCCGATCAATTTTAGTTAGAAATCACTTACGTGGATGATGACTGTTTTACATGGCACGACTGGCGCTGACATGAACATTTTCTTTAATTTTGCAAAATTTCTGATGATATATATAATGAAAAAAGATGTAAAATATAATATTCTTTTTCTTCTTGCAACAAGGTTTGACTTTTGGTCTCGAATATTCCCACAGCATTATTCGTATATACCTCACGCGCATGTCTACCAAGACCAGCACAGGATGAGGTAACGGTATGTACCAACCTTTGCCTCAACTTGATTTTGACAAGACTAATACCCGTGTACTAGAATGAAATCGGCGCGGGTTCTTCCTGATGACATAATTAAGGAAAAAGTCAACTCTAATGAAGGTTTAACAAACATCAGATCC
The DNA here is from genome assembly GCA_030064385.1 of Melaleuca quinquenervia. Lineage (NCBI taxonomy): Eukaryota > Viridiplantae > Streptophyta > Magnoliopsida > Myrtales > Myrtaceae > Melaleuca > Melaleuca quinquenervia. Next base: position 758,037 of record CM057722.1, on the reverse strand, counting down.
TATTTAGTCGGGTTGAAAGTCGTAACTCTAATAATAGATGCTCTTGATACCAAACTAAATCTTTCTACTAAGTTTGATTATTTGCCAGAAAGATTTCTAAATGACGAATGAAGTCAAGGTCATAATTATTTGCTTTCCAAATGGAATCTAAAGAGATTCTCGTAACATTTGAAAAGTTAGGTGCCAATGTAAAAATGGACAAATTTGATTTCTACGCTATAGCTAAATGTCGTGTTTATGATGTTCGCTAGATTCATGTCCTCATTAATGTCTCGCCATAAATATCCGCAGAATTATCTCTAAAATATGTCAGTCGATTTTCACCGGTTAAAGCATACATAGAAGATAGACGACGTCTCTTACTTTTTTTTTTTGAACATACTGATTATTAACATGACCTTGTCAATCATCTTCCGTTGAACCTTAATTAATCTACGGCTTGACCAACCCCGTCATCTTCTTTAGGAAGGCGGGGAGAACCATCATCAAGGTTGCCTCTGCCCGCGCTGGACGTCAAGGCGCGACCCGCGACTGCAACGTGGGTCCACTGCATAAGAAGGCGGCGATGGCGGAACAATCGGCGAAGGCAAAGGAAAGAGACAAGGGCGGCTGAAGATTAAACCGCGTCTGGCATCGGGTTTCCGTTCCTTAAGATTCTGCAATGGCGTGTACCGTTCTTGGGGGTCCGCTGTTGTCGGTTGGGAAGACATAGCTTTCCTTTCTTCTTCAGGCAAACGGAATATTCCGCTCCATCGCCTCGTCGTCAAGGGTCAAGATTGAAGACTTCAAACTTGGGCCTTAAGTTTTGCCCTTCGAGAGAGAGAGAGAGAGAGAGAGCGCTCTATTTTCCACGATATGAAGCTTCTCTGCACTGGAATAAGAAACAATCCAAGTAGGCCTAAATGCCACACCGCGTATCACACAAGTGCGCCTGGACTTCTAGACATCATGGACTCAGTAGAAAAATGCAGGGAGTCTTCTTTGGGAGAAAACATTTAAAAAACATAATGAAAGTTGCGATATATGTCAAATTGTGCGGCAAAGTTTTATCATGAAATCGATTTGCTTGCTTTCAATTTTCTTTCTTTTGGCACGTATCTATAATTCTGTAGATTTTGCAGCTCACAAAGTATGTAAAACCATTTAAGATATGAATGTCCAGCTGTAGCTTTTGGGTATAATTTTTTCACAATTACTTTAAACTTAAACTCAAAATATTCTTAAATGCTAATATTTTAATTTGAGAAATTAGGATATTTTCAATAGTCATCTGATTACTCCGTCGACTTCTTCCAAATGGATTGTTTCGCAGAAGCAGGAAGCCAAGAAGATGAGGCCAGTTTCTTGATCTTCACTAGACATTTGGTTGGGGGAAATAGAATTATATAACACGAGGCCTATATCTTTGTTTGGATTATGGAAATCGATGCTAGAAACTGGCTCGAGACGTAGGACAATCAATTGAATGCCATCTGATAGAAAAAAAATATTTTTCTCTTATCACGTTAGTCAATTTCAATGACGGGTGTTTCGTACGTGGATTTCTATTTTTGACAAATTTTATAATGCTTCTTCCCTTCGGCAAAATTAAGCAAATGGACCTCACGAGAATCTTTAATCCAGTGAGGGATGAAGAAGCGGAGATCTTACAACGGCTCAGTCCGAGATTGGGAGAGATTGTTCATTGAGATTAGAGGGTCCGTATAAAGAGCGGCTCTTAATAAGCTCTCAAGAAAGCAAATGACATATGAATAAACTGTCTTGTACACTGAACACGGGAAAATGTTCTCGGAACATATATATTGTGTATGTATGTAAAACTAAAATTAATTTACAAGATATGTTATTTGACAAACTATAATGCTTAGCATTTGGACTCTTATATTGAGTATGCTAATGTGAGAGCACTATTAGAATTGATGGCCTCTTGAGAAAGTCGCCACTTGTAAGTTAAAAAACAAAATCGTGAGGTTTGATATGAGACGGGTCAAAGTAGACTATATTTTTAAACGAGTTAATCCAATATTGTCATTGATCTCTCATTTGGTATGCTCAGAATCTAAGAGCATATTGAGATGTCCCAACTGGCAACCCTAATGGCAGGATTCAGGAAGCTCCTCCCTGGAAGAAATTAGGCTAAACGCCTACGACCTTTATCGGAAAGATGCTCAAGCTCAATTGAAAACTAGAGTAATTATCTGGGATATTATGTTATATATTATGATCAAATATAATTTAAAGCACCTAACTTGGTGGTGCCCACCGGGAAATTGCTCGCTCATTGCCGGTGCCGGTGAAAAGAGAGTTTTTCGTTGCCGTCGTGGCATATTCTGTACGGAAAACTTCAGCTTCTGGACAAGCCATCGCTTTATAACCCGACCCTTCAACTGCGACCACAGGCGCAAAACCTCATTTGACAGGCTCCCATGTCGCGCTCTCTCTCTCTCTCTCTCTCTCTCTCTCTCTCTCTCTCTCTCCCCTTCTCCCTCTAGATAGCGTTCTCCACAGTAGGCGCTCCGAAAGATTCTTCACTTCCATCGTTTCGTAGAGTCAGTCTTCATCATACGTAACGAAAGTCGATATGGCCATGGTTGATCGTATGATCGGGTTTCCCGAGTTCAGAGTCCCGGAAACCATGCCGGGCCTCCGTGGGGTGGCATCTGAACTGGCGATGCCGGAGTTCGAGGACAAGATTTATGTCGCGGTCGGTAAGGATGTGAGAGAGAACAAAGCGAAGCTTATTTGGACGGTGCATCAGTCGGCAGGCAACGTCAAGATCTGCATCATTCACGTTCTAGTTCCTTCACAGAGGATCCCCATGGGTAAGTCAACGTTTTTCCTTTTCAGTTCTTTGCATATTACCATCCACCGATTTTCTATCTTTTTTTGTCGTAAAAGCTCTTAGATGGTAGTGAAAATAAGAACTTCCCAAGCTCCCATGGAGATAATATACGGATCTTCCCTGGTGGACAATCGTGATGCAAATAAATAAAAGTTCCCTTCGAGGGTTTTGCGATGCTGGAAACTATCGAATGTCCTATTGCTTCTACTTGTTCTATTGTTGCCGATCTTCGATCTTTTGGTGGCGTTCTTTCTTGCAGCAAATTTAAATGATTGCGTGTCTAATTTGCCTTTGGTTTGCAGGAGGCCTGGGCGCTGGAATGCCTGCGAGCTCCGCGAACGAGATAGTGTTGAGAGAACACAGAGAAAACGAGAGGATAAACATGCATAAAATCTTGGATAACGGCCTCCTTCTCTGTAGAGAAATGGGGGTATATTTGCTTTCTTCTTCTTCTTCTTCTTCTTCTTGTTCCTGTTCTTCATCTTCTTCTAGCTTATTAAATCGTCCTGGTCAATGACTTCTCCACAAAGTGCCCGTGAATCGCAAATATATTAATCATTGTTGACCCTTAGAACATAAGTTTCTCGCGTGGCACGAGTTTTCATGATTTTCTATGTGCTTCTTCAATTAAGAGACAAATTAATTGATTTATTAATCTATAGGTAAGGGCAGAAAAAGAGTATATAGAATCGGACGGCGTTGAAAAGGGAATCGTGGAGCTCATACGTTTGCATGGGATAAGAAAGCTTGTGATGGGCGCAGCGGCGGACAGGCGCTATTTCAGGTAAGTACAAAAACAAGAAGACACTCCCACATGGGTCACGGACTTGTTCCTCCCAAATTTACACTCTTTATGACTAAAAGAACGTGCTTGTTTGAATCCTCGATTGCAAATTACACCGGTTGCTTATTTCTTTTATTAATCATACAAATAGGTTGGATCTGTCTGATCGTCGAGGAAAACTTGATAACGCTTGTTGAACACAATGTCCTAGATCGTTGGAGTCCATCGCTATACATCATGTATTAGGAATTGTCTTCTTTTTCCAAAGAATTAAAGAAAAAGATACAAGTTTTGCGACATATTGTTATGAGGATTTAAAAGTCTTTTGTGTTGTGTCTTCTGTCTATGTTTGGTATAATTTACATTTACACCAAATTAACCGACTGTCCTCTTTGGTTTTAATTGGCAGGAGGATGATAGAAATCAAGTCCAAGAAAGCCATTTTCGTTCGCAATGAAGCTGACATTTCTTGTCAAATTAGGTTTATCTGCGACGGGCACCTCATTCACACAAGGTGAGCCTCTCACTTTTTTACTTTCAAATCCGTGCCCTTCGAATGCACACGTGAGAGTGTTAGCGAAAACAAGTTATGCATCAAATAACCTATGTGAAAAAAAAAAAATGTCAGTCGATGATTCTTGTCGCAATAGTTGAATGGATAGGGGACCCAGAAATTTTTGGTTGGATGAGGCTGAAATATATATATTTTAAATGTTTACTGTTTTGTTTTCTTTCTTCAAATAACTTAGCTTAATGCTTGGGAAATTTTGGGCTGGGGGCCGATGGCAACTATCTGTGTCCCTTGAACAAAAATTGAATACATGTAGGAACGTTTATGAGGCCGAACTCTTAGTAAGGACCGCGAATTTGTAAAGTGATGGGACAGCTTTAGCTTCCCCACGAAGTTGATTTGATCCCTTGGCAAAATAGGGAAGCTCGGGAGATTCAATCCTTCGCACCACCGCCGACGACTCCGACCCGTGGAGCCGAAAGCTCGATTCCCTTCAGATCGCAGTCCGCCAGGGTGCAAAATAATGGCACGGCAAGGTTGAGCAATCCATTTCGAGACATTCTGAAAAGAGCGTTCTCTTCAAACGGCGACCAACGTGTGATGATGCCTACTGCTTCTCCTTCCCCGGACAGCACTCCTTCAGAGCACCCTGATGAGGTGAGCATACTGGAGAGCCAAGACGCTTTTCAAGAACTCGAACCGTCTTCAGCGAGTTCTTCGCGCCGTACTCGGTGGATTGAGCCGGTCTATTATACAGGCCGCTACTCACTTTCTAACACGCTGGTATGTGCAAAATATGACAACCGATTGTCGTTTTCATGTTCTACAGCCAGGAGGCCATGTCTCTAGCTTTGCATGTCCTGTTTCATGGCTAAGAACATCTTATTCTGAGTATTTGGAATGAATATTGAAAATTGTAGCTAATTGGAACAGGGTACTAATGAAATGGGTGGGCGAGAAGTGCTTGAGGAGGAAGTGCCAACTCGCGCTAAAGCAGAAGTGGATATCATCGAAGGAGGGCAAAAGGATCCCAGGAAGGTAGAATTTCGATATAATAACTGGACGAGTTTGCTATATATCGACCTAACCGCACTATTTATGTAAATTGCTTGTCTTGAAAATGGAATATTTTTACTGACTTTACTCAAGTCTGATTGTTGAGGACCATCCCAAACTCACGAAAACAATTGATTCCAATGCATATAAATAGCATCTATGACACAATTTACATGAAGATGAAAGCTGATTAATTGACTTGCATTTAAAAAAAATAGATGATGTATTGAATATAGGATTATGGGTAAATTTTCAGAGGAAGTATCTACAAAGATTATATGCTGAGAAGTTGGAGGAAGAACTTGAGAAGGTGAAAAATCAGCTAGACAAAGTGATGGAAGAACTTCACATTGCCCAGGATCAGAAATCGCAGCTTGTGAGCCAATTCGTTGAGACTGATCAGAGTAGAAGGGAGTTGGAGTTAAAAATCATCTCAATGGACGAAATGTTGAGGACTTACAGACAAGAGCGAGAGTTGTTGCAGGTCGACCTTGACAACGCCCTCCAAAAGGCCGAGGAGGTGAGCAGAAGACAAGGAGAATCCTCGGGCACGAAGTACTTCTCTGAGTTCTCTATGACGGAAATCAAGGAAGCTGTGCGGAACTTCGAGCCATCCTTGAAGATTGGAGAAGGTGCTAGCGGGATTGTTTATAGAGGTTTCCTTCGACATATGCCAGTGGCTATAAAGATGATGAAGTTTCATAGCGTGCAAAATTCACAACAATTTCAACAGGAGGTAATAATTCTTGAATATCCTCTACTAGTTCTCATGTTTTTCCTGAACCAAAATTAAGCATAATAAGAAGATAAAAAGACTCGGTTCATTACATCGTAGCTTTGTTTTTCACAGTAATACCATAGTGAATTCACAGTAAGGGCACATTAGTCGCCACGATCAAGAATTTCATTGCTGAACATGGAATTTTTAATTGAATGTGTCACAGGTGGATGTGTTGAGCAAGGTGAGGCATCCTAATCTCATCACGCTCATAGGCGCTTGTCCCGAGCCCTGGACTCTCATTTATGAATATTTTCCAAACGGAAGCCTCGAAGATTGGCTCCACAGCAGTAATAGAGCGATGCAGCTGTCTTGGCGTGCCCGGATGCGCATTGCTATGGAGCTCTGCTCCGTCCTAGCCTTCCTCCACTCCTGCAAGCCTCACAGCATCGTCCATGGGGACATCAAACCAGGGAACATCTTGCTTGATAATCACCTTGTGTGTAAGCTCAGCGATTTTGGCATCTGCCGAATGCTGTCGCGTGGCGAGCGGTCAAGCAACAACACAACAGTCCTACACCCGACTGACGTGAGAGGGACACTCGGTTACATGGACCCTGAATTCCTCGTGACACGAGAGCTCACAACAAAGTTTGATGTTTACTCTTTCGGGGTCATACTGCTGGAGTTATTGACGAGGAGGCCCGCTCTAGGACTAGTGAACGAAGTGCAAAAGGCAATCAATGCAGGGACTTTGAAGGCCATTTTGGATCCGTTGGCTGGAGAGTGGCCCTATGTGCTGGCCAAGGAGTTGGCTCATTTGGCTTTGAGGTGCTGCGAGATCAGCAGAAGGAATAGACCAGATCTCCGGTCAGACGTGTGGATGACGCTGCAATCAATTGGAGCGTACTGTCAATAATCCTAGACTTCCGAATATTCAGGGAAGTGAGGGATATACCCGTGGATGTGTACTCGTTCTTTAATTAAATAGACTCACCAAGTCGTGTGGGCAGTTGTCATCGAGTGCCGGCTCGTTTGTGTGTATGTATATACAGGTTTTCGTTACACAGTTTATCATCTTGTTGAGAGTTCTTCCTGCATGTATCTATCATTGTTCTAATGAATAGATTTTCTCCCGCATTATGTACATATACAACGAGATACGATTGGTTAACCTATATGCAAAATTAGAGCCGTCTATATAGAATCAGATTTTCTTCCTCACATGATCCTCACTGGTCCTTGCGAGCTTCAGTCCGTCGTCCACTCTCCACCATCGTCTCTTCGTTCCTGGGTTCTGTCGTCTATGAGCTTCAAGTCCTTCTTCGCGAGCCCATGCTTATTCATCTGTCTGATCATTAATCATGTCGTGGTTGGATTCTTCTTCCTTTTGTGACGCTTTAGATGGCAATCATCAATTGCCTGAATCGATGAAAGAGGCTAACAAAGTAGAGTTGACGAGAATGCGAAAAGCATAAATCTAAATAATTCGTTAAATGAGTAACTCCTAGAAATCACATACTTATTGTATAAATACCATGCCTAAACATTTTAATTTAGTTAATTCAGTCATAATATTTTTTTTTATGAGAATGTAGTCATTTTCACCAATTTTAATCAATAATGTGGCATGATCAACACCAATTTATATATTTTTTTTTCCAAATAATTTTATTTGAATTTATGCCATTTCTTTTATTTTCTTTCTTTTTTCCTTTTTCCTTTGCCTTCTGCCACGACCAGCAACCAGCCATAGAGGCAAGTGCCAGTGAGGATCGTCCTAGCCGGCATCTAGCAAGGCTCACCTTCGTTTAAGGCTAGCGAGGTTGACTGTCGCCGGCCTTTGATGAGACTTGACCTCGTTGGATTTGATGAGGGGGACTCTCATCCAAGGTTAGCAAGGTTGGGCCATAATTGTGGTCGTTTGGTAGATGTTGTCAAGACTTGGCGAACAGTAGAGAAAAAAAAAAGAAAAGAAATTTGAAGAAATTATAAAAGAACATAAAAATTAAAAAGTTGACTGTCAAGATTAGCTGAAAAAATTACATTAGTAAAAAAATTTAGGATTAAATTGATCGAATTAAAAGTTTATAATTAAATCAACATTTACATAGACAAGCGTTGAGATGGTGCCTGCGGCGGTTGGAGTGTGACGTGGTGGGGTCATCGAGGCCACGCGAAGCGGCGCTTCAGCGGTGCAGCGACGGATGGCATCGCTCGTGAGGATTGGCGCTCGAGTTCGGCGCGTACGTCGGCTCGGGCAGCTTCTCGCGCCGCACTCCAGCTGGGCGACGTGGCGGGGATTGGTCGGGTACGGCGTGGCCAGGCCAGGCCAAGCGAGCTTCGGAAGCGGCACAAGCAGCGGCGGAGTAGAGTGGCGAGCAGGGCGATGTCGCGCGGTGTAGCGAGCAGCTGGGCGACGTCACGCGGGGTGGTAGCTGGGCGAGGCGGCGGCTGGCGGGGCGGAGCTTGGTGGCGGACGCTGGAGGCCGGACGAAGAAGCAGAAGGCACAGCCAAGGAGGAGCAGCAATGTCTGCAGCAGGCGCAAGGAAGAAGATGGAGAGAGAGAGAGAGAGAGAGGGGGGGGGGGGGGGGGAAGAAGGATTGGACGGCCTGCACCGTGGGCCCCGTGTGTGCGCAAGACGTGAGGTTGAGAGAGAGACAGAGAAGAGAAAGAATCAAAGGTCAAAGGAGTGGAAACAGATCTCCTGCCCTAGAGGAGGCGCCGGTTTAAAAAAAAGACTGGGGTAAAGAGAGGAGAGGAGAGAGAAAGAAATGTCAGAATGGAGAGAGAGAGAATAGGCAGAGAGAAGAGACGAAAAGAGGGGAGGGAAAGCCAACAAAAGGGGCTGTTACCCGATCTCTTCGTAGCCCTGCTTTGCCTAGGTGAGAAAACAAGGGTGTTCTATTAGCGACAGCCATTCCACTCTTGATCGGAAGTTGTTTTTTAAAAAAAAAAAAAGGTAAAAGAGGATGGATTAATAGGAGGCTCACTCCTCCTCTCTCTAAAATTCCCTGCTCTACAGGGAATCCATCCCCCTCTTCGTAACCCAGATCCCCTGCTCTAGGTGCTTTCTAGAGCAGGGTAATTAGCAAGGAGGCAATCGTCCGATTTTACGATTACCATTTTTCAGAAAAAAAAGTAAAAAAGCGATGGCCCGGTCCACCCTCTCCCCCTTAAAATCCCTTGCTTTGGAAATCGGATTTAGATCCCCCTGAAAGCAGGAGATTAAAAGAGAGAGGGAGTAGGCCTCACTTTAATAGAAGGCCCATCCCTTTTTTACTTTTTTTTTAAGAAAAAAGGCAGCCGTCCGATCAAGGATGGGACGGCTGCCTTGAGGAGAGCAGCCCGCTCTACTTTATCAGCAGAGCAACAATTCACTTCCCTGAAAAAGCATCCAGAGCAAGGGATCTGGATCCCCCAAGCATATCCCCTTCAACGGGAATGGATCTCCTGGGTGATCTGCAAATGTGAAACCGATCCCCTTCCTTGCATACGTCAGGGTGCCGTTTCACTCCATGTCATTGTCCCCCAAAGTCAGACATCCGGATTCACTAGCTGGGACCTCCCCACAATACCTTGTTTGAGAGACTCCCCACTTTCTTCGTTTTCGTTCCTCAGTGAACTTTCGTGTCTCGCTCTCTGCTTTTCGTGCTCTCGTATTCTCTCACTAGCTAGCTATCTCCACTATATATACACTCCAAGAGTTTGTTCACTTCTAGCTTTTGCTTACGGTCCTCCACTCGTCGTGGTTGACCGTATAATTACACTCACCGAGTTCGATTGCGCAGTTCCATCTGAGATGGCAACGCCGGTGTCTGAAGACAAGATCTACGTTGCGGTCGGCAAGGACGTGAACGAGAGCAAAGCGAAGCTTGTTTGGATGGCGCATCGATCAAAAGGCAACGTCAAGATCAGCATCATTCATGTTTTAGTTCCTTCACAGAGGATCCCCATCGGTAAGTCGAGGCTTTCTGCTTTTTATATTAATTGCATATCATCATCCATCCGTTTTCGCTATCATCCCTTTTTGTACGAGATTTTATGAATGGTAAAAAGTGAGAGCTTATCAAGCTCTCATGGATATAATACGCGGATCTTCCATGATGGACAATGGACATGCGAATAAATTAAAATTCCTTTGGAGGGTTCTTCGACATTGGACCCAATCGGATACTCTATTGCTTTTACTTGTTCTATGAATTGCAATAGTTTTTGTTTGAATTTGCCTTGGGTTTGCAGGAGGCCTGGGTGCCGGAATCCCCGCGAGCTCGGCGAACGAGTTAATGTTGAGAGAACACAGAGAGAAAGAGAGGATAAACATGCATAATATGTTGAATACCTTACTGCGCGTTTGTGAACAAATGGGGGTAATTCTTCTTCTTCTTCTTCTTCTTCTTCAAGATGATTCATTGTCTTGTTAAGTGCTTTCTAAAGCGCCAGTGAATCACGCAAGGTACTAATCATTGTTGACTCTTGATCTTTACGGTTCTCACGTGGCACAAATTTGCATGGTTTTAAAGAAAATTACCATAAAAAATCTTGGATTTAGTAGTGCTAATATGATCCTAAGCTTTTCCATTGTGCCTATTCAATCTAAAATCTTTTCACACTTTACCAAATGAGTCTGTTCGGTCAGTTTCGTCTAAAAATTACTGATATTGGCACCGATGTCCTACAAGGCACAACTAGCGCTAACATGGATATATATATTTTTAAATTATGTATTAGTATTTTTTTGGATTTATAAATAAATTTGTTAATTTCGTCTTCTTTTTATATTTTATTTACTTTTTTTTACTAAGGGCCGGCTACTATTGCTCGATTGTGGTTGGCGAGGGTGCTTGGACCATCAAAATGGGTTATAAATCTAATTCTTGACCCATACTTGTATTAAATGGGTCATGCATAAGTTAATTATATTTAATAAATAAGTCATAAATATGCTTAAACAAAAAATGAGCGTTAAATGATTCTTAAACGGTTTACTTCTTACTTAAACCCAACCCACATTTAAGACTTTCTCACCATCACTTGAACTTGTGCTTGCTCATTTCATACTATATCCTTAGTTTAGGCATGAGCTTTGGTAGATTTGGTTAAAAAAGAAAGTGGTTTAGCAATATTGGTCGGGTCAAGTATATAAGATTTACATGGTGCATAAATAGATAAAAACAAATTAAATAAGTTAGGTCGGGATGGGTATGGGTTTCTGCATTCAATTGTATAAAATATATGTTGAAACGGGGTGGAGGCGAGCTTGTCCCTCTTGTGTGGGTGGCAAGGGCGGCCTTGCCCAACCCTCTTGATGGTTGGCCACTGTATGAGACCGACCACAGGCAAAAGGAAAGAAAATATAGAAAAAGGAAAAAAAAAAGAAAAATGTTAAAAAGTTGTCCATGTTAACACATGTATGCCATATAGAATGATGGACGATGACTAGATGTCAAGTCAACGTTTTTCAGTCAAAATTGACATTACGGACTTTTTTAACAAACATGAAAAAAATTGATGATTCAATTGACACAATTTTAAAGTTTAAAAACTTAATTAGCATAAATGTAATAAGTTTATGATTTTTTTTGGCATTTTCCCATGATTAAATATATACTTCATTTAGACATGAGGGATAATGACGAAACAAATTGATTAATAGGTTCGAGTAGAGAACGAGTACATACAAGCGAAAAGTGTTGAAATGGGCATTGTGGAGCTCATATCTCTGCATGGAATAATAAAACTTGTAATGGGTGCAGCAGCAGACAATCGTTATTTCAGGTACGTATAAGAACAAGATGACAAGTCCACATCGTTGGTAACTTGTTCATCCAAATCTATCCTCTTCATGACTTAAAAAAATATGTTTCTTTGAACCTTGCAACATTAAACTGGATACTTATTTCCTTATTAATCCTATAAAAAAGTGTTGTACGTGTCCAATGTTTGAGGAAAACTTGGAAGCGCCTCTTGAACACAACGTCCTAGTCCACCTCGAGTCAATCACTATACATCATTTATCATGAATCGGTCTTATTTTACTATTGAGTTTCATGTTTGTTTTTATCTACACATACCAACTCAATTCACTATCTTCTTTGGTTTCGAATTGGTAGGGAGATGACAGAAATCAAGTCCAAGAAAGCCATCTTTGTTCGTGATAAAGCACCCATTTCTTGTCAAATTTGGTTTATTTGCGACGGGCGCCTCATTTACTCAAGGTTATCTTTTAACTTTTTTTGACTTGGGAATTTGTCTCCTTGGAATCTATCCAATGCCCACGGGAGGGTGTCAGTGAAACAAGTTCGACAACAACAATCAACGTGAGAAAAAAAAAAATCAGCCGTAAAAGCTTGTTGCGACAGTTGATTGCCATAACAGGTCTACAAATTTAGGTTGGGATGAGGCTGGGACAAATAATCTTATTCGTCTTTTGCTTTGTACCTGACTTTGGATAATATGGCTTTTGGGAAATTTTGGGCTAGGGGCCAATGGCAACGACCAGTGCCCCTAGATCCGCTAATGTCTAATTGGCTCATGGCACTGAAAAAGAATTTTCATATGAGATTTGAGTCCAAGCAGGAGTCTTAATACGGACGATTCATTTGTGGAGTGATTCGGAATCCTCGTTAAAACAGGAAATCTCAGATAGTTCAAGCTGTTGCAGAAGTTCCTAGTGATGCACCATCGCCGATGACTCCAAGCCCTGGAGCTGAAAAGCCAATTTTCTCCAAATCGCAATCTGCCACACCGCAGAGGAGTGGTACGACAAGGTTGAACAATTCATTTCGAGAGATTTTAAGGAGGGCTTTCTCTTCAAATGCCGACAGACGTGCAATGACGCCAATGGCTTCTCCTTCCCCAGATAGCACTCCTTCAGCGCAGCCTAATGCAGCGAGCACGCCGGAGAGGCAAGGTGCTTTCCAAGACCTCGGATAGTTCTCAAGGAGTCTTTCCCAGCCACCGTACCTAACTCAGTCGGTCTATCATACCAGCCACTCATCACTTTCCAACACTCTGGTATGCACGAAATGAGGCAAAGGATTGTTGTTTTCATGTTCTCTAGCTAGGAGGGCTTTTCTCTAAGTTTGTTTCTCCTATCTATAGACGGTCTCATTCTTTAAATGGAATATTGAAAAGTTTAGCAAATTGGAACAGGATATGAACGAAAACGACAGGCGAGAAGTGCTAGAGGAGGAAGTGACGACTTGTGTTGAGGCGGAAGCAGATGTCATCGAAGGTGGGCAAAAGGATCCCGGGAAGGTAGAATTTCGATATAATAACTGGGCGGGTTTGGTACATATCAACCTAGATGCACTGGCTTATATCTATCTCTCATCGTACATAACTATAATCTACTGTTGAGGACCATCCCGAACTCCCTGGAAGCAATTCGTCCCAATGTGTAACACATAAATAGCACGCATGACTTGTAAAAGATAATCTCCTGAATGTAGTATTATGGGTAATTTTTTCAAAGGAAGTATCTAAATAGATTATATACTGAGAAGTTGGAGGAACGACTTGAGACAGTGAAGGATCAGCTAGACAAAGTGATGGAAGAACTTCGCATTGCCCTGGATCAGAAATCGCAGCTTGAGAGCCAATTCATTGAGACAGACCAGAGTAAAAAGGAGTTGCAGCTGAAAATCATCTCGATGGAGGAAATGTTGAGGACTTATAGACTAGAGCGAGAGTTGTTGCGGATGGAACTCGAGAACGCACACCAAAAGGCCGAGGATGTGAGTAGAAGGAAAGCAGATTCCTCGAGCACAAGGTACTTCTCCGAGTTCTCAATTACAGAAATCAAGGAAGCTGCACAGAATTTCGACCCATCCTTGAAGATTGGAGAAGGTGGTTCTGGGAGCGTGTATAGAGGGTTCCTTCGACATACATATGTGGCTATAAAGATCATGAAATTTCCCAGCAGGCAAGGTTCACAACAATTTCGACAGGAGGTAAGAATTCTCGAGTATCCTCCACTTGTTTGCGTGTTTTCATAGAACCAAAATTAAGAATAATAAGAGCACACGGAGACTTGGACCTTCACAAGATAAATTTGTTGTTCCAATACTACGGCATCGTGAATTCATAGTCAGTGGATATTACTTGAGAGTGATCGAGAATATCATTGCCGATCATCAAACTCTTGATCGATCACAGGTGGATGTGTTGAGCAAGGTGAGGCATCCTAATCTCATCACGCTCATCGGCGCTTGTCCAGAGCCCTGCACTCTTGTTTACGAATATATTCCAAATGGTAGCCTTGAAGACTGGTTCCGCAGCCGCAACAGGGCAAAGCAGCTGCCATGGCAAGCCCGGATACGAATCGCCACGGAGCTCTGCTCCGTCCTGGTCTTCCTCCACTCCTGCAAGCCTCACAGCATCGTCCATGGGGACGTCAAACCAGGGAACATCCTACTGGACGTGCACCTCGTGAGCAAGCTCAGCGATTTTGGCATCTGCCGACTGTTGTCCAGCAAAGAGCGGTCGAGCAACGACACCACTGCCGTGCACTCAACTGATCCGAAAGGGACGTTCGGGTACTTGGACCCTGAGTTCCTTGTCACGCGAGAGCTCTCGACAAAGGTTGATGTTTATTCTTTCGGGATTATACTACTTCAGTTATTGACGAGGAGGCCCGCCTCACGAATAGCAAAAGAAGTGCAAAAGGCAATCGATGCAGGGACTCTTGGGGCCATCTTGGATCCTTTGGCTGGAGAGTGGCCCTTTATGCATGCCCAGGAATTGACTCATCTGGCTTTGAGGTGCTGCGAGATGAGCAGAAGGAATAGGCCGGATCTCCGGATAGATGTCTGGACATTCCTTCAATCGATCGGAGCTTCTTGTCAATAAACGGAGGCTTCCGAATGCACGGGAAGTGAGAGATATAGATGATATGAATGTGTACTTTGAACTTAGTATTGACTTTCTGGGTCGTGCGGCAGACATCCACGATTATCGCCTGGTTTGTGTGCATATGTACATACATCTTTTGTTCCGTCCATTAAGTTGTCTTGCTGCTGTCCTGTTGAAAGTTCTTCCTGCATGTTCCATCAATATTCTTATCGGTATATCTTCTCCTGCATTAAGCGCATTGACCATAAGATGGGATTGGTTAACTATATATGCAGAATCAGATCCACATATTTTTTGCCTTGTTACGCTGTTCGGCCCTATCAAATTCACTCCACTTGCACAACAACACTCACGGAAGAAATACAATTCTCTGAATCTGTCGTACCATTTACGAGCCAGACTTTCCCTCTCTTATTTCCACTTGAACTTCTATCTCTATGTTCTTGACCTTTGATAATTACACTTAATAGAGAAGATTCTAAATAAGAATTTAAAGGGGGAATTTTTTTTTTTATTAAAATAGGGTCTAAAATGAGTCTCATTTCAAGAGCCGAATGTGACCAAATCAATCTCAAATTAGGGACTAAATCCCCGATTGGCGATCATTTGATTTTTTGTTTTTCGGAGGCTAAAATGGGGCAACGTTGTTGACCAATCCCATATTATTAGCCTGGGCAATTGTAGCCAAAGGTCATCTAGGGACGCTTCAGGTTGTTCGACCTTAGACGATTGCTGCCAACACCAAATTTGGCTCGTTGGCAACATGAGCTCTTTGACCGAGCCAGAGAACAACTTTGCGTATTTTTTAATAAAAAAGACAAAATTCAATAAGATTCTTTTCAAATACTATTTAAACTAAAGTTGTTTGAAACCATTTTTCAGAAAAATGACAATGTTTATTAGCATTTGGCTTAAATATAAAAAATCTAAAAAAATATTTTCCATCGTTTGGAAATTAAAATCTAATTCCTTAATACACATACACCATTCAAGCATTAATTACTTGTACATGGATAGTCGGGAAATCAAGTGCTAACACTAAGATCCTGGGTCTGGTCTTAGTGGGCCTCAACTAGGGTACTAAGGCCCCAGGCATGGCCACTTGGGTCTCAAGCGCAAGGGTAGTAACTAATTCTACATCCATAGAAATCAAATAAAGCAAAATTAATTGAAAGAATAAGAGTTTTTCAAGAAAAATTCATCTCAGACAAAACCCAAAAAACTCACATTTCTCTAAATTCTCTCATTTCTTATTTTTAACTTGGTAAAAACCTATGGGATCTGCAACTTCTTTCCATACTTTGCACGAGCTTAAAGGTTATGGTGGTTTTTCTTAAGTATTTGTTCGTCCCTTAACAAGCCGTCCCTAGTAGGCTTGAGCATGATGCTCGCTGTGTGGATAGCATACTTGGGAAAGATCAAATACAAATTCCAGACAATTCTATACTATCAACTGCATAGGCATGCTAATTAGGGGTTTGCCCAAGTTTCTATTTCGAATTAAAATATGCTATTCGATATTCTATGGGCGCCAAAACCTCAATTGGCTGCCATTTGGGTTTCCACGTATATATTGTATGTGAAGTGTTTTTTCTTTTTCTTTCATCTTTTGTCATTTGTGTCTAAATTTGTGCAATATTTTGGTGTTGTTCCGCAGCATCCTCCATATTTGACCCTAGAGTGTCGTCAATAGTTACATGCTACTTTTTAATTGCAGTGGATAAGCAGATTTGGACTACCTAATCTTATGTCAAAAATGAAAAAGATGATTAAATGCTCTAATCAAACGAAGGTCATGATGAAATTCTAGAGTTCCATGCGGCCCAAAAAGGTTGCCTCTCGAACGCATGCAAACAATTATCGTCAATCGGGCAAAGAGATGAAAAACATCACCTGTTTCTCATCACTTCATAAATTTAGATTAGGAGAGACACCATAGAAGTGAGTGTCAGTAGAGAGCTCGTGGAATTGGGAAACCATGGTGAAGGATATAAAAACCCGATATTTGATATGGAATTAGCTTTTTATTGAAAAGAAGTATATCATAGTGTTTTTATTCTTTTAATGGCGTTTGACCTTTGGTCTCGAATATTCCCAAGTGATTCTTCGAGAATTCCCTTGCGTAAGAATCAAGTAGACATAAAATACAATTTAGCTTAGTAATCATTCTCTCGTGATGTCTAGCAAGGCCGGCAAAGGATAAGGTACACATTTGTTCGTAATAAATCAGGAAGAAGTCAATGCTTTCTGGGAGATCGCTCTTTCTCTCTCTGAACTCTAGTTTCTTTTAGCCTAAACAAATAAGAGTGAGACGAAGGTTTATTTGGAACTTTCTTCATTGCGTCCACCTATAATCGTTTTTTTTTTTGGGGGGGGGGGGGGGGGGAGGGGGGGGATGAAATCCCAGGAATTGATTGTAAATTCATCTGGTGGACCAAGCAGGGCGAGGCCACATCTAGGAGATCACTCTCTGGACTCCTATTATTTCTTTTAACGTAAACGAACAAAAAATGAGATGGTAAATTTATTCGGAGATGACCTCATTCCATTAACCAACAATCCAATTGGGGAGAACAACATTCCAATTGGCCCGAGTACACCGGTATGTTTCATTGGTGTAGAAGTTCGACCACCAACTCAAAGTGCAGGGAAGTCTAGTACGAAATGGTGTTCTGGGTAGAACATAACTTTCAACAAAAAAAAAAGTTGTAAAAGTACCTTGTATGCACTGTTGATAGGATAGCATGATATGATGAAATTGTTTCATTTGCTTTGAATTTTCTTTTATGCATTTTTTTTGTATAGACTTTGCAGCTTACGTCACGAGAAGCCTTCTTGATGTTGGATCTAATTCTTGTCTATATATAAGAAGTATAAGAGTATCAAATTCGGTCTTTTGCTAGTGAATGACACAATGAAGCAATAGAGTGTTGAAGCCGATTGATTCTTGTGAGCGAGATTTATGAATTCCTTCACAAAATTGAAAGATGATTCTGTGAGAAATTGTGGGGTTAAATATTGTGGGAGTAATTGGGTAATTGAAGGTTGGGATACACTGAGATTATTTGAGCGATTCAAATGTAATAATATTTTGGTGTTTGATTTATTTTCTTGTTCATTCTATTTTATTGTTCGATTGCTTGCTTCGGTAGCACAAACAATTATTCACTTTCCGCTAAGAAAAAAAATCAATATCTATAGGTAAGAGTCAATTGGACAAAAGAGATGAAGATATCACCTGTTTCTCATTACTTCATTAATTAGATTAGGAACGACGCCGTATAGGGGGTGTGTGTGGAGAGTGCAAGCTAAAGAGCTCATTGAATTGGAAAACCATGACCAATGATCTAGTAAAATCCGATATATGACACGGCATTGACTTTTCTTTGAAAAGAAGAATATCGTTTTTCTTTCTTTTTTTTTTTTTTGCTTCTTCTAATGGCGTTTGACTTTTGGTCTCGAATATTCCCGCGTGACTATACTCTCCGAATTCCCTTTCGTAAGAATCTAATAGACATAAAATACACGTTAGCGTGGTAATCTTTCTCTCATGATGTCTACTAAGGCTGTTAAAGGGCAACGTACACATATGGACAAACTTCTTCCTCCATCAGCAGGAGTGTAAATGTGTATTGGAATGACATTGGTGTCGATTTTTCTTTTTCCTTCTTTCTTGACCGGTCACCAGGCTAGTCATGGCAATGACTGGCGACCAATCAAAGGCAAAGGATGAGCTCACCTAAGGCTGGGGAGACTCAAGTCTTGAACTTGAGCTCTCGCAACCTCTGGTGAGACCTTGAGCTCTCCAATTTGATCCTAGATCTATACACATGACAAGAACAACAATGCCTAGGAAGAGAAATACTCTCTCAATTCTCTTCCAATGCGCACAGATGGCTCCTGAATTTGTCTTTGCTCGAAATCTACAAGATCTCCAAGAGGAACTAGAAGACAATTGGCTCTAAGCATAAATTCCCGTCAACATTGCTTTGCTTTGCTCCTCCTCAAGCTCTAGTGACCTCTTGTGGGCTTGACCTCGTTGGATCTAGCAAGCACAGCTCAGCTTGCTAGAATTTAGTGAATTTGAGCCTCGCTATCCTTGGGCAAGCTTGTCCCTCCCCTATGGCCAGTTAGTGACCATTGCCACAGTAGACTACTAGCCAAGGAGGAAGGAAAAAGAAAAAAAGGAAGAAACAAAGAGAAAAAAAAAAAGAGAAAAAAGAAGAAGACAGAATCTAATACTTCAATTTCTTAAAAGACATTTCTATGAGAATGAAAGTTTCATTAATTAATGACTCGAACTCAAGTGTCAAAAACCTGTGTAACTTTTTTGTAGACCTAAGCCTAAGTGTTGAGGACTAGAGCTCGAGTTTAAGGGACCCAAGCACTGCTTTTATGGGCACATGGTCAAGTATTTGTGATCGGGGCTTCAAACCTAACCTTGATGACCCAAGCATGGGTGTTGGGGGCTTAGGACGAGCCTCCACACTTGAATGTTGGCACCCAAAATCATCATTGGGGTTCCAATATCCATGCAAGTTTCGGGTCTAAGTACCAATATTTAGTCATATTTTGAAAAAAAAATCAATTATTCAAAGAGGAAATAATTTTCCTCAATTTAAGTGTAGGGTTTTAAT
The DNA here is from genome assembly GCA_030064385.1 of Melaleuca quinquenervia. Taxonomy (NCBI): domain Eukaryota; kingdom Viridiplantae; phylum Streptophyta; class Magnoliopsida; order Myrtales; family Myrtaceae; genus Melaleuca; species Melaleuca quinquenervia. The sequence goes on along the minus strand of CM057722.1, from coordinate 738,631 downwards.
TAAATAGGAAAAGACCTTCCATTTACTCATTTTCCCAAGCGAACCAATATTGGAAAATGAGGGAATATATTTTTAATATTTTCCTTAAGAAAAGGAGTTTCAACATTTAGTTTGGTTGTCTGTCTATAGGACAAAACCAACCACAAAAGTGAGAAAATCTAATAATCTTTTGTTCACTAGTTAACTCGACTACATGAAATTAAAGTCACTAAAATTCATAATTGACAACATTAACAAGTTAAATGCCAATAAAACGATAATTTCTATGTGATGGCTAATGAGTTCTGTTTATGATATTTACTAGATTCATGTCCATTATGTCATGCCTTGAATATTTGTAACGATTATTTCTTAGCTCATCCACTGGCTTCTATTTTTGGTCCAATTAAAGAGTAACAACCATAAACAAACAAATTACTCAATGGTGGGTAGCTGTGTTAGTTGATAGTTTTCCCTCATCACCGAGATCGGAATATTTGATATTAGTAGTTGCTAACGTTTTAAGTGGGAGGTCATGGTATTTGGGTCCTCTGCTAGTCTCCCCTGAGATATATAGACTCGGCCATTTGGTGTAGTCTGGGTACTGTGGTGTCGTTTGGGCACTGGATGTCCGTAGTGAATTCCTTGATTATAAAAAAAAAAACAACCATAAACAAACTAGTGTTATTTGATGATCATGATGCTTCCAAATACGAGTGTGTCAGTTCAAGCAACCATTGTAAGTTAGTTTTTAACCTTTGCAGGTGAGTGGTACTATCTGTTCGATAAATTTACAAACCCATATCTTGAACTTTTACTATGTTTTTATTTGGTTGAAAATGCATTGGAAAACTTATTGAATAGTTTGAAATGATACTTTGTGAATTCTTGTATTAAATGTTTTTCAAGGAAATGACCAAAATCTATATTAATTTATTACGAAATGCATTATATTTGATAAATGGAATTGTGAAATGTTATATGATACGGCTTGTGAAACTGATTTATGAGATCTTTTCTGGTGTTGATTGTGAGTTATTAGAGATTGAAGTTGGTGGATTATACTAATGTTGCTATAATTAAAACCCATCGAGCAGTGTAAGTGTGGATACTATTGCCAAGACGTCTTTTTGAGTCAAATCACTAGCTAATATACGTGCTAGACCTAGTCAAGGGAGGTAAACTTGATCGTCTTCGTCACAACATTAAACGTGTCTATAGTTATATAGTATTGATTAGTTGATGGAATTGACCATTGACTTTGATTTGATTGAGATTGATCAATGAAATAGATCACCGATGGTTGATTTGTTATTGTTAGTTGATATTATTATTGACATTATACGTTAAAAAATTTGTTAGAAAGATGTTATCCGCTTTGGATTTTGACACATGTAGTACTCAAGTTTTTGGAAAGATACAAGTAGGACAAGAGTGTTATCAACATTTAGAGGACATTTTGATGGTGGGACTTTTTCTTATAAGTTGTATATGGCTGATGAGAAGCAATCGGTGGCTGGAGAAAGCTATTTATTTCAGACAATGTGCATTGTCTTATCTGAAATTTGTGCGTATTTTTTCTTGTGCAACTATTAGAGACATTTGGGATCAACTTCAAAGTCACATTTGAAGGAATTGACGGAGTAAGGGAAATGAGGCTGAACATTTTGATAGGTGGTTACAAGACATCCAAGACAAGCCATATGAAAATACCAAAGGAATGCCCATGTGCTATAAAGTCCTCATGAATGGACTTGCTGAATATGGCAAGATCTACACGAATGAAAAATATTCAAGCAAGAAACGTTGAGCACTACCAAAAAGAATGAGTTCACGCAAAAATCATCCATTGATGAAGCTCACAAATCTCAACCTTCGACCTTAGATTAGCTTATTGGAACTCTTATGGCTTATGAAATTGGATTCAATAAGGAGCCGACAAAAGCCAATAGCAAAACTCTATGGTATGCAATGGTAACACTCTTCATCTAGATTCCGAAAGGTCATCGTCCCATGATGATGATCAGGATTTAGAATCACTTATTAAAGAACTCCAAATGTTCCTCAAAAAGAAGAAGAAAAAGTTGGAAATAAAATGTTTTGAACAAATCGCATTCGAGATCAACCGATATTAACAATTAACCTGGATATCACTAGAGGCAGATAAGTGCATTGCCAATTATTTATAGAATATCACTAAATGTGATCATATCCCAAGTCTTGATACTGTATACAAAAAAAAAAAGGATTTCAAGTAAGGAATGATAAAAACCATATTCAAATATATGGTATTAGCTAAACTTCTATATTGCATAAGAGAATCAAATTTCATCTTTATTTTCTAATGTGCCTTGAAAATTTTGAGATGGATTTATTATCATTTTTTTTTATGATGCCTGCTGAATCGTTGACGATTATATATGATTTATATTTATAATGTTTCTTGTCATAAATTTAAGGTATTGCAAGATACAACATGTGTTATGCTTGTATAAGATAAAAACACCAACATCTCATTTTGCAAATGATGCTAGTATTTAGTATAATATGTTACATTCTCATTGCATTTGAAATTCTTTTTAGTTAAGGAAAATTGCCTGGACCTTGCGACTGCCGCAAGCTTTCATGTATGTAACTGCAAAGCTAGATTGTCAATATTGATGATAGTGTTGGTAAGTTCGAACAAATGGCTCATGAATGTATATATCTTGATTAATTTACTTCTAATAGAGTATATCATGTATTTAATCAAGTTTAGTAGAAAATGGAAAATCAATAAATATAAGGTTTGAAGATAAGTTGAAAGGTGCAATGCTGATGATAATGAAGAACCATTGCTCATGTTGGAGCACTCAAATTCCAGTCAAACAATGCACTCTGCATCATTTGGCAACTTGGACGCAATTGAAAATAAATGAGGTCATCATTTTTACCGGCCACAAAATGAGGGAATGTAAGTGCAATTGGATAAAAATCACACAAGAAAAATCCCTTTATTTTCCCGTCCTCTTGCTGAGGGGTATTGACTGTTCTGGAATGAAGGGCTACTGACCATTCTAATGAAACTTTGGAAACGATGCTTAACAATTATCAGACAACACATATTTCATGCTGAATTAATGGTGATTTCATGCCTTCACTTCATTACTGTTTCGTTGATCACCTCATTATTCTTAAACAAAGAGGAGAACGTGTCCCACCAAAATGCCATTTTCAAGAATAACGATCTCCACCACCGGAAAAAGGGAAAATGACACAAATTGTCCCTAAATTTTGGCCATAGATTAGTTTGAACATGTACCATAAGTTTATGGACTATATTGAAGAAATTGTATGTTCATAAATTAAATTGTATATTGGACTAAAATTCATGGACCACATTGAACAAATTAAAAGTTTAGGGATCACATTGCACAATTAGTCAAAGTTTAGGGAATATTTGTTCAATGTGGCAGTAAATAATAGAAAAGTGCAGGGAAGTCTGCTACGAATTGATGGTCTGGATAGAAAATAACCATATGAAAAGACGCAAAATACTATGTCTATATTATGGATAAGATAGCATGATATCAGGAAAATTAATTCGTTAGCTTCGAATTTTTTTAAATATGCTTTTTTTTTTAGATTTTGCAACTCATAAAATAAGTAAGACCGTTTAGGATGCAAAAATCCATGCGTAGATTTGGGAATATTTTTCCATTATTATTTAAAACTTACAGTATCTTAATTGTTACTATCTCAATTAGAAATCTTAATCAGAGAAACTATAAATCTTCATTGACTTTTTTGTCGACTTCTTGCGAGTCGATTGTCACAGAGAAGCAGATAGCCAAGAATATGAGGCCAACTTCTTGATTTTCAGGAGACGATTGCTGGGGGGGGGGGGGGGGGGGGGGGGGGGGGGGGGGGCATGTATGATTAAAATGAGGCCGATTTGTTTGATTGCATTAAGGAGATTGAGACTAAAGCTGGAATGAGACATTGCACGAACGATTGAATGCCACATGATAATGATATTTTTCTCTTGTCACGTCAATCGATTTCAATGACGAGCGTTACCTACGTGATAATATTTTTTTTTCTTCTACCATATTTGATAATGCTCTCTCTCCTTCGGGAAGTATAAATAAATCCATCCCACATGATTAATCTATGTATTAATGGATGGAGACATGGGTTTCTCTGGTTAGCTGTGTCTAGAGTCTGTGATTATGTTCGAAATTCCAAAATGGCAAACCTGACCGACGGTATTCAAGAAGCCCATCCCTCGAAAGAATTCGAATAAACGAATATGCTCAAGATCACCACCAAAAGATTTGAAAAAACCAAGCTCTTGCGTCATCGCTAATGGAGACTCCCTCAGTTGTGATTAATAATTGCAACACGGGATCAGGCTTATGTCGTTTTTGCATAAAAAAATAACAAAAAAAAAGCAAGTTAACCATCTTCGTTGGAAATGGTCAAGTATTATAATAAATAAGAATATATATATACGAATTTTGAAATGTCTAAACTCTTCTTATTGATGGCACCCGAGACATCTATTTGATAAAATGTTTTTCGATTCTTTTTTAGGCTTTACGACTTGCAATTCTTTTATCTACATCTCAAGTTCGACTAATGGGATACCTGCGTTGTGTTTGCCAACAATTTTTTTATTAATGATTTGCCTGACTCTATAATATCACGCTTCTTAGAAATATGACGGTTTTCTTTTAATCCAAAAAAAGGAAACCCCCAGCGGCTTGTGCTTGAATTTAACATTGATCTTTTCGCATGAGTGCTTGCTTCCTTGTTTAGGCTCGGGCACTTTTCGATTTGCAAAATAGCAATGTAAAAGATGGACCATAGTCATGAACATTTCAAGACCAAAAAGTGCGTGTACGGGTATAGAAAATGCAAATTTCTACTCATGCCGTTTATACGAGGAATTCTTTTCTTATGAATTCCATTCAGCATTGGTAGTGGTGTTGGAAAAAATGGATTCGAATCGGGTAGAACAATGAAATCAAATCAAACTTAGAGGCGTGATATCATTTTCTTTAAGAATATATTTGTCCCACGAAGTTGCTAATGGTCTCTTGGCAAAAGTTTTCCAGAATACAACAAAGTCTCTTCAAGAATACTCGATAGCAATTCAATAATTCTCTAGTTTTTCTCTATCGGAACTATCGAATGAATGGCTGCCATTAACTTAAAAGACGACTCGAAAAATGAATAAACACGACTGTTCATTGATAGTTAAATTGAAAGGTTGTCTTGAAAAAACACAAATGAAAACAGAAAATAAATAAAAATAAAATTAAATAATAAAACAAAGTAAAAGGATTTGTGCTAATTAAACCTAATAATTGCGCCAAAATCAAAATCGCGCAATTATTCGCGCACCTGCACGCGGATATAGTGGGGTTTAGCCCACACCCAATTAGTCTTTTATTGAGGGAAACTCATATTTAAAGTGACATTCTATCTCTTACTTTCTCATGTGAGACAAGGAATATCACTATTGTTTATTTTTCAAACAAACTCCATCCACCAACAATTGGATGCAAAAGTTAAATTAGGTACATAAGATGACGAATTCTGTAATATGTTAGTTACGGGAAAGCGGTTGACAATGCAATCTCATTAACGACAAGTCTATATAAAATAATTACTAAAAACAGAAGCATATTATATATACTCTTAACTTAATGGAGCACAAAGAGAAACGGGTCGCTCATTACCCATGAAAACAGAGTCCCCTATCCCCCTCAACCCAGAACCTCACTTGAGACACCAAGTTTAACTTCGTCTTCGTTCCTCAGATAATTCCCATGTCTCGCTTTCGATTCCTCTCTCTTCTCTGCTCTCACTAGCTATCGATTTCCATCATAGACGCTGCAGAGCTTCTTCACTTTCTTTTTTGTGAAGAGCTTCCCTTGTCATCGTACTTAGCACTTGCTCATATGGCTGTGGTTGAATGTGTAAATACACTGCCCGAGTTCGGAGTCCCGGCCATCAAGACGAGCTCTTGCAGGATCGCACCAGAACTGGCATCACCGGTGCATGAAGACAAGATTTATATTGCAGCTGGGAAGGATGTGAAAGAGGGCAAAGCCAAGATTGTTTGGACGGTGCAACAATCGGGAGGCAACGCCAAGATCTGTATCATTCATGTTCTAGTTCCTTCGCAAACGATCCCCATGGGTAAGTCAATGTCTATGTGTTTTTTCCCTTTGCACGTTACCCACCGTCGATTTTCGCTATCCTTTTTGGTTGTGCGAGATTTTGTTGATGGTAAAAATAAGAGCTTACCATGCTCTCGTGGATAAGATACTCTATCCTTTAACTTGTTCTATTATTGCTAATATTTATTCTTTTGCAGCGTTCTTTCATGCGATGGATTAACATAATTGTGTTTTCTACTATAATTATGAGTTAATGACTCAACAAAAGTGAGTAAAATTGACATGTTTCTTAGGTTCATATCCTTTCAGTTTTATGCGGCAATTGTTTTGTCCTTAATAGACATGTCCTTTCATTCTACTCTTCAGTCACGTCCTTTCAATTATATGCAGCAATTTCTTTGTCCTTAATGGACATGTCCATTCAAGTCTTTTCATTTCTGACCCCTTAGTTCACGTCCTTCCAAACTCTCTAAATTGAATTCGACCATTCTTCAATAAAAAATGAAGACGACACAATGTTTTCCTGCTCAATTTTTTTTTTCAATTACTAAGGGTGCTAGTTCAAGGAAAAGTTCGATTGAGTCCTATTTGTATAGTAATAATAACAATAAGTTCAAGATGTTGTATCTTTGAAGTCATAGTTCGTAAATTTGCAAAACTATTAGTAGGAACTAATTGGCTTAAGGAGATTCTGCAATCCGCACATCATGTTTGATTTTATAGCAATTTGTCAAGTCTATATTTGGTTCATAATTCTATCATCTTTACTTCTTAAGAAAATTCATTCAATACATTTATTCATTGACTTGGTTATTATTAAATTTGTTATTGCTTTCTTGGAATTATTATTTTAGTTTAATTTTATTGATTACAACAAATAATATTGCATACCACCTGCCGTGATGGCGTAGTCGGTTCGGGCCTTATGCTTCTCGCAAAAGGTGCAGGTTCGAATCCCAGTGATATCGCTAGGTGACTTAACTACTGATATGAGTGTGGTGGCTAACTTGCATTGGCCTGACGTATAGGCACTCGATTCCTTAACGCTTGCCGAGCGCGAAAGGGTCTAGGTGGAGTCATCGGTTACCAAAAAAAAAAACAAATAATATTGCATTGCTTGTGTAACAATCTTAAGGCTATTACTCCTTGATTGTTTGGGTTTATCTGAAATTGGGGATGACCGATTACAATTAAGTATCCAATAATGTCCATGAAGTTTCTATGATCGATTTAAATGGATGTTGAATTCTTAAATATATTGATGCCAATTGGATTTTGGATTCTAATGAATTGAAATCAAATAGCAGATACGTATTCACATTATGAGATGCCATGATATGGTGGAAATCCTCAAAACAAATTTTAGTAGCATGTTCCATGATGGAATATGAGTTTATTGCTATAGATAAAGTTGCTCAAAAAGCAAAGTGGCTGCAACACTTGTTAAAAGATGTTCTATTGTGGCCAAACCATGTGTCAACAATATGCATTAATTATGACAATAAAGTAGCAATTGTAACGGCGCATGATGTGATATATATATATATATATATATATATTACGTTAAGTCTAAACACATTCGTCGTATATATGAAATCATAAGATAATTACTCTCAAATAGAATAATTATTTTAGACTTTATAAAGGCAAAAGAAAACATTATAGATTCATTGATAAAAGGTTTGTTAAGAGAGCAAGTAATTGCACATCTAGAGGAATGTGGCTATAAAGCTTTAACTCAATAAAGATTCCAACATGAAAATCTAACTTAGCAATTGTAGATCCAATGGATCAAGGTCTGACAACAGAAATTTTACAAACTCTGATGTAAGCATTGTCTTGGATTCCTAAGATGCAATAGTGCTTCCTACAGCCTATGTTATGCGTTTCATGATTTATATAGTTTGGAATACAACATCCTTCTAGAGTATGGTATGATACTTTTGATAAGAATGTACCTATATGCATGGAGCTACCCGACTTTATGAAAATCTTTAAAAACTATAGTTTCTAAAACGCGCATGAATCTCCACATATACTTTTTTTTATGACCGGTGAATCCATAACGGGGTCCCCGTGCCCGGACGGCATCAAAAGGCTGAGCCCCTATACCTCGGGATAGACTAGTACATGAACCTCCTACTTAAGATATTAGTAATTACGAGTTTCAAATCCTCGACCTTGACGATAAATGAAAAACTCTCAACCAATACAATTACTCACAATTGGGTATAAATCCCTAGAGATTTAGGGCCAAACAAATGAATACAATTGAAAACCAATCCTGAATCGAAGATGCTCTATATGATGCATATTGTCTGGACCTACATAAACAACTGGTAGTTCAAGACTTAATCTATCGACTAGTTAAGTAAGTCCAATAAGCTTTTAATAAAGAAGGTTTAATGTCAAATACAACAATATTGATATAGTGTACTTTCACAGGCACACTTAGATTTCTTTGAGTAAAAAATGCTCAATTGATCTATTAATGTAAGTGATTTTCGTAAGTATGGGTTACTTGCTCAACCAAAGTGAGTAAAACTAACAAGTCTCCTTAGTTCACATTATTTAAGTTTTCTACAGCACTTTCTTTGTTTTTAATAGACATGTCCTTGCATTCTTGACTCTTCACTTCTTGTCCTTTCAAACCCTATAAATTAAAATAAACTTTTCTTTAGTAAAAACGAAGAATACACAACATTTACATGCTTAGAAAATTGTTTCAACCCCTCGATGTGCCAATTCTAGAAAAAGTTCAGAGTGAGCTGTGTTTGCATTGTAGCAATACAAACAGGTTCAAGGTCTTGCATCTAGGGAGGCATTGTTCTTAAATCTACAAGGCACTGTTGGCATGAATTAATCACCTTAAGAAGATTCGATAATTCATATATTACCTCCTGATTACTTATGTTAAGATTTGATAGCAATTTTGCAAGTTTATATTTGTTTTATAATTCTGTCAGCTTTACTTGTTAATAAAATTCATTGAGTACATTTATTCAATGATTTCATTATTGTTAAATTTGTTATTGCTCTCTCAGAGTTATTATTTCACTTTAATTTTTAGTGATTATAACAAACTATATTGCATTGCGTTTACAAAACTTCCTTTGGTTTGCAGGCCTGGGTGCCGGAATGCCCGCGAGCTCAGCGAACGACATAATGTTGAGAGAACACAGAGAAAACGAGAGGACGGACATGCATAAAATCTTGGAAACCTACCTGGGTGTTTGTCGACAAATTGGGGTATATTTCGTTTCTTCTGTTCTTCTAGATGATTAAAGATCCTGGTCATTGACTTCTTAACAAAGGGTTAGTGAATCACACAAATATTAATCATCGTTAACCCTCGATATATGTTCTCGCATGGCACTAAGATTCCATGATTGTATAAATAGTTCTTCATTTAGAGATGAGGATCAAATTATTTTACTTATTGGTTGATAGGTACCGGCAGAAACAGAGCACATAGAATCAGACAGCGTTCAAAAGGGAATAGTGGAGCTCATACGTTTGCATGGGATCAAAAGACTTATAATGGGTGCAGCAGCAGACAGACGTTATTTCAAGTACGTACCATAACAAGAAGGCATTGCCCACATGGGTTGTGGACTTATTCAAACCAAATCTATCCCCTCCATAGCTAAAAGGATGCATTCATTTGGATCCTTAACCATATACTTATTTCTATGTTAACCTTTGAAGATGTGTTGTACGCGCCCAGTCTTTGGGGAATGCTTGTTGGCGCTTCTCAAACATGACAATTGTTCGCCCGAAGTCCATCACTATATATAATGTACTATGAATCGTGTAACTTTCCTACTGATCGAAATAATAAAAGAAAAACCGGCGACATATTGTTTCGAGAATTTTAACGTCTCTGGTGTCATGTCTACAAGCTTATATTTAGTATTCTCTGAATTTAAATCAAATTAATTCTGTCTTTTATCTTTTCGAATCGGCAGGAAGATGACAGAAATCAAGTCCAGAAAAGCCATCTTCGTTCGCGAAAAAGCGGACTTCTCTTGTCAAATTCAGTTTATCTGCAACGGGAACCTCATTTGCACAAGGTAGTCCTCTGACTGTTTTACTTGGAAATTGTCTCCTTCGAAACTATTGAATGCGCAAATGAGGGTGTCGAGAAAATAAGCTCTACCATAAATAATCAATTTGAAAAACAAATCAGCTGAAAATCTTGTTGCAAATTCGACTGCCATAGAAGGCCTAGAATTTTAGGCAGGGTTGAGGCTGGGACAAGCAATTTTATTCATGTTTTCCACTGTATCCTCTTTCTTCGAATAAGATGGCTAAATACTTGGAAAATATTGCATTGCGGGCCATGGCAACTACCGGTGTCCCAAGATCCGCTAACTTCTTATTGGCTCATAACTCAGTAAATGAAATTTCCAAATGAAATTGGCTGCAAGTATGGATGTGTACCCGGGCATAGGGGACGATTAATTTGTAAAGTGATGCGACCATTTTGGCTTCACCTTGAAGTTGTTTCGATTCCTTGTCAAAATAGGGAAGGTCAGACGGTTCAAGCCAATGCGGAAGTTCCTAATGATGCAACATCACCGAGGAGTCCAATCCCCGGAGCTGGAAGGCCGATTCTCTTGAAATCGCCATCCGCTGCACTGTCGAGGAGTGGTTCGGCGAAGTTTAGTTATATAATTGGAGACATGCTGAGAAGAGCCTGCTCCTTGAAGGCCGACCCACGTGCATCGATGCCCATAGCTTCTCCTTCACCGGATAGCAGTCCTCCCAGGCAGCCTAAGGCGGCGAGCGTACCGGAGAGGCAAGACACTATCCAAGATCTCGTAAAAAGTCTTTCCCGTCGTCTGCAGTTGCTTCAATCAGTCTATCATACCGGCCACTCAACACTTTCCAACACTCTGGTATGCGCAAAATAAGACGGCAATTATCGTTTTCATGTTCTCTAGCTAGGAGGCAATGTCTCTAGCTTTAATTGCCCCGCTGTAGAGCTAAGAATATCTTAATCTTTGTCCTTTAAAGAAACACCGTTAAAGTATAACTAATTGTAACAGGATACGGAGGATACGGATGAAAATGACACGCGAGAAGTGCTTGAGGAGGGACTGACGACTTGTGCTGGAGTGGAAGTAGATACCGTTGAAGGCGGGCGAAAGGATCCTAAGAAGGTATAATGTCGAAGGCTTTGCTATATATCTTCCTAGCCCACTGATTTATGTAAATTGCCGATAGTAAAAATGGAATATTTCTACTGATTTTGCTCAAGTCTGTTTGTTGAGGACGATCCTCAACTCCATGGAAACGATTCATCCAACACGGAACACATAAGTAGCATGCACGACATAAATAACATGAGGATAAAGATGATATATTGACTTGTGCCGAAAAAGGGAAAAAAAAAAAAAAACGAGATGATCTATTGAGTATAATATTATGGATTTTCAGTTGGCGCAAGAACTTGAGAAGGTGAAGGATCAGCTAGAAGAAGTTATGGAAGAACTTCGCAGTGCCCGGGAAGGGAAATTGCAGCTCGAGAGCCAATCTGCCGAGACTGACGATAACAGAAAGGAGTGGGAACTGAAAATCATCGCCAATGAAATGTTGGGGACTTTGAGACAAGAGCTAGAGCCGTTGCAGATTGAACTTGACAATGCGCTCCAAGCGACCGAGGAGGTAAGCACAAGAAAAGGAGATTCCATAGGCACAAAGTTCTTCTCCAAGTTGTCCTCGACCGAAATCGAGGAAGCTACACGGAACTTTGACCCGTCCTTGAAGATCGGTGAAGGCGGTTGTGGGAGCGTGTATAGAGGTCTCCTTCGACATACACCGGTGGCCATAAAGATCTTAAAATTTCATAGTATGGAAGGTTCGCAAGAATTTCAGCAGGAGGTATAAATTCTAGAGTGTCCTCTTCTTCTTTTCATGTCTTCTCTGAATCAAATAGAATAATAAGGAGATAAAACGGCTCACTTCATGACGAAGTAAATTTGGTTTTGACAAGAATATCACTATGGGATCGCGAATTCATAGTAAGAGGACATTAGTCACCGCGATTGAGAGTGTCATAGCTGGTTACTGAATATTTGTTTGGATGTATCACAGGTGGATGTGTTGAGCAAGGTGAGGCATCCTCATCTTGTCAAGCTCATCGGTGCTTGCCCCAAGCCCTGGACTCTTGTTTACGAATATCTTCCAAATGGAAGCCTCGATGACTGGCTCAGCAGCAGCGACAGAGCAAAGCAGCTGTCGTGGCAAGTCCGGATACGCATCGCCACAGAGCTCTGCTCCGTCCTGGCCTTCCTTCACTCTTGCAAGCCTCACAGCATCGTTCATGGGGACGTCAAACCGGGGAACATCCTACTGGATGCACAGCTTGGGATCAAGCTCACTGATTTTGGCCTCTGCCAACTGCTGTCTCGCGGTGAGCGTTCTAGCAACAACACCACAGTCCTGTTCGCGACCGACTTGAAAGGGACGCCAGGGTATATGGACCCCGAGATCCTCATGACGCAAGAGCTCACAACGAAGTTCGACGTTTATTCTTTCGGAATTATAATGCTGCAGTTATTGACGAGGAAGCCCGCCTTCGGAATAGTGAGGGAAGTGCAATTGGCAATTAGTGCAGGGACTTTAGAGGCCATCTTGGATCCATTGGCGGGAGAGTGGCCCTATATGCTGGCTGAGGATCTGACTTATTTGGCTTTGAGGTGCTGCGAGATCAGCAGAAGCTCCAGGCCGGATCTCGGGTCAAATGTGTTGACAGCGCTCCAATCGCTCAAAGCTTTTTATCAGTTAACCTAAGCTTCTGAATGCTTGGGAATCAAGCGATATACATGTTTCGTAGTAAATGATTTTCAACGAAGAAATTGACTTATCTCTTGCGAAATGATTAGAGAATTATCTAGAATTCATGGTTGAATCACTAGCACATATTAGATGAACTTCTACTTAACAATGGTCTGAATATAATCACGGGGAAAATATTGTTATTGTTTCATAACATAAATGCCAATCATTTTTTCAAAAGTATGAATGATAGATTGTGCAAGGAGGAAAACGTAGTTGATTTCTTTCTACCTTTTTATCTTTCATTTTTCTTGCTGTATGGAGATGGTGGGAATTACTAGAATATAATTACTTACACATCTCAAATGGTACCTCTTCATTACACCCCCATCATGGGCATACATACAATTTTATTGGTAAACCGTCAAAATACTACATCTCCCACTCACACATGATAGGCTTAATAATATTTTATCAAGAATCTTAGATATCCAACATTCATTTACTTTGGAAAAATAATTAAAAATATTTTTATTATGACTAAAATTTAGATGTCAACATTGATTACTCGTTTCACTCTACTTCATATAGAGAACTAATGCACCATTTTGTCACTGGGAAGTTTCAAAAGATTTATCCTGCTGATGGTGAACATTTGGATATAATGGCCAAAAGCAATGTTCACATAAATATTGCTAATGGGTCTCCTTAAGAGAAATATAATCTCTGTAAGCCATTTGGACAACACCGTATACAAAACAATCTTCAAGGATTAATCGGGGTTTTGTGCATAAAGATTCCACTGACCTGTAAAAAGTGGTCCTAACCCTTCGGGATGCGGTAATACATCTAAAAAATTATTCCATCGAACGTATTCCCCCTGGATCCAGGAATAGCGACATGTACTAAATGCCCCGTCCAAGCCAAAAAACTCACACCGAATAGTCCTGACAAATGATGATTGAGACGAGATTCGGCATTTTTGAACCACGAAACGCTCGGTTTCCATTTCGGTTGTAAGTCTAACCAACCTGCTATTAAGGATATGGCAGAAAGAAATAATAGAAAAAGGGCTCCCGTATAAATGAAGATTGTTAACTTGTGGGAGACTGGTAAAGGTGCAATGGTTGTAGGACGGGGAACAAAGTTGGGAACACTATACAAAACTAAAAGCAATATAGAAATAGTAGCAATTGATGACTTGAAAATCGATTTCATTGTAGCACTGTAAGCTTGGACACATGAGCGAAAATAGGATGAAGGTATTGGCATCAAAGGGAAATCCACCTTATCTTAAAGTTCATAAATATTGGTCCTATGTGAGGATGGGGTCCTGGGCAAGCAAAAAAGCATGCCAATATTTCGAAGATTAGGAGAGAATCAAAGAGACATGATTAGAGCCCAACCACGGCCCAACCACGCCCCAGCACCACCCATCTGTGCCTCTCCGTGAGCGGCACCTCGCGACCCCCCATTTTGGGTGGTTGGAAGTCGTGCGGTTGATGGCGCTCATCCAATTACTCCGAACGCTGATGCCCCCTCGTTTGAGTTCCCTGACGTCGCCAACGCCGTCATAGAGCCTCCGTAGCCGTTGCCCTGCCTTCTCCGGCCGCAAATAATAGCCAGAGCTAGCCACTGTGCTTCACCAAACCAAGCCCTTCCGTCGCTTCACCTCGTCGCCACCACAAACAGCCTCGCCGGCAACTCCCCAGAAAAGTGCCGCCGCCACGCCGCGCTGTGTCGAGTCGTGCCAGACCATCCATTCCCTCAGTTGCGTGAGTTACGCAATATCACGAGCTCATCATGGGTCGTCACCGTAGATTACCTAGGACGCTCGGACCAAAATGTGAGTTTGCATTCTAACATTCGATTAGGACAGTTATTCGCTCTAATAAAAATTGATAAATTGATTATATTAATTTTGGACTCAGCGTGTGACTAGGACGAGATTGGGATTGAGCATTAATTAGGGGTATATGGTGAGTAATTTGGACTGGTTAGACAATTGTCGGCCAAAGCGTGGCCAATTAAGGTTATCGCGCCCATATAAGGTCGAACGATGGATTACCATTCAAATTAGGGAATCAAGTGAATCCCTGATTGGGCATCCTGCAGGGGTCAGCAGCATAGAATGGTTTAAAT
Organism: Melaleuca quinquenervia; assembly: GCA_030064385.1. Lineage (NCBI taxonomy): Eukaryota > Viridiplantae > Streptophyta > Magnoliopsida > Myrtales > Myrtaceae > Melaleuca > Melaleuca quinquenervia. The sequence continues at coordinate 723,557 of CM057722.1, read as the reverse complement.
TGAATTACATTTACTAGGTATTATATGGCCTGATTACATGTTTCACTTCGGTTGTACTAATTGACTAGCACATGTGCCTAGATTGTGATTAGTGCCTGCTTGATATTGTTATGATTGATTGAGTAGTTTGAGTTAGTACTTGATTCTGGACCGGGATAGGGATATAAGGAGATTGTTGTGCCTGGTTGGAGGCTAAAGGAATGAATACGGCCATAGATGGAGTGTAGGAACTGTGTGGTCACTAGTGGGGCGAGAGAGTCGGCATACCTAAGATATCAACAACACCGTGGCCAATAAAGTAGTCAATCATGGTTAGTGAGTGTGTGATGTGTGTAGTATGTGAGAGTTGGTATGGCTCATTTAAGAGTCCTAGGGCGAGTGACTTCGTAGTTGGGGTTTAGGGTGGAGACTCACTGAGATTATTATTTCATTTGTTGTATAACACTATTTTATAGGTCCTGAATATGGAATTCCTCCTCAAGGGCCGGGTGAAACCGGAGGAGCCCACCAACGTCGTTCAGGTGATTGGCATTTTTAACAGTGGCTACGGGAATACATTTGAGAAGCAAGAGAAGACCGCCTAGGAGTTTAATTAAGACTCTTAGTGTTGGGTGCCACATACTGGATTAGGCATTCTCGCGCTGAGGAAGGCCCTGGGAAGATGGAGTATGACCACCATGAAAACCCCAAAGGAGGGTAAGATGAATGGCTCCTGATTTGGGATGCTGATGATCTCGAGGATGGCACAATGATAGACCCCCTAGATCTGCCACCACTTTTTTTGCTAGCCCTAGTCATGTGTAGGGAAACTAGGTAGACAACTCCTAACACGATTTTTGTCTGTATGTATATGGGTTACATCTTCACATGAGACCCTTTTGTAAAAAAACTGGCCCTTTTAGATATGAGTTGTGGTATAACCAAAAGTTTATAGTTCTTAACAAAGAAGATTATGTCTTCAAACTACAAAAAGGTTTGTATAGTTTGAAATAGGCTCTTAGATAGCAGTACAAAAGGTTTGACACCTTCCTACGGAGATACATTCTCACTACAAGAGAAATGAATCACTACTAATACTTCAAGAAATTCGATAACTGTTACATTATTTTTCTATTGTGCGCGGATGATGTGCTCATTATGGGATTTGACATGAGGGAAATCAACTCCATTCAGACGTGTGGGCGGTGCTCCAATCCGTCAAAACTTTAGGGCCTGTTTGGTACAACCCATAATAAAAATTTATGTTCTTTTGTTTTGGAGAATAAAAAAAGAACATAAATATGTTTATTTACACTTTTGTTCCTGAGAGTAAAAAATCTTTTGTTTTGGTTCCTAGGAATACATTTGGAATAGAAATAAGAATTAAAAAAAACTTATTTCTTATTTTTTTTTGTAATGAAAAAACTTATTTTTTGTTCTCGGGGACACTTCTTAAGAAACAAAAGAACAAAGACTCAAAACTTGTTTATTTTAAATACTTGGTTAGTTATTACCAAAAAACACTTTTTAAGAAACAAATAAAAGAAAACTTTAGCTATTACTAAACGCATTCTTCTATTTAAAAATTGTTCCCCTGAAAGAAAAAGAAAAAACTATTTTTGTTAAAAAATATTATTCCCTATAACAGAAACATTACTAAACGCACCCTTATTGTCTGTAAATGTAGACTTCCTTTCGTGATGTGATCGCTATAGATGTTATGGATTTGTCCTCTGAACTTCAATAAAATTGTCCCTTTTATGGGTCATCTGTGGGAGTTGTCTGCGAGTCTCGCCAGGCTTGTGTGCAGACATAAGTTGATCTTTTGCTACTTCATTTTTGAAGTTGTCAGTTGTTGTTATGTCGAAAGTTCTTCCTGAATGTACCGAGTATCATCCTCGTGAATAGGTCTTCTTCGGCATTACATGGACATTGAGATGCGATTGGTTAACTATATGCAGAATCAGATCCACATTTATAGCAGCAAGCAAATATGATGCCTTGTTATGTTGTCAGCCTACTATATCCAGTTCACTTCCACAAACAATTCTCATGGAAGAAATGCAATTGTCTGAATCTTTCGTATTCTTGTGCTAGACTTCCTTTCTCTTATTTCCACTTGAATTTCTATCTTTATGTTCTTGACTTTAGGGAATATTTATTCTTTACCCACTTTTTTTTATCGAAAGAAAATTGTATTCATTGCTTAAAATGATACATGAATGGACTTTGTACAAAACAAATCGAAACAGAAAAAAAAAAACCCAAAATATTATAAAGCAAAATCAAATCCAGAAAATAAGGAGGATCAATAGAATGCTAGCAGAGTTAAGCATAAACTCACTTCACAAGAATAAATCTACCAAGCAAAACAATCAGGGCGGTCATTTGATCTCGTGCCATGGTCAGTAATAAGCGCACACTAGAAATTTCTTCTTTAGCATCTATGGCGTAGCCAGTTGGTACTACGTGCCTAAGTTTGGCTTCTTTCACACCATTGCCGTATGAAGATAATAAAAAAGAGTTGAATGAACATAGATCTAACATTTGAAAGAGAAGATTTCCGTGATTCTATAAGATGTCACAATTACTACAATAACTATTGAAGCTTGAGGCAGAGGACTTGTGCACAACAAAGTACAAGGGTGTCGAAAAGTTGCAAATCTAAATCAAGAGTTGATAGCTCCCATATCTAGAATTAAATCGATAGAGTTTAAACTCTCAATTTAAAAGTAAACCAGGAGATGAAAGCTCTCAAATCTAGATTGAAAAAGGACAAATTATTAACAAAAAAAAAAAGAACAAGAAAACACGAACAAAATCAACAAGGATAGGGGAGAGGAAGGTAGGGTGAGACTAGTTCAAACCCTTCCCAGGGCTAAATGTTAGAGGATGATGGAGAGAGAAGAGAAGGAGGGAGAGAAAAAGACTTTCGAACTCTTCACCGTCTTTCGTCTCCTCCATATTTAACCCTAAGAACGTTATGATAGTTACGTGTTACTATTTTAATGGAGAGGGCAAGTAGATTTGGCCTACCTAATCTTATGTTAAAGATGACCAAGATGATTAAATGCTCTTATCCCATAAGCAGTCAATTCAAACATAGGCCATGATAAAATTATAGCGTCCATGCAGCCCAAAGAGTTTATTCTCAAATACGTGCAAACAATAATTCATTTTCCTATCAATAGCACCAACAATTAGAGTTAAGAGTAACTCGGGCAAAGTGATGAAGGCACTTTTATCAGTTCCTCATTACTTTATTAATTAAATCAAAAGTGACACCGTATAGGTGTTTGTGGAGAGTCATGGTAAAAAGCTCATTGAATTGGAAAATCATGACGACGGATCTAGTATTACTCCATAGGATTCAGTCATATGCGATATTTAATATGGTATAAACTTTATGTCGAATGTATGAATTCGATCCTATCAATGATTCAAAAAAATAATGGAAATCGCACAACGCAAGAATTTATGTGGTTCGGCATGAGAGATTTTACACTTACCTGCGTCCATGGGAATGATATATGTTTCACTAATTATAAAGAAAAGTGTATAACCACTTCCATTGTCCTCTCTGCCTCAACCCTAGAGATCCGTTTCACTCTAAACATATATATATATATATATGTATATACATATATATATATATAGTGAAACCTGCATGGTACAAATCACAAAATTTCCCAACTTAAAATAAGAAATTTTCAAATAGGAAAATTCCTCCTATAAAATATCAACCGCTTAAACTAGAAAACTTTCTCGTATAACAGAATACAAAACGATCCCAACACTTTAGGTGTGTGCGTGTGATGATGATTCATTTTTGCAGGGGCATCTGACTTTTCGTCTCGAATATTCCCACAAGATTATTTGTATGTATCTCTCGGCTGGGAATCTCGTAGACATAAGGTGATAAGTCTCTCGTGATATCTGCCGAGGTCCGCAAAGGATGAGGTCCGCACAAGCACCAACGTCTTCCTCTACTTAATTTTAATAGGACTACTCATGTTTATTTCAACGACTTTCGTTGATTTTCTTTTAATGATATAAAATAAGGATTCCGGTCGCTTCGTTAATTCGTGTTGTTTCTTCTAGAAAGATCAATTTGGGGCCTTTTCCCTAATCCCATCCATCAAGTTTCGTATTTGGTGGTAGTAAAATTTACCGAATTAACTGTAATTTCATTTGATGGCCCGATCTTGGCGGTGCCACAGCTAGAGAACCGCTCTTCGAACTTCTTATCGTCTCTTTTCGCCTACAATAAATAGACAGTTGAAATTCCATCTACCGACGATCGATTTAGGTGAGGATGGATGAAATTCCTGGAGTTGGTTCCGACCTAATCTGATGGCCCGAGAATGGCGGTACCACGGTCTGCATTTAGAGAATAGTTCGGTCGTGGCTTCTTCTCTGAAAGTACCTGCGGACTATCTTCCTTCCACATCATAAGCCCCGACTGAGGAAGGTTCCTAGATATTAAATTCCTAACTGTTCGGGTTGGAATGTCTGACCCCAAAATACATATGAAGAAGAGTTAATGCTGTTCACACCGGACTAGTTTGTACTAAGCCCGATGATCTGCCCCCGCATTGCAAAATGACAAATGAAGTCAAGAGTCATGGTTCTTTGGCTTCGAGTAGAGAAGTCGTCTTTGCATGTGATGTGGTCCTTGTTCCACTGGGACAAGACCAACCCACCGACCCCTCTCCCCTAGAAAAGTGGATAAAAGAAAGGAAGAAGAATGATCTTTTCTTCACCAGGAAACTCCGGGATGAAGCCAGTGGTGCTTCTTAGATGGAAATGGTGGTTTCCAGGAAGTTTTCGTTATCCATTCCATTCCATGGTACATTAGACATCATCTCCTGAATTCAAAATTTGACGATTTGGATCTTGAAATTTCAAAGAGTTAGGCAATAATGAAATAATGAGCAAATCTAATCTCTACGTGACAACTTGTAAGGTTGTTCGAAGAATCATTTCTAGATCCATAGACCAGCTATATCATTTTCGGTCCAACAACCACAAATGGGGGTGACTTACCTGCTTTTTTAGACTCGTCTGTTATTCAATATAGCCTTCATACTCAGTCCTCTGTTACATAGTTTTAATTTACTTAGCAGTATTAATCCAGAGAAAATGGAACTGGATTGGGTTAAAAGCATAACAAGTCATAGGGCGATTACTGTACGCGACCATATACGGTGATGAAAAATGGGGTGTCCTCCCAGGGTGCAGCATCCGCCCGTAAAATCGTTCCATCATTTGAAGCTCCCTCGCCCTTTCCAGGAAGTTTAGGTCAAGGACATGTCTATCGAATCAATCAAGAGGGCATAACAAAGGTAATTAGACATATACTTTTGTGTGGAGACAATGCGACGGCCTGGATTTCTCTCATGATTGGTTTGAACTTTGATTCGGGCGTTCACACGACCAAGTCATCTAGAGACAGGTGAGATCTCGCAATCCAATGCCAGAGTCGTCGGAATGTAAAAGCCGAGGCGGTGGAATATTCTCCGGTTGTCTTCTTCAGGAAGGGGGGAAGAATCCAGCAACGATGCCGCTCCCTTATCTAAATTTGCTTGGCATCGAACTCCCGGTCATTGGAATCATGTGAAGCATGTAGTGTCCTTGAGCAACAGTTCTCGTCTTCCCGCAATGACAAATGAATTGGAGAAATCGTCTAACCGATCCCTCAACTTATTATATGAATGCCAATTCAATCATATACTCTTCAATTTTGTCAATTTAATCATATACCTATATAAACGAATGTTAAATGTGGCCATCCCGGTCAACTAACTCTGTAAATAGCTGAAGTAACGGCGTGCAACGTAAGATGATTGACAATGACTAGAGGACTACATCAGCGATTTCCGTTAAAGATTGGCTAGGATGATTACATTTAAAATTCTGCGCAAATATCTAGGATTAAATTCATAAATTGGAATGTTTATGGTTGCATTGACTTTCATATAATAAGTTTAAAAGTGATTAAGTAATTTTCCCCAGACGAATTTACTGAAGTAAATTGACACACGAGGAACAATTCGAATCACGCCGATTTCCGGTCCCGATCGGATCCAAGCATCGGCCTCCCCCCAAGACCCATGGTGGTACGCACAACTTATTGGTGAGAGGACAATGTGTGGACCGTAGAGGCAGAGGTTATTATTTTCCATTAGGTTGCCTCTTTCGGAGGGCCGGGTCAAATGGAAAAGGGGAAGAAATTCAGCAGGGCGTCAATGGACGGGTTCCCAGCTCTCCCTTTCCTAAGGCAAATATACAAAAAAGAAGAAAATTACAGGTCACAGTCTCATCCTCAAAGGTCTAGAAGGAGACTTCAAACTTGGGCTCCAAGCTTGCCCCCCCAATCCGAAGGCGAGCTTCGAGGAGACAGCAACCTCCATTTTCCACGATATGAAGCTTCGGCCTTAAGGAAGAAACTCGTCCCGACTTCCCTCAACGTCACACACGCATTGCACACGAGCACTTGACTGACAGACCCACAGGTTTAGAACCTTCCTCTCTGGAGACTCTAGTAAAAAGTGGGAAAGTGCAGAGAAATGTATTATCAGACGGCGCTCTGGGGTAGAGGATGACTTCAAGTTAAAAAAAAAAAAATGCAGCATCTATGATTGATGCAGTGACTACATATCGCGAAATTAATTAATTTCTGTTTGCTTATGATTATCATCTAATCATCTTTTTAAGGATTTCGCAGCTCAATAATTATGGACGCTTGCTGATTTGGGTATTATAAGCATTTAAAAATAGAATATCTCTAATTGTTCATATCTTCATTAGATAAGTGGGGATTTTTTTTTAATTAATAATAATCCCGAAGCTACAAGTCTTCCGATCTTTTTGTCTCCTTCCAAATGGAGGGCTTCGCCGAAAGCAGAAAGCCAAGAAGATGAGGCCAATCTCTTTGCGTGGATTATTAATTGGACGAGCGCCATCACGCGCATCAATTTCAATGACGGCGGTTAAGTACAATGATTCTTCTTCTCTCGCCATTGGTAAACGTAAGCAAATCAACCCCCAAGGTCTTTTTTAAATTGGCTGATCGATGGGGACGCAGAGATGTCCCATCGGCCATGTGTGGACTCGAAGGGTACATTGAGAAGTCCATAACGGCAACCCCAGGAGCAGCAACTCTCACGAAGCTCCTTGCTAGGGAATTGCGTCAACGTTGACGAAGAGGTAAAGAAGGCTTCCATTTTCCAAAATACCAACTCTTTTTTTTTATATGTATAGTTAACGGAAATTAGACACGGGATGCAACTATTCGATGAAATACCCTTTTGGGTTTTTGTTCTTAGGCTTCACGACTTCCGATTCTTCTACGGTTCTATTTCTCTTGCACTCTCAAAGCAAAAACCGGCTCGATTTTAATTACTAGAAGAATAGTTTGAAATAAATAGAGTTTTTTATTTAACAGGGATCGACTATGCCACGTGAATGCTTGCTTCCTTACTCCTGCTGTGGACACTGTCGGAGGCCACCGAGAAATTGCTCGCTTATTACCCGTTCAAGAGAAATTCAAAGGTAGTTTCCGTCGGTCTTACGTTGTTGGCTGTCCACGTAAGCACGAGGACAAGCGACCTCTTTATAACTATTGCGACCTCCACACTAAACCTCATACCAGAGACTCCCAATTTCACTTCGTTTTCGTTTCTCACAGAGTTCCCATGTCTCGCTCTCTCTTCCTCTCTTTCTCTCTCTTCTTCTCTTGCTAGCTAGCTATCTCCTTTTTAAACCCTCCTGCGTTTTTGTTAAGAGGAGCCCTCCTCGTCGCCGGACTTAAACACGCGTAGACTTCCCAGATTTCGGAGTCCCAGCGATCATGACGAGCCTTCACAGGGTCACAACTGAACAGGCGACGCCGGTGTTTGAAGATAAGATTTATGTCGCGGTCGGGAAGGATGTGAAAGAGAGCAAATCGAAGCTTGTTTGGACGGTGCATCAGTTAGGAGGCAACATCAAGATCTGTATCATTCATGTTCTAGTTCCTTCACAGAGGATCCCCATGGGTAAGTTCAACGTTTTTTCTTCTTTCTCCTTTGCATATTTCCATCCAATCGATTTTAGCTATCGGTTTTTGCTAAAAAGAGTTTCTGTTGATAGTAAAACTAAGAACTTACCAGATCGCATTGATACAATATACCAATCTTCCGTGATTAAGAATGGTTCTGCAATAAATCAAATTTCCCCGTGAGGGTTTTGCGATGTTGGACCATATTGTCGATGTTCCTTCTTTTCTTGCGGTGTTCTTTCCTGCAACAAGTTAAAATAATTGTGCTGTTAATTTGCCTTTGGTTTGCAGGAGGCCTGGGTGCCGGAATCCTCGCAAGCTCGGCTAACGAGATGGTTTTGAGAGAACACAGAGAAAATGAGAAGATAAACATGCACAAAATGTTGGATGACTACGTGCTCGTTTGTAAACAAATGGGGGTATGTTTGCCTTCTTTTCTTCATCTTCTTCCGCTTCTTCTTCTAGATAATTAATTTCTGGTCAATTGACCTCTTAACAAAGTGAAGGCGAATCACACACATGCTAATCATTGTCGAACCTTGATATATATTGTTCTTGTGTGGCATGCACAATATGCTTCTTCATCTGAAAAGGAGGATAATGATGAAGCAAGTTAATTGATTTATTTGTTGATAGGTACAAGCGGAGAAAGAGTACATAGAGTCGGACAGCATTGAAAAGGGAATTGTGGAACTCATACATTTGCATGGTATCGAAAAGCTTGTAATGGGTGCAGCAGCGGACAAGCGCTATTTCAAGTATGTATTTGAGCAAGAACAAACGCCCACATGGGTCGTGGACTTTTTGATCTCGCATCTATCCTCTGCATAACCAAAACGAAATGCTAGTTTGGATCCTCGAACCAACATTAAAGTCGATGGTTTTTTTTTCCTTTATTAATCATTAAAGATGTGTTGTACATGTCTGATCATTAAGGAAAACTTGGCAGCATTTCTTGAACGCAATAGCCCGGTTCGCTAGGTATTATGAATCGGCTTATTTTCCCACAAAGTGAAAAAAATATACACATAAAAATTGGTGACATGTCGCTCCCACGATCAAAAAGTCCCTTTTGTCTGCAAGTTTATGTTTGCGATTAGTTGCATTACACCAAATTAATTCGCTATCTTCTGTGGTTTCGAATTGGCAGGAAGATGACAGATATCAAGTCCAAGAAAGCCATTTCCGTTCGCGATAAAGCAGACATTTCTTGTCAAATTTGGTTCATCTGTGACAGAAATCTCATTCACATAAGGTCATCCTCCACCTTTTTTATTTCAAATCTGTCTCCTTCAAAGCCCACTAGAGGTAGCGAAAACATGTTCCACATACATAATCATTGTGAAAAGAAAAAAACCGGCTGATAAATCTCGTTGCAATTGTTGACTACCATAACAAACCTAGAATTTTAGGTTGGGATGAGGCTGGGACAGAAAAAGTTATTCATGTTTTGCATTATGCTTCCTTTATGGCTAAATACATGGGAAATTTTGGGCTGGGGGCCGATGGCAACTATCAATGTTCCTAGATCTACTCATGTCTAATTGGCTTATAACACTAACTCAAATTTTAGAATGAAATTGAGCACAACCAGGAACCTTTATGGGCTCGGAGTCTTGGTACGGACAATTACTTTTTAAAGTGATGTGACAATTTTGGCTTCACCATGAAGTTGTTTCCATTCATTGTCCAATATAGGAAAGCTCAGGCGGTTCAAGCGGTTGCAGAAGTTCCTACTAATGCACCGTTGCAGACAACCTTAAGCCACGGTGCTAAAAAGTCTCTCTTGAAATCACAATCCGCCACACTGCAGAGGAGTGGCACGGCTAAGTTGAGCAATCCATTTCAAGACATTCTGAGAAGAGCATTTTCATCGAACACCGACCGTCGTGCAGTAATGCCAATAGCTTCTTCTTCCTCAGATAGCTCACCAGAGTATCCCAATGCCACGAGCATGCTGGAGAGGCAAGATACTTTCCAAGAACTCGAACCAGTTTCAACGAGTCTTTCCCATCGTCCACAGTTGATTCAGTCGGTCTACCATACCAGCCAGTCATCAATTTACAACAGTCTGGTATGGGGACAATAACATCAACTGATTGTCGTTTTCATGTTCTTTAGCTGGGAGGCCATGTCTCTAGCTTTGCATGTCCTATTTTATAGCCAAGAATATCTTATTCTTTGTCCTTGAAAGGAATATTTCAACTTTAGCTAATTGTAACAGGATATGAATGAAATTGATGCGCCAGAAGTGCTTGAAGAGGGAGTGACGACTTTTGCTGAAGCGGAAGTAGATATCACCAAACGCGGGCCAAAGGATCCCAGGAAGGTAAATGTCAATATATTAACTGACAAGCTCATTTTGTAAATTGCTCATATGTCGACCCACACGCTCTAACTTTTGTAAATTGCTCATTTTAGAAATGGAAATTTCCTGCTAATTTTGCTCAAGTCTGATAGTTGAGGACCATCCCGAAATCCCTGGAAACAATTCATTCTAAAATGTAACACATAGATACCACGGATGACATAATTTACATGAAGTTGAAAGATGATTTATTGACTTGTGGAAAAAAAATTTGAGGATGAACCATTGATTGTCGTATTATGGGCAAACTTTAACCGGAAGTATCTGCAGAGATTATGTGCTGAGAAGTTGGAGGAAGAACTTGAGAAGGTGAAGGATCAGCTAGACAAAGTGATGGAGGAACTTTGCGTTGCCCAGGATCAGAAATCGCAGCTTGAGAGCCAATTTGTTGAGACTGACCAGAGTAGAAGGGAGTTGGAGCTGAAAATCATCTCGACGGAGGAAATGTTGAGGACTTATAGACAAGAGCGAGAACTGTTGCAGGTCGACCTCGATAACGCACTTCAAAAGGCCGAGGAGGTGAACAGAAGACACGGTGATTCCTCGGGCACAAAGTACTTCTCCGAGTTCTCCATGACCGAAATTGAGGAAGCTGCGCAGAACTTCAACCCATCATTGAAGATTGGAGAGGGCGGTAGCGGGAGCGTTTATAAAGGTTTCCTTCGACATACACCAGTGGCTATAAAAATCTTGAGAATTCCCGGCATGCAAGGCTCACAGGAATTTCAACAGGAGGTAAGAATTCTTAAGTATCCTGTACTTGTTTTCATGGTTTCTCTAAACCAAAATTAAAAATAATAAAAGTATGTAAAAACTTGGTCCGTAGCAAAGTAAATTTGTTCTCCACAATAATATCTCTCTGGCATCACGCTGTAAAGAGTACATTCCTCACAGCGATAGAGAATATCATTGTTGATCATTGAACTCTTGCTTGAATGTCTCCCAGGTGGATGTGTTGAGCAAGGTGAGGCATCCTAATCTCATCACGCTCATCGGCGCTTGTCCTGAACCCTGCACTCTTGTTTACGAGTATATACCAAACGGCAGCCTTGGAGACTGGCTCTGCAGCAGCAACAAGGCGAAGCAGCTGCCATGGCGGGCCCGAATACGAATTGCAACGGAGCTCTGCTCCGTCCTGGCCTTCCTCCACTCTTGCAAGCCTCACAGCATCGTCCATGGTGACGTCAAACCGGGGAACATCCTACTGGACAGGCACCTAGTGAGCAAACTCAGCGATTTTGGCATCTGCCGACTGCTGTCCAGCGGCGAGCGGTCTAGCAATAACACCACTGTCGTGTACCCAACTGACCCGAAAGGAACGTTCGGGTACATGGACCCGGAGTTCCTTGTGACACGAGAGCTCACGACGAAGTTCGACGTTTATTCTTTTGGGATTATACTGCTTGAGTTATTGACGAGGAAGCCCGCCTTAGGAATAGCGAACGTAGTGCAAAGGGCAATTAACGCGGGCACTTTGGAGACCATCTTGGATCCCTTGGCTGGAGAGTGGCCCTATATGCTGGCCGAGGAGTTGACTCACTTGGCTTTGAGGTGCTGCGAGATGAGCAGAAGGAATAGGCCGGATCTCGGGTCAGAAGTGCGGAAGGTGCTCAATTCGGTCGGAGCTTCCTATCGATAAATCTAGACTTCTGAATACTCGGGTATTGAGGTATACACATGTTAGTATTTGTCCTGTAAACTGAATTTCTGGGTCATGTGCGGCAGTCATATGTGAGTACCGGCCGGTTTGCGTGTCTCTACATACAGAGGTCTTTTGCGAAGTCTTTGAAACTTCTTACTTTATGTACCCACCGTTGTTCTTATGAATAGATTTTTTTTTCGTGTGCATTAAGTACATGGACAGTGAGATGGGATTGCTAAGTACTATGCAGAATCGGATCCACATATATAGCGGCAAGCAAATTCAATTCCTTGTTATGCTGTTTCGTCCTATTAAATTCGCTTCACTTCCACGAACAATTCTCGTGGAATTAATTGGGCGATTACGCAGCATATTTTCCAACATCGCCGGTCTCGTGTCTTCACCCTGAAAATACACACACACACACATATATATATATATATCTCGTTCATGATTCAGGTGGCTATGATTTGTATGGTCTGTGTATCGAACAGTAAATACACCCTCTCATTTTTCTTAGGGGCGTTTATATGAAAAAAGAAGAATATAGTGGGCTTTTCTGGTTTATCGCCTTCACCTGGTGTCTTTCTTAATAGAAAAAACCAATTGTGGAGGGTCGGTATATTACCCCATCATTTTTTAGTTTATTTCGAATTAGTCCTTGTCGATCCCCTCTTGCCTTAGATAATTTAGCCTAACTCTCTGGCCGATGGCCACAAGCAACCCTCGCTCATAGTTCTCGTTTTCTTTTAAATTCTGTGGGTTGCAAGTAAACATCAGCATGTTTGTTGCCAAAGACTTGCTTTTTTTGTCAAAAAAATATATAATTAATCGACTGATAAGGATCGGACGGGCTCATACTCTCTCTCCCTCTCTCTCTCTCTCTCTCTCTCTCTCTCTCTCTCTCTCTCTCTCTCTCTCTCTCTCTCTCTCTCTCTCAACGTTTTCTTATGTTTTGGACGACTAGGAGGATAGCGATTTGAAAAATACAGAACGTGACATCAATTTCGTCGGTCATGTACCGAACATGAGAAGTTATTGGATGCATGTTTGCATCATCTATCACCGGTCACATTTAGTGACGCCTCAATAGGTCGAATTCATTAATCCGTCATTTTCATCAAAGCCGTGACATTTGATAATTATTATTGTCTTGCGGGGCCAATTCACAGAAATAGAAAGCTTGGGAGGGTTGTCCTCTGGTGCGGAGGAAAAGGAAAGGGACGTGAACCCAAGTGCCTATGGACTGTATTCATTCAATGGAACAAATTTCCTGACCTAGCCAAGTAAATCCAATCTTTACATCTGTCAAAGAGTAATTAGGATGGCTATGTTTGTGTTGAAGTAGTGGTTGGTTTTATTTTCTGCACGTTTGTTTCTTAGTTGCCCTTGTTTTTAGGAGTTAGTGGAGTCATGGAGTTATGTAGATCATGGATGTTATGGGTCCTATTTTAGTGGTGTTTCAGTTATTTCTTTGCCTATTTTAAAGGCTTCAATATTATCAATAAAAGATAGAGAGCTGTTAGCCTCATCTCTCTCCTATTCTCCTTCACACCTACGTTATTACGTTCGAGATTCAACTTATAATGTATTCTGTGAGTTTAATCAGTAGATACATGGAGAATCCCACAGAAATGCATTTGCTTGCTGCCAAGAGAATCCTTCGTTACTTGCAAGGAACTAGAGACTTTGGGTTGTTTTACAAGAAGGGTGAAAAGTCTAATTTGCTGGGATTTACTGACAGTGATTATGCAGGAGATCAAGATGATAGGAGAAGCACTTCGGGTTATGCTTTTATGTTTGGAACAGGTGCTATTTCGTGGTCTTCCAAGAAGCAACAAATTGTCACTTTATCAAGTACGGAAGCTGTATTTGTTGCTGCTACAGCTTGTGCTTGTCAAGCTATTTGGCTAAGGAGACTTCTTGAGGAACTGCAATTCAAGCAACCAAAAGCTACAAAGGTTTTTTGTGACAACAGCTCAGCAATCAAACTCTCCAAGAATCCGGTGCTACATGGAAGAAGCAAGCACATTGATGTGAAGTTTTATTTCTTGAGAGATCTAAGCAATAATGGAACAATTGATCTAGTCTTTTGCAGAAGTGAAGATTAAGTTGCCGATATATTCACCAAAGCCCTTAAGGTGGAGCCGTTCGTAAAGCTTAGAAGGCTTCTAGGGGTTTGCACGTTAAAGACAGTCAATGCTTTAAACTGAATGTTAGCAAACATCAGTTTAAGGGAGGGATTGTTGAAGTAGTGGTTGGTTTTATTTTCTGCACGTTTGTTTCTTAGTTGCCCTTGTTTTTAGGAGTTAGTGGAGTCATGGAGTTATGTAGATCATGGATGTTATGGGTCCTATTTTAGTGGTGTTTCAGTTATTTCTTTGCCTAATTTAAAGGCTTCAATATTATCAATAAAAGATAGAGAGCTGTTAGCCTCATCTCTCCCCTATTCTCCTTCACACCTACGTTATTACGTTCGAGATTCAACAGTTTGATCTAAGGTTTTTAATTGAGCTCAATTATCACTGAGTTTGCTGAAAAATAAGATCCCACGAATCATTAGTAAACTCATTTGGTGGCCCAGGAAATTGCCGTCCGAGCTCTTGTCGTCTCCTTTAGCCTACATAAACAAAAAACAATAGAGGCAAACATTTGTTCGGAGCTCTCCTAATTCCATCTACCAACTATAGCGACTGCGATTACAATAAAATTCTAGGAACCCTTTTCTTTTTTAGATCTAATTTGGTGGCCCGAGGATGGCGGTGCCACGCCTTGCGCATAGAAAATAGTTGGACGCGGCTTCTTCCTTGAAGAGCTGCGGAGAATGTCTCCTTCATTTTAATAGAAGTGCGACCTCCCGGCCTTGGCCGAGGAAGGTTCCTGGAAATTAAATCCTAATCAGTTGGTTGAGAGCTGGCTTCTGCCAATCTCGATCGTCTGCCGATACACTGCTAATTGACAAGTGAAGCCAAAGCCAATGGAATCTAAATCAAGTAGAGAAGTTATCTTGGCATTTAATGCGGCCCCTCATTTTTCTGGGACTAAACCAACCAAAGGAGAGAGAGAGGAAATGGGGGTCTCGACAAAGTTCTCGGTCACGTCCATGCCACGGTACACGAAATTATGTCTCTAGAATTCACAATTGACAACTTTAGCTGTAACAGCTAAAGAGTCCGTCGCCGATGAGATGAAGGATGAAGTTAATATCCTACACATTGGCTCATAAGTTTAGGTTTGCGCTGTCTATCAGATTCATATCCTCATCTATGTCGTGTCACGAGCATCCGAACGATTGTTGCTAGCCGCATCGATCGGCTTCCACTTTTGGTCCGACTAAAGTATACAACCACAGAGGATGTATCTCGCATGGTTTTAAGCTTGTCAGTCGTCAACATAGCACGATTACTCATATTCCATTCAGCGAGAACAACACCGTATCTAATATTTGTAATCCAATCGGGGGTCTTATTCTTTAGTCAATGGAACTTATCTGGGGTGCCAAAAGGGGAAGCTCTTTGGCAACGGTAGTACGTTAAAGAAAAACGTATAATTAAGAGCCATCTAGGAACAGGCCGGATGCCAACGTTGTTGGAATAAAAAGCTGAGGCGGTAGGATATTCCCTCGCGGGGCCCGATGATTCCCTTCCCCAACTCCCCCGATTCTGCGCCCCGCCAAGACCGCCATCTTCGGTCGGGGTGGGGACCGCAACAGTAAACGTGGGCGGTGGGCCCACTCCGTGGACGGATGTGAATTGTGAAGGCACAAACGAACGACGAAGCCAGGAAAAGTCAAAGGACTGCTGAGAGATTCACCTTCTTCGAGGTTTAACCTGTCGGGTCGACTCGGATTGGAGTTCCCTAACAATGCGTCATGAAACACGGAAGATCTGACGGTGGGGAAAGAGGAATTGCCATGAAAATAGATGGAGAGAGATTTAATGGACGGCTGTATGGAGGCAAGATCGCCGACGATTAGGACAGACGATCTTGTTCTGGTTGACTCGGGCTTCAATTTTGTTCATGTCGGCACGATTCCATAGTGGCATGCGGAAGACTAGCGTCGTCCTTCCGCAACGACTCATGAATCTAATTTTAGTTAAAATAACATCCGACGATTGACCTTAAATCACGTAAAATTCCATCGAGTCTCCAGGTCGTTGCTAAGAGGACAACGTAAGTGCTGGAGAGGAGGAGGTTATCCTCCATTTGTTCTGTCTCTTTGGTGAAGTCATAGGAAGAGTATACGGACGGCTTCCTAGCTTTGTCCTTTCTCAGGGCAAACGAAATCAGCCTCGTCCTCAGAAGTCAAGTCAAGATAGATACTTCAAGCTTGGGCTTCAAGCTCGCCCTTCAATCTAAGTCAAGCTTCAATGGGGGAGAGAGAGAGAGAGAGAGAGAGAGAGAGAGCCAAGGTTTGATGCTTCTGCATTAAGGAATAAAGACGATCCCACAGCATTCAATTTAGCACACGCTTACACAGAACTAACCCCACACCTCATGGAATGGAACCTTCCTCTCCAAGGACGGGGATGTATGGTAGAAAAGTGCGGGGAAGTCTACTATGAGACGGTGCTTTGGGGAGATAATAAGTCGAAAAGAGAAAGATGGCAATTACTATATATTAAGGGATAATTGTCAAAAGAAAAATCTAAACATATTGCAATTATGTCGATTTAGTCGTAAATTATTTCGCATTTTGTCAATTGTAATTAATTTAACTAGATATCAATTACGTCTATTCGATCCTAAATTATTTCGCATTTTGCCAATTAAGTATATCTAATCAATTTTAACTAGATATCGAAGAGGTGGATGGCGATAGTCCTCCATGGCACGACATGCGCTGACATGGACATATTTTAACAATATTTTGAATTTTTTGTTATTTTTCTTCTTTCTATTTTCCTTTCCATTTTGATGTCCTCGCCTAAGACCTTCACGGCCCCGTTGGCTGCTAGTAAGGTAGCCCTTGCCTAGATCTAGTAAGGGCTGAGATCTAGTAAGGTAGCCCTCGCTAGCCAAAATGAGAGGGAAAAGATGAAGAGAAAAATAATAATGGATTCAATGTATTATTAAGGACGAGAAGCGTTGACGTTAGCAATTTCCGGCCAAAATCAGCCAAATAGACTCAATTGGCAAAATGTTAAAATATTTATTATTGAATTGATACAATTGAAAAAGTATGACTAAATTAGTACAATTGTAATAGATTTATGAATTATCTTTATAAATTTATATATATTAACGACACGGAAACATATTATCCAAAAATAATTTGTCTCCTTTAGATTATTTTACGAGTTCTGCAGCTCACAGATTACATAAACAATTCAAGATATAAATATCCATGTGTAGATTTGGGTTATCATTTTCCATAATTATTCAAATATCAAAATGTATTCGATTGTAAATTTTGTGACAGGAAAGTAGAATTTATTTAATCCCAAAGCTATAACAAGTCTTCTGACCTTTTTGTCTCCTTCCAAATTGAGTGTTTCGCAGAAGCAAAAAGCCAAGAAGATAAGGCCAGCTTCATTTTCAAGCAGACGTTTGGTCGGGGGATTAGATTAATATAAGATGAGGCTAATTCTTTGATTGGACAAAGGAAACTGGTAAGAAAAAGCAGGATCAGACATTGGATGAACGATTCACAGCCACATGACGATAATATTTTTTTTTCTCTTATCACGTCTTCAATTTCAACGACGGGTGTCCCATCCGTAGAATGCTTCTCTCCTTCGTGAAAAATAAATGAATCAACGCCTCAAAATTTTTCAATTGACTGATGGATTGAGACACAGAGAGATCTCTCATCAACTGGACTTGGAATCGCAGAAAACATTGAAAAGTCCAATATAGCAAACCCTAGCGGTAGCAGTTTTCAAGAAGCTCCACACTTGAAGCAATTTGGGTAAACTCAGCTCAAGATAACCACCAGAAACTTTGGAAAACGTAAGCACTTGCATCATCGTTGATCGACTCTCCCCCAGTTTTGATCACTAAAGGCAGTACAAGGCACAAGCTTATCCGGAGAATGCTGAAGCTTATTGGAGAATTAGAGTAAATCTATATGAGTGCTGTCTTATGTAATCTTTGGATCACTAACGTATAGAAGTAGGTTAACCATCTTCGATAAAAATGATCAGATGTTACGGTAAATATAAAATCAAGACTTAAATTTTGAAATTTCGAAACTCTTCCTGTTGATGACACACAATGCAACTATATGATAAAATGTTCTTCAGCTCTTTCTTAGGCTCCACGGCTTGCAATTCTTTTGCTTACGCCTCGAGTTCAAGTCATTGGAGATTTACTTTTTGTCTGTTGATAGTTTCCTTTTTAATGATGCACCTATATCTGCTTCTTTGAGCACGATGTTTTTAAGATTCAATAAAAAAAAAACCCGCTCAAATTTAATTATTAGAAGGATATTTAAACTCAATACAAGGAGTAATCATTCAACCGTGATTAATCATTCCGTACGAATGTTTGCTTCCTTGATTATGCTCGGACACAGTTCAATTAGCAAAGTAGCAATGTAAAAGACTGATCATTGATGTAACAGACTGATCTTTGGGGTATGAACAATTTCAGTCATGTCTTCTATATGAAAGACTCTTTTGTCATAACTTTCACTTATCGCTAGTGGTAGGAGCAGAAATTAGATTAGCGAGATAAGACAACGGATTATGTAAAGTTTTAGCTACTAGAAAGGGCGTGAGGATTGAATCTCATTAAATACAATTCTATATCAAATCATTCCTAAAAACATAAGCACATTATATATAGCATCTAAGGCTAACTTGATGGAACTAGGGATGATTGGTTCCCCGGGTGGTCCGGTTCCCCCCCCGGAAACGGGAACCGGACCGGCAAGACCGGTCCTTGGTTTTTACTATTGGGGACCAGATCGACCAAATATAAGACCGGTCCGGTCCAGTTCTCGGGCAGTCCAATGGGACCAAGATCGAAAATGCTTCAATCATTTAGGGCGCGCATGATTCAAATTCTGTCTAGAAATCTGATTTTGGATGGAATTGATTTTTTCCAATTCCGTTCCCAAATGAATTTCTGAAGAAGGAAAAACGTTTGATACGGACAACAAATTTCTATTCTAGAACAAGAAACCCGTTTGATATGGTGGGGAAGAAGACACCCACGCTCACAGCCACACACCGACGCACGCAGCCACACACCCACGCACCAAACGATCACGCACCGCAGCAACAAACGCAGCAATACGCAACCACCGCAGCACCCATGCACCAAGCGCAGCAACAAACGCACGCACCCATGCAACAACCCACACAGCACAGTCAAACCAGAGAAGAAGAGACGAGGAGGGAGGAGAGGCCAAACGAGCAGATCTGAGAAGATCTTGCGAGCAGATCTGAGAAGAAAACACGAGGAGGGAGGAGAGGCCGAGTGAGCAAATCTAAGAAGATCTGGCGAGCAGATCTGAGAAGAAGAGACGAGGCCGAGTGTGCGGCAGAGGCGGAGGTGGAGACGCGGAGGCGTGCGGCCGAGTCGTGGAGGCAGAGGTGGAGACGCGAGGTGGTGGAGGCGGAGGTGGAGACGCGGAGGCGATGGCGGAAGCGGAGGTGGAGATGCGGAGGCGGTGGCCGTTGGTCTCGTGGAGGCAGTCGTTCATGAGAGATGGAAGAATAGAGGAGGAGGAGTTCGTGAGAGATTAGGGCAAAGAAGAGAAAAAGAAAGCCAAGAATTGGTTCTCAAAAATAGCTCAAGAATGAGAATTGATAAAATTTTCAATTCTCGTCCTTACCCAAAAATCAATTCTAGAATGAAAATTTTGTTACCAAACGCCATTCTGTTCCAGAATGGGTTTTTTTTGTCCAGAACCCATTCTGGAACAGAATTGAGCGCGTGTCATGCGCACCCTTAGTGTTTGGGTGCAGCCCCGTCTTCTGCGGAGAACGTGGCTTCTGGGTCGACTGAAAGGCTTAGAATTAGATATCAACATGCCTAGTCTATGGACAGGTAAACGAGTATTAAACATAAGATGCTTATTTCGGGGTTCAAAGGATGCATCTCCTGCAGATGTCAAGAAGGCTATGTAGGATCCAAAGGACATTCACTGTCCCTGGCAAATGGGGGATTGCAAGATCCTCCAAACGACGCTCCGTGCATCTCTGTGCATGGGGCAAGCATCTCCTGCATATGCCAAAAACGAAGCCATCATTGACTAGGACATAATTGGAGCGGAAGACAAGCGATGAAGAGAAACAGGCAAAGAAGGGAACGGAAAGGACTAACCGGCAATGAAGGAAGAAATTGGAGAGGAGGAGTCGCTAATCGCTGCCTGCTCATGCACTACTCGCTGGGCGGCAGGAGAGACAGAAGTGAAGATAGATAGAATAAGATAGGGGCTGTCTCTAAAGTCAAGTAAAAGGAGTAAAGGACTGGACCCCACTTTAATAGGGGGAGTGGACCCCACTTTAATAGGGGGCCCACCCATTTTTTACTTTTTTTTAAGAAAAAAGGCAGCCGTACTTTTTTTTTAAAGTAAAAATGCATCCGTCCGATCATTGAGGAGAGCAGCCTGCTCTGCAGGCAATCCATTTCCCGTGAAAAGAGAGTCTTCAATGGTCACATAGTATGTAC
This sequence comes from Melaleuca quinquenervia, assembly GCA_030064385.1. Classification (NCBI taxonomy): domain Eukaryota; kingdom Viridiplantae; phylum Streptophyta; class Magnoliopsida; order Myrtales; family Myrtaceae; genus Melaleuca; species Melaleuca quinquenervia. The sequence goes on along the minus strand of CM057722.1, from coordinate 702,905 downwards.
CGTACAGGCTCTAAGCAAGCTTTGAGAACCCTCTAACAAAAACTTTCATTGGAGACACAACCCGCTTCACTTCATTTTCGTTTCTCAGAGAATTCCTATGTCTCCCTTTCTGTTTCTCTCTCTCTCTTGTCTGCTCTCACTAGCTATATATTTCCCTTATAGACGCTGCAGAAATTGTTCAGTCCCATCTTTTGTCAAGAGTCGAAATCATCGTCGTACTTAGCAGGCGTCGATATAGCTGTAATTGATCGTACAATTACACTTCCGGAGTTTGGAGTCCCGGCGATTATGCTCGCACCTCATCTGGCGATGCCGGTTTTCGAAGACAAGGTCTATGTCGCAGCTGGGAAGGATGTGAAAGAGGGCCAAGCGAAGCTTGTTTGGACGGTGCATCAATCAGGATGCAACGTCAAGATCTGTATCATTCATGTCCTAGTTCCTTCACAGACGATCCCCATGGGTAAGTCAACGTTTATGCACGTTTATGACGATCCGCCATAGACTTCCGGTATCTTTTGTTGTATTAATAGTAAAATTAAGAGGTTACCGAGCTCTCTTGCTTTTACTTGTTTCTTTAGGTCGATACTTGTTTTCTTTACGGCGTTCTTTCTAACAACGGATTAAATAATTGTGATGTTGATTTCCCTTTGGTTTGCAGGAGGACTGGGTGCCGCAATACCTGCAGGCTCGGTGAACGAGATAATGTTGAGAGAACACAGAGAAAGAGAGAGGAGAAGCACGGATAAAATCTTGGATACCTACCTGCACATCTGTAGAAAAATGGGGGTATGTTGAGGCTGCTTTACTAACATTTTTTTTTGTTCTTCTGTTTTAAAAAATAGAAAAAAAAATACATTTGTGTATATTGATTAATTTTTCTATTCCATGTAATAGAAAAGTGACCAGAAAATAAATTTGAAACAAAAATCAGAAGTAAAAAACATTTACTTCTTCTTCCAAGAATAATTTCTTGGAATAATTTTTTTTCTTTTTTTCTTTTTTGCTTCTTCATTTTTCTTCTTCTTTCTCTAATCAATCGCCGAATCTAAGAGGAGATCGATGATCGACCAGGATAAGGGCTAGCAAGGTTGAGGGCAACCTCACTAGCCTCCAGCAAGCCTTGTTGCGTCTAGGCGGGGTCGACCCTTCCCAAGCATTGGTTGGGCTCGACCTCACCCGGTTGCCACAAGGTTGGCCTTGCTCAAGGTCAAGCCTCAACATGGTCGAGTGAAGTCGACCACACGGCGACTGGGCAAGGCTAGAGCATTTACTGGAACATATCATAAAATGAAAAAAATTAGAAATATATCATAAAATTGGTTTATACTAAATACAATTTTATTCTTTTTCTTCTCCTAGAATAGCATTTACTGAACAATCTTTTTTTTTTTGTAAAGAAACTTGTCCTAATAATAGAAATAGAAAAAATCATTTCTAAAAAGAAATTGTCTTGATAATATAACGTTGCTAAATGCACTCTCAATATAAACAGTTCTCAGGTGGCATATGTCTACATTATTATATGTAAAATTCTTCATTTAGAGACGAGGATAATGATGAAGCAAATTATTTGGTTTATTGGTTAGTAGGTACCGGCAGAAAAAGAGTACATAGAATCGAACAGCATTGAAAAGGGAATAGTGGAGCTCATACATTTGCATGGGATCGAAAAGCTCGTGATGGGTGCAGCAGCAGACAAGCGCTGTTTCAAGTACGTACAAGAACAATAAGACACTCCCAAGTGGGTCGTGGCCTTGTTTGTTCCAAGTTTATACTCTTTATAACTAACAGAACATGTTTGTTTTTATCCTTGATTAGAATATTAAACTAGATACTTATTTCTATATTAATCCCTAGAGATGTGTTTTACACGTCCAGTCTTTGAGGAATGCTTGTTGGCGCTTCTCAAACGCGATGTCCTTACTGAGTAAATTAATAGAATAAAAACGGGCGACATTTCATATCAATAATCTAAAAGTGGCTTGTATTATGTCTGTTAGTTCTTATTTAGTATTATCCTAATCTATGCCAAATCAATTCACTGTCTTCTGTGATTTCAAATTGGCAGGAAGATGACAGAAATCAAGTCCAGGAAAGCCATCTTCGTTCGTAATAAAGCGCCCATCTCTTGCCAAATCTGGTTTATCTGCAAGGGGCACCTGATTCACAGAAGGTGGTCATCCGATTATTTTACTTGTAAATTTGTCTCCTTCAGAATTATCTAATGCACACAATAGGGTGTTGTGAAAATAAGTTCTATAACAAATTAATAAACAATTTGAAAAACAAATCAGCCGAAAATCTTATTGTAGAAGTCGAATGCCATAGCCGGCACAGAATTTTAGGTTGGGATGAGGCTGGGACATACGATTCTATTCATGTTCTTTGAATAAGATGGCTAGATACTAGGAAAATTTTGTGCTTGGGCCATGGCAACTACCAGTGTCCCTAGATCTGCTGACTTCTAATTGGTTCATAACACATTCAATGAAATTTCAGAATAAAATTGAGTGCAAATAGGGATGCTTAAGGGGGCCGAGTCATAGCAGACGATTAATTTATAACGTGATGCGACAATTTTGGCTTCGCCTTGAAGTTGTTTTGATTCCTTGTCAAAATAGGGAAGCTCAGACAGTTCAAGCCACTACAGAAGTTCCTGCTGATGCACCATCGCCAACGACTCTGACACCTAGAGCTAGTAAGTCGACTGTTTCGCGATTGCAATCGGACACCCTGCAAAGTAGTGGTACCTCAAAGTTGAGCGGTCTAGTTCAAAAAATTCTGAGTAGAACCTTCTCCTTGAATGTCGACCGATGTACAGTGACGTCAATAGCTTCTCCTTCACCAAATAGCACTCCTTCCGAGCAGCCTAATGCAGCAAGCAGACTGGAGAGGCAAGACACTATCCAAGATCTCGCAACAAGTCTTTCCCATGATCTGCAGGTGATTCAATCGGTCTATCATACCTGCTGCTCATCAATTTCCAACACTCAGGTTTGCGCAAGATGAAACGACAATTATCATTTTCATATTCTCTAGTCAGGAGGCCATGTCTCTAGCACAAATTGCCCTGCTGGAGAGCTAAGAATATCTTAATCTTGTCCTTCAAAGGAATATTGCAAAGTTTAGCTAACTGTAAAGGGATATGGATGAAAATGACGCACGAGAAGTGCTTAAAGCACGTGGCGACTTGTGCTGAAGCAGAAGTAGATATCCATTGAAATAAAAATTGCCGATATGAAAACTCGACAGCTTTGCTATATATCGACCTAGATCCCTGATTTATGTAAACTGCCGATATTAAAAGTGGAATATATCTACTGATTTTGCATTGTTAAGGACCACCAATTCCTGAACTCCGTGGAAACAATTTATCCCAAAATGTAACATATAAATAGCATGCCCAACATAATTAACATGAGGATGAAAGATGATTTCTTGAGTTGTGGCCAAAAAAAGAAAAAAAAAAAAAAGAAGAAGATCTATTCAGTTAGTATTATGTATAAATTTTCAGTTGGAGGAAGAACTTGAGAAGGTGAAGGATCAGCTAGACAGAGTGATGGAAGAACTTTGCAGTGCCCAGGAACAGAAATTGCAGCTCGAGAGCCAATTTGCCGAGACCGAGAGCAGAAAGGAGTTGGAGCTGAAAATGATTGCGACTTACGAAATTATGCGAACTCTAAGAGAAGAGCAGAAGCTGTTGAAGATCAACCTCGAGAATGCAAATCAAAAGGCCAAGAAGGTGAGCAGAAGAAAAGGAGATTCCTCAGGCACGGAGTACTTCTCCGAGTACTCCATGACTGAAATCAAGGAAGCTGTGCAGAACTTCGACCTTTCCTTGAAGATCGGAGAAGGAGGTTCTGGGATCGTTTATAGAGGTTTCCTTCGACATACGAATGTGGCTATAAAGATCACGAAATTTCCTAGCGTGCAAGGTTTACAAGAATTTCAACAGGAGGTAAGAATTCTTTAGTATGCTTGACTTCTTTCCCATTTTCGCTGAACCATAATAAAGAATATCCAAGAAGATATAAAGAACTCGGTTCATCGCAAGGTAAATTTGTCTTCCACAATTTTTCACCATGGCATCACGAATTCACAGTAACAGTACGTTACTCAAAGTGATCGAGAAGTCATGGCTGATCATCGAACTTTTGATTGAATGTCTCACAGGTGGATGTGTTGAGCAAGGTGAGGCATCCTAATCTCATCACGCTCATCGGCGCTTGTCCCGAGCCGTGCACTCTTGTTTACGAATATATTTCAAACGGTAGCCTCGAAGACTGGCTTAGCAGCAGTAACAGGGCGGAGCAGCTGTCTTGGCGAGCCCGGATACGCATTGCCATGGAGCTCTGTTCTGTCCTGGCCTTCCTCCACTCTTACACCCCTTACAGCATCGTCCACGGGGATGTCAAGCCGGCAAACATCCTACTGGACGCACACCTCAGGAGCAAGCTCAGCGATTTTGGCATCAGCCATTTGCTGTCCAGTGGCGAGCGGTCAAGCAACAACACCACAGTCCTGTACCCAACTGACCTGAAAGGGACGCGCGGGTACATGGACCCTGAGTTTTTCATCACGCAAGAGCTCACAACAAAGTTCGACGTCTACTCTTTTGGGATTATACTGCTGCGGTTATTGACAAGGAGGCCTGCCCTCGGAATAGCGAAGGAAGTGCAAAAGGCAATTAGCGCAGGGAGTTTGGAGGCTATCTTGGATCCATTGGCTGGAGAGTGGCCGTATATGCTGGCCAAGAAGTTGGCTCATCTGGCTTTGAAGTGCTGTGAGATGAGCAGGAGGAATAGGCCTGACCTCCGGTCCGAAGTGTGGCCGGTGCTCCAATCTATCGGAGCTTTCTAGATGAACCTAGACTTCCAAATACCAGGGAAGTGAGCGATATACATGTTGTCTACGTGTACTTTAAACTTCAAGTAAATTCACTTCGCGGGTCACGCCCGGCAGTCGTCGGCAAGTACCGGCCGGTTTGTGTGCATACGTACATAGGTTTTTGGATACATCATGTATTAAGCTATCTGGCTGAAAATTTTTCCTGCGTGTACCCACCATTGCTCTTATGAATAGATCTTCTTTTGCACTGAGTACATGGACAGTGATATGGGATTGGCTATTTATCTGCAGAATCAGATCAGCAAATCAAATATGATCCCTGGACTTTTGATTTATTTAATGTGATCCCTCAAATTTTTTACACATGTTCAAATGATCTTTGAATTTTATAAAACTATTCAATGCGGTTCATGAACTTAAATTAATGAAATGACGATATTAAATATTTTCATATAGTTCAAAAACTAATTTGAACATATACCAAAAATTTATTGAAAATTCATGAGCCATGTTACACAACACATGTTGGGTCAAAGTTTCGAGACAAAATTGAACATATTGGAAGTTAAAGGATCATATTATGCATTTAGCCAAAGTTCAAGAACCGTTGATGTCATTTTCTCTATTATTAATAGTCCGGATCTATTAATAATAACGTTTTACTGGGCCAATCCACTAAAATATGTACCATATGAGGGTTGTCTTCTCGTGATTAGGAAAGGAAAGGGACGTGAGCCAAGTGCCTATTGACTTTAATCAATGACTGCAAAAAATTTCCTGACTTAGCCAAGTAAATGCAATTATATATCTATCAAAGAGAAATTAGAATGGCTATGTTTGGTTTATGGTTTTAATTGAGCTCAATTTCTCACTAAGAACTCATCTCCCATTCATAGAGGATTGATGTAGTATATCTTGGACGAAAGTGGCAGTAGTGATCTTAAAACTGGTGGCTAACGCCTCAAGCAAATACTTGATTGTACGACTACATGCAAATACCTTTCCAAATGTTTATTAAGGGGATCATCGTCCATAGAGAATTTCCAGCACAGCACCGATTAATCTCGTACCATGTGAGGTAATTTTTCCGGCGAAGTTTGTGCGCTGCTTGTAGATGATTAGACAACCTTTTATAGTTTCAAGGGTTAGCAAGGAATTGGGGTGAGAAACATTATTATTAAGGCCTTAAGGGCAGGGGTGGCAATTAACATTTGTGGGACATTTTCGTGCTGCGTCGACATAAGGGTATCAAAGACACAATCGATGGCCTAATTACATGGATAATAAATTGGCTCGAAAGCATGTGATAGGACTATAACTGTAAGGGGTTAAACACCGGTTCGGTAATGAAAAAGAAGGCTCGCGAGGTACCAGCAACTATGGGATGCTGTTTACTAGTAGTGAAAAAAAGGGAATCTCTTCCAGTTGGACTCCTAACTAGCAGCAACAGTGATGGTATAACCCTAAGTGAAGCATCTGCCATAAGTGCTTTCGATCTTTGAAGCTCCCTTGCCTTTCACGTTGAGGCTGAGTGCCCATTAAAATGAAGGATATGGCGTGCAACACAATGAGGTTTGAAAAGGAAGGCATCAAACATGTGATTTTGGATGGGAATCATATGAAAACCGCCATTTCTGTCACGAGTGCTTTTCATTTGATAAAAACCAAGATTTTACAGACATTTCTTGTAGAAACAGGTCAGTAAGCGTGACAAACCTTTTAATGCGTGCCAACGTTGTCAGAACGAAAGGCCTTGGCGGCGGAACAGACAGATTGAAGAAGAACATACTGAGCTGGAAGTCATGGTGGTGGGACCTGCAACTGCAACGGCGGCCCACTTCATGGACGGCCGGTGTCGTCAAACGCAGATGTGCCACTATCTTCTCCTTCCCCAGCTCCTTCTGAGCAGCCTAATGCGGCGAGCATGCTGGAGAGGCAAGACACTTTGCAAAAACTCAAAAGGGTTTTCAACGAGTCTTTCTCATTGTCCGCAGTTGGTTCAGTCCGTCTATCATACCGGCCGCTTATCACTTTCCATCACTCTGGTATGCCCAAAATGAGGCAACTTATCTTCGTTTCCATGTTCTCTTGCCAGGAGGACATGCCTCTAGCTTGGCTTGTCCTGTCTCATGGCTAAGAATATTATATATGCTTAATCCTCAGGAAAATAAGTCACCAAAAAACTTTAAGCTATACCAACTGTGACACAATTACCCTAAATATTATTTTTTGTGACACATCAAACCCTAAACTCATATATGTATGACACATCTATACAAATTTGAATTATTCTAAAGCATTTACCTTAAAAAAAATATTTTTTTGGTTAATACCTTTAAACTTTTTTATGACACTAAAAACCATGAACTTAAATATTTATGATAAATTTATCCCAAAATATTGGGACAAGTGTGTCATATGAGTATAAGTTTGGAGTGAATGTGTTATCCGTATATAAATTTGGGATTTCTAGTATCATAAAAAAAAATCTGAAATAAATATGTTACACGGATATAAGTTTAGGTTTTTAATATCACAAAAAGAATTATCATAAATGTGTCATAAAGAGTATAATTTAGGATTTTTGATAACTTTTTTGATAAATGTGTCAAGCGAGAGCTCACAACAAAGTGCATACTGCTGCAGTTATTGACGAGGAGGTCCACCTTAAGAATAGTGAAGGATTTGCTAAGGGCAATCAGAGCAGGAACTTTGGATCCACGGAGGATCCATTGGATCCATTTCTACGGATAAACTTAAGTTCCAAGTACTCAGGGATTGAGAGATATACATGTTGCAGATGTGTACTCTGAACTCGAAGTAGATTGACTTCCCAGTCCTGCCTGCGTGTACCCACCATTGTTCTTATGAATAGATTGTCTTCCGCATTAAGTTTCTGGAAAGTTGGTGTAAGAGCTAATTCGAGAGAAAGAAAAAAACTTTTTGATATTTATACAGGCCGGTCATCAATCATTGAATAAGATAGATATTTAATCATGAAAAACTATAGAGTATGATGAATGGTGTTCATGAAATGTAGTATCTAAGCACTTAGCCGCGCCATGTTATGGGCTTTATCTACCTTAAAAAGAAGAATGTAGCGGGCTTTTGTTTAAATTCTTAGTTCATTACTTTCGCCTTGTGCCTTCTCTCTCTTGATAGAAAAAAATATGTCGCGGTTCAACATATGACTTCGTTATTCTCAGTTTATTTGAAAAATTAGTCTTTTAGCTGATCTGTTCCCCTGGCTAATTAGCCTAACTTCTTTACCAATGCCCGCAAGGGACCGTCGCTGGTGAATTTTGTTTCATTTATTGATTCCTTGAGTCACAAGTAAACAACAGTATGTCTGTTGCCAACTACTGGCTTTTCTTGCTGAGATCGTCAACTATCAATAACCTTGTCAGAAAATAGAAATTTAATCGACTGACAAGGATTGGGTGCTGGATGATTAGGATGGCGATTGGAAAAGTATAGGATGTGATTTTCAAATTCGCGCTGGTCTTGTGTCATTGGCCGCAACTTATCGCATGCACTATGAGGAAAAAGAAGAGGAGAAGAAAGGAGAGGACATGCCTGCATCGTCTATCACTGGCCATGACACGCCTCGACTTTACTACGTGGAATCTTATTGGTCCTTACTCTCTTTAAAAGACATGATGTCAACCTTTTGAGTGATACCACCCGGCATAGTTGGTTCGGGACTTGTACTTCTCGCAAAAGATGCAGGTTCGAATCCCAGCAACGTTACTAGGTGATTTAACTACTGATATGAGTGTAGAGGTTAACTTACATTGGGTTCCTTAGCGCTTGCCGAGCGCGAAAGAGCTCAAGTGGAGTCCTCGGTCATAAAAAAAAAAAAAAATCTTTTGAGTGATGTCATTTGATGACGATGGAAAGGGACGTGAATTAAAAAAGTACCAAAATAATCTTAAATTTATTCAATTCAATCATAACTTTTTTTATCAATTCAATACTAAGTCTAATTTTATTTATGTCATTTCATTCCATTTGATTAATAACATGGCATGATTGGTACAGACACTAATAATTTTTAATAGTATTTTTTAATTTTCATTCTTTTTGCTCTTTTTCGTTTCTTTTCTCTTTCTTTTTGTTTTTCCCGTCCTTCTTCCTCTTGAAGGTCACTGGACGCAAATGATCGGCCAAAAGCAAGGTTGGCAAGGCTGGCTGGCCTTTGGCACGGCTCTACAGCGGCAAGACCATGCTCGCCTAGCCACTAGCAAACCTCACCAGCTAGAGGAAGAAGGAATGGGAGAAAGAAAAGAAATTAAAAAGGAAAAAGAAAAAAAATTCGAAAATTTGAAAAATCATTAAAATCTTAATAAAAGGTTTAGGAACGAACTGGCAAGAAAAAATATAATTAAACTAGCACAATTTCAATAGATTCATAACTATTTTGGTAATTTTCCTGAAATTGAATCCAATGACTAAATGATTGTATTCAGTGACTAAAATAAATTTCCCGACATAACCTATGTTTGATTTAATGTTTGGATTAAGCTCAACAACCAGTGCGATCTCGTCTCGTATCCACGGGGGATTCATGTAGTAAATCTTGATGTTTCTTGGGATGGATGACAATGGCGACACCACGACAGTGAGGTTAAAACTGGTGGCTAACTCCTTAAAAATCGTAATTAACGGGATCATCGTCCATATAGGGATTTTATTGTCCAACCCAACACCGACTGATCTCGTAACATGCGGGACAATTTGTTGTGCAAAGTATGCGAATTGATTGTAGGGTTGAGTATAATGAATTGACCTTATTGTTTCAAGGGTTAGCAAGAAATTACGGTGAGAAGTACGATTGTTGCGTCCTTAAGTGCGGTGCAATTAACGATCACGGATCGTATTTATGTTACATGGTATTGTGCCGAGATAAGGGTATATATCCTACAGAACAACATATGAACATGACACCATTGATTAACCGTGTCAATCCATTCGTTTTCACGGCGTGTTCTTTTCAAGTAGGTCGACACGAACACGTCCCGAGAATTAATAGATTAACACATCACAACCATGTAACATGATCAGATAATATTAGATAAACCCTTATTACATGAAATCACCTACTAGTGAGAACTTGAAATAGATATCGTCAATTTTTCATAAAATCTATTTACAAACCGTAATAATCTGTTGAGAAAATAATAATCAAATCAAACTAAAAATGTGCTTTTGACTCAATCTTGTGTATTGAGAAAATATAATCAAAGTGAAAGTTATCGACAAAGGCCTCGCCAGTCCACAAAGCTATTGTAGATATGTTGTAAGTGTTGGAACTCGAAACCAACGACAGTATCGACACAAGAACAAAATTTCTAGGTAGTTATGTTGTAGGACTTTTATAATTTCTTGTGAATAAGTGTTGTTAGGTAACTAGGAATTGTGTAAATACTTGTAACTATCGATTAAATCAAACAGTTATTTCTTTATGAAATTTAGCAGCCATTGTATATAACCGTTATATATATAACTTGTCTATAAAGGCTAATAAGGTTATGTTTAGTGACTTTTCTATTTTTTTGTTTTTCGATTAATTTGTTCCTAAGAATAGAAATTCGTTTATGTGTATCGATTAATTTTTCTAATCCCTAAAATATAAAATTAGATATGGAATAAATTTGGCATAGAAATCAAAAGTCAAGACCTTTTACTTATTGTTCCAGAGAACAATTTTTTGGAATAAAATTCTTTTTTTTCTTTTTTCCTTCTTTATATATTTTCTTTCTCTAGCCAATTATTGAGCCTCAACAATAACCAACAATAGGCCGCCCGGCAACCAACTAGGATCCAAGCTAGCAAGGTCAACCTCACTAGCCTTAGGCTCACCTTGTCAACCCTCGGCCAAGTTTGACCTTTTTGTTGTGGCTATGTGAGGTTCACCTCCCCAACGTTGGCAAGGGTCGATCTTGCCTAAATCTGGCGAGATGAGCCTCGTGCACCCACTAGTGAAGCTCAACCTCACTCGACAACCATGAGGTCAAGTTTCACCTTGCCCAAGCGAGGCCAACCTCATGGTGCCCAGGCGAGGTGGTCAAGCCTCACCCAACCACCTGCGAGGCTTGGCCTCACTTGGCCACCATGAGGTCAAGCCACACTATGGTCGGGCAAGGCCGATCTCACAACAATTGGGCAACATTACCTTGCTCAGCCACTAAGAGGTCGAGCTTCACCATGGCTAAGTGAGGCCAACCTCACTTGGCCTCAGTGTCACTAGGTACCAGCGAGGTCGACCTGGCTGGTCAAGTCTTCGGCCAATCACTAATGACCAACAATTGGCCGAAAAAAGGAAAAAATAAGAAAACTAGAGAAAAGGATAAATTAAAAAAATTAGAGATTTATCAAAAGATTAGTTTTATACTAAATGTATTTGTATTATTGTTCTATTGGGAAATAGTAGTTACTAAACGCATTTTTTAAAAAGAAACTTGTCCAAGAAATAGAAATATAAAAAATTATTTTTGAGAATAGAAGCGTTGTTATTCGCGTTCTAAATATTCCAACTGTGTTTATTGCAAAAAAAAATCCAACCATTTAAAGAACTCAATGTTCTCGTAGATCTATCTTTTATCTTTACTTCCATGTATTTTATACCGTTGGCTACGGTTGTTCCTAGCGTCGTATTTTTAAATTTCTTATCATTTGCTTTTCTATTCAAAATTAATGGAGAGCCATTCACAATTTTTGTCAAGTTACTGCCCTTTATTCACCTTCTTCAAGAATATTCATCCCTTTTGGGCGATAAATCGCGTCACTAACATAATGTAACCCTGTGATAACGTATGATTAGGAGAAGCGTCTTGTTCCAAGCAGTTAGGTTAGGTGCCACTCTCCACTTTTCCATCCTTTCGTTTGGAATAAACACACATTCCTCTCTACCGCGTCGAAAAAGTCAATGAAATTCGATTCGTACGAGTTGGGGTATCACTTAAACCATCGCAATTTCAAAGGAGAAAATGCAAAGAGAGAAAAAGATTCGAGCTGCTACGGTCTGACAAATTGAATGAGCAATCAAAGTCAATCCTGAGAGGTCCGCCGTAAGCAACCAAAAATCACTTCATCACTTCCCCATTCTGAAGCTCATCACGTGTTCCTCGTTACTAGTACTATCCTTCCTTTTCTTATTCTAAGCGTCTTCACGGAACTGATTCACTAAGTCAAAATTGATGGCGCAGAGGATATTAATATCCACTGTATTATCCACTGTATCTACCACAAGTAACCGTGCCTTGACCGTTGGTAAAACTCAACATTGGAAAAAATTAGATAAAATCATCCTATCTTGAAATATTTGAACACGGAATGAAAGTAAATCATCTAGATATGCAATATAGATGAATTGTTTAGATAACTATGAAAAGATAAGCTAATGAAAAATATTCCGAGATTTAAATTCTTTAAAGAAGGTCATTGTAGGATGAAAATGTGAGAAATAAAATAAGAATATGACTCAACAGTGGGTAGATATGTTGATTAAGAGCTTCTTCTTCATCGTCGAGATCAATTATTCAAAATCCACAGTTACTAGCCTCTTAAGTGAGGGGGCCCCGGCCTTTTGATGCCATCTGGGCATGAGGAATTTCTTGGTCATTAAAAAATAAGGTTATGAATTTACACATATGTCTATGGACCCTTGTGAAATAAATAATCAAGAATATCTAGGGAAGGACAAAGCCGACTGAAACCCCTCGATTTTGATGGGCTTTTTTTTTATATATAGCTTCATATAGTATTATTAATTAAGTAAAATGTAGACATGAATCAACACAAAGTTCAAGCATAGAAACGTTGGTATCTGCCGCGTCTGACTTGACCGTGCGGATAAGTTTGACTAAACCCAGGAATATACATTGCTTCAAAGTCGATTTGACTGAAGAATGTGGTTGAATAATGCATGTTTCTCTTCCTCTTTTTATCCAGACTCGTGAAACATCTCATTGATTTTTATTTTTATTTTGCAAAGTGCAAGCCAGAGTAGAATGTGAAATTTATTTCGACAAAATGTACGACAAAAAAAAACGAGCTTCTTATTTTAATTTAAGAGAAATTACCCCTTCCGTGTTTTTCATTTCAGGATAATTATCCAAAATAATAATAAATCTACTATATGGATGCCAGTTGGCATTCACGTCAGCAATCTCCAATCGAAATTAATTGAATGGACTACATTGACAAATTGTAACAATATTTCAAGTTAAATTAGACAAATTGAAGTATTTATGTTAAGACAATTCTTATGATTATCCCTCACAAAATAGGTCAATCCAAACACGACCCGATTAGTTAAATAGTGTCAACCCTTTTTTTTTTTGGGGGGGGGGGGGGGGGCACATTCATTTCAAGTTGGTCGACATGGCCACGAACTTAATTAATGTTAATGGGTTAACAATTTACGGGTAGTGTACACCGGATTAATAACGGTTTGACAAGCCAACACGATTACATGACACACTAAGACAATATTATCGTTGCTAGAATAAGCTAATGGACTTCAAGTGATGAAAAATCATGTTAAAATAAATAGTGATTAAGCACCATTGCTCTTGAAATCACAATCATATAACATTGACATAAGCAGACATATAATAATGAGATGTGTACAAATTATATCTAGTTCCCAAGTAGTCGGGTGCCCACTACAAATTATATCTAGTTCCGTTTTGTCTTCCTATTGTTTGTAATAAACGTATGCTCAAGTTGGATGAGCACCCCCAAATGCAGCCAAAACTCGCTTCATCAAGACCGATCCAATAGATCATAAATATATGCGAAAAAGACAAAAGGATTTCCATGTCTAAAATCTTTCCAGGAAAGTTGTTTCAGGAAAAAAAAAATCCGATTCTTAATATTGAAAAATATTATAAATAAAATAATGCTATGAATTTACGCATTAACAAAGAATATATGGGGGTAGAACAAAATGAAGAAGCTCCCTTTGCGTTATATGATACAACAATGGAAACACTTTATATGGCATTTGACTGAACGGCATGGATAGATATTCTATTTTATTGGTGTATCTTTTCCTGCCTGGAAACTTAGCTTCAAAGATTGATTTGAGTAAAGAATACGGCGAAACGATGTTTATTTTTCCTCCGATCCTATTCAAACTCACAAAACATGTTCAAACAATGCGAGCCAGAATAGAATATGAAATTTAGCTACACAAAATCTTCCACGAGAAGGATGGGGAAAAGGCAAGCACCTTCCTTCAAGTTAGGAGGAATTACTTCCATGTGTTTTGACCATATAATTGTCTTGCAATTGAAGTGCAACCCACAAGTTTCCCTCACATCAAACCAAACATTTACCTTGTTGGACAAGCTGTGTTTCTATCAGGATACGATGTAACTTTGCCGAAAGTTTTTGCAAATAATGAATAGTTTCCATTCCTCTAAATCCCAAAGGAGGGGAATAAAAAAACCGCGCCTTAATTAGCAATTAATTTGACATTACATCCAATGCAGTTGGCTTTCGTTCCCCTTGACTTGATATATCCCATCAGCCACATATTTAAAAAATAATAATATTATTTTATATTATCGTCGTTATTAATATATTATATTTGTTTGATGAAAGACAAGCCATCCGCTACTGAAATTAGGGGGATCTACCAGATGTTACTTTCATTTTCATTGGATATGACTTTTGAGATCTCATGCTTTTTCCAGACATAATATAATGTTTATCATTTTACCACTCAATCAAGTCCTTTGTTGCATTGACAATACAAGTATTTGACAGTTTTGCCTCAATTCTTAGCATTTTAAACGATATGAACATGTATTTTAGAGTTCCTATTTATCCAAGTCAATGGTTTGAGACATCTTTGGTGGTCATGCGATCATGGCAATTCTTTTCCCGTTCTCCCACCTTTTCTCCTAATTATATTTGTGTTTGCAACTATTCTAGCAAAAACTTACATCAAAGTGTTTTTATGCTAAGTTTAGAGAATTTTTTTTTCATTTTACGAACTACATAATTCGAAAGATTATGGGACATTTTCTACATATCCTTTCCTCCTGATGTGAAATTTGTTCGTCTGTTTGATGTTCAAATACATTTTCCTAAAATAACAACGGTATCATAACCCTGGCTTACACTCTATTGCTTAACTATGACATGTCTCGTGTAAAGGGATTATGTGACTATAGACATATAGGCGGGGCTGTGGTAACAACGAGCTCACCATCCCAAACCCATTAACTTCATATCGTGTTAGAAGTTATCATCCCAATTCATGGGCGTCATATATATTCATTTTCTAATTGACGGTCGCAAGAGAGGCATTTCATTTTACACTAATATAATCGCTAGATAAGCTGGTGAATGTCGAGTCATCAAAATCATCTGAAAATAGATAGCATCGTGAAACACTGTTAGCATTAAATCACTCGCGTCATGTAACCTTGACGTCAGTAAACGGATAATTAGGAGATGTGCACGAATTATCTCTTTGCTCTCTCCAATTTTTTCTTCCCTTTCTTTGGAATAAATACAACATTCCCGTTTGACGAAATTTAAAAAAAATAATATATATATATATATATATATATATATATATATATCTGAACATCAATAAGATGATGGATTTACGCATTTGTCTATTTACTCACTACTTGCAAAAAGAAAAGAAGCAAAAATTAACGGAGACTATATGAGAGAAGAACAAAAACGATCGATATTCTTTCAAGTGAAGATGCTCATTTAACCATGGTACGGATTAATAGAATACATCAATAGAATCGTTCGCACCCTTGGCAATTGACTTGACCGCGTGGATAGGTGCTCCCTCATGTCACGGCATCTTTTTCTTGTTCAAGAACTTAGCCCCGAGACCGATTTGAGTCGAGGACGCGGCCCGAGTGATGTCTGTTTTTGCTCTTCTCCTATTCAAACTCGCGAGAAAAACATGTCATTCACATTACGTTCCAAGAGATGCAAACCAAAATAGATTATGCTATCCAGCTACACGAGATAACACGAAGTGCCATCCTCTAATTTAAGAAAGATCGCGCTTCCACGTTTTGCGACCAATGTCACGGTCTCATAACTCAAGAGTGCATCAATCCATGTGGTTGCCTCGCATTAAATTAAGACCGACCCCACTTCGGACAAGCCGTGTCCCGGTAAGAACTCAATGCCACTCTGCCGACAGCTCTTGCAAATGATGAATGAAGCTGTCGAAGTCGTGGTCCTACGGTTGGCGAGAAAACCGCAGAGAGGAGGTCACAATTGACGAATAATATGCCACTACATGCCATCAGCGACAACGACATGTCACGCTCATTCATATCATACCCATTTATTGGACAGGAAATAAATAAATTAAAAATAATTAATCGATAAAAAATACCTTAATTACCGGCAATAAATTTTACCTTAATATTTTTGCAGGAGATCATTTTGCCTCAATTTAGCATTTTAAGCGATCCAAATGTGTATAGTGTATATTCTCCTCAAAATCCGATTCGCCGGTACGGTAATTATTCTTCTTCTTCTTCTTTTTTGTCACTTTGTTTTGGCGTGAGAGGACAAAGAACTGTTCTCCAGCTGTATATCCAGCCCTCACCGGATGACGACGGACCGGTTGTCGCCGTGCGACACAAGAAAATCCAAAGTCGCCGCCGGTACGGGGGGGTTTGCCGCGGTAAAGTACGCGCAGAAGAAGATTCTCGTTCGGGTTTGGTCGGGGTCGGACCGGACACGTGTTGAGCTGCGGACGGTCAACGCACCGGGAATCGGGAGATGGGGATTTGGAATATTCCCTTTTGGGCTGGCCCCACTTATCGTCCGTACACGCTTTGACTCGACCAATCGGATTTTTTCTTCCTAAAAAATTAATTTAAGTAGAGGGAAGTTCCGATCAATTTTATCTTCAAATTTATCTCCAGCTGGCTTGTGCTTTTCGTCCTTTATTAAATAAATATGTTTGCAAAAAAGAAAATATCTTAGTTCTTCCTGGACTGTTCCGAGTCCAGCGAGGTCCCAAAGGGCTCGGCAAGGTAGGGCCCCACTTCATCTTTATCAAAAACAAAATCATGACCACTTCGCATTTTTCCCCTGATTATTTCATCCTTTTTTATTAGTCTTGTACATTTCAATCGTTAGCCGTTGGAGCTAACTATTTCAATGGTTGCATTTGACATTGTAATATAAATATTGGCAATTTGCCAATCTAGTCCTTGTCATTATACTCTAATCTTCTCATTTGTATCTTCAAATTTGAAATGCATGCACAACAACCAATTTATTAAGTGAATATGATTTTAAATGTCCATACATATAGGTTTTTTCTTAAACATTCATGTATAGAGGTTAATCGGTCAAAAGCTAACAAACAAAAACGATATATATATACACACACTACTGATGTTGAAATATGCTACATTACTTCCAATGGGTTTATATGCTTTTTACTTACGTGTGGTCTTCCTCTACTCATCGGTTTAAATATTTAAAATAATCAGCAACGGCCCCACTCAATCCTGTGTAGTATCGGAACAAGAGGTCCAGGTTCAAATGTTTCGAGGTCTCTGTCGAGAGCCCTAATCAATTTTGCTGATCAAACCCATAATATCCAATGACTCGGAGAACAGGATTCTTGGACTCTATCTGGATTGGCAGATCGCTTGCTAAACAATGATTCATATCTTATTTCATTATTCTATGTCGAACAAAATGAAGCCAGGACAGGCGTTCCTAATACCCTACCCAGTCCTACTAAATGTTCCCGAATCATTTATCACATCCAAATGGCACAAATGACAGCTTCATGTTTCTTTATACTGGGCAAAGGACAAAGAGCAGCGATAAAGATTCCAACAACACGAATACGCCCTCATGCCGTCACCTAAAGGATGTCAAATTTTCCACAATACTACCGGAGGAGGACGGCAATAATAGTAAAATCTCGATCGTATTTAATAGAACTCTCCCTTGTTTTTTTTTTTTACTCCATCAAGGATTCGAAACTCATGTCGTAAGCACCAATAGAGTCATCTTAATAAGATTAACGTGACTTTGCATTTGAAATAACATGCTATTTCGGTTAAAGTATCGCCGATCGAACGATTAAATATGGATTGACTATGGATGGATCCTTTTACGGGCAAAGGGGTTATGCGGTGAATGCCCCCGCGTGCACTATTGTCAAAATCGAATTCTTAAAGTAATAGGATGATGATGTTCAACTAAGGCTGTCAAGTCCATGGTCATATGACGTGATCTGGAACACGCACTGGAATCGCATTGATTGGTCATACCAACTCTTCGTCGCCTCAAGCAAAACCGAGATTGCTTTGTCGATTGATTGAGGAACAGATGAAGCTCGGACGGGATGAGAGAGAGAGAGAGAGAGAGAGAGAGCTGCATCGACATTTGACCGGGAAGCTTATAGAGATGGCAAACCGACTCGGCTTTGCCAGGTGTGGAATCGCGTGTAGGATCGGGGAGGCGCCCGTGGAAATGGATCAAGTGACTTGAAGTCCCTTGATTTGCTTTTTATACCTGTCATCCTAATCTGCATTGGATGGTCAGGACAAAATGTAACTTAAAAACCCCATTAAATAATGGGTGAATGTCCGTGGATCCCAAATCAAGTGACGTCAAGTCACATAATCCAGATCCGTCGCCAATTCAATCTCGCTTGCCGTGAGAATGGAAGTGGAATCATTACTTTTATAGCTTAGATGTCAAGAGAGTTTGGAGTGAAACATGGGGAAGAAATTATCCAAAAAAAAAAGTCTTATACTTAATGTGAAAGTGTCAATTTAGCTTTTGTCATTATAATTTGATTGATTTAGTTTTAAATCTTCTGATGATTTGTCAAACTAGTTCTTCCCCTGATTTTAGCAAGCAATCGTTAACATTAACACTAGCCATCCTACTTTGCATGGTATGCACTAAATATGGAAAACTTCTTTGCATTTTAAAATATATTCTCATTCTATTTCCTTTCTTTCTTTCTTTCTTTCTTTCTTTCTTTCTTTTCCTTTTTTTTCTATTAAGTCCAACTGCCGGCTGGCCCTCACCTAGTAGCCGCTAAACTGCATTTGGTCATCCAAATTTCTAAAATGGGATAGAACTAGTCACACCTATTGTTTGGCGAATTACGGATCTGAAATCGAATATCCTCATATCATATTCAATCTACTGTTTGGTGAACAAAGAATTTAAAATCGAATATTTTCATATCTTATCAAATATGTTGTTTGGTGAACTACTGATTTAAATTCATATATTTTAAAAACAATAATATTAGCCAAGTACAAATTTGCAGGTTTAATATTTACAAAATCATCAAAAATAATATTTTTTAAAATTAACAGATTATCATCGAATTTCATAATTAGACATTATTGTTTTCTTTTCCTTTGAAATAATCTTTTGGTTATCCCCTTCAATATCAAATGTTTTTAAAATAACATCAATTTCATTATATTCACTTTGAAACATAAATTTTTTTATCTCTTATAAGTTTTTCATTTGTTTCCATTTTATTACATATCCAATACCAAATCAAATAAATACTCAATTAGAAGAAAGTATAAAGTATAAAGTTCATTCATTTTTTCTTTCTAGCTGTCATGAGAATGCATGGATAATTAATCACATTAACGAACGATCTTTGAACAATTCGCTTTTATAAAGTATATTACAGTTTGTTACTTTCGTAAAACTTTGATGTGAATCGGAGAGCTATTAAGAAAAAGGCTTCGGTGTCGATACTTTGAATAATAGTTTATTCAATTGAGTTTAAAATTTTTAAGGATTTTCTCATTTTTTATGTTAAACTAAAAATATTTACTCAAAATGAAAAAACTAAAATTGGTTCAAGACTTATAGAATTAATGCTATATGAAATAAATTGTGGCCAACCACCTAGACATTATTTTTTAATTATTTTCGAATTTTTTAATTTTATTTTAAAATGAAAATTTGATTTTATTATTTTTAATTAGTATTTTTTTAATTCGAAAAAATGAACTTCGGACCGAGTCGGGGAAACCCGGTCCAACTCTCTGACCTAGACCCAACAGAGGAGTTGGAGTCGTTTGTAGGTGAATGACAGAGAAAAAAAAAGTATAAGGTTTTATGTTTCAGATAAAAAAAAATCCTATCGACATTATCCCACTCTACTCCTTAGATTTTTTTTGTCCGGTTTATATATCTTATATATCCGATCTTATCATATCTTAGACAACTAAGAAACACGAGATATGATAAAACATATCATATCTTGATTTTTATTCGGTCAACCAAATGCAACCCAAGAGTTCTATTGCCCTTGCCTAGATATGTTGGCAACCTTCGCAGGAAATGAAAAAAGAAAAAGAAAAAGAATGTGAAATTTTATGAAAATTTCAAAAAAAAAAAAAGAAACCACAAACATTATTCATGCCAGTACTAGTAGTGCCACGTAAGATGATCATCGCCTACATTAGCAAGACCGATTAAAATTGCTCAAAAAGGATTATATTGATAAGTCGTGATAAATTTGAATGGTTTAATATTGAATTCACGACGGTACAATAAGTCTATAACTCTTTTTGATAATTATCTCGAAAACATCGATAAATTGCAACTTTACGTTACATTAAGCCTGACTCGAGCGCTATTCAATCTTCTAGTTGAGAACAGAGGATGACCAAGTGGAGTCCATCGTCAACCATGACAGAGCCTTCCTCGAGAAGGAAGCTTTGTAAAAATAGAGTCAGGGAACGCCCCTTTGCGTACGGACGTGGGCCAATGTCCAATTGATTTCTTTCCCCCGCTTTTGGCTTTTCTGCACTCTAACTGATGTCGTGTGAAACGCTTCTTCCTGAAGCTCGAGATCCAATCCCTTCAATGGAAGCTCAACAAAAACTTTCGAAGCGATTGCGAAATGGCCTTAACATTCAGGTTCAATCCTCTTCACCACCAAGTAATGTACCTGTTTTTTTTTTTTTGTGAGGTTATGTGATCGCATCCCGGATTCCGACTCGTGCCCTAGCCTTTACGAACGAAGGGATAGGACGGTAGTTCACCTGAACCTATCTATTGTCTCCGATTGATAGGCCTTCGATATGATCATCAAAATGACCATTATGCTCGTATGAAGGTCTCTCCACACACAAAAGAAAAGAAATCATGGCATCCCCAAAAGGAACTCTTGGTAAGTGTTTTTGGGAGAATTTTCGTTTTAACGTGATACGAAGTACGTTTCTTTTAATTTGATAAGAAGTACTCAAAACCTTCTGGAGTATTCGAATGGTGATACGTACGATCTCTATGTCAAACTATAGCTTTTTTTTACCCCGAAATACAAGTATGAAGCCGTAAATGGGAGTCAGAAGTAGCCACTACATGCAGGCAAAAGGGCTTTGCAGCACTCCGAAACTCACCGGGCGTTTATAATAGCCATAATCAATTCATATGTGGAAATGCGGCAAAGGAAAATGTTTGGCGACGCGTATCCGTTTGACTCTGTTCTTATCAACAGAATAAAGATAAGATGATATTCTTTTTTTAAGGAGCGGGGTCGGTTCGACACGGATTTCCGACCGATTGGATCGACACGGACCAGGCTAAATCACATGATCGAGTTAATTCGGACCGGCCGATTCGATCCAGTTTTGTAAACGCGGGCAAAGAGAGTTAAGGCGGGGGGGTTGGACCTCTGGAGAGGGTAGAGCCCACCCAAAAGAAGTTTAATGCAATTTTCTGAGTTGTTTTTGAATGTCTTCATTGTTCATCATCATTATCTTGCGTAGGCGATTGATGGGGGAGTTCTTTCGTGGGTTTCAGACAATGTATATATATTTTTTATTTTAATAAGCGAAGGCGATCAATGGCTTTAGGACAAGACATCTCTTTACAAAAACCCCCAATCATATTATTATTCATGCCCGGCTCGTTCTTGCTCACGTCTTCCCGAGCAGTGTTTGGTTCGTTCAGCGTTGGAAACTTCGACAGTACGCTCTCCGACACCCTTTGTCCTCTCTAAATCATCTCCATTGAAGCCCCGGGGTTTCCCCATAAAGGAGAACGGAGAAGGAAAAAGGAGAGTAGGGAGCTGAGACGTCAAAATCGATCGGGATGGGGAGAGAGAGAGAGAGAGAGAGAGAGAGAGAGAGAGTTTTTCGGGGGTGAAAGTCTGGGGAGTTCGTGACTAGGGGGGATGCTGATATGTGGGCTTGCGCTTGAATCGATCCTCGTGTGAAATTTTGGGGCGGAGCTTCTGGTCAGGAGGGAGGGAAGGGGTGGAAGGGAGATAGGGTGTGCTTTTTTAACTGCTAGTGTTTGAGCTGACGCTGATTTGCTGAAGGTCGTGGCCGCGGAGCATTTGTGATTGGGATCCGCGGATGTCAAACTTTTGATGGTTAGAGCTGTCGAGCTTGTGCTTGTGTGGTTGCCATGGCTGTGGTGAGTCGCCCGCCTGCGATATCGCCAAGCGTGGATCGGGTTCGGATTCATGAAGTTGGAGTTTCGGCGATTATGGCGAGCAGAGTGGACGTCGTGACGGAACCGGCGACGCCGCCGGTTGAGGATAAGATCTACGTCGCGGTTGGGAATAATGTGAAAGAGAGCAAATTGACGCTTATCTGGGCTGTGCAGAACTCTGGCGGCAGGAAGATTTGTGTAATTTATGTTTTGGTTCCTTCGCAGAAGATGCGAATGGGTAAGTCGAATCTAAACTGCAAATGTTTTTCTGTGCGATTTGTTTCTTTTAGCTAGATTCTGTAAAGCTGTCTTTCGTGTGGTCTCTTTCTTGACCCTTGATTTATTTGGTTGCTCCTCAATATAGACGCCGTGTGACTTCTGGGAAAAGATTGATCGGCCATCTTGGTGACTTCAGTTTCATTTGTCGTTGGATGAGTTAATGATTTGGTGTTAGAACTGCGAAACTTTTTGGTCAAAACCTGTGATTGAAAGTAACAAGGCTGGTTTCGTCATCTGTGCAAATCTTAATCATAGAAATTCAATTTGTCTTGAAATGATTCATGATGAATTGTATTAAGATTTGGGGGTACTTTGGCTTCGCGAGAACATGAAGTCCATATTTTTCTTCTTTTCTTGGTTCTTCTTTTTACCCTCTTTTTTGGGGCCGATCAATTGTTGGCTTAAGGATGGAGATAAGTAGAAATTATTGGTATTCTACTAGCCTTCTTTTGCTGGAAAGAAACTCTAAAAGCTCGTATCTCTCAGAACCATTTTTCTGCTTTGTTTTGCAGAGGGACTTGGTGCTGAAATTCT
This sequence comes from Melaleuca quinquenervia, assembly GCA_030064385.1. Taxonomy (NCBI): domain Eukaryota; kingdom Viridiplantae; phylum Streptophyta; class Magnoliopsida; order Myrtales; family Myrtaceae; genus Melaleuca; species Melaleuca quinquenervia. The sequence goes on along the minus strand of CM057722.1, from coordinate 679,787 downwards.
TGTGAGCTCAGCAACAGAGCAGATGGTGAGAGCGCACAGGGAAACTGAGAGGCAAAACATGCATATACTTTTGGAAGAGTACCTGCAGATTTGTAGCCAAATGGGGGTATTCATCTTCTTTTGTGCTGATTTGCTTTCTTGCTAGAATAATGAATGGATTCTGAAGCAAATTTATTGATAGGTACGAGCAGAGAAACAGTTTACAGAAGCAGGCTCTGTTGAGAAGGGGATTTTAGAACTTATCCGCATGCATGGTATCAGAAAACTTGTAATGGGAGCGGCAGCAGACAAGCGCTATTCCAAGTATAAATCTAGAGATTTTTTTTTTTTTTGTCTTTTTTCCTTCTTTTCTTCCTTGCCATAATGAGAATCGACGGGAATAAATTGGATTAGGTCCCTCCTTTTAATGTATTTTATTAACAGCGTGCTGTTTTTTTATCGATCTATTGTGTGATTGCTCTTTGCTTATGATTGCCCATTTTGGAATTTTTTTTTTCTTTTTTTGGGCCAAACAAGTTGGAAAAGGACGTTGTGGCATGCGGTTACTGATAACGATGAAAATGCGCAATGCTATGTATCTTGTTTGTTCTCGAACTGTTATAGTTAGATTGTGTGGAAACTTTTCCTCCCCGCGAGAGTTTAGTCAAGTTCATTACCATATTGAATGAGATACGAGTTGTTTTGTGCATCACATACAAGAACAGCATTAGTTTACTTGATATAGTAGAAGGAAACTTTTTATCTACGTGGTGGATGATAGGTCCATGTCAAATAATTATCTACTGGTTTGAGACAAAATCTCACATGGTCAGAACCATATGCACCAGCTAGCGTCGTGATTTTAGGTTCTATTCACGGATTTCACAAAGCTGGCTTTCAGAAAAAATGTTGCTGCTCATGCCAATACTGTGGTCAACACTAACAAGTTGTCATGATAATCAGCCCAGATGTTCAGTCATCATTCAAATCATTCTATGATGGTCAAGTGATTGAAGTAGATTAATTATGCATAAGCAGTTAACTATGCATGACTATTTATTAGCAACTTTCTTTGTTGATCTTTCTTATCTGTCTTGTATTTATGTTCAAATACTTACGATAGTTGGTTTATAAATGCAGGAAAATGATGGAGCTCAAGTCCAAAAAAGCCATTTTTGTTCGAGATGAGGCACCCCGTTTCTGTCATATTTGGTTTATATGCAGTGGTCACCTCATTCATACAAGGTCATTCTGCAATCCTTATTGCCTTTCTCTCTTGATACAAACCATGCGCATATTAGCAATATATCGACCGACAAAGAAAGAGCTTCTTAGTAGCCATACTGACATTTTACTCCGAGAAAAGAAAAGCATACAAACCATATGATCATGGATAATAAATTTTCTGCTGCTGGTTAATAAGGAAATGCTAGGTCTATTTACCAGCTATTTCCCCTGTCGTTGGTTACAATTGATGGGGATGGCAAAGAAAAGCCTCTCTGGTGATACTGATCTTGATTCCTCATGAAAATAGGGAGGCTCGTGCAGATCAAGCTGATACAGAAGCTTCCTCTCCACCGGTTCCAGTTAACTCTTCTCCTGATTCTGGACTACCAACTGTCGGGATTTCATCATCAGGGACACCGCGTAGGAATGATGCACCAAAACTGACAAATCCATTGCAAGAAATGTTTAGCAAAGTGTTCTCTTCAAATAGTGAGCGGCGTGGAGGGAGGCCAATTGTTTCTTCTTCCCCAGAAAGACCTTCAGAACCATCAACTGCACAAAGCATGTTGGAAACAGAAGGGAGTTACCATGAAACTGAGAGGATATCAAAGAGGACTCATTCTCACAGTTCATTTGGTTCAGCATGCTCATCCATTGGTGCAACTGAGATGGTATCCTCTCCACCTGTGAATCCAGAAATGAGCGATAGGAGGGTAGAGGTGATTCAGTCAAACTATAATGATGAGGACTCAACTCCTTCCAGTATGCTGGTATGTGCAAAGAGCCATCTTTCTCTTTTGGGAAAAGTTCCTGCTAGGAGCCACGAATTTTACCTTTGCAAATTACTTGATAGTAGCTAATGTTTAAGAGCTGTGATAAAATGTGACAGGATGTAAATATGAATGACAATCTGTGCAATCAACTTGAGCAAGCCCTGACAGAGGTTGAGAATGCAAAGATAGCTGCGCTTCAAGAGGCAATGGGGCGTGCAAAAGCTGAAACGGATGTCATTGTGGGCATGAGAAAGGTAAAGTTCTGATGGAAGTGTAAAAGAGTGTGTTGTATGCGTGTTGAAGGAATGGACCTAGTCTTTTTGATAAATATGTCATTGACCAATGTGCGTGTGTTCTGATTAAAAAAGTGTAGAAGAGCGTGCTGTATGTGTGTTGAAGGAATGGACCTAGTCTTTATAATAAATATGCCATTGACTGGTGTTTGTTTTTTCTGATTCACTTTATTTTTTTGGTCAATCATATCCAAACTAGTGTGCTTGTATGCATGCTTGTATATGTGTTATTAATAGTTGATTTCTTTGTGCATTTCATAATAAAAATATCTAAGCTTATTCAATTGACATGTAGATATACTATTACTTGTCTATTAATTGCTAATTGCATTTAAGTCGCATCACTACAGTTGTACTATTCACGAGACATGTTTGACAAAAACACTCTTGTTTCTTCCCGAGTCATATCGTGATCTTGGTGAGTAAAAAGCTTGTTTAATAATTTTGATGGTCATAGTTGCATCTTGTAACAGCTGAATAGCATGCATGGCTTAGTTTACGAAAAAGTGAGAAAAAGAAACAAGTGGACGACTTATCCTTAGTAGTAATCCTTTGTAACTAATTCAGGTGAAACGTTTGGAACACTTGTACGCTGAGGAGCATAAGCTAAGGAAAGAAATTGAGGAAGATCTTGCAAAAGGAGAAGAAGAACTTGTCAAGATGAAGAATCAGCGAGATGAAGTCTTAGAGGAACTTCGTATTGTCTTGGATCAGAAGTCATCATTAGAGAGCCAAATTTCAGACACAGAACAAATTGTAAAGGAGCTAGAGCAGAAGATCATTTCTGCTGTTGAACTTTTGCAGAGTTATCATCAAGAACGGAATGAGTTGCAGATTGAGCGTGACAATGCACTCAGAGAAGCTGACGAGTTGAGGAGACGACAAGGTGATACGTCGAGTACGACCTTTCCTCAGTTCTTCTCTGAGTTTTCCTTTCCAGAAATTGAGGAAGCAACTCGAAACTTTCACCCATCATTAAAAATTGGAGAAGGTGGCTATGGGAGCATATATAAAGGTTCCCTTCGTCACACGCCGGTGGCTATCAAAATGCTGCATTCTCATAGCTTGCAAGGTCCTCAGGAATTTCAACATGAGGTAGGTCAAATATCGGTAATTTGTTTAAAATCCCAGGCATCTTTTATCTAACATACATCTGTTGGGCCGATCGACTACCTATGGCTGCTATTGAAGATTATTGATTTAACTAATTTTGCATCAATGATGTCGGGATGGATATCGGACTTCTTGAATACTAAAAACATTTTCTTTCCATCCCTCTGCATGGATTTTTCCTCATCGTGTCTGCTGGAGTATGCACTTTTTGTAACTTGACTCTCTCTGCTACCGCGCCATTTATAGTGGTTCCATCTCGTTTTGAATTTTCTAACAACACCTACATCTCTTCAGCTTCTTGACTGCTGCAACTGAAAACTACTCATTTTTATTGTCTCGCCCTTCAGGGTGCATGTCCGAGTTATTGAATATCAAAAACTTGTGCCCATCCTGAAGTTCATAGTAGTTGTAATTCGACTCTCTCTGCTAGTACTGGCCATCTCATATTTGGAAATACAAAATGGTTTCATGTCGTCTTGATTTCTTAATAAAATCCACACTTGTTAGGAGCACAATGAAATACTATGAATTAGTATGTTCTTCAATAGCACTTGACGAAAGAATCTTATTTTGTTACATCACTCTTCTTAGTTCTGAATCAATGGCTCGCTGCAAATAATTTTTTTAACTACGGCCTTGAGCTGATTTTTTACTACTTTTGTCGGTCAATGCTTTTTGCACTAAGAATTCATAGGCCAAATAGTTGCTTCGGCTCAGGAGTTCAGCATTATAATTTACTGTGGGATTGACCTCAGGTGGACGTCTTGAGCAAAGTAAGGCATCCGAATCTAGTCACACTCATCGGAGCTTGTCCAGAGGCTTGGACTCTTGTCTATGAATATCTGCCGAATGGAAGCCTTGAAGATCGACTCAGCTGCCGTGACAACACGACACCGTTATCATGGCAGACTAGGATACGAATTGCCACTGAGCTCTGCTCGGTCCTCATCTTTCTTCATTCTAGCAAACCTCACAACATTGTGCACGGAGATGTGAAGCCGGCTAATATCCTTCTAGATGCCCACCTTGAGAGCAAACTCAGTGATTTTGGCATCTGCCGCCTGTTGTCTCGTGATCAAAATTCCAGTAACGATGCCACTCTTTTGTATAGAACTGATCCCAAGGGAACTTTTGCATATATGGATCCGGAGTTCCTCTCTACAGGGGAGCTGACTACCAAGTCTGACGTGTACTCTTTTGGGATAATACTGCTGCGATTGTTGACAGGGCGACCTGCCTTGGGAATATCAAAGGAAGTGCAATATGCGCTTACTACAGGAACACTGCAATCCCTCTTGGATCCTTTGGCTGGAGATTGGCCCTATGTGCAAGCTGAGCAGTTGGCCCATTTAGCTCTGAGGTGCTGTGAGATGAACCGAAGGAATAGACCAGACCTTGGGTCGGATGTGTGGAGAGTGCTTGAACCAATGAGAGCTTCCTGTGGAGGCTTCTCGTCATTTAGGATGGGTTCTGAAGAACGGTGCCAACCTCCTCCTTATTCCATTTGTCCAATTCTGCAGGTAAGCTAGTGGGACATATTTAGATACTCTTCGATGCCATCTTCTTCAATACTTTGGACAGGTGTCATCATACTCTTATTGCAAAGGACTTCCATCTTGTTTGGCCCAGTAGAACTTTGCATTGTAGATACTGGAGGATAGCCAAACCAGTCTGGAACTTTTGAACTGCCACTATGGTCAAACCATCTCCTTTGGGCGGGTCACAATTCCATTTGAACTTCTGCTTTACTGTGGGACAATTCTAAGTGCTTCTCGATTATTTGTTCTTGCAGGAAGTCATGCAAGATCCACAAGTTGCGGCAGATGGATTCACATACGAAGCGGAGGCTTTGCGAGGATGGCTCGACAGTGGCCACGATACTTCACCAATGACAAACCTCCAGCTTGCACACAAAAATCTTGTCCCTAACCGTGCACTCCGCTCCGCAATCCAGGAGTGGATGCAGAACCATTAAGAATTGATACTTGCTCGTGTATTCGTCTCATAATTTTTGACAAATGCTTATCAATTGCATCCTTCCCCCTTCTTTTTTTCTTTCTTTTTTACTTGTAGTAAGAGGATGTTTCCCGCATACTTCTACTGTTTCCCTGTAATGAATGCAGGACAGATGCATCTCTGTGGTCCCTTTTACTCTTGTACAGAAGACAGCACATGTACATTAACTTTTTGTGATACAAAACAGTTTGCATCTTTCTTTCAGCATGACGTTTTCTCGTGCTTCCGGCTTGCAGGTTTTACCGTGCTACAAAGAATTCTTTATGAAAATCTTTCATGGTTCAAGAGGATTTGGTATTTAATGTGTTCATCGAGAGTCATGACTCATGACATTGCATCCGTTTCGGCCCTCGGTCATTTCCTCTTAAATATGAAGGTTATCGCGTGGTTGTATCATTCCACTTCAAGCCGCACGCGACGAGCACGGGTCCATGTTCGATTATGCGATAGGCATGTCAGCTGAGTACTCTTTAGCATGAGGCACGATGCTTCTCGTGTCCTTTCCCTTTGTACTGACACGAAAGCTTGCACCCTATGTGTTCTCCAATTCCTGCGGTTGAAGAGATTGTCTGGATTCGGACAGCTAACGCAAGTAGGACCGCGACAAGCACATAAATGTGGGTGAGACTTGAAAGTGGTAGGCGTTTTGCCCCCACCTAACAAATGTCCCAACGTCAATTTCCCAGCTATTTCTGAGCTCTTCCATTAAATGTGTGACTTAGAAAGGGCCCAAGCCTTGCACTTCGATGCCAAGACTCGAAGCAAACCCTTGTTTGGTCGAGCCATGTCTATCCGATAAGCTTTCGACCACGGGGTCCGGTTTTGCGTAGGGAAACGGCTATTCACTTAGTCGATGCATGCACCCGATCGATCTTCAATGATGTCTCCGTATTTGGTGTTCGATGAAGGGTACTGCAATAAGTTGCCTAGGTGCAGATGGCTAATCAACTCGAGTTTTCATAGGTGAAATCTGTTCGCCTACGTTAGTAAAGACCCTTGAATCGATCATTAGTGCAATTCGCACCCGCATTCAAACCTTCTCGACATTACCTTTTGGAGTCCACCGCGACATCATTTTGGATAAACAACAACCTTAACGATCGCTCACCATTCCTAACAACCCGTCTTAAAGACGACAGGGAGCATGTGTAGGAACGGACTTACGTCTGTACTTAGACGCAAGTTTTTCTCCAGAAACCACGCGCGGGACCAGAAGAGGGACGCCAGCACGCCTTCATCCCCAAAGAGCCATTTACGCAAAGGTAGATCTTGCAGCTGACCAATCCTGGAATTTAACGTAAGCCATCACGCTCTAGGAATGGCGAGAAACATCCCCTTCATTCCCTTAAGTCAAAAACGTAGGAGGATCGGCACATGGGAATTTCTAACCAGACCGGCGTCATCTTCCCCTTAACTCGCGGTACGACGTAGTCCCCACCTCTCCTTTGATTCCTATGGTCCGCCGAGCGGCTTCCGATCTTCCAACCACTCCAACCACCTCCTATTAAAAGCCGCAAGAAGGAAAACCAGAAGAAGAAGAAGAACTCGACGTATCATAATTCTAACTGTATCTTCCGAACCAAGAAGGTGATTAGGAAGATTAGGTTCCCCATTACTGCACCTGCCCCTTAATTTTCTATAGATGACCGACCTTATTTTCCATCTTTATTGGTTTTGGTGAGGACCCCTAATTCTCTTTCTTTCTAATTCTTTTCTTTTTTCTCCTGCTTGTCTGGACATTGGGTGCTGGCTGCATTCATTCGCTACCTATGCCAAATTCATAACCATGTGGATAGAGAGAGAAGTCGCCTGGGCACCTGTCGTTTTTCTATTGACTCTAGTGTCCAATCCGAAGTAGAAAATTCAGGCATTGTGTAGTTATGGGAAAGTGGGCAAAACGAGATTTTCTCCTCCTCTTCTTCTTCTTGTTTCTTAGATCATTCGTTGGAAAGAAAATGTTGTTCGAACAAGAGATCTGGAGAGGGGATTCATATCCCCTAACCTCAGGTCAGGAGATGCCGTCCAATATTCATTGGACAGCCCTCGTTTTTTTTTTAATTTCCCGAAAAGGCATGTCACCCCTCCCCTGAAAATGACCGGATTAGGGAATCCATTTCCCCGGAGAGGACGCACAAATTGGATCGTGACGTGTTTTGCCAAAGTTGCCGCTTTTATTATAGAGTTCACATCTCCAAGCATGTATTCTAACCGGATTGAGCTTTAGCTACTTAAAATTCGTCTCATGAAAAATAAATAATTAAAAAAAGTCTCCTAAAAGATAATCGCTTATTTATTTCTTATAAAAATTAATGAAAGAAAAATGACGATTCATTATTTTCATTGATCAATTACTTGACAAACGATGAATTTTAGAAAAATAAATAAATAAATTCAAATTATTTATTTTTCCTAAAATAAAAGAAACTTAAATTTAACCAAGCTTACTATGAAGTTACCCGGAAATAACAAACGGCGGGATTTCATGCTATCGATCAATCAGTGGACGAGAAAAGAAAAACCAAGAAAAGGGAAAAAGAAAACGAGGGGGGCGAAGCCCAAATCGGTCATTTAATTCCCCAACCTCCACATTTAAAAACCGACGTTCCCTCTCCTCCATCCCATGAACGCTCATCCTCTGCAACATCTCCGACTGAGAGAGAGAGAGAGAGAGGAAGGCTCAAGGATGTCGCGGAAGAAGGAGATGCAGGGGAAGTTCCCGCTGATCGGCGAGTGCAGGGGCGCGGGCCACGAGTCCATCGCCGCGGACCTTGACGGCACGCTCCTCAAGTCGTCCAGCGCCTTCCCTTACTACATGCTGGTGGCGATCGAGGCCGGTAGCCTCCTCCGCGGCCTCGCCCTCCTCCTATCCCTCCCTCTCGTCATCGTCACCTACTTCTTCATCTCCGAGGCCCTCGGCATCCAGATCCTCATCTTCATCTCCTTCTCTGGCCTCAAGGTCCGCGACATCGAGCTCGCTTCCCGCGCCGTGTTGCCCAGGTACTTGAAACGGAGCTGCTCCTCTTTGGACTAGTCATGGTTTAGTTTAATCTAGCGTGCGATGATAATCATGAGATTGCAGGGAGTAGCTGATTACGGTGAAAACATCCATATTAGGAGCTCAATCTTCTCTTTAGTGTGAAGTTACCGTGATTATATCATATGAGATTGCAGGGAGTAGCTGATTACGGTCGACCTGTGTTGTTGTCAGAACGTTTTATGATGATGATGATGATGATGATGTGTTACGGATTTGTTCTAAATTAAGATTCGGATTGACGCACCAAACTTGATCAAATCGTGTGAAATGTTATCAGGTTTTATGCGACTGATGTGCGGTCAGACAGCTACGAAGTGTTTGACAAGTGCAAGAGGAAGGTGGTGGTGACCGCCAATCCGACCATCATGGTCGAGACATTCGTGAGGGATTATCTGGGTGGAGACAAGGTTTTAGGCACCGAGATCGAGGTGGACCCGAGGACGAAGAAGGCTACCGGATTCGTGAAGAAACCAGGAGTCTTAGTTGGGGATCTGAAGAGGCTGGCGATTTTGAAGGAGTTCGGAGATGAGGCACCGGACGTAGGGATCGGAGACCGCGAGACCGACCACGATTTCATGGCCCTCTGCAAGGTTAGTATTTCTGCCATCCCTTAATACCTCATCCTGATTAATGAATGAATGAATCAGCTCCTTTGCTAGGTAGAGTTATATACGAGGAGATTGGCGCATGTTGATTTGCCTTCGAATTAAACTGTTCCTAACAAGTACGAGTGGCAAAAAAGGATGTCGTTGGGGATTTACATCTTCTCTTTGTTGAAATCAATGACGTCCAACTTCCTTTGAAGCCCCAGCAAGGCTTCATCAGCCATAGTTAGCTAGACAGCTGAAGAGATGACTGAACTGGGAAACATCTTGTGGGTTAGTTCAACTTCTTAAGATTGTGCCCAACATCTGTAGAACTTCAATTATTATGGCAGGGCGAATAGGTATTAGGGTCCACGGGCTGGTGAAAATTCATGAAACCTTATCTTGTTGCTGACATTAACGTGCGAGACGGTACGACAGAACACGTCGGGTCTTAACTTATTGAAGGAGGTGAACTAGGGGAGCGATGAATTTATACTTTGTCGGGCGACGTCCCACCAATACCATTAAAAATACTCGATATTAGTTTGCAGCCACCATCGCTGTCGTAACTCAGCGTCAAAATTAAGACCCAAAGACACAGAGATTCGGGCCTTCGAAGTCAAAACTACGGGGCGGAATTTGCGAAGCAACAGAAATCTTAAAGTCCTGTTCATCCCGAAACGACGAGCTTTGACCTCGAAGGACCCACCGTCTTTAACCATCCCCCCAACGGCCAACCAACCAGCTAAACCTGAGGTGGTCCAGTTTCCCTAATATTTAATGCGTGCACGGGGTGCAGCTGTTCTTTGTTTTGGCTGATTTAGCTCTTTATTTCTATGGTCCTGTCTTGACTGGTACAAATTCGTCCATATCTCCCTTGCAATATCATCCAGAAGGGCTTCTTACTAGAAATGAATAAATAAGTAGGGGAACATTGCAATTTTAGCACACCGATTGGAGTCCACATTTTTTCTTTCTGAAAATTCGATTCTTTCGAGTGCCCCAGAGTATTCATTGACAAGACTATGTTTATAAAATTCCCAGTATAATTCGTTCTCTCTCTTATATGTTTGTGGGCCACATGAACATATGAGAAAGTGGATACAGTGCACCATAAAGACGCAACAGGCTCTCTGGGCTCTCATGTTTTGTGGTAGAAGAAAGATATTCGCACACTACTGTGGGCGTATATGATATCATCTATTAAAAGATTATTGCCTTATGTATAGTTGAAAACGGTGACGTTTTATTCGTGTCTGAACCTTTTTTCTTTTCTTTGGAAAACTTTCCTTGAATTTTCCACTTCAATTGAACTATCATATATTTCTTTGGGTCCAGGGCGCATTGAATTACATTCAGTATTACCAAAATTTCTTATTGTCCTGATGACTGAGCATGCTTCTAGAATAATTATTTCTCGTAATCTGTGTTCACAAGTCTTTTCTTGCATATAGCACGCGTCTGTAGGCCAATTATCTAAGTAGTTTAAGTAAAAGCATTTACTTTCGACAATCCAGTGTTGTTAACAAATGCCAGGAATGAATTATCTAAGACAAATTTTAGAAATTGATACAAAGAACATATGTCAAGCAACATGCTCATTAAGGCACCATGGGCATCACTATGCGTAGTGCTTATTCCACGCGAGTGATTATAAAGGCGGTCGACCTAAATAAGTAGGCGCAATTAGTGTGTGGGTCCCCACCAAACCAGAGGGTGATAAGTTGGATCTTCAATAATTTAGGGCTGATTGATCGATATGTGAACTCGGATCCGGTACAAGTAAAGGGCGGTGGGGTCACTGGATGTCCCTTTCTTCCTTCTTCTGAAGTTGATTAGGACGGTCGAGTCATTAAGTAAGGGGCAACTTTTGCATGTTTGGTAAAGTTTTCATTAACAAGACACGCAAAGATTTCACACTCCACCGTTCAATTGCTAGCAATGAGGCTAGGCTCATGCTGAGCATTGATTGCACCAAATCTACGAAAGGAAAATTGAGCAAATCTAGTTGCAGTCGGTAGCGAAAGCCAAGTATGATTCACTGCCACAGTAGATACGTACAAGAATTGCACTGCATGCATTCCCGCCAGAGGCGAATTATGTATAGGCTACTAACTTGTAACCATGGAAATCCGACATCATCAGGAAGGCTACATGGTGCACCGCAGCAAGTCAGCAGCTCTCGTCCCACCGGAACGCCTGAAGAGCCGGATCATCTTCCACGACGGCCGCCTCGTCCAACGCCCATCCCCACTCACCGCCATCGTCACTTACCTCTGGCTCCCCTTGGGATTCATGCTTTCCATCTTCCGCGTCTACTTCAACCTCCCGCTCCCCGAGCGCATCGTCCGCTACACCTACGAGATGCTCGGCATCAAGCTCGTGATTCGCGGCAAACTTCCTCCCCCACCCTCCCGTGGGACACCTGGAAACCTCTACGTATGCAACCACCGCACCGCCCTTGACCCCATCATCATCTCCATCGCGCTCGGGCGCAAGGTCTCGTGCGTCACCTACAGCGTCAGCAAGCTCTCCCGCTTCCTGTCTCCGATCCCGGCTGTTGCCCTGACCCGCGACCGCGCTGCCGACGCGGCCATGCTCTCCACCCTCCTCCAGAAGGGTGACCTCGTGGTCTGCCCTGAGGGCACCACGTGCCGCGAGCCCTTCCTTCTCCGGTTCAGCGCGCTGTTCGCGGAGATGAGCGACAGGATCGTGCCTGTTGCGGTCAACTGCAAGCAGAATATGTTCTACGGAACCACCGTCCGCGGGGTGAAGTTCTGGGACCCCTACTTCTTCTTCATGAACCCGAGGCCGACGTACGAAGCCACGTTCCTCGACCGGTTGCCGGAGGAGATGACGTGTAAGGCGGGAGGGAAGTCGGCCATCGAGGTGGCGAATTATGTGCAGAAGGTTTTGGGCGATGTGCTGGGGTTCGAGTGCACCGGGTTGACGAGGAAGGACAAGTACATGCTGTTGGGCGGGAACGATGGGAAGGTCGAGTCCATGTATAATGGCAAGAAAGCGTGATCTCATCATTCTAGTGGATTTCATAGTCACCGATCCTGGGGTAGGAATACATTCAGAGAGATGTAATTTCCAGAAGAAGAAAAAAAAAAGAGTCGCATGCGTTGGATCGATATGTGGACCTTCAAAATGAAGACTTTTAAGTTATCGTCGGGTTGATTCAGTCTTGATTGTGGTAGGGTCGTTTTTTTAATAATTATGGATCGAAGACAATAGCTTCTAAGTTGGGTTACCTTCCGCAGTAACAATGATTCATCAGTTTGTTATCCCCATATGTACTTCAATTATAAAAGTAGGGGATACACAATAATTTCTGGGGGGGAAAAAAGGTTGGGGTGGTTATTTAGGATTTTCTCTTATTTATCTTGTTTCCGTAGTGAAATTAAACATTAAGAGTATGATAGTTAAAAAATTAAATACAAGAAGAAGAAGGTTCTGTAGGTGTATCAGAGGAGCCATCTAAGAGATAATAATGACTTCTTTGCAATTCGATTTGTCTCCACTGTATAGATGCCAACGGGATTAACTTCTTCTAATAACTGAATTCCTAAAACAAACTGTACCTAGCTATTTATTTTCCAACGATGGATAACCTAATAAAAATCCTTCGTTAAGTGCTTTTAGGTTGCTCATACACATCACCTGTTGAATACAACTTTCTCACAAAAAAGCGCATATATTCAGCAACAATTCAGTTCAAGAAACAATTGTTTCCAATGGGTTGAAATGAAAAAGAAAAGGACACATTGGGGAAATAGAAAACTTCAGTGATATACGAGCGGCAACTCTCTAATCCACGATTTAGCAATATCTTCACCGAACACCAGGGCTGTGCATGGCTTAAGTTCAGGGGGGGCTTTCCAGATCGTCACATTCCTAAGGCAACTCGCACGTACATATGGGACATTCCGTGCTGTTCTCGAGCCACTCGGCGATGCAATCTCCGTGATAAACGTGGGAACAAAGCATGCGAGCGCCTCTCGAACCTACGCCAATCTCCCTCGTGCAAATCCCGCAACCCATCGGCTTCCCCGCGATCACCACCTTCTCCAATCCGTCAACCGTCACCCACCACTCCTCTTCATTGAGCGGATCCACGCACGAAATAAAGACGCCCATCGGCAGAACCTTCAAGTCCTTGTTCTGTTCGTCGCTCGCCATAGCTGTCGCTCGGCTCAGTATCTTCAGCACGAGCTCGTCATCTCCATGGGAAGGTACTCCCATCTCAACAAGAACGTCCCGTACGACTTGCTTTGCCATAGGATCATGCAGCAAAGCACCCGCATCTATAAGGAACACCCTCTTCTCCTGCTTGGAAGTATGGACGATGGCCTGAGCGGCAAACCGAGACGCAGCGTCAGGGAGCAAGTACACGAACTCGACTTCAACTTCCAAGTGATAGTAGCGAAATCCCCCGGGCATGAGTCTGGGTTGACTGAAGCCTTGGATTTGAAACGTTTCGCAGACAGGTTCAGGCACCTCATCACCTTCCATGGCTTTTTTTATTTGGCGATAAAAGGAGAACGTCAGAGAGATTAAACCAGTGGCTCCTGGGATCTGTTGCGAATTCTTGTATCTAACTTTAGTTGAAACTTGAGTATTGGGTTTGCTTATATAGCAGCGAGTTCGTAGATATTAGAGAGTGTGTTTAAATTAGGAATTAGTCGGATCCTACTGTGACTTGGATATCTGGTTTCGTTAGGATATTATGAGAGATTTCTTTTTGTAGTAATCACACCCTATGCAAAGAGCTTAATCGAAACGTGTGAAAAGAGGAAATCTTCCAGCTACTATAGAAGATCACCAGAAGAGGAAATATACAAAGAGAGATGCGGAAGTGGTGCATATCTAGTGACATCGCACAAATATAATATACAGATATGTCTAAATTATATATAAATACATATATTGCAAGTCCTAAAACTTATTTTTGTACGATTGAATTTTGATCAAGAGTGGCAATAATGTTCTAAAATGTGTGAAATCAATGCAATCCATCCTTTCGCTGAGTCCATCCAATTTAACTAATAAACAATACTGACGATAGTTTTTATTATGATTTTCTCTCTAATAACATGGCATTAAAGTTACTAAAGTATTAAGCATGATGCTATAACAATGTCATATTAATCCAAATACTAATTCTCAACTCGAATTTATAGTTCCGACCAAAAAGACAACTCAAATGTTAACTAGATTAGATTTAAAATATAAAAAAAGCTAAGAGATTTGTTTTTACTTTAAAAAAAAAAGATAAAAGACTTTCTTCTATTTCCCCTATCTTTTTCCGGCAACGGTAGGGCGGTCCACGGATTCCCCAATAATAATAAAAGTGTATTATACCTCAATCTAATTGTACCCGTTCACAGAGATCGTCATAAATGATTAAAGTGTGTCATTATGGCCATGTTCTTTGTGGGTAATCTTTTTTTTTTTCATTTTTTTGGTAAAATTTGATTAAGATTTAAACCAAAAAATTAAGAGTCGGACCAAAAAGATGCTATTTTAATATTATCTTTAATGCTTTAAGTTAATTAATACCATGACATAAGAGAGAAGAAAATGATTGAGAAAATCACATCAATATTTTTCGCTAACCAAATTAGACGAAACTAATCAAACAACATTTTTCGTAAGCCAAATTAAACGAAGCTAACCGAACGACTTGATTGGAGCTGATTTTACAAGTTATAAGACATTATCGCACATATTAAAGTTTTTTGGACCCAATCGCACTTCCGCGACGAATTTAAGTAATTTTTACTGCGCTTATACCAAAAGAAGAAGCATTCAGGCCCTAAAAACAAAAGAAGAGTGAGTTGAAAAGCGCCATCTTAAGCTACTTAAGCCAGTCAAATACCATACGTACGTTGATTGAAAATAAAAAGAAACCAGAAATAGTAAAAGCTGGAACTTTTTGTTCTCCTGGTTACCATACACGAGTTTTCATTTGTTTCGATCAACAGCGTGCAGTGCAAGATCATCGAATCTATGGCCACACGACCTGGCTAAAACGTCAAAATCGCCATAGCCTAATTCCACCACAGATCCAACGTTCCAAAAATGGAAGCCATTTTTTCATAATTATTGTTACATTTTTATAATTTAAGGGCACGATCGCAATTGGCCAACTACTCGGAGAAGAATTAGTACTATTGGTGGTTAAATCGAAAACAAGGAAACGCCCTTCCCGCTGCGTCTATCTCGAGATGGGTCGAGTGCGAAATGTTATTAGAATTAGCACTACAAGTCTTAGAATTACCAAACTTATATAATACAATGAGATTGCTTCATCACAGATGTACTTACAGAGTTGTAACACTCAGAACGACACCGGACAGATTCTACAGTCAACTCCCTCTCTAAGGGAGCCGGAGCTGCCTTTCATGAGTAACCGCGTCCCACTTTACAGACCTTGCAACTGCAACCTGAGATATAGGGCCAAACATCTTGCTCTATTCCTGCCAAAAGTGATCGGAGATTTAACTATGGTGAGCGACAAAATGCAGCAACTTCATGATAAAACAACGTGGAAGCATCAATACATACCGTCATCATCATTCCGAATCATCAACATGGTCACTAGAGAGCACAAAGTAACAATAATCAGAGTGTTAACAGAAAGGCTCGAGCTTCATTTCTATTCTAATAACCAAAACAATCAAAGCAGTAGTTCATGCAACCGCACACACACACACACACACGTCTGTGTGTATATGTATATATATATTAAAAGAACTTCTCTAGCCCTCTTTAGATCGGAAAACTGTAGAAAATATTAAACCTTCACCATGTTGCTTCTCCTACTTTGCATGAACCTAATCCAGCGATACAATGAAGGTGCAAATCTCTTTCCAACATGAATGACGCAATGTTTGCTATAAAAATTTCAAGACCATACAACTAAGTACATATCGTTGAGAACGTGTCGAAGCGGAAAAAAAAAAGTGTTCTCATAGATGATTAGAAGATTCTCAAGATTCTCTCTCCTCATGCACCCACGCGCATGCACATATGCACACACAGAGTGTGTATACAAGTGAGTGTTTAATCGTATGCAATGGCAATATGAAATACCTCATTGCTGATGCTTACACGCCATTTAAGTTGCAAAGCTTGCCATCTCTCATGCCGCCACCTGTGACCCAGAATTACAAGACCCATCACAGCTGCAGCAATGAAGACGGACCAGAAGGCATTCGCCTCTTTGGCTTGGGCATACAAAGAAGCAGCTCTTTTCTTCCACCAAGCACTGCAAGGAAGGGTGGACCCGCACAAATTATCATCTTTAATGGCTTTCGATAAGTGTAATGCATCTGATGAGGAATCTGGATTGTCTTCAGAAGTTCCAACCATGTCAGAAGTGATTGTATCCTGCCCAAGAGCTGTATTTTCATGCAAAGGACTAAATGTAGCATCATATAAGTTTTGCTCTTTTTCCACCAAACCAAAACCTTGCACACTTTTGCCTTCTTCAAGTTCAGTATTGTGAATGGGAACTATGTTATCCTTCTCCGAAAGGAATTGCATTCCTGGAAATTCATCTGAGAGAGTCTTATCCTTGAAAGCCCACTCTGTTTCATTCTTTACTGTATATCGACTTACTTCTGCATCCAGTTGAGCAAAACCATCTTCCCCTTTTTGCTTTTCAGTGATATTAAGACTTGAAACTTCCGGGGAAGAATTGTCTTGTCGATTGGGTAGAAAGACAAAGTGACGAGACATGAACAAAGCATTAGAGGTTTCTGGTTCATCCTCACTGGGGACAGTAATTTTGTCATCATCAGGCAGCTCGACTTCTTTTGGACCCGGAGAAGCTGCATATGTTGAAGCAGTAAGTGATACGACTTCCCAGTCATGTCCGCTCTCCTTACGGTCTGCCATTGTAATGCAACCTTGTACATCATTAACCAAGTACAAAGGTCAATAAAAAATGAAGAAGAATGAGTGATTTGCAGTCTTTCCAAACAACTGCAAAATGAGTAACAATCTATACCAGAAAACTTTAACTTTGAACTCAGACAGGCAAACACCAGTCCTACTTAAAGCCAAACTCTAGGAAAGATCTCAAGGCAAAAGGTTCTGCAGATAATTCACCTATCTTCTTACAAAACCTCAGCCTCGCTAAAGCCTCTAGGCCTAACATCCGGAACCACAAGAATAAGCAACTGCATGTGACAGAGAAAAGCTATTATGCATGGTATGCAGAAGCAGAGGTGTATGACCATGCCATCATCAATGACATCGGATTGATATATTAAGTCAATAAAATCCATGTTCGATGTTAAAAAATTACCACAAGAGAAATCTAGCAAGGCAAAGGCAGATGAAATCAACTGAAAGCAGAACCCACGATGTACCAGCATATTATTCCAAAGAAACAATTGTCTGATTGAAATCGTGAAACCGTTCCAGTCAATAAAAGTTCAAATAGCGCAAAGCAGATCGACTAATCCCCAACCAGCACAGACAGCGCTTCCAGCCACAAAGTAAAGATCGCTCCTAAGCTGCCCAAAATGGGGCAAAAAATATCTCGGCAATATAAGTAATCCTTCGGGGAAATCAGACAAAAGATTTCACCTTTTGGCACCTCAACTACACAAACTGCAGAAACGAAGCGGAATCAAACCAATTACACGATGATTGTCTTGTTGCTCGTCTTACCCCAAAACAACATTAGCACTTCCTCCCAAGCAACTCTCTTTTTACACCAGCGCTTCAAACTATCCACAAGGCACGAGGCAAAAAGTCACAATTCTCCCGAAATAACCATCACGAAGCAAAGTCAAGAATATTCCATTGCAGATCAAAGCAAGAAAAAGCTAAACCCTTTTCATGTCGTACGCAATTCGAAGAATCATCATAACAAGAGGACGAGAGTCAGACCAAGCAATCAACGTGCACCCAAAACTACAGAAGAGAACCATAATGCCTCGCTCATATAAAGAACAAGCGAAAACAACAAACGCAACTCATAAAACGAGAGACCGTCGCCCGTAAAAGGAGGAGGAACGAACCGCGAAGCGAGCAAAAAGCTGGGCGGCAAGGATCTTACAGGAGTTTGATCGGACAAGTATCTGCTGGGCGAGAAGTGTCCGAGAGAAGGAAAGAAACCGTTTTTCCTATTGACAGACAAAATTTTTCTTGGATGGGCTGATGATGACGAGGAACAAACTGGGAAGGATAAAAGGAAGAGGAGGAAAGAGGAGAATTTGTGCTTGTATTTTATCGAGAAGGAGACGTGGGAATGGGGAACCGAGAGGTCCGGTTGAAGCCGGGTGGCTCCGATCGCTAGCGAGCAGCGTGCATGTGACTGGCCACGGCGGGTCAACGTGGACACCGATGGGCTGGGGATTGGCATGGCACGAGCTGCTCGCCCATGCCTTGCGTCCTCGGAGAGGAAAGAATGTCCGACACTCCAAAAACACCGAAAACATAATTAAAATCCAAAAATCTCCGAAGGAACTTTTGACTCGAAGTCTCTTTACCCAGAATTGGTCCGAATCTAGTTTCCGGTCCTCTAGATTGAATGAAAATGTTAATGTGAATTATTAAAATTAATTAAAAACACATTTGACGTCGCCATAAAAATAAAAACATCTTTTGTATGTAGCGAATTAACAGTTCGTGTGCCCCGACAATAGGCGATAAAAAATAATGAGACCCCAACGATCGCCTAGCCAGGGTCGTATGATCCGAACTAGATTTGGCCTTGACTATGTTTTGGAAACACAGGTGGCGCCTCGCCTCCTCTTTGTATTGGAAAATTTTAGAAATTTCGAATTTCTTTATCTGAATAATAATGTTGTTTTCATGACAAAGAGTTCGTTTCGCCTTTTTTTTGGGGGGGGGGGGGGGGTATGCTGCAATGGGAAGAGGAACGGTGGATCATCACTCTCATCAGCTTGTTTTTTAGCCTTTTATTAGTGACCATTTCTCTGAGCATATTAGTAAGATGAGTCGAACCCATTTTAAGAACAAATGAAAAGTTGAGCTCAGAGATATTAAGAGAAATATTTTGCGACATTGGAGGAGTCAGACACACATCTCTGTCCGGAAATCTTCAACATAAAATAGTTAAAAGACAATCGAACGGAGAAATAATCAGTTCATAAAGAGAGTGGCCATAAAAAATCATATAGTTTATTGCCTCTGATCTGGCTTTTCCTCCTTGTTAAGTTCCCTTATAATCTCCAGTCTCCAGATATTCGTCATCCGCACAGCCAAGCCACCCTCACAATAAGAGTAAGAACGCCCGTAGATGATGCCTATTGACTCGTAGAACCTATCTCGACTACCACATGCGTGTTTTACTTAGCACGCTGACGCCATGTCTGCTCTAACAGTCATTCAGTTATGGGGACTTCATTCTACATATAGTCTTATTGCAGTTTCGTAGCTGAGACTGCTATGCATGATCTCAGTAGTTACAGATGAAATTTCTTGCTTCAGGTGGTAGTATTCCTCTGAAATCTGGAAATTCTCTGCAACAACCCCCAAACCAATACAGAGAAGATACATAAGATTGATGGAAATGGAGAGTGGAATAATGCTAGAACAAGCCAACGGATGAAAGGAACCTCATGAATTGATTGTTGGTGAAAAAATATGGGCAAATAAATTGCGCAAAGAATCGAAGGGGCCACAAAGTGTGCACCAATCACAAAGTGTGCATCAATCAACAGGCATAAATTGTCTATACAACAAGGCAAAAGCTCATTTATCTTTCTTTCATTTCTATTTTCCCTTCTCTGGCCCTTGATAAGCACAGAGCCTTCTTAGTGTTCATCTGTTGGAAGCTGCACCGGGGTGATTTCTACCACCTATAATTCTTCTTTCGACCACCCTTCATTTTCTCCTGGGATTCTACTGGCTCTCTTCTCTTCGTGAAGCGTCTCTAGAACTTCTTCCAGAGGTGGATCTCCGGGTCGCCGGAATGCTTGATCTCCAATCTTTATCTCATATGCCTCTTGTTGGTCCAGCAAAAACTCCTTTAACTGCAACGAGAGTGGAAATATCATTAATTGCTGTGACATGAAAAGGAAAGGAGTAATCAAGCAGTCCTACTATGTTTACAAGTCAAGCGAGTATAGAGCAGAGCAGAGACAATGCAATAAAGACAGAATAAGGGGCAAGAGTTTTATTTTATTAATTTTTTTGCCTAAAAAAATGTTCTATGACCTGAGGCTTGACATAATGTGTCACCTAACATAAATCAAGATGCATCATGCCAAGAGTGTGACCTATCTACTAAGGACCACTTTAGAAACAAATTGACTAGAGACCAAATTGCCACCTCTTAGTTATCAAATTAATGGCCAGCCTCTTTGGTGTGGCTGATTTATAAAGGGAAAAAGAAAGAGGTACCTCTAGTGTGTCTTGGCCTTTGACCATCGTGAACATGATTGTGTTAAGATCAATGCCCATGAACTTCACCTCAACAGCTCCTGTCTTTAATACTTTGGTCCACTTCATAGCAATCTCAGACACCATATCCTGGAAGGAAATGGAAAAAGGACTTAAAAAATTCACTGTGATCCTGACTAGTTGTTTCTAATTCATGAGGATATTTCGAAAGCACAGTGATATTTCAAGTACTGCAAGCGAGGACATTTCAGAAGCCCAATGATATTTCAAGAACTGCAAGTGCAACAAAAGTAACATTTCAGCTGAATTACTTGCAAGTAAACATATGGTAAATCGCTGCCAATACAAAACAATTTCGCTCAACCAAAACTGCAAATTACTTCCTCAGCAGGGCACACTGAGTGCTCTAGCTATAAGGAAAAGGATAAAATATATAAGCATGATAATCTGCTTTTGCAATGTCCTCAAAACCTAAATCAGTAACAACACAGCCCATATTCTGGAAGTAGAGATCAATCTTCATCATCCACGACGACCAAATTGCATCTGGATCACAAAGTCTAGTCCTAGTTCAGATAAAGAAATTAATCGACCCACGGACGTTGATGTCTAGCCTCTCTCTTGTCAAGCTGAAGAAATCATTCCGCTCTGAAGTTGCTTTCTGGGTTTAATAGAATTTAACCGCAAAAGTTAGAAAATTAATGACTTCCAACTGGATTAACGTATTAAAGCTACTCCAAATGTGTAATGAATGTCGCACCTAACTGGACTCAAACCTTAGCTAAATTTCACCTTGAAATGTCGAGAAACTAACTACATCCAAAGCAAATCGAGCTCAATACATAGCAACGTAATGCACGCAGACGCAAGCCGTATGGGAATAGATTTACAAGCTTCAAATCATCCAAAAAGAAACAGGACCGCCGATGCCGCACAACAAAATTCTTAAACAGAGAATCAGAAATTGAAGTTGCAATTACCCGAGTCCGAGGAACGCCCAGTCGGAGCTTCACGAACCCGAAGGCGGGCCCGGAGTGACGCCTCATCATCTCCTCCTGAAACTGGCCTAAATCCACGCTCGACAAATCCGGAGGAGGATCGAACTCTTCGTCGTTCGGAGGAGGCGTCGTCGACTTCTGGCCCCATTGCCTCCAGGCCTCGTCCTCCTCATCGTCAACCACGTCGTCGAGGTCGTCGTCTATGTGAATCCTGCGGTGCACGGCGTCGACGGGTCGGAGAAAGTTCGCGCTTTGGGAAGAGATGAGGAGGAGGACGACGACGACGAAGAAGAGACGGGGAAGTGGAAGAGGGACGGTCTGGCTCCCCATCGTATATCAGCGAAGAGAGTCGGAATGAATGGAATTAGAAGGTGTTGATCAGCGAAAGCGTGAGCGATAAAAGGGAAAGACATGAATCCCTCTGTTCTCAACTTTTAATTTATTCATAAAAGTACCATAATTTATGTTTTTTACATTCTCTATGATACATTTGCCACAAATTTTCTTTACTCTAAACTTAAACTTACATGATACATTTAAAAAAAATCCTAAAATAATATCCTACGACACATGAATCATAAAATTCTTTTTGCTCCGTTTCTTTTTTCACTCGCTTTGACTGGCGAATTGCGACCAACACCGATGAGGATCACTAGAGCTTGCCAAACACTGGGCAATGGCCACCAAGCCCTTGCAATGGAGGTTGCCTTCGCCATGACTAGCAAGGCTACCTCACCCACGATTGCAAAGGGCCTTTCCTAGTGAGGGCCACCATCCCCATTTCAATATTAGGTTGGAAAAAAAAAGTTTTAAGTAAATGTGTAACAATAGTACAAGTTTAGAGTTTTTAATATCAGAAAAAGTTAGAGTAAATGTATCACTTGAGTACAAGTTAAGGCTATTTTGTATCACAAAAATTATGGGATAAATATATAACACGAATACAAGTTTAGAGATTTTAGTGATATAAAAAAATTTGGGATAAATGTATCACAAATGATAGGATTCAAAATTTTTTCTGACATTTTTCCATTTGTTTAATATAAATCCTAAATTTCAACTCAATATATATTACCATATTTGAACTTTTACTTGATTTAATGTTTAAATATAAAAATATTCAATACTATCTCTCAACTTAAATTTTAAAAATCACATTAAATAAATCAAAGGTGTAAGAATGATGGTTTACATTAGATTAAAATTTTAAAATCACATTAAATATTAATTTTAATTTTAAAAAATTATTTATGTCACTCTTCCAAAAAAAATTGAACAAGTAATTAGGGGTATGTATAGTCCAAGATGGTCCAGTTCCCTTTCGGAACCGAAAACTAGACCCATGGGACCGATCCTTGGTTTTTAGGATCAAGGACCAGACTAATTAATCCTAGGACTAAGCCGGACATGACCAGCTCCTGGGCAATCCAATGAGACCAAGAAAAAATTGAAGAAAAATAATCATTTTTATACAATCACATACAAATACTCAAAAGCACTTTGTTGCCTCTTAGCTCTTTCACTAGGTAAAGAGAAACTCACCCAAGCGCTTGACTATAACTTTTTGAGTTATTCGATTCACATGAATGAGAACGAGAACAAAAGTGGAGAGCTTGGAACCTTGAGTATAAAACGTTTAAGAGAAATATTCACCGGGCCCATCAAGATTTTGACTATAATTGAATGGGGTTTGTCACTTTTCTTTTCTCTCTCTCAGTTCTAAACAACTAAACAACTCAAAGAAAATGGTCGGTCCAAGTGGTTCAGTTTGGGTGGTCCGCTTTGGTCCCGCCCTACCACAAGCTAGAAGCGGGGAACTATTTTTAGGAACCGTGGACCGGATCAAAATTCCAAAGAATTGAACCAACCTACTCGATCCAAATCTTGTCAGGGCGGTTCTCAAGTTGGGCAGTCCATTATGCTCACCCCCTACAAGTAAGTTCGGACGGCAGGTTGCATACCAATTGGGCAGGAGAATAGGGAAATTCCAAATAAGAACTCAAAGTAGTAGGGTTTTTTCAAATAAAATTTTGAAGTTGACATTTTTTCAAATAAGAATTGGAAGTGGTTATAATTGTTTCAAATAAAAACCTCACCTCGTCGGTTCGCCAGTAACTCCAATATTCCGGTTGGTCAAGGGATTTTTCGTCCAAAAATAATTTTAACTTAAATTTTAATTAACTTAAATTAAAAATTTAAAAAAATTAAAAAAGAAGAAGAAAATGTAGGGGGAGTGATGGAGCCCTCCTGCCTGTGGCTGCCACCCCATCGGCGGTGGGGCGGCAGCCATGACCAGCTCCCCTGTATTTTCTTTTTTTAGAGAAAAAAAAGGGAAAAAAATCAAAAGACGAAAATGCTCTCACCAGTGGGTGTAGTCAAGTCCTATTCCGAAATTGATTAATTCATTTCAAGTCTTTATTTGAAACAATATTTACTTGATGCCCTTATTTGAAACAATAAGGGCACTTCAAGTCTTTATTTGAAATAATGTCTATTTCAGGTCCTTATTTTAGATAACTTTGTTATTTTGGGTCCTTATTTGGAACCTTCTCAGGAGCATATGCATGCTCGAGCTTGAAGAAAACGGATTCGGGTAATTTGGCAGGCTCGGCCCATTCGTCCTTTGATGGGCCAATGACACGTAGGTGGTCCATCTGGGTTCGAGCCCGTTCGTCCGAGGCCGGAATAGAATATGACCATTCGGGACCCTTTTTACCGATGCTGATAAAACGGGGCCCAATACGTACCACCGAGCCGAACCATTACGTTCACGCGCCCTTCCTTTGAGAGAGTACTCATAGCCTATGGACCATGATGATGATCGACGGATCCTCATGAAATTACGACGGTTCATTTTCTGGGAATCCACGTCTCACGTCATTAACGGCGCTGATCGACCGATTTATGCGAGCTTGAGTCCAGACGATGCTGGCCCAAGTCCTCTTGAGCCAACGAATCTGGACACGAGTCCGCAGCCGAACTACCTAAGTTAGAGAGGCACGTTCGCTGAATGTCGGAAAGGGGAACATTAAAGAACCATGACAAGCACGTGGGCGACTTGACCATATGACAAAATGTCTGACGCACTTTTCCCATTGGCTGACGGCGGCGACAGCCTCCGATCCTGCCATGTTATTCACACACACATATATATTGCAATGTGTATCTATAAATGCAAATTTCTAAGCTGTACATATTAATTTTCATTCTATTCCAAAAAAAAAAAAACAAAATTAATTCATTTGTAGCTACCTAACCCGGGGATGCTTGACGGGTCAAATTATAAAACGAAATGATGAGATAAAAAAGAGCTATTTGAGTATGTCTAGCCAAGTGCACCGCATTGTGCCATATGGTACCAAGTCGGAGTTATCAGCCTATGGCCCCACTTCTTTTGGTCGTTATATGTTTCTCGTGATGTTGGGTTCAATTGATAACTACTCGCATTTCACGTTTTATTTAAAAATTCACGTGGCAATATCCTATTTCAAAGTTTTTATTTGGAACTATTAAAAAAACAGCTTAACGTCTATTAAATTCAATCAAATTAAAGGCTCCACTACTTTCGAGGAAAAAAAGTAGCATTTTTGGAAAATATTATCCATGCGCTCATTATACAAAAAATGACAATATTTTCTAATATTCACTTAAAACTTGAAAACAAACTTGACAGTATTTCCTGCTATTTGATAAGAAAAATATTTTCTTGAACAAAATTACCAAAGAGATCATATTTTTGTTATTTGTCATTTATATATTTTTTAATTTCTTTTCGTTTTTGTTTTCTCTTTTTTTCATCTTCTTGACAATCGCCCACAAGCCTCGACCAAGGCCGACAAGGCTCGAGCTTGCTTGATTTAGTGGGGCCCAAGCCTCACCGCCATCAGCAATGTTGACCATCATTGATCTACAAGGCTGATCTACCGAGGATCAAGCATCACCAATCTACGAGGCTCAATAGTTGCCAACTCAAGCGTCACCAATCTAGTGAGCTTGAGCCTCACTGGCTCGTGCGTAACTCGAGCTCACCTGTGGATGGCAATCAACCAAAGGAAAACTCAAAAGTTTTAAAATTTTAAACATAATTGATAACTCGAATGTTATAAAAAAAAAGTAAAAATAAAAGGCAAATGCACTTTGTGAAAAAAAAAGTTATTGGTCTAGAAGCGAAACAAAGAGGATGGAAAAAAAAATCCGCTCTATGAAAAGAGAAAAACACTTTTTTCCATATTTGAAGATGTCTTTCAATCGACAGAAATTTTTTTTATTGATTTGTTTATTTTCTGCAAAATTAATGTTGGAAAATTTGAATTTTTTTTTTTATGAAAGCTCAAACAAATGAAGTCTAAATAAAAGTGGGCCCGAAAAAGAAAAGAAGAGAAACAGACATTGCACGAGAAGGAACACGACGTCACAAATCGTTATCGAGACAGCCTTGTCTTAACGTCGTTCTAATTATTGGTTGAAGATGTTGGACCAGAAAATGAACCCATGAAAGCTTGCCATTTTTGTTTGAGCTCTATTTTTCTTATGTGATGTAATATATTTGAAAATAATTTTAGATTTAGTTTCAATTGTACTCTAAATCTTTTTCCTAAATAATATCCAATTTAGGGGTAGTCCCAAGCCGAAAATTACAAACTTTAGATTCAGAGATTTTTGTCTAAACTATTCTATCTCATAAAAAAATTCACAATTTTTACTTAAATTTCAAAACTGTCCCTATTGACCATCCATTTGATATCACTCCAAAGCGAGCTATACGAGTATTCTAAATCAAGTGTCCTAAGTGTGAGCTCTCCGGTCATGATATATGGAAGACTCCTGAGTATAAGAGATTGAAAACTTAGTGCAATATCTTGATCGCATGTGGAATTTAGGTTTTGACCGAAGGTTTAACTAGGGTAGATATAGACTTAGGTAAAGGTGAGCAAATTTTTTTAAAGACAACAAAAAAGTTTAGGGCGAGATTGAGACTAGATAAAAAATTGGTGACTTTTATGAGACGAAGAAAATTTTATGATAGAATTTACATTGAAGCCAAAATTGAAATGTTTTTTTAAGATACGAGACCTTATGATGTAGATAGAAGGACGAATTGGAATCAGCTTACAAGCTTCACCTACTCCAACAAAATAAAGTAATATCTCGAGTAATACTTTATGTAATTGTGCTATGGAATTGATCATTAAGAAGAATTAGTTTTCGATCGAGTGCACCAATAAATGATATCGACAATTCGATCTGTATAAATACATCTCCCAAAAATAGCATCGGCCCGCACAAATATGTACCTCTTAAGTAGCACCAAGACGGTAATTACTGCACACCTAGATGTAGATGGAATTCTATGGGAGTTTTTGTGATGAACACCCATCCAAAATTTAACCTATAAAGAAGGAAAGTCTCTCGTTCAAAAGGAATGATCATTTGGGTTTAATATGGAAATCATGAATTTATCTGATAGGAAGATGGGTCGAAAGTTTTTCGTCAAGTTTCTTCATAGGATGCAGTCTCATTAATTGCGCTTCGAAAGCACAAATATTTTGTTACTCGAAGAAAATGACTTTTTTCGAACTGTGCTATCCGGTTGACCTTCGAATTGTGTCGATGTGTACTGATTGGGTTTTTGGTGATCTCGACTGGTGTCTTAAACGTCAGAGTGATCGATTTCCTGGGCGATCTGATCCCCTCTCCCAAAATCAGGAACTAGACCAATGGGACCGATTCCCAATTTTAGGATTGGAGACCAGACCAATTAATTTTAGGACCGATCCAATCCGGTTCTTGGACGGTCCAATGGGATCGAAACTAAGAAACAACAAGTTACGCAATGCCATGACCAATGCCATGAAACTTAAGGAAGGAACCGAAAAAACACAGCATCTAATCCTCTCCCTCTCCTCTCATCTTTCCCATTGGCCCTCTTCACAAGCACCAAACCAATGACCCTTATCACCCTCATCACTCTCTCTTCACCAACGAGACCAAGGGTGATGGCGACAGTGGGTTGAGGAGGGAGACCATTTCAAATGCCATCAAGAGGGTGATGGTGGGAGTCAGAGCGAGGGAGATCGAAAAGAGGGCGTTAGACATAAAGGTGATGGTAGAGCTTGCTTCAAGTGATGGTAGCTGCTCTTTCTCAATTCCTAGGCAAGTTGGCGGATTTTGGTCCAAATGGTCCGGTCTGGTCCCGCCATCCAAGGAACCAGGAATCGGGACCGGACCGAACCGGACCGCCCGAGAACCGGTTCTATTTTTAGGAACCGTGAATCGGACCACAACTCCGAAGAACCGGATCAACCTGACTGATCCGGCCCGATCCGGGCGATATTTTTGGGTTGGGCGATTTATTGTGGCCAGCGTTATTAAATGCCCGCTCACATAAAGGAATCGACGCACGTCAGATTCCCAACTCCCCCGTTTTATTTTATTTGCCTGTACCCTTTTCGTTTGGCTGGGGACCTCTCTCGCTGCCGAGAGCCAACTCTCTGTTTCATTCTCCTTGCAATTTTTATTTTTTGGAATCTTTGAGGGATTCCAGCCGATTCTTTTGGCGTATAACTGGAAGAAGCCGTGGACGGTTTTGCCATTTAACGTGGAATTGACAAAGTGATTAACGATGCATCCCACTTGTCCGAGAATCTTATCCCTGCATCAATGGCTTGATTGGCTTGGAGTTTTCCACCTGGCTGCCGGAACATTGAAAGAACATGACAAAAAAAAAAAAAAACAGAGAAGCAAAGTGAAAATTTGGGGAAATATTGCGTAAGAGATGATGCGATGCGAACTTCCCATTCAAATGTCTCGTAATCGAGAAAGGGGGAAGTTTCGCTTTCAACCTCAATCGAAGAGATGGACTCATTCTCATTGAAAAGATCAATTATCCCAGCAACCCCCGATGAAGTTCTGATTCCACACATACTACCACAATCTCCACACGCGATTGGTCCTCGACACGGCAATGACCCTTCCAAGACATCCATTTGAGAGATGCCGCCGACTATCTTGAAAATTTAACCTATTAATTGAATATGTGATTCGCCATTTAACTATTATGTCGACACTGAGCCATCTTTTAGTTTGCACAACTAATCCAACAGTGTACTTGGTTGGATCAAACAGTGTACTTGTTGACATTATAATTATCGTTGAGATTGGCTTCATTCATGTGATCTAGACACCTACTAATTCCTGGTCAATCACGGTAAGCGTAATTATCGTAGTTGTAATCGCTTTCCTATTATTTTAGGTATTGGCGTTACTTGGCCATTGATTTAACCAAAAAACCTCCTGTTGGCTGGGTCCACCTCATTGTGGGGGCCCAGCTAGCATACAAAGTTAAAAAAAAAAAATCAAAAGTACAATAGTAGAGTGAAAGACTGCACAGATCGAACGAGAAACGAATTGTGAATTGACTGGCCCGTGATAAGTAGTACTGACATAAATACAAAAGGTTTATAATTGAATTAATCTAATTATAATAGATCCACAGCTTCTTCTTCTTCTTTTTTTGATAATTTCTTCATATATAAATACATGTCTTTTGACGCTTAAATAAGAATCAATGTCATCATCTTAACATTTTTTTAAACTGTACAACCGCACTTCACATTACTATATAGCACTAACTTTAAAGTGTTCAGTGCATATAAATTTTTGTTTTTGTAGGATCCGTGATGAATTTCGCCTCATTTTTTGCTGTATCCTTGAGCAGCATATTTTCGACCACTAGGCAGTATATAAAAGGGAGGCATCACCTTCACCCTCTTCGTCCCTCTCGCCCATAACTCTCTCCTGACATCCACAGAAGAGTAGGAAGATATCACTGTGCCTGGGGAGAGAGAAGTGGGAGTTTTTTCCATCAATGGCTGCTCTCAGAAGTTGCTTGAAGAGAAGCTCCCTGGCACGCCACAATCATGAGCTTCTGATGCCGCTCCGGTCGTTCTTCTCGACCGACGTCGCATCGGGCTCGCCTTCCTTCGCGCAGCGCATCCGAGACCTCCCCAAGGACCTCCCGGGTACCAAAATCAAGACCCAAGTCTCTCAGGTCCTCTCTCTCTCTCTCTCTCTCTCTCTCTCTCTCTCTCTCTCTCTCTCTCTCTCTCTCTCTCTCTCTGTGGAATTCAGCAAATCAAGTTCGTTGAATGGATGTAATTTAATTGTTAATATCCTTTAGCTTTGCTTTAGTTTAGTTTGATTGGTCGGGGGTCGTCAACTTTTCAGATTCACTTTGCTTGAGCAGGCCGACCTTTGTAAGCTCAAGACTGAGATTTGCTTTACCGGCTGCGCGGCTTGCCATTTTAGTTCTTTGCCCCGTCTCTTTTCTCTCTCGCCAGTTACGTACTCCCGCGTGTTAGTGGGAACAAGAATGGCGCCTCTCCTCTTTCGACGGGTTATTATTACCATTAGCGAGTCCCCTACGGTCTTGAACTGTCGTTATGGAATCGACAAATTTTCAAGCTTTAGTAAAATGTTGCTTTTTTTTTTTAACTAAAGAACTTTCTCCACTCTTTTGTTATCTTTTTACTTTTAATTAAGTTTTGGTTGAGGGGGAAAACGACCGTGCTGAAAACGAATATTGAAGATGGATAGATGGAATCGAATCGAGAATCAAGGGTACGGTTTCTTGAATCAATTCGTGCCACATGAGCAATTGGGCTGAGATGTGCTTGACCATTTATGTATGTCCACATGTTCTTTTTCTCATAACTAAAAGTATCCTTTCACAACGCCTAATATCAGCTGATTGGGAGAACTCCCCTGGTGTATCTGAACAAAGTCACTGAAGGATGCGGGGCTTATGTGGCAGTCAAGCAAGAGATGATGCAACCTACGGCCAGCATCAAAGACAGGTTTGTCCTTTGCCCTCGTCGCCTCTGTCGTCCTTTAGGGGAAGATTGCTTCGCGCTCGATATGAGTGCATTTATCACGTTCAGAGTGAGGATTGGGTGACTTTATTTTCGTCGCCAGGCCCGCGTTTGCGATGATCGATGATGCCGAAAAGAAGAACCTGATCAGTCCTGGGAAGGTTAATTGGCTTCATCCTATGTGCTCGTTATTTTGCTCCGCCAATTTTCGGTGTTTCTCAGACTGACTTGTGTGATCTTTTGCCGAGATAGACGACTTTGATAGAGCCAACTTCAGGGAATATGGGGATCAGCATGGCTTTCATGGCGGCCATGAAAGGGTATAAGATGATCCTAACCATGCCCTCTTACACAAGCTTGGAGAGAAGGGTCACTATGAGGGCGTTCGGAGCCGAGTTGATCCTCACTGATCCCGCCAAGGGGATGGGCGGGACGGTCAAGAAGGCTTACGAACTCTTAGAATCCACTCCGAATGCTTACATGCTGCAACAGTTTGCGAATCCGGCCAATACTCAGGTTGGGGCGAGGTTCATCTTTTAGGCCATTTTGAATTGGTTGAACGAACACACATATTGCCTAACTCGGGGTAACTAAGTAATCTGAAAAACAGGTGCATTTTGAGACTACTGGTCCTGAGATATGGGAGGACACGAATGGACAAGTCGACATTTTCGTGATGGGGATTGGCAGCGGCGGCACAGTATCAGGTGTTGGGCAATACCTCAAATCCAAAAATCCCAATGTCAAGGTTGGTAGCCCATTATCTGATTTTAACTCGCCCCTCGATTGCAACACTAAAGCTTCTCGCCATATATTCTCTGCTAATGTTATTTTTTACTTTGGAATGGCAGATATATGGACTTGAGCCATCTGAAAGTAATGTCCTCAATGGCGGTAAACCAGGTAAAAACTGCAAAGCTTACGCTCTCTTCATGGATTCATTGCCTTTTCCAATCACAATGTTCTGAAACGGAAGAGGTCATAGACAATATTTGTTAATTCGGTTGTTTCCTGCACTCCGTTAATTTTCACAAAGAGAGGTGTTTCAGCATTGGGTTCCTCATGTCATATAGGACCCCATCATATCACTGGCAATGGTGTCGGATTCAAGCCGGATATCTTGGACATGGATGTGATGGAGGAAGTTCTCATGGTGAGTTTGTTGCTTAATATACTGTTTTGCTAGTGACGTGCGTAACAAGAGAGAAGGGGGGAAATGACAAGCGCTTAACTCTTTCTTATGTGAGGCGGCAGGTTTCCAGTGAAGACGCGGTGAATATGGCGAGGCAATTGGCATTGAAGGAGGGATTGATGGTATTCTTTTTACCCTGTAGCTGCTACATGCTTACTTTGACAAGGAATTGCCTTTTTCAAGCGGCATTATATAAAGGTGATTGCTATCTGGTTGCTGAGATAATTTAGGAAGCAATCTACCTCATGCAGGTTGGAATATCTTCTGGAGCTAACACTGTGGCCGCTCTCAGACTTGCACAAAGGCCAGAGAACAAAGGCAAGCTTATTGTGGTAAGCACGATGCTAATCCTGGGATAGTTGAACCGATTATGATTCATTCCATATTCGCGCACGAGCATATATATATATATATTAACAAAACGCGCAGTCCCATTGCCAAAAACAGTTAGTTTCCTCTGTGATCCGCTTTCTCGCTACACATAATCATGACTCACGAGTTCTAATCACAGATTCTTCGATGCTTTTTTATTTCAGACCGTTCATCCAAGTTTTGGGGAAAGATATTTGTCGTCAGTCCTGTTCCAGGAGTTGAGGGATGAGGCCGAGAGGATGCAACCGGTTCCAGTTGACTAAGGCGGGGTTCTTCACTAGGAGAGTCGCGCAGTATTTTGGTTAAAATTAAGATGAAGGAAACGCTTGTCCGAATACACCGTTGGTGCAGCTAAACATGGGTTTCTTGTCTCTCTTGCCTCTGTATACCTGGTGATTTCGTGTTTATATATTGACAGATTGTTGAATTTTCCTCTCTAATAATAAGCCCGACGTCGAAATGACGCCGGCCACCTTCTCCTTCTTTGCATGTGTTCGCTTGCATGCTTGGGATCTCACCTCCTTGATTGGAAATCGGTCTTGGGTTAGCTCAAATCACACTGATATGACAGCAATCAGGATGGGCTTTGACTTTCTAATGCCGTTATCCTCAGGATGCCTCAATCCGGGGGGATCACGAATGGGAAAGAGGGCAATTTAAGTGGAGGAATGCGTTACCGACCTTTGAACTTCGATCTTTGAAACTCCTTTACGCCATCCCTTCCCGGTAATCACTGCTCGTCACTACTGTCAGTAACATATCAAGATGGTAAAAATGACCGTGACGATGGCGGTTGCCTTTGTCAAGGTTTAGACCTAACTTAAACTCATTTTTTCACTCAAGATTATTTAAATTGGTCAAATATGTCTCATCTTAATTTTGAAGTGCTTAGTCATATTGATTTAAAATGAAAAGCCCAAAATAAATGGATTTGAATGGATTCTCGAGTGAACCAACATCAAACCCACATAGATTGGGGCTCAAGCTCTCTTCTTTCTTCCTCTACGCGCCGTCTTCTCTTCCTGTTATCCGATTCGATGGACGCCAAAGGAGCGGCCGAATGCCTCGTCCTAGTGAACGATGAGCTGGGCGTCCACGATCTTGTGCTCAATGCCCTTAGATGGCGCAGGTGGTGTCGATGCTGCAAGTGCAGATGCACTTTGGCTCGGCCTCATTCCAACCGAAGGAGGTGAGGGGCTGGTAGAAGTCGATGTTCTCGCCGCCGTCGAGGAAGGAGCGGAACTCGACACGGGAGGAGTCGTCGACGATCTGCCGGATGCGGATGAAGTCGCTGGAGGTGGCAAGGAGATTGGCACGCTAGCAATCCTTGTCGGGGATGAAGGTGGCCTCGGTGTGGGGAGGGGTGGTCAACGGAGAGGTCGGGACCGGCTGGAATATTTGCCGACGGAGTTGTCGAGCTGCACGATCTCGATGTGGTTGGTGATGGTGGTGGGGTGGTTGCGGTGGGTGGCGGTGCTGAGGTGCACTGCTTGTCCGCTGGACCCCCAAGTTCATGGTGTTGAAATGCTATGAGATTCGGAAAATTATCAAAAAGAAAAAAAGGTCTTAAACATGTTGTTATTGCGTTAATTCAATCACATAAATTCTAGTTAAATCTTAAACCTTTTGAACTAATAGTAATTTATCCATCCAATGAATTTCTGGCCGAAAATCGCTAAGATAAACATTGATTGTCCTATGTGGCACGGTTGGCACTAATATGCACAATTATTGGAACATTTTAAAGGTTTTTTGAATTTTTATTTATTATTCCCTTTTCTTTTTTACTCCTTTCTTTTTATTTTTCGATGTGGCTAGTGAAGGCCGTTGAAGCTCCCTAGCCACTAGACAATGAATGCAAAGCCCTTGTTAACCATAAGCAAAGGTCAAGGCCGTCACCCACCTCATCCAAATCTGGGCAAAGCCGCTTCACGTAGACTTGTGCAAGGGTAGTCTTGTAATAGTCACCTTCGTTCTTGACCAACAAGGTTGCCTCAAGCATGGCCATGCATGCCTGGTCCAGACCATCGAGTGGTACGATCGAAAGCGAACCTCGCCTGTTACCGCTATGGCCTTATGTAATGGTTAGTGAGCACCAACGACCGTCGCCAGCTATAAAGAAAAACAAAAGAATGAAGCAACGAAAGAAAATATTAACATAAGATACTAAAATATTAAAAAAAATTGTCTGCATGAACACCAACCTTACCACATAAAACGACAAGCATCCCCTTGAGCAATTTCAGCCAAAAAATGATTGAATCGATTAGATTGGTATAAATATAAAAAGTTTAGCCCAAAAAAAATTAGCACTAAATTAATACAATTACAATAGATTTAAGACTTTTTAAATAATTCTACTGTAAGTGCTTCTATGAATGATTGCATCTCTATTTTTTTATGAGTTTTTATTATTTTAGATTTGCTAATTGTTTGGTTGACATAGTTTAAAAAAAATGTGAGTTGCGGATGAGTTTGGGTTGGATATGAATTCAGTTAGATATGGGTAATCTATATTATTGAGGAAAAATAGTGGTAAACGTGAGTTAAATGGGTGAATTTGTATTGGACCCGTTTACTCATCCAAATTCAATCTAATTCACTCATTTGATATGTGTACCTAATTTTAAGTTCTTTCAGGTTGAAGTTGAGATCAGAGGAGGGTGGCGGGGGAGGGGGGGAGTCGGAGTTGTTGAGAGGCAGTGAAAGGGGGAGGCGACAGTTGTTGAAGGGGTGGGGGGAGTTGGAGTTGTTGGGAGTCACTAGAGGGGGGGGTCACCAAAGGCAATAGAGGGGGTGAGTCGGATTTGTCTGGAGGCAGCAGAGGGGGAAATCGCCGGAGGTGGGGGAATGTGGCGATTGGGGGGGATCAGAGTCGTCTGGAGGTGGCGGAGGGGGGAGTTGCCGAAGGCGGGGGAGGAGGCAAATGGGGAGTTGTCAGAGGTGGAGAAGTAGCATTTCGAAAATGATATTTCTCATAACACCTCCAAGTTACATTCTCCTAAATACTTTGAGAGTTTTGGAGATATAATTATATCTTTCCAAAACTTTTCAAAAAATTAACCAAATACCATTTGTATTTGGTCGAGATTTTAGAGCTCCAAAATCCATAGACGTACTTGTTTTGCTCTTTACTTCACCTTCTTCGCTCAGAGAGGGAGAGAGAAGGACGATTCTGAGGGATGAAAAAGAGAGAGGAAGAGAGACCAGTTTTGCCGGGCTCCATAATATGGATTCTAAGCAGACACATCATGACCTGTTTTTTCAGGTTTTCATTTTCCTCTTAACCCACTTAGGCCTCTTTTACCAAAAAATAATAATAACCACATAACATCATGCACCGAGTTCCGCCCCAAAATTTTTGACCAATTTAGCCAGCTCTACGTACTGAGTTACACCCCAATGGATGTCGAGACAAATAGGCTTTTATTGAACTAGATATTCCGCGATGAGCTGTTCACAATACTTAGCTTGAGAAAGTATGGCCTGTTGGTTTCAAATAAAACTAATCCAGAAGATTCTTATCCTATCTTATCATATATGTCGTAAAATCAAATGCAACCTCAGGGATCGCTCCAGCAACTGTTGACCATAATGTTAAGTACATATTGTGACTTTCTAGCATTAAGCCCATAATAATGAGAGCTCTTTCATAAATCATTTCCAAAAGACATGTTCCCTTCTATCGAAGCTTAAAACGAAATCTCTCTGGAGTTTCCAGCAGTGGCACCATCATAGCAGAAGGCAAAATGTCTCAACCCGCTCGACAATTGCTTTCACTTAAAACATCCATCCGGGTGATCACATGCAAGAATATCACCAATTGATAACTCACTTTTGTGAACCGGCTAATAAAGAAGGTTTTCATACGATTTAGAGATCATATGGACCAAAGTTTAACTACTAAGACTGTCGGTTCCTCGGGATGCCATCCATAATCAACGTTCCAACGGAACTTGGATTACATGGTCTATTAAGCCATAAAATATTCTTATTAGCTACAAAGGAATTCATATATCCAACGGTTCATTCACAAGAGAGTTGAGGGCCAAGCTTGTGAAGGAAAATCACATATGGCTCCACATTAGAACACAACAACTTGCAGTAATTTCAATTTTCATAGTCCAATCAATTTTGTCTTTCACAAAGTGAGTATTTGCACTGACATGCCCAAAGATACCAACAAATGTATAACGGTCCTAAGATTATATCACAAAAATTGATGAAGCCATTTCAATGGTCAAACAATCTCAACAAGTTTCTCTAGTTCCTAAACTGTGCTGTAAAATCAGCATCTCATCACCTGGCTTTACTATGGACCCTGGCACCTCAACTCATGGGGCTAAATCAGATGACTAGGAAGGAAAAGCTGAGGTAGCACGGCTAACCAAAAAACAAAATACCTGTCTTAGATGTTGTTTGTCAACATAAAGGAACCTGGTGTGTATCTCAAAAACTGAAGGTGCATGGGCCAAAAGCACTTGGACAGTACTGCAGCTTCAACAGTCAAAAGCTGCCTTCTTATGGCGACATCCACCAAAGCCAATAATCCAATCTATCACACATCCAAAACTGTGCTCACTTATGAACACCAAGACATTTTACTTTCTAAGCGAATTCCACACTGATCAGCTAAGAATTCTTTTGGGAAAACCAATTTGAGAGAGGCACAACAGAGGGCACTCCGAGAATTTACATTTCTTGGCATATCACCTACTCGCGTACTATCAAGTCACTTTTTGCCATTAGCATGTGACTTTGTGGGAGAATAGAATATGGAGCTTGTAGATTTAGTTTCATTACGACCACCCCACTTAACTGCTAAATTAGTTTCTGCCTCATCATCATCACTGTTAATGTCACTTGGAGACACCCTATTCTGACATCCTCGTCGTTGCAGAAGAAAGACATTAAAGTAGTAGCTCACCAACTCCTCCCTGCTTTTTCTTGGAAAAACTCTAAATATCTGGTCCCAGAAACACTTATCCTGTGATAGGGCATTCATCTTCATAATGGTTGCAAACTTATTTTGTTCTTCCTCTGTCCAAGAAAGTCTTACTTCCTCTCCCATCTTATGAAAGTTCCACCTGTAAAATGCAGAGCTCAGTTCAATTTTCAATTTTAACCTTTTCTCGGCAATGTGAAATCTGACGCACTCTGTCGAACCCAGAACCGGGCAGCCACATGAATTCTGTCTTCCCTTTCCAATAGGATCCCTTTCAATAATAGTTCTTTTTTCTGCTTCATTGAGTGGCCAAACCTTGGTCCCCAGCCATTTAGAGTCACTGTCCAAGGAAATCCCATTCCAGACAGGTACTATAACTTGATATTGAGAACCCAATGGAACTTTTTGATAATTATAATCCTGAAACAGCAAATCAACAATCGATGAATTACAGGTGCCATCTTCCCCAGCATTATTTTCCATCCTCGCCATGCATGTATTAGGACTTTTGTCCAAGTTACTTTGACCACTTGAGGAGAATGACTCTGAAAAGGCTTGACCTTGCGTTAACTGTTCTCCAGGAGAAAACTTCTGGTTGCTTTTTGATCTCTCCCTGAGATTGTAGCTGGATCCAATATTATCATCATACACGCGTAGATCCATCCGCTGATTTCTCTACAAGATGAGTCACAACCTCAAACATTGTATTGAACGGACATATCTAATTTATAACTTAGTCCTAAAAATATTAAAAAGAAATATTAAACTATCACATCATGAGTTGTAAAACTGAGACAAAATCTCCAAGGAAAAATTAAAGGTGCATTTAGCTCTGGAGAATCTCAAACATTGTATTGAACGGACATATCTAATTTATAACTTAGTCCTAAAAATATTACAAAGAAATATTAAACTATAACATCATGAGTTGTAAAACTGAGACAAAATCACCAAGGAAAAATTAAAGGTGCATTTAGCTCTGGAGAATATTTACCAATTTTTCATTCACACAACCTTTTGATACTCAAACATTTCAGCTTCCTAGAAACACGTTACGTCCATTGGATAAAATTTGCAACTTTTTGTAAAATTTTCATCCAATTATTGGATTAAATCAAAAAAATTTCACAGCGGTCACTATAACAAAGTTCAACAATTCCAGTTGATGAAGTGGAGTTCAATGAGCTCAATGAAACAAGGCTAAGTTCAGTAACAACGTAAGAACATCACCTTTTAAAAATAATGAAATACGGTAATGCTTCACATTAGAATTTTCTTATTTCATTATGGAAGAGAGAGAGAGAGAGAGAGAGAGAGAGACTGCATTACAGTGCTCTTGTTTTCATGAAACTGTTTTCTGGTTTCAGAAAATTTTAAAACAAAGTGGGCTTCTGTTGTTTTTACATCTAAGGGAAGAGCTTTAAAAAAAAAAAACCCTCTTGGCTTTAGAAAGCAATTTACTTTTCACTCAATGAAACGAACTAACAATATCACCTAATAAAGTGATACAATCTCTGAGTTAGACTCTAAGGTCAAAGATTCATAACTTCATTCATCAATTTTATATTCTTTTTCTCCTAAGTATCTTATTCTCTACCCATAACTAGGTCTGACAAAACTATACACTAATTGACAATAATTGACACAACTAAACATATCTATAAAAGCGAATGTTAGTAAACTAAACAATGACATGTTCAACAAGAATAATAAGATGTTGCAATCACACAAGTTTTCAAATTTGACAGATGAACGGGAACTGAAAGCCCTACCCCTAACTATCATATTCGAAAAGGAACTTCTGCAATTCACAAGCAAGAAGCATCTTTCACCCCCGTGTAATCCCCCTAGGGCTCCCCTTTGTGTATCCCCCTCATCTAATATCCAACATGAATGCGTTGCACTAATAATGATTTTGTTTTCAAAGGAATGTTAGTAACAGACATGAGAAATACCAGAATATTGTATTAGAGAGTAAAAGAGAAGGTGCAGGTAACACTAATGAGTAACCTGTGAATAAGGAAGAGAACTGAGTAGGCAAACACAGCTCATGAGAATTTGTAGCAGCAACCATATTCAGCAATTCCTAGTTTATTGAAATTATGGAGTAAATGAAATATGCATAGTAGACTAAGACACTCCTTTTTTCAGTTAAATGACCAAGATCTCTCTCTTTAATTAATTGTTTCTTTATTTCTAAAGTTAACAAACAAAACTGGCTTTATTTCTATCATCTCTCTCATTGCTTTGGCAATATATATGCCCAATAACAACCAACAAGATATCATCTTATCTTGCATCACGTTATCACTTTGCCTAGAGAAGATATCAATTGCAGTTTATAGTATCATATTTTTAATGACAAAAAATACATGAAAGAAAAGGAATTTCTATATACAATGGCTTGTAAGTACAAGATTAATTGCCTCTTTTTTTATCAAATAGTTTAAGCGAAACAATAATTCAAAGTTGAATCTAACTATCTAGTCGATCTTGATCAAAAACAGAAAAAAAGATTATAACATGGATAAGGTTGATGTGTTAAAAGCATGACCAACCGTTAAAGATGTTCATATTTAGATCATGTTAAAACAAAGATAAGCACAAAAAGTGATAAAAAGGAAACTTCTTGCTGTTCCATTTCTACCATGAAAAAAGTAAATTATACTGATTGTAGATTGAATCTCATAATGTGTAAAGATAAGCACAAAAAGCGACAAAAAGGAAACTTCTTGCTGTTCCATTTCTACCATGAAAAAGTAATTTATACTGATTGTAGATCCAATCTCATAATGAGTGGATCAAAACTTTAAAATATACTTAAAACTCCCTTTGAAATAAAATGGTGTGACTTTGAAAATGAACAAGTCATGACTAGATCTTCAACCCCCATCTTGCAACACAGATTAAAATGTCAAAAAAATTTAAAAAAGAAAAACACAAAAAATAAGCAATGTTTAACAAGAAAAACCTAGAAATTTATTCCAAAGAAACACCCACTGTCAAGATTGGCTTAATAATTAGATTAACTTTTTAATTTTCAACTTCCAAATTTAGGTTTGCTCAAATTATTTGAATGATAAATAGGCAAAATATCGGGTGTTCATAAGCTGTCGCAAATAGAACATCCTAATCCTAACAACCTTCTCTAGGCAAAGTGATAATAGGATGCAGGATTAAATGATATCTTGCTGGGAGAAACTGAGCATTTATTTCGCGAAACAAGTCAGTTTTGTTGGTTAGCCCAATAAACAAAGAAAAAAGGAAACATCACATTGAAGAAAGAGCAAAGTTAACTGAAAAAAAATTCTTAGACAAAATGGAGGTGGAAATAGCACCATCCAAAAAAACAGGGTATGTTCCTATTTAACTCCATGCCATGCCCACTAAATGGAAAACCTTCAAAATATCGGATGGAGTCCTGAATTACATGCATTAGTCAATCACCTCCATTTAGATATATACGTAGTACATTTCCAAAATTGAATCTCTAAAACATCGGATGAAGCATTGAATAAAATGCTATTCTTTGACCTTCTATTCATGAGTAGAGATTCTCTTCTAACACTTTAGATTGTAGAGAAACCCAATTAATTTCTCACAAAAAGCACTCATACTAGGACAGACACAAGTTCAATAGTAAGCGTGATCTTTTTATTTCTTTTGTAAAGGGTAAGTGATGTATTGATTTATTGGTTTTAGTAAGCGTGATCTTTCAACATCATTAGACAAATTTTTCTGCTAAATCACACTTAGAGGAGTTTTGACCAAAAAAGGACTATGGAAACTGAGGAAGAATCCACCTAGTTGAATCATGATCATTCACCCTAAAGAAAAAACTCAAAAACGTGATTTAAATTATGAGTCTGCATCCAAGAATCAGCAATAAACGCCAACAAAAACCCAACGCAACATTCAACAGAAGATTTTAGAGCACACTTACAGTCAGATAATTTATTGAGATCAAACAGATAGTGTGATGATAGTTTACCTGCCAAGTTACAGGTCCCATGTCCTTGCCGTCGTCCCATTTATGGAATGTAGCTTCCCGTGCCAACAAGACCTGCTTCCACAATACTTCATTCCCATAAGACTTCCATTTTAACTTCTCTGGCAAAGTACCTAATCCCGTAGCACATGGATCTTTAGCAATCTTAGTTAACCATTTAAGCATACCCAAGAATGATGACTGTTTCCTTTTAGAACGAGACACCTCCTTGTTAAACATCTTTTTATCCTGAATCATTAAACTGTCGCTGTCATCATTGAACGACGTCTGAGAACCCGATTTAGCAACCACACACCCCTTCTCATCATCGGGTGAACTTACAGTTTTCTTGTCCTTCTTTTGGTCCAAGTTTATCGAGTCTTGATCAACAATCTCATAATTCTTTCGCTTCTTAGTACTATCCCGTTGCTTACCACCGGTTGAGACCAACAATTCAGTTCCACTGTTCAAATCCCCATTGTCGTGCAGCTTTCCACGGTTCACTGAAGTAACCTCAGTCTCTTTGGAGTCCATATGCATAAATCCCTCATCCTCAACACACATTATCAACTTGAAAAGAAATTTGCTCCCACAAACCGTGGAGGCAGCTGAGCAAATTTTACATAGAGAGCATATCCTCTTAGCTCAAACAAGAAATGGCACGCCCGCAGACAAAGCACCAGAGCATTCGGATTCGGCTTCCACGAGGCGTAGGTGCATTTTACCGGCTATCACCCGCCATCCTGCGATTTGAAACACCTCAAGTTCAATACACATGAGCAAGCAAAGACAAACATGGGCACACGGCATAATTCATCTCTTCGACATGAACTGGCACCGGACGGACTAAGAAAAAGCATTCAGCTCGAAGCAGCGGTCGGAAATGACGGACGACGATTCATCGGATTGAGCAGATCACAACGAACCGTACAGATTTGGCAGCCGGGTCGGGCCCGAGCGGTTTCAAGCTTCGGCTTTTTGGCGGGAAGAGGGACGATCTAGGGCTTCCTTGAGGCTTCCGCTTTTGGATCTCCCTCTCCCCCTCTCTCCCCCCCTACTCTCCTAATCGCGGATATTATGGAAGCAAATGAAAAAACAGAGAGAGAGAGAGAGACAGAGAGAGAGAGAGTAGAGAGCGAAGAAGCGGGGAGCTGAGAGTGAAAGAAACGCGAAAAGAGCCATTTCAAACTACAATTTTCAACAGATGC
This sequence comes from Melaleuca quinquenervia, assembly GCA_030064385.1. Classification (NCBI taxonomy): domain Eukaryota; kingdom Viridiplantae; phylum Streptophyta; class Magnoliopsida; order Myrtales; family Myrtaceae; genus Melaleuca; species Melaleuca quinquenervia. The sequence continues at coordinate 637,798 of CM057722.1, read as the reverse complement.
AGACCCTCCATTGCAAAGCGAAGACGAATACGAAAACCCAAAAACAAAAACCCCTCCAAAGTTGATGATGAGAAGGCGAGAAGCGAGGCACTTCACCTTCGAAGTTTTCCCCTCTGAAGAACGCTGGGCCTTTCGGCGTTCGGCCTCTTCCCCAAATCCTCTCCTCAAAAGCCTCTTTTCGCTTCCCTTGGCGATTCACGAAATGATTTTCCCTCTTCACTTCGTGGCGTGCGCGAGCACGCGTTGGTCCTTTTATAGTCTGATCACTGGTGAGGGGGGCTTCGATCGACTAATCTTGGTTAATAATTAACCCTAGTTGGTCTATGTAAGGGTATGTATGTATTTACATATGTCTTATAGCGGTGTGTAGGTTAAAAGGGTCAAAGCGATTTTCGAGGAGATGGTGGGGAAAAGATCGAAAAACATTTCGAGTTTAGTTATCAAACATGTCATGAGTGACTCATCACGACATTTAATAGAGTGTGAAACTCTTATTATCTCGCATACGAGCTTATATATTTCTCATCTTCATAAGCGATTAGATTATTCTTACTTTCTAACGAGCGGCATAACTAAAACTGTATTTGTTCCTTGGTATTCAAATTGGGATAGGACGGAAATTAAAAAACCTCTGAGTGTCGTTTGGATCGTGGAAAATCTCACCATATGTTTGGTACAATCTAGAATAAGGTTGAATTTTCATTTTAAATACTCCATCTTGTCCAACTACTTTGACCTCCACCCCTCCACTTTTGACACTCCCCATTCTGCCTTGAGTATACCATTCTGTCCATCATCCTCTTGCCTATGCAATCCCCATGTAAGGGTGGCGACCCTAAATCCATCCCCTCCATTAAATGCCCCCTCCCTTGTACTAGAGGGCATTTAATGGTGGGGATCACCTAACATGTCCACATTAGGTGATCCCCACATTAGGTGATCCCCACGCGGTGACCCTAGTTCATATCACAGAAATGTAGAGATAAATCTATATCAATGCGTATTGCCTTTTGATTCGAAACCTGACAATTCACTTAAACCGTTGTCAAATTGTTCACTCCAGGAACTATGAAAGATCATCTTCCACTCATCCGATGGAGATTGACCCAAAAACAAGAGTCCCCGATAAGAAATGCCCAAGAAAATAAGTAGTAGTTGAGAATGGATGGTTGTGCTTTGTTGTGAGGGGCTCATGGCCATGGAGGCTGTACTTGGTGCTGGTTAAGATGAGGGGGAAGACCGTAGACGAGAGAAGAAGGTGAAAGGGAATTTAATGCTCGGGTAGCAAAGGAAAGTCATGAGGGGAGTTGACTGCCGAGGAGGAGATTGAGAATTAATATGCTTGCTTGCATAGTAGGACAAGGCGAAGCATGATGATCCCAACACATTGAGGAATTTGAAAAGAGAGCAAAGGTGGTAAAATGGGTGAAAGACTCATATTTTTATAGGTCATAAATGAATTAGTTTATAATGTTAAATGGATCTTAAATTGTCCACTTAATAACCTAATGGATTTCAAATAAGTTTTAAATGGGTCATAAATGAGTTGCCTAATTAATTTTAAGTATTATTAGTGAGTCATTTTAATTGTTATTAATAAGTCATTTTTAAATAATGAAAATTCTGATATATTTAATTTCTGAAAAATAAAATTTTGATTATTTTTCTCTTTTTTTCCCCTCCTTTTTCCCTCTTTCTAAGTCAATCACCGGCCAAGAGACGAGGGTGAACTCACTAGGCTTCAACAATTGGAAGAGGAAAAGCAATAGATATATATTTAAAATAAAAATAATTAACACTTTGAAAAAAATTATAAAAAATTATAAAATAAATTGTATTGCATAAAATTACTTTAACAATACATTTTTAAAAAATCATGAAGCAAATTTTCTTGAACTTGATTAAATATGAAAGTGTTTTAATAATATAAATCAGGTTAAGTCAAGTATGGATCGGATCAGGTATGACTCACTAAAATTATATTATATGAAAATGAGTTGAGATGGGTTAAATGGATCAATATGGGTTGGAAAATTTTTTACCCAACCCACCCATTTGACACCCCTAATTAATTTAACAGAAAACTCAAAATTTTATAATATTTTTCAAATAATGATTGGTTGTATCATTTGAACTAATTAGTCGGCTAGAAAATATTTCCATTGTCGATAATAATTTATATCCAACTATTTTCATGAACAATAAGATTATTTTACATTCATTTAGTTTATAAGTAATATAATCTATCATTTTTTAAAAAATATTTTTTAAAATTTTGAACGACGTATAAGCTACAGGATAAGCTTAGAGATATGTTTATTTGATGAGATATTGGATGCTTATCGAAAGAGGGGAATTGCACGTAACAAAAGGGAGAATCTTCATGGACAGGCTTCCACCGATCGGAGTTTCGCGCATTTCAAACTAGAATTTCCGCTTTATGAATCAGTAAGAGCAAATTTTAGCCTTCCCCAAGAGAAAGATTTTGAGAAGTGAATAGACTCGCTTGATAAGGAAGCAGCTCTTTGAAGTCGCTTTGTAAGAAAGGTCCAGTCTCTTGGGAAGTAAAAAGTTAGTCTGTTGTTTTGTAGATTTTTAGAAAGCAATAGCCCCCTTCTCGTGGCATGTGTCTTCTTCCCGACTCCGACTTAAGATGGAATGACTTGCATGAATGGTGAAATGATTGCCCCACTGTCTTCAACATGGATTGGTAAAATTGAATTCTCCGTAAAGATGTGAAGTACCAACAGCTAGACGGGAATAGAAAGGAATAGCCCTACCCACCTTATGAAAGAAGTCTCGTCATTAGTCTTTGCTCTATTTGGATTAGTAAGTCAGTTAGTCTCTCCCAGCATTAGCATAGTGAAAGTAGGGCTTCTTTCACATTTTTTTTTTGCTGGTTTACAAGTAGTGATTGAGATTGTATTGGATCGGACAGCTTTTAGTTTAAAACGTTTTTTAAAATTTTGAATTTTTCATTAAACAAACACGCTCAAAATAGAAAATCCAATTGGTTGAACAAAATCGCGAGACTGTGCAAGCATGAATTATTCACTGTTTGCTTTGTGAATTTACTCATTTTCCTATGCTTTGTAATTGCTAGGGTCATTAATTTTTCATGGAGTAAAAATGTTGCCATGTCACCTAAAGATTCTTCCCACAGGCATGGAAGAAGGAGAAGAAGAAGAAGAAGTGAAGCACAAACAAAGACAGAGCAACAACAGCAAGAGCAGTAAAGCTCGGACCAGATTGACTTCAGACTCCTTTTCGCTATCAATTTTTAAAACAAGATCAATGGTTATCAGAGGACACGATGATCATGCGGTGGTCAAAAGTGACAATGATCTGACTGTTTTGGTGGTGGTCCTCGTGCAGTGATTAGTGGAAAGATAACATGATTTGCTTGCGTTTTCTTTCTTTGTTAAGTTGTTTATCTATTTTTTTGTCCAGTCCAGATTTATCCCGTCCTTGCCTTAGATTTCTTATCCAGTTTATAATTCGGAAGATGTCACCAGATACTGAATATAATAATTTGTTATTTTCTTCGTTTTCAAATTTGAATCGCTAAATGTAGCATTAATTAAGAATCTCATATTCTTTTCCTAACTAGGCATTAAGATAACAGTTCTCTCATTTTAGGAAGGAAACTAGCATTATACCCTTTAAGAGGTTGTCATATTATCTTTAGATTATTAAATAGAGAAAAAAATCACCAAAAATTCTATATTATACTTACTGTGATATTTGACCTTAAACTTCTTTTTATGACATAAAAAATCTCAAATTGTATCAACTGAGCACATTCACCCTAAATATTTTTTTATAATATAAAAAATCATAAAATTGTATCCATACAACACATTTATCTTTCGTTAAGATTTCAATTTTCAACCAAAATAACGTTATTTTTATTTTACTCTAAGTCACATGGATGCTATTTTAACATCATTTGCCTTTCAATTTACATAGGCAAATTTTAGCTATGTTTATTAATAGAATTTTGACGAATGGTAAATATGTCACGATGTATATGTTTGAGATATTTTATGTCATTGAACAAAAGTATAAGCTAAATGTATCATAGTATGCATATTTTAAGATATTTTGTAGCTTTTTTAATTAAATAATCGTATACAGTTGCATCACCAGTAGAATGGCGTCCCCTCAAATTCGAATTTCAAATTTGAACTAAGTTTGTAAACATATACCTCCAAGCCTCAAAGAGCACCTAATGCCAAAAAATAAAAATAAAAAATCCATTTGTTTTCGTTCGAAGTAAATGGAATGCTAACAAGGAAAGTTATGCAGAAAGAGAAAAAGAAGCTAAACAACGCAAAAACGCCAGAAGTTAGATGAGGAGGAGTAAAATCATCCAGATTAAGCAGGTTAATGGCAGCTTGACAAAGAGGCAACCAAACCGAAGCCCGCGTTCGAAGCTTCAAGCATTATGCAATCCTGGTCTATGTCATCTCTCCTTACAGAGTCGAGAATATCACAAGCAGCAAAAGTAGGACTTTGAGCCATTTCTCCAAAAGGAGAGAAGAAGGGGGAGAGATCATACCTTGCAAAGGTGAGGTTCGAAGAAGGTGGAAGGAAAGGAAGACGAAATTTGGCTTGAAGAAACGGAGGAGAAGAGTTGCTGCTCTAGGAAACTCGAGGAACGTGAATGAATCTGCGAAAAGAGAAGAAAAGGACGAAGATGAAAAAGCGATCTTGGGCAGAAATCTAGACTGTTCACACACGTAAGGTGAGCCGCACCTTGCTTAATTTGAGAAGACACGGACGGATATATAAGGTTTGAACTTACCAGCCCTTCACCCTCCATAAGGAACAAGTGACAACACCAGTTTTGCCCAAAAACCAGCGGCAGCAAGAGATAACGACTCATTTGAAACAGTCACAAAGAAGAATGCGCCAATGTTTTGGAAAGCTCATCTCGCTTCTTTGAAATCTGGCGGACCCCTCGCTAACAAAGATAGTAAACCCCGGCAATTAACAGTTCAAGGTAAGTGCAAGGGAACATTGAAGGAGACGCTTTAGCTATTCCTTTGTGAATCGCAGTTCTCCAAAGGTCGAACCGCATTGGGTGTCTGAGGAGTTGCCCGAAAATCCTACTCACGAGACTTTCTTTTGTGTGGTGTGCAAAAATGCAACGGTTTTAGGACCTTCTTATGTGTGTGAATTAACAAAAGTGCAATAATTTTAGAACTTTATGGATAATTTTCCCGTATGGAGACACTTTTTGGTTGCTGCTAGGGCTGCAATGAACGACTCACGAACCTTGGACCTTCATGTCGTGGATGATGCATAATAGCTCAAAGTGGATTTTCCAAAGCAGGTCTGGGACTCTTGCGGAGATTATGAAGATTAGCTCAGGCATATTATCCCTAAAGCTCTAACTCATTGGGGTTAGTGTTAGATCTCCATATCCTACATTGTTTTAAACCTTTACTTCCTGGAGAAAAAACGAAAATCTTCAGATATTATTTCCGTTTGCGTAAACATTTATCAAATATTTTCAACTTGGTCTACCGGGGTAAGTGTGTTGCATCCGCCTAGTTGTTTGATTATACGTTGTCATTTTCTTTCAAAATCATAATGCTTCACAAGGGGTGATTGGGTTGCATTAGTGAAAAATTGTACTTCGGAATCGGAAGCACCTATAAATGTTGTCTCTCCGGGTGGATGGGACAGAGCACATGCTTGCGGGATTGGGGCGTGCCATGAGGGGGAAAAAACCTATAATTTGTATATCGTGTCATAATAATTATGAACTATTCTACTTCAAACTCACTCATATTCTATATTCATTAAGTAGAATCACAAATTCATGGGCTTGGATTATCTCCTTATAGTATATTAAAAAAATAACTGTTAAATTTTCAACAACAATTATGAAGTATTCTACTTCACATTTATTCATATTCTAAACTATAAAAGAATTAAAAGTTTAGGAGCTTTCATTAACTTTTTTCTAAAAATACATGTCAAAGGTATATAATCGTTTTACTTTTTGTGTTGGAGTCCTATCGCTTGACAAAAAGGCAACCGAAACCCGGCTTTGGAGCTCCATACATAGAAAAGACCAGATGCATTAGAAAGGTCGCGAGCTCTTTCCTCCTCGTCAGGAATGGAAAGAGAAAATCCGTTATGTATGTGATACTTGTTTTTGTCACGTCTCCCTAAAGAGTAGAGAATGTAACGCATAGAGAAAGCAAGAGTTTGAACCATCTCTCCAAGCTGCGAGTGAGAGAATGAAACATACCTTGCGAAGAGGAAGCTCGAAGAAATTGGAAGGAAGAAGATGAATATAGCATAAAAGAGAAGAAGAAGAAGAGTTGCTGCCCTGAGAAAACTCGAGGAACGCGAATGAAAACAGCGGAAAAAGAAGGAGTCTCATTGAAAAAGCAATCTCAGAAAGAAATCAAAACCGTGCACGGGAAAGAAGAATCCGCACCCTGCTTGACTTGAGAAGACATAAGAGGGATCCATGAGGTTAAAAAATGATCAGCCCTTGCCCTCGTGAATGGCGAGCAAGTCGTAACCACCAATTTTGCACAAGCAATGCTAAGAAATACGCCCAATGACTCGACCGGTTTAGAACCATGTAAAGAGAATGAGGCCGGTTCTAAACCAAAGGCTCATCCGATCCGTCGGAAGAGCGTACCTGTTGGTTCGAATCCTACGACCGCGTGTCCGAGCATTCAGCGAAGAAGAAGGGCGGAACGGGACAACAAACCAACAGATACACCGTCGTTAAGGAAAAGATCGTCTCACGATGTCACATCTTCGAAGTCTGAACTACCTCAGGCTATCAGAGCGAGTGCAAATGGCCCACGATGAACAATCCGAAGCCGGAAAAAACATTGAAGACACTTGAGCCATTTACTTTTCGTCCACTTTATTTCTCCAAAGGTCAAACCGCAGAGGCTGAAGAGTCGCCAAAATCCACACCCTTGGTGACTTTCTTATTTGAGGTGCGCAAATCCATGGGCCGGTCAAATGAGAAATTCGCGTGAGGTTTTGCTCGTAATTTTTCAGTCTCTCAGCTTGCATTTTTATTCACAGATCATTACGTTTATTCTCTTGACTGAAATATTAAGATGGTTTGTCGCCCATCTTTTACAAAGTCACAAGTTCAATTACGAATCTTTGAATGGCTTGAATTGCGTTGCTTAACCTTGACATACCTCCCTCTTGACTGTCAAAAATCTTATCGTGCTACAGTGACATACTCACCAACCGCGAACCTTCGAGCTGTGGGTAATCGACAGTAGTTATGGCTCGAGTGGAGGATACGCAAGCCTTATGGCATGATCAAAATGGGTCACTAGTGACTTGCCCCTTCCGCGCTATCGCTAATAAAAAGGAATGCACATTATCTCCACATCTCGAATCATTTGGTTTAGTTTTAAATCTCTATATACTACATACTTCCTAACAAAAAAATCTTCAAGCATTTCTTTCCTTTAGAGTAAATGTATTGATTGTCTTTTTACTTTGTTTACATGCGAGTTTTTTTTTTTTTTGCCTAGTCGTTTGGTTACATGTCATCACTTTCTTTCAAAATCATAATGCTTCACAAGGGTTGATTGGGGTAGGTTAGACAAACATTGTACTTCAAAAGCACCCGACGCTCCTCAAGGGAAAAAAAATGTATAATCGTTTCATGTTATATATTGAAAGGATATAATTGTTAAAGTTTGCATAATAGTTACGAACTTTTCAACTTTAAATTGATGCATCCTTAACACTCATTAAAAGTATCACAATTTCATGAGTTTTCATTAATTGGGTAACCCTTATGTATAAAAGATATAATTGTAAAATTTTTAATAACAATTAAGAATTATTCTACTTTATACTTATTCATGTTATGTACTTATTAAAAGAATCACAATCTCATGAGCTTTATAGTTATTAAAAGAATCACAATCTCTTGAATTTAACACTACCTGTGAATATTAATGCATTTATTGTACTCGCATAATAATACAATTTTCATACTTGCCTCGTATGCATGTATTTCTATTGTTTTGAATCGATGAGTTCCTTTTCTAGTCAAATTGGTAAGCGTCGAATCGAACGGAGCTAGTAATATGTTTGATTGAATAGGAACACCAGTACATGATGGAGCTCACATAAGTTCTAGAATTTTCAGTATTCCAAATTTAATTTAGAACATATGCTGACTTGATGCACTTACCAATTTCATTTGGCGAAAAAAGAAAATAACCAATTCGGGATTGAGGATCTCTACCTATAAAATTGACCCTATCTACGGAAAAAGGCATATCACCTGTGGAAAAATCAATTTAACCTTTCAATGCTATAAGTAGTATGAACCATTTTATCATATCCCAGGCAAAATGGCACACATATATGCACGTGCTATAAAAATGAAAAAAAAATTGATAAAGAAAAAATATCAGATTTGAGTCATTTTAGGAATTTACATACGATCACTATTTGTTTGAAAGCAAGCAATAACTTTTTATAAATTTTATGGGTGGAAATATGAGGTTCATCGAGAGTAATTTTTTTTCCATTAAGCTGAAACTAATGCCAAATGGTATCCTCAAGCGCTTCAGTATGTAAATTATCGGCTATTTTGATAATTGTAGATTATTGTGAATTATGAATATGCTCAATGATTAGCAACTTCAGTTCACTCCCTTATTATAAACGAAGAGGCTTCAAAAGGCACATATCTTTTTAATGGGTAATAGAAAAAGAATATGGCAACGTCGTATTACTATATATATTCGGCTGTTTGGTAAGAACAAATTATTGCAATCTCACTAGTAATTTTGTCCATTTGTCTTTGGATCGCATTTTCTTTATAATGAACAGAAAATCAGAGTAAAAATGATCCGGATATGACTCCACCCTATAATATATTATGTTCTACAAGAAATGTCTATCCGGTAAACGGTGTATTTGCACGCTAATCACATTAAATAACCAACTAAACACGCCATTTGCTAAGGTTAAATATAACTATATTCTAGTTAATCAATAAATTGTTTTGCATTTACCTAAACCTGTAAAAATGGAACGCTCCCAACCCATGTTTTTTCTTGCCTACGTCAGTTCAGATGCTTCCTCAGATCCGCCACCCCATTTACGCATCCTCTCCGATGCTTGCTCCACCTGAAATTCAAGGGCCTCAATCAAGAGATCATAATCACATCAAAGAACAAAACCCTACTGCACGTGTAGATCATTCACGAACCTCTGTGTTCCAGTTAGTCCTGTAGATGATGATGATGAGGATGATTGTTTGCAGCAGCGTCCCAAATATCATTCCCAACCAAATTCCCTGCAACCCCATTTATATATACATTCAAATTTTTATATATTCAACAATCACTAAGAAGGAAGATTTTCGTGAGGAAAATAATCCTGAAGAGAAAAGCTTTTGCTTACCTGCACTCGCAGATCTGTCTTATAACCGAGAAGAAACCCGAGAGGGAGGCCGACGATGTAATAACAAAACAAGTTGATATAAGCCACTAGGGCTTGCCATCCTCCTCCTACGGCAACGCCTGCAAAATAAATCGATTTGCTAAGTAGTAAGAAATTTTGTGCATACTGGATGTGTCTCCATCATGCTGAGAAAAATGGAGAATGAGGGTCGAATTGAAGCAAAGAAAAATTCTAATGACCTGATATAACTGGCTGTACACTGTTGAGCAACATGGTGATTCCGAGGAGGTAAGCTAGCTTAGCTACGGCCCCTTGCATCTTGCTGTCGCTGGTGAAGATGATGGCGAAGTAATCTTTCGTCGCCAAAATTAGGGCCGCGAAAAACAGACCTATGATGAGGGACTCTACGACCGTGACAACCACAGAGTACTTTGCAGCTCTGGGATGCCTTGATCCAAGCTCATTGGAGATTCTAACACTGATCGTGGAGAAGATGTCAATGCTTAGCTTTTTTTTTTTTGTTCTTTTTTTTTCTTGTTGCAGGAAGATTAGAATCACTTTAGAAACATATATCGAGAATTAAGCAGAATTTCGGGAATTTACCTTATGGCAGCATTGATTCCTATGAACAACATGCCTTCCCATCCGTTGATGTTCATGCTGTGGACGCAACATGGTAAGCGACTTCAGGTCATTGATTCCTAACAATTGGTAAGAGGAAAAAAAATGTTTTGGGATCGCGGCGTTTATGTGGGGCGAAGTTCACGACCTTTTGTGAGATTCCTTTTCGTAAGGGTGGCAATTCACGTCATGTTATCACATTCATATTAATCATTTGTATACTGATATATCCTTTGACTTTGATTAAAAAGTGTTTTTTAAGTTGAAAATGGGTAATATCCTGGCAGATAAGTGTCGTATTCTCATGTTTACGCCGCAACACAGTAAGCGCTCTGAAAGGAAAGAAATCTTGCAAACTAATTGTAACAAAGAGACCCACCAGATTGAGAGTGAGCCAACTGCTATAACGGGATCGTCAAGGTGGCCTGTGAGCACGATAATGGTCATGAAGTACCAAATCTCCAAGCACAGCATCACAGCTGAAGCCACTGAGAGCTTCACGAACTCCCACAGATCCTTGAAAGCCAACCATGACAAGCCTTTCCAACCATCCTGGCACCACCCCACCACATACACCACCTGCGCTGCCGAAATCCCCCATGCCGACACGTCATACGCCACTGCCGCCCCTGCCAGCCCCCACCCAAACACCCTGATGAACAGATACAGGAGCATCACGTGGTTGAGGAGCGCCACGAACCCAATCCAAGCGAGCACGTTGACCTTGCTTTGTGCTTGGAGGAACTTTTGCGTCGGGAAGTTGATGGCCAGAGAGAACATCTGGGGGATGACCTGGAGGGTGAACTTGCCTGCAAGGTCAGCGATGTCATCCTGCTGGCCGAGGAACTTCAGGATCGGCGTCGCGTAGATGTAGAGGGGCAGGATAGCGAAGCATGCCACCGTCAGGATGATCCATGACCGTTGCATGTACACGCCGAGCATGCTGATTTGTCCGGCCCCAAACGCCTGTCCGCAGAGCGTCTCTAGTGCGCTTCCCATGCCAAACTGCAGGGTTTCGCATTTGAACGAAAAAACCATAAGGAAATGAGATCAAACAAAGGTCTCCCATCATAGAATGTGAGGAACAGTAAAATCAGACATGTATCAACATGTAATTTTTCTCCAATTCTGGGCTGATGTTATACAGCATATGCTTATTGACAGAAAGCTAGAATTATCAAAGAGTGCCTTGTCATCTTCACGGCATGCACCGGAAATATAATGCAGACTAATGTAGGAAGAGAATGCAAATGTATATGAACGCAAGAAAAAGCGACAGCTTACTAAGAAACCGAAAGAGAAGTTGGCAATGACGGACAAGGATATGGCCACGGCCGAGAGTTCCACATTTCCAATATGACCCACAAAAATGTTTGTGAAAGAATTGATCCCATAGTTACACAGGATGTTGAAGGCAATTGGACCCGCGATCACCCAGAGCTTGGTGCTTTCCAGGCGACACACGTACTTGGCATCCTCAAAGGTATTGACAGGCGCATAGTCCCCTTCGCTGGAACCTAGGATGGTGGTCGGCGCGTGGTGGAGGTCGGTGGTTTCGGCCACTGATTCGCCTGCACTGGGATTCAACGGTGATTCACCCTGGGACTCTGGTTCTCTTGGAGGGCTCGTTCCGCCAGAGTAGTCAGTGCCACCGAGTGCCATCAATGACACATTTTCTTTATCATTCCGATTTCGCGACGCCCTGTAGAATGTTGGACCCCTTTATCGTCTTGATTCTTTTGCCAATTATTGCTGGAAGTTAGGGTAGAAATTGAAATGAAATGCAAAAGGGTGTTGTTCAGGAGACAGAAATATCAAAGAAACTAATTTGATGGCTTTCAGTTCCTGGAGAGCGGCTTGGATGTCTTTAGCCCGTTTTTGTTGGAATTGACCTACAAAGGAGATGGAGTTGCCAGGTGGTCCTATATATAACAACTGCGTTTGCATTACCCTGGCCATTGAAATATCTCCATCTAGAGAGAGAGAGAGAGAGAGAGAGAGAGAGAGAGAGAGAGAGAGAGAGAGAGGGGTGCTGACTTGGTCTGTTGGAGATCATTAGGTGGCAATGGTTCGTTCCTGAAAATCTCTCGCTTAGGTCGATCTGAAATGCTAGGGGAGGTCAATGTAGCCGGCAGTCAAATTATGGACTGAAACAACTTGATATGCTACATTAGTCCAAGTCATAGAGGTGATCAGTTCCTCAAACAATCCAATTCCTTCCAAAATTAGGAACCGGGCCGGTGGGACCGGTTCCCATTTGTTAGGATCGGGAACTGGACCAATCAATCTGGGGACCGGACCGACCAACCGATCCAGTACGGTTCTCGAGCGGTCCAATGGGACCATCTCAATTGTGTCTTCATAGCAATCTTCATCCCCTCCGCTGCCTTCCTCTTGAGCTTCATCTTCCTCGAGAAATGACCCCTTAGCCTAGCTCACGATGGCCTTGTGCTTTTGAAGCGAGAGGTTGACCCCGAGACTCCTAGACATCATTGCTCCATAAACAAACCCTTGCCTACAAGCTAAAGAATTAAATGAACATGAAGCGGGACAAGGGGGGGAAGAATATGCCATGGAAATGGAAGTGAATACCAATTAAGTTTCACAAAGGTTGAAGGCATGCCTCACACTCGAGCCGGTTATGGTTCTTGCGCATTGCCATTTTCACATGAAGCTCCCTCAAATCTTCTCGAACTGACTGCACACCGCCGTACCTACCCCAACTTCTTGTTTATATATTGTCGTCCTCATCCTCAACAATCCCAGCCCTTGTTCTTGCTCGCCTTGCAGAGCCTTATTCAAGGTGTGAGGCATTACACGAGTCCACACGTGTTGGCGTAGATGTGCTGCGGGCTTGAGGACGGAATAGCGGGGCTGCAACTCGATCAGGAGAGGATCAAACAGTTTGAGGCCAAGAACGTGCAATTACCGGGCTTTTTTCTTGCCAAAAGTATGTGCCTACTTTGTTATCGAGGTACTGGGCTTTTTGGGAGAGTTAACATTTGCTGCTCCTTTTTGTTACTGAAGTTGCCCAGTTCTAATTATTTATTCAGTCTAGGTGGTCCAGTCCGGTCCCACCCTCCCGGAAACCGGACTACTCAAGAACCAGTTCCATTTTTAGGAACCGTGGACCGGATCGGTCCAAGCAGTTCCCAGATTGAGCGGTTTATTATGCTCAGCCTCAGCCCTAGTCCAAGATGGGTTTTCTGCCACGTCGTGACAAAAAAATGGACAAGCAATTGTCTATGCAAAGAAAATTGGACAAGCAACTGCTTTTTTCCGAACATTTCAGATACTTTTCAATGAAGATCCTTGTCTCCCCATACATTACAAACCCCCGAATCGTCAGACCCATTACAAATTTCTTTAGTATCCCAGAAGAAATAAGAAAGAGCCACCACACAAGTAGCTTGAATACCTTCAGGAGTCAAAACAGAAGCAAAAGAAACAGACACTGTACAAGATAAAGATTGCTGAAGGACAATGAAAACGGCTGAACCAGCAATTCCAGGTCTCCTTTTCCTCAGGAATTATTATTCGCCTCAATCAAAAACTAGGGCAAAATCATAGATGCAGATCCATTTGAGGCCGGAGACTGGCATAATACCAAAGAATTGAGACAATGGAAACTGAGCTTTTTTCTTTCCCCCCCCCCCCCACTTTCGAATTTCCCGTATAACCTGCATTCTTCAAACAGCTAAACCAGACATTATGTACAGAGGCCATTGTCAACAGAACCATTGAAAACGAGAAAATTCACCTCGGATTGCAAAGTCAACCACCACCATCAAATGCACACATAACTTTGGCTTGCAAGAAGAGCTACAAATCGAAGGAATTGTCAAATTCCATGATCTGCCACAGAATATAAGCAAATGGTTCCATAGTAAGCAAATACGAAATCGACAATCGAGTAATGCGTGCATAAACAAATGAGTTGGGTAAGCACACACTAAATTTTAAAACCTATTTATAAAGTGTGATTCGAATCTAAATAGTGTGTTATTCGTATCTAAAACTTCTCCATTGATCTTAAATTCTAACAAGTTTTTCACTCAAGTCCTATAAGAATTGTATGTAAATCCTACACACGTGCCGGTGCCAATGCCACACGTTACTATCTTTTAGGGTTTCCGACAATTTTATCCTCCGAGTATCAAAAATTTTGAAAGTCTACAAAGTTTATTGCTCAATTCAAAAAGCTTTAGGACTAAATTGCACTATTAAATTTCTTAGGACTTCTAATGTACATATAAAGAAAGTCATGATGATAGCAACGTCCTAAGTACTACCAATGGTCCGTTTAGAGAAGTCAATACTGCAACAAGGTGGGTCTTCATCCAATGATTTTGAAATGAATTTAAATAGGAGATCATCAGGTCAATAAGTACTAATGTTCACAATTTGACTCCACAATATTCAGCTGTGACAGGAGAATATGAACCTTATCACAGATGGGACAGACGTCACTTCTTTCCATCCACGCCAGTATGCACGAGAGGTGAAAATGGTGTTCACATTTTGTAATGAATGTAGGGTTATCCTCATCGTACTCTGCGTTTTAATTCAAGTTGCACAATTACCAATTGTTGCTAATGCTAAAATTCACAAGAATTTTCTTTCATTTAAAGCTGGGAAAATATAAAATAATCAATATAAATATAAATATAAAAGGGAAGCACCTTCAAGACAAATGGGACAAACATCCTCCTCATCCGCTACCGAAACATTGACATCATTTGATTTAGAAATTGCAATTGATTTCGGAGAGCCTAACGGAGCAGTGGACTGAACTTTATAGTCTGGCTCCATGTGATCTAGGCAAGCTGGTTCTCTTACAGAGTTGGTGCCTATTGGTAGGGATCTTGAAACTGCATCATAGGGTAAAGGGGGTGGTGGAGGACGAAAATTATCGGGTATTGATGCCTCTAACTGCAAATCAACTAAAAATCCTGACGAGATGGCAGCAGCGGTAGCATCATGTGATGTGAGGGACTCATGCTCTTCCAACGATGGAGGATACTGCACAGAAAGGCCAGAATTCCAGCAATGACGATAGTCACCAAACTTGCAAATTATCTTTTCAAGAGAGAAACCTAGATATCAAGAATGCAATCATGACTCAATGCACCGGACAATTTCGAAGACATTACCGAACAACCACACCAATCATTAGACAAGATAAAACTAGCCTAAACCCCGCACCTTAACAATGGATTTCCATGTGTTTATTATGAAGAATACACTGTTGTGACGAGTTAAACTCTAGGAAAGATACAAATACGGTAAACCAAGTTCAGGCATGAAGATTTCAAACTCATTATGACTGCAAGATGTCAAGCAGGCAGAGAATACTGGTAGATCAGATCTAGAGTTCTTTGATGCCATAAGAACTCTGCTATCTCTTGACTCTTAAGTTCACAATGACCTACATAGGCATCAAGTTCCCGGGTCATATTCACTTAAATTTTATATTATCTACTTAAACAATTTAAACAAGTAAAAGGGTACAAGAATAGTGGCTAGTTTGCAGGGGCCTCTGGAGATACCCCTTTCCAGGAGTACTGCCCAAGATATCATCATGGGCTGTGACCTCCACTGCTTAGCAAGATACTCTTCATGCATCACAGCTAACAAAAAATAAGATACAGATGCACGGCAGTGTTAAAATATTGCTTTCATAAAATTCTCACTGACGTAATAATATACAGGTGCCCCATTCAGATGAGCTTTACGAGTTGAACAACAGCAGCCTCCCATTACCAGCAGTATCCTGTTCATACAATCATAACAACCAGCACATGCATATTCAGGTATGCAAAATGAGAGGATAGTCAAATGTGTGAAAATGGTGAACACATGCCAGTCGATCAAATGAGCTAAAAAAGTTAACATAGAATTCATTGCACGCTAGTTAAACAGAAGTATGAACTGTCGTGAAAATCTTACTGAAGCTCACTAACACCAGAGATGCAGATAACAAGCATGAAATATGTGTTTAATGATCCTATCAATGACTTTCAGATTGTGGAGACAAAGCAAAAATATAGCAGTATGCATGACCACAATCATCAATTAGAATCAAAATAGCAAAGTGCATCGCTAGCAAGTGGATACTAAAAAAGGCTGTTCCAGCTACTAACCCAGAAGCATTGTAGAAGAAGAATCTGAATTGTTCCAGAAGAAAGAAAATCTATTCGTTACAAAAACAATCCGGTGTCCAATGAACCAGAGTAGAAATTTAACAATACCATAGTACATTGGAAGATCAAACTGAAGATGCATAAACATCATGGATATATTCAGAGAGAACTCAATCTCGTCAGTTCTGTGTTTAACAGATTAGACTAACATGGTTGTCCTAGAAATCACTAAAGACTAGCATGACTGAAAACACAGATTCTTCCTTCACGACCTATTTCGCAATCTCCAAAAACTTAATAGCTCAATTACGGCTCTTTCCACTTGCGAAAAAACAATGATAACACCAAAAGCTGCTATACAGATATTCTAGCATCTCAATCAGCCATTTCAGCTAAGATGAAAGAATCAGAGCAACATGTCAAGAGCCATAATGAATAAAATATGCAAAAACCCAATTGAAGTTTGGCTCAGCAACTCGATTTATGGAAACCATTTACCAACATGACGAGCCAATGAACACCCTGAAATCCTAACGGGAAAAAATCAACCCTTTTTGCTTCACATACTCAAATTTACCAACCAAGGTGCCACCGAGACTGGTTGAAACCACGGACAACTGGTTGAAACCACAGACATAGCCTGCTTATTCGAAACCCATGATTCCAAATCAACTCACTGCACCTTTAAAAAGGGTACAAAAAGCGATTACAAACAAAAGTAGAGCCCAGTTCATTCCATCAGTTCAGCTGAAAATCCAAGAGAATTCGCCTGGAAATTTTATCAATCGACGACGCTCTGAATTACCGATGCACATGAATTGCACGCGAGAATCACTATCAACCAAGATAGAGAGAAAAGCAGTCACCTTTTCGAGATACAGAGAGACAGAGAGAGAGGGGCTGCGCTGCGATTTCCCGAGGTAGAAGAAGAGGAAGTTTTGTCCTTTTGGTGGTTGCTTTTGTTCAGTTGTGTGGTTTTCCACTTTGCGCAGAGTACGCGCTTCTTCAGTATTTTACTCTGTAGAAACTGTTTGTCCACTTTACTCATTGCTTGCTTCCATTTGTCTTGTGCAGATGATCATTTTAGCTTTATACATAGGTAATTAATTATTCCTCATGATCTTATGACTTGCTTGACTTTACTAGCTTCAGAAATGGGTCAAGCAAACGAAAGATCAGTCATAATCATAGATAGGATTAATTTGAATATTTTTTTTATGATACCATTCATTTGAATTTTACAGCACAAGCGAAAATTCGACCCATTATTTGTGAACATCAAATGTACGCGAAAAAACAAATCAATTCATTAAGCATACATGTCTCGTCCAGTCGTGCGCTTCTGTAGTATCAAAAAATTAAAAGAAAAATGGCCAAAAAAGTTAGAAGTGAAAAGAGTGTCATCACATGAGATCGTGGATAATTATCAATGTGTATACGTAGTAAATAAGTATAAAAGGATAATTATCAATGTGTATATGCAGTAAATAAGTATAAAATTCAATGAAAAGGGAAATTCTTTTGTGGTACCTTCTAACATTCAAGTGGTAAACATCAAAATATCTGATGACGGATCATCCTGCATTAATTAGAATAGAAATTTTAAAAAACTTTCTGATTTGACAACATCAAAGATACCAGTGAAATGAATTGGGCGGTTTAGCGCATGCGAAAGCAAACTCCATCTCAAGGCACGCAAGTGTGGTGTGGATATGACACGAGGAATCTACTCGTTGGATTGGGAGAGAGGGTTTAAGATTCTAATTATATTGTTTTTCTTTTTATTTTCTATTATAAGTATCACCTACCGGCTTTTTATAATTGGTTCGTGATTAATAAATACGTGAGTTGTTTAATCATTTGGGCTTGGGTCGTTCGGACCTTCAAGGAAAAGCCCAAAGTCCGAGCCCGTTTTGTATGGATCTGGCCCGTACTGGCCACCGCACGATCCTACTCATCTTCATTGTCACCCGTTGAAGCGGACTGAGACATGCGGCCGCCAATCAAATCGGTACCGTCCATTTCAAATTATAGTTACCGTCCGCGTGAAAAGAACCGCTTACATCTCTTCCCTCCAAAACCAGCCTTTGCCTAACTCTCCTTATGCTTTAAATTTTTAAAAAATTACAAAATTAAAAAGAACCCACGAGATTGAATTTCACATTATTCGTTTGCAAAATTTATTCCCGCCTTATAAATGATCACAGAACACTCTTTTTTTTTTATCTCCATCTGTAATAAATTTATCAACTTCAAATGTTTTGTTGGTATGAATTTCTAGCATATATTATCGCTCTTGATTGATGGATGTTGTTGCTCGATTAATATTTTCATGTTCTAAATCAATAGTGGTGAAATGAGATGTAGAAAATCAGCGCTAGACAGTGATGGGCATGGCCATACTCTTTCCATCCATTTATGTACGACTTTTGTGAGTGTTAAGGAATTAGAAATATATATGGTTTAAAACCAATTATCAATCGAAATGGGCAAATTCTTATGTGTCAGCCACCGATTACGCTAATCCAGGCCAATGAACACCCCATGAACTTAGAAGCATCGCTAAAAACTAGTGAGGAGATCATTGTCGTATATTCAGATGCGAGTAAAATTTTAATCAAGACCAAGTTCACGAGTAGCCCAACAATGTAGTCTAAGACTTGCGAGGACGATTTAGCAAGGTCAAAAGCTGGGCTGCGGTGATCCGGTCGTTGATTTTGAGTCTGCGTGGATCCATGTCCATGGATCAAAGTTGATTGTCGGTCCAATTTGGTCTCTTTCTCGATTCAACATTAAACGAGTGATCCTTCCGGCTTCTTTGACAAGTCTCCTATGAGTAATGCCAAAATTTTCCATCTCCCAAGAGCCCAAGAATCAAATTCAAGTCGGTCAACGTCGTCTTTGGACAAACGCCTCGACAAGGAGTGGGTGTGGTTGAAAGATGTTGTCTTTCACCAAATGTCCAACTATGATCACATCCCCGATCCAATGAAAAGTATTTACTCTTCTACTTTTCCAAGCATACACTCATTCGATTTGTTAAACCTCTGTGTAAATAAATGCCTTTTTCCATCGGCTAATTGCCTAATAAAACCGGCCCATAAAAGGGATTTCCCATACGATCCCAAGCTTGATTTTCTTCATAAGTTAGTTGGAGGGGATGTTGATTGAATGGTTTTGTCTTGACAAGTTTGCTGTCTAATCAATGGTATCGAGAACCTGTCAATTTCCCCTTCCAAATGTTTGTCTTAATCTCACTTGATTACCCCCTCCGACACTTATCCTAACCCCACCTTCTGTTGATTCACTTCTAATCTAAGATCAACTGCCCTGCCTCCATCCAAGTTAGGAATCACGCCGCTATTCCTTGTAAACTACAACTGTGCTTTGTACGCACCTGAGTTAAATCTCGCATACTCCGATCAACATGGTTTGCCAATTTCGCACTGAGGAAGTTTGCGTACTAATTTACAACAAATCTTTACAATGCGATTCCTCGGACGAGACCCGCGAAAAGTTCGTCCGCGTCGAAATAGAAGGCGCGCCCGCGCGCAAGTTGATGATCGGTAGGTGTACAATTTATGTCGCGGGTCCTCGAAGATTGAAGGGGCCGGTGTCATCGCCTAGTGATAATTGGCAATAACGGGTCCACGCCGCAAGGACGATTTTGGTCTTTCAAATGGTGGCATTGGATTCTTCTACACATTTAATTAATGAATACTTTTGTCTTAGCTGTTCTTTGGAAAGTTGTTAAAGACGGGATCTCCTAATTACGTCTATCCCCCATCCACATTGTCATCTTTAATCTCCTGAAGGACACGGCATAGCCGAGGATGGCGGATTGGATTTTTGCCAATTATGTCCTAGAATAGCTTGAATACCTACTTTAATAAAAAGAGAGAAAAAAAAAAAGAAATCGTACTATAAAATGCGCCACGTGTTTGACTTTTCGAGCGAGGAACAGAAGTAGGCTCACCCTATATTCTTGCCTTTTCGGGCGATGGAAATCAAAAGGGCGACCCAACAATGAATAATTGTGTTGATTAAGAGTTTATCCCCTATCGCTAAGATTTTAGGGATTTGAAATCCATAATTGCTAGAATTTTAAGTGGGAGACCATAGTGTTGGGATATTGTGCAAATCTCCCTCGAGATATAGGGGTCCGGCCCTTTAATACCATCCGAGTATGAAAGCTCACGGTGGAGTCATCAGTTAAAAAAAAAAATCAAAGGCACAGGAGAAAATGTCTGTGCCTACTTCGTATTATTATTAATTTTCTTGGTCAACTCCGGCCAGCTTGCCATCGTCCTCTGTTGTCTTTGACAAATTTTATATCTCGACCTGTCCGTGCTGAGAGAGGAAAGGGTCATACAGCTTTAAGCCACCAAATTCTCACAAACAACTCGCGAAAGTAATCATTTTCGTGCGGGAGACCTTGTCTTCTCTGCCTAAGTAATAACAAAGTGAACTGATGAAAGAGGAAATGCTAGTGGAACCAGTCTCGTCGTCTTCGATTGTGCCTAATTAAAAAGAAAGGAGCTCATCATCTAGCTATGCTCGAGGGTCCCGACAAAATGTCGGCTTCTTTCGGGACACCCTAATCACAGGCATGTTCCCTGTGAGTTGCCATGAGCTGCGATGGAGGACTCGCGGCTTGTTATCTTTAGTGGAGAATAAAATTAATCCATCCGATTTCTATTAACAAATCGACAAAATAACATGACAGAGTGTACAATAACCATATAATTTTAGTTTTACATGTACTTGTCGGATTTTCGTGTGCTTTTTTCGGATGTTCAAGAACGAAAGATTAGATGTATATTAACGAGCGATAAATTGCTCGAAAATAACTTATTTTCTTTAGAAAACTTCTATATATTGCACAATTACTATCACCTGCTTTTTAGGCAACTTTAACGCGATTCAACTCGTTTTTTTTTTACCATAGTACCGCACGAAATTTAATCAATCAATGTACCAGAAAACGGTGCAAAATTTAATAAATGAATAAATAACAATTGGGAAGAGGCAGAGATTTAAACACGCAAGGCGCACGAATACGAGCTCAATGGCAACCGCATGAAGTTCAACGGCGCAAGTTAGCTCTCCCTCCCTACCTTTGGAAAAGTCATAATCACAGGCGTCGTCGTCCTCTCCCTCCCGCGTCTTAACTTCTCTTCTTCAACTTGGACGCGTCATCTCCCTCTCTCTCTCTCTCTCTCTCTCTCTCTCTCTCTTTCTCTGTGAGCACGCCATGTTTGGTCGCCGGACATCGAACGCCGACGTGCGGTCCACGCCGGACCGGTTCGCGTACTCCCCGAGCTCGACCTACTCCGCCGCCTCCAGCAAGTCGAGATCCGGCAACAACCGCGTCGCCGTCGCGGTCCGATCGATCGCCGGCGCCTTCTCCGGCTGCTTCGTGCCGCCGGAGCCTGATGGCTCCAAGAGCTACGGAGTCTCCGAGGAGTTGAGAGCTCCTTCAGGTGACTAGCTTTTTCTTATGCAAACGAATGGTCGAGGGGGAGAGTTCGTCAAACGCGGCCCACTCTGTGAATCACCGTCCTTGTGGAAGAAGGGCACGCTCGACGAGATCTAATCAACACGTCGCA
Source organism: Melaleuca quinquenervia (assembly GCA_030064385.1). Taxonomy (NCBI): domain Eukaryota; kingdom Viridiplantae; phylum Streptophyta; class Magnoliopsida; order Myrtales; family Myrtaceae; genus Melaleuca; species Melaleuca quinquenervia. Next base: position 615,996 of record CM057722.1, on the reverse strand, counting down.
TAGGCACTGTTCTCAATCCGATAGCAGTAGCACGACTTACGTGTTTTTGCTCAAAATGATTCACCGCTGCTTCGTTTACTCAGATTTGAAATCGACATGTTATGGCGCTGACTCGGTGTTACTGTTGCACAATACGATCTTTTCTACTCGCTAGTCTAGTTTTTTTTTTCCCAATTTTATGTAGGCTTTGTTTGGATACTGAGACGGTGTGATCGGATTCAGAGTATGCTGTCCCGGACTTGTGTTCTAGAAACTGAAAACAGAGTCGAAAGCGAACGATCCTTCTAGGAACTGAAATCTCTTGCCTGCCTTATTAATCGTATGGACTTCAATTTGGTGAGGAACGATGGAAACGGTCCTGAGATCCTGGCCTAGTTATTACACTGACGCGAATTTCCACTGCTGTTATGATTAGTGGCGTCAAATGCGTCAAGAAGTGGCAGCGACAGAAGCCGCGGTTCAATTCGGGGGATATATTCAAGTTCGTATAATTCGACGCAAGATAGGGAGCCTGGAAGCTTGACATTCACAATGGAAGAAATCTATGCAGCCACCAGGAATTTTTCCCCCTCATTCAAGATAGGGCAGGGTGGCTTTGGGACAGTCTACAAGGGCAGACTTGCTGACGGAACAGTTGTCGCTGTGAAACGCGCTAAAAAGGTCCGTCGATTTTCACGTTGATGAGTCTACTTTCTAGTTCTTTTCTTTCACCAGGTCGAGAAATTATCAATTATGAGAATGCTTATTTCTCTCGTCTGCAGAGTGTATATGATAAGCATTTGGGCGTGGAGTTTCAGAGCGAAATTCGCACGCTGGCACGCGTGGAACATTTGAACTTGGTCAAGTTCTATGGATACTTGGAGTGCGAAGATGAAAGAATCGTTGTGGTGGAGTACGTTCCGAATGGAACCCTGAGGGAACATTTGGATTGTGAGCATATCTCTGCATATGGTTTTGGTACTCACCCACTCGAATGCTTATAATATGTTTAAAGAATCGATGCAGGTATGCATGGTAGTGTTCTTGACCTCGCTGCAAGGCTAGATGTTGCTATCGATGTAGCTCATGCCGTGACCTACCTTCATATGTATACAGGTTGGTGCCGTGCGGGCAGATAACCTGTGTGGTTTGGATCCCATGCCTCGCTTCCTGTCTGTTAGGAATTGTATAAATCAGATTCTGGTTTCTCATGCAGATCATCCAATCATTCACAGGGACATAAAGTCCTCCAATATTCTTCTCACTGAGAATTATCGAGCAAAGGTAGCCGACTTTGGTTTTGCTAGGCTCGCAGCCGACAGCGATTCTGGTCAAACTCATGTTTCAACTCAAGTAAAAGGGACGGCGGGCTACTTAGATCCAGAGTACCTAAAAACCTATCAGCTTACGGAGAAGAGCGATGTGTACTCATTTGGAGTGCTATTGGTGGAGCTCGTCACCGGAAGGCGTCCCATTGAGCCGAAACGCGAACTTAAAGAACGGATAACTGCGCGATGGGTGTGTTTCTCTTTCCTTACGCTCTCTAGAAAAAGATGTTGATCTCCTACAGATGAGAAAGCACATAACCATGTCGATACTACCTTTCGGAATATGTGTAATCTTGCTGAGAATAAATGAAAGGACTAGCTTTCGTGTTGTATCTTGTCTGACTTTGGATCTGGAACGGTGCAGGCCATAAAGAAATTCACCGAGGGAGATGCCATATTAACCTTGGACCCCATGCTCGAAAGAACCGATCCGACTAACTTCGCCCTGGAGAAGATTCTCGAGCTGGCTTTGCAGTGCCTGGCTCCGCACAGGCGAAGCAGGCCGAGCATGAGGAAATGTGCAGAGATCCTGTGGGGCGTACGCAAAGACTACCGAGAACTTTCGGCACCCGACTTCCGCTCGTCGTCTCGTTCTGAAAGGAGCTCTTCCGTGAGGGAAGAATAATGGCATCCACCATCGCATTCTTCAGTCCGATTCATGTCGCTCGGAGCTGCTTGTGCTCGAACCGGAGGGAATCATCTGTTTTTTTACAATACCATCCAATGAAAAGCTCTGAAGAACCGACCGATACTGGTGGCGCGAAGGTACTTGGTAAGAAGGAAGCCAGATAGTGGTTAAAAAGGTGGATTGCTAATGATGTAACCCGGTTCAGCCCTGCTTTTGGAGGCCTCGTGCATCGTGTGGAGGTGCTCTGTTTCCTCCCGATTTTGCGGTTCTGCGATTTTCGTCTTCTTATATATGTAGAACTGCTTTTCATCGTTTTGATCCGCTGCAGTTCTTTTTCCTCTTGTATGTTGCTGATTCTTGGAGGCACACGTGATTGAGATTTATTGGGTAAATATAGCATTTTATGCCGTGATACATCCCTCCCTCTCTCTCTCTCTCTCTCTCTCTCTCTCAACTTCTGCATCTACTTTAACAAAAGCTCCATGACCATTCTGAAATTTAGTCTCCATTTACTGCCAGGGCTTTCCATTAATCTCAACATGAATAACTAGAGTCGGGAGAAAAAGGGAAACGCAGACCTTTATTAGATGCTTGTTCACTCTTTGAAACCATACGCAGGGAGGGTTGCTTGGGAAAATTAGGCGATACGTCATTTTCAATCTCTGGGCTCAGAATCATTTTTGTGAACTTAGCGGTTGCGTGGGAGTCATCGCTGCTGTTGCTGTTATTCAGCGAATCAGGGTTCACAGATGATAACCAGCACATTTTGGCCCCTAGTAGATTTCTTCGAGGCGCGCGCGCTTCGTATCATAGTGCACATGCCCAATTTGCTGGCTCAAAGCATCGCCACCGAACAGGAAGCTATAAGCGACCCTTTTGGTTCGAGAACAGAGTGAGCCGGCACAATACGGATTGATGTGGCCACAAAAATGACGAAGAATAAAAGCCGACGATTTCGGCTCAATTAGAAAGCATATTCGGCTTTGTAAGTAAAGAGAGTAACACTTCAAAAGAAGCTTTCACTCGGGAAAATAATGGTTTCTATTTTGTTTTCTGACACAGGAACCTTATTCCTTCTCTTTGTTTTAGTACAATCAACATATATACTGTCCAGCTTCTAAGAAGAAAGAACACCAGAGGAGAAAGGAAACAATAAAATCGTTTACCTATACAAAGAACTCCACGGATGATCTAGTCCATCTTCGCTCGAGCATCCTGATCCGTTCCATGATTTACATTCTTCTGTCTGCAACAAGTCCCTCCACTGTACCACCCTACGAAAAGCTCCCCCAAGCTTGGAGCTCAGAGAGAGGTCGTCCTAAGTCGGTAGAATGCTGAGACGCAACTTACAGAGTCCCTCATCCTAAAGCCGGATCATTACTCCCCACAATTAAACATCATACCTACCCCCCCCCCCCCCCCCCCCCCAAAAAAAAAAAAACAAAAGAACAAAAGAAAAGGAGAGAGAGGGAATAAATCATACTCGATTTTCTGTGTCTCTACTCTACTCTGGAGAACGAATCCTGCCTCGTTAATGCATAATTTCTATCTGGTGATCTTTGATCATCCCCATTTATCGGATTTGCTTTGGAACAAAGGAAGAAGAAAGACGATGTGTATATCGTCACATGCCAAAGACTGCAATAAAATTACACAAATGAGAGAGAGAGTGAGAGAGAGAGAAGTGATTCGATCTTTCATATACCTGTGCCAAATCCAGTAGCTTTCACTAGTTTCTAGCTTCCAGCTGATTCCAGCCATGGTCAATGCTACAAAACCTGCTACAAGGAAGCCCCAACGGAACCGCCGGAAAAATGTCTTGACTAGGTTGCGCACCCATTCCTTGATATACTGCCAGCTGTTATAAATTACGACCATCAGTTTAAGAGAGAAACACATAGATTCCGCTAGTATTTGAAATTACAAATTGAGGATCGTATCTCCCAGGGCACAGAATGCATTGCAATGATCTCATCAAGCAAAAATCTTGAACTCAAATCTCTAAATATGACTATGAATACTGGAGATGATATGTGACAGGAAACAAATGACAACTGTGACAAAAGGTAACACTTCATAAAAGCAATTTATATTATGATGGCTGGGACTAGGAAAAGCAGGGTGATCGACACTATGATTTGGCCGTGATCATAAAAAACTGCAGACTCTAGTTTTAGTGGGATAAATATTGGCAGACATACAGAAATCTGCTTAATCTTTTGTGAAGATCTACAAATCCAAGTATGAGTTTTCGTTAACAAGGAAAGTTTTTGTTTGGAATAGTATAAGTCTATACCAAGCGCTGGTAGTGGAAACATCCATTTCCACAAGCAGCCCTTATCTAGTGACATCCGCATTCAGGAGATGATAGGTAATTGCATTCACTAAAAGATGCAGATATTCCACTTGATAAACACCATCTGCATAACCACTGTTTTACACTGCTGGTATTAATTGCAAAATTCATCCTTCTTTCTTTTTTCTGACAAAAAACCAGTCTGCTTACCACTCCACATACAGGAAAAGTATTTTTCATTTTGGTAGTCTTTAATGAACTTAAGACCAGGATGTCTTTGAGCGCCCACATCCATATTGGAGAACATCCAAACCATATTGAAGCTCACCTGTCAAGCATGTTCAAACAGAGTCTGATGGAAGATGAAAGCGACCTGAATTTTGTGGATAACTCTATTAACCATCCAACTAGAAGACCCAAAGCACCAATTGCCATCACAAGGATAATATTCACGGACCTGCACAATTTACTTAATAAAATAACCCTGGAACAAGTTCAAAATGACTAAATTGAGAACATAGCTTTGCATACCGGGTTGCCTTGGTTATAGCCATGAGTGCTGTAAGGATAGCAACAGCAGTATGAATGGTCCTTTTATGTGCTTCATCAATAGTAGTCAGGTACACAAAAGTGCTCACAACAGCCATGAAAGAAAGCCAAAAGTCCATGAACTGGAACCAATCCAATTTTGTGATTAGTTAGAGTCACAAGGGCAATTACTTTAGATTATGATGCAGTCATAAGTTTGTTATGGAAGCAAGACTAAACTCAGAGAACCATTTTGAACAGGAAGGAAAACTCGTACTCACTTTTGGATTGTATTTTTGCTTATTAAAGTTAAAGATTAGTAGGGACAATATTTGAGAGTCCTCCCTCATAAGATAACACAATTTAAAGATACTACACTATCTAAAAAGTACCAGAAAACAGAAAGCACTGTATTCATAAGAATATTGAAGCTAGACTAGTTTCAAAACAAAAATTATACCTGCAAAACACTAAAGGATAAAACACACCAGGTACCAACGTCACAGGCATGATACAATCCACTCGAAATTCCACTTGATGTGAAGAGCACCCATTCTGCAAAAGCCTGCATGCATAATGGAATAGTCAAGAATGCTTGAAAGGCTCCTGCATCATTATATCCAATTCATTGCTCTAGAAGCAATGTAATCGACATTTTTAAGCGTCTAGAAGTTGACCATCTATCTTAGCTAATAATCTAATTCTTAGTCTAATTAAGCGAGCTGTATGGTAAAGCTATATAAGGGAACTATCATAGGAAGGCTGCTGAAGCAGAGAATATGTCGTTAGAGAAAGAGGCAAGAGGAGCAGGACTGACAAAACCATCTACGGATTCCAATGTCCACCTAAAATTACCAACATTTTCTTGTAGAAGTTGAATACATGTCCATCGAAAACCACTTGCTACCAAAGAAAATAGGCTAGATAGGATACAATCGCATACCTTCTGGCGCAGTGCCCAATAGGCAGGAAGAATAGCAGCAGCATTTGATGCTATCAAAAATATAGATTGCAGAACATGTCCTACATCGGTTCGTCAACTAGTAAATTACAATATCAAGTGCATGATAAAATGAAACAAAGCATAAATTTCAGATGCAAATGATTTAGCAGTACACTGAGTACAAGTATCAATCATGACTTGTATATAGTCTAACTACAGTCAAACAATTGTACTGATTAAAGTTGGTGAACCCATAACCAACTTTCATGCATCCTATGTCTATCCATTAATATAAAACATGAAATCATGGTTTAGGCTTGAAGTTGTCAACCACAGTGATAACAATACTTCTGGGTTTCAGTATAAGGCTGTGGTCACACCATCAAATGTCGGACATGAAGCGACTAAATCATTTGTATTTACGTAATGGATTTCTATATTGGATACTGATATGAGGTAGCTAATGAGGTCTTCAGCCAGCATATAATGCCAAGATATCTCTTGCAATGGTAGTGCTATACCTACTTATGCTTGAGGTTCTTAGCAACCCTGGTGGTAGATCAGAATGATATTCTTAACTCGTGTGCAACTAGCACCATCAATCACAAATGGACACCTTCAATAGTGACCTCGTCAGTCAGGTTTTCTAATGATGATGTCCCTCTCATCTAATTTGAGATAATGACCCACTTTGACAATTTCATTCTAATGCTTTTGCTCTTTCGACCAATAAAAAAAGCTATACTGCTTTGTGCTTATCTAGACCGAATAAACATGCTCTGAAGTATTAAGCTGTCCGAAGTTTGCTCGACATCTCAAATACATGATGAGGGATTGCTAAGTGATGCTGGAACTATATGCAACATACCAGAAGCCAAAGTAATGAGTGTTTGTTCTAGACGTACCTTGATGCGAGACAATTTCGATGCTACAATCAAAACCACCATGATTTCGATCACAGGAGCAGAAACTGCCCAAGAAGGTGAGGAGGCATAGAAACTTATAAGTGCTCCGAGTCAACAAAGTTAGCATTACTAGTAACAGCCCGAAAGCTATAAGTACAAAGAAATGAACAAAACCTGTAAGTTGTCAATCCACTAGCATCAAGAGCAGATTTGCAATCCCCATGAGATGAACATCTTCTTGGGCACCTTTCTAGTGAAAGCAACATGGTAGTCTGATCTCTGGAACTACTATTTTTGACATGCCTCAGTCCAAAACTCCAAGTCCCTTCCATTGCGTATAGGATATAGAAGTCAATTTTTTCTTCACTTGAATTATACATCTTAAAAAACATAGAACCATCACTGCTGCTTGTATTGTTGGCATAATAGTAATCCCAGCTATGTAGAGATGGTAGACCACCAAATCTAGCATATATCTCATAATTTATCTTTGTATCCGATGAAAGTCGAACATGGATGTTTCCACCAGCTGCACCGTGAGGGACATTCAAAAGGAAGTACGTCCAAGTAGTGTTGAATTCACCAGATGAAGCATTGCTTGTAAGGGGCTCAATAAGGAAGTTCGCCGAATTGGAAGACATTTTCTCGCTGACTGGCAAATAGTACGATTCAAAAGGGACTGACATCCTCAGAAATGTCTGCAGATAACCATTCTTACCTTGTCAATAAGTTATCCTGCGAGTACATTGTTCAAATCAACACATATAAACGAATGTAGCACCAGCAAAGTTAGTTCTTGGTTAAACTATTTAATTTTCTTTCGAGATAATAACATCGCACTGGCATCACATTTTCTGAAAATTTAATGTCCCTGGTTCTTCTTGCCCAAATCAGTGACATAATGATACCCATTTAATGTACTTTCATGCAACCAAAAAACAAGTGATGTAAATAGGTTGTGCTTATACCATCATATTCAAATTCTCAACATCATTTTAAAAAGAAGTTCATCAACAGTCACATTCAAAAAACAAGATAAACCACTAGCAACTGGATATATTTTGAGAGAGAGAGAGAGAGAGATTATCCTCACCCGAAGCACGTACTTCTCCCACATACAGTTTGGTCCAGCCTTGGCTACAGGACATCCAGTTATTTGTGCTTCCAAAGAAAAACATACTGTCATGTTGGATACCTTGATTCCACCTTGATCTTTCGAGAGGTTAGCAAATAAAATCGTTATGAACCAACGACCAACTTTGGGCGACTGAATAACAAAAGGTTCTCCATCAAGAGTACCAGAATAATCATGAAGTGCTGCTGAAGCTATTCCACCATAACGGGCAAAGCACAATAAACTAAAATTACCAACACCCCCATTGTTACTTGACAATGCAGAGCTAAAGCTGAGATTTGCCGCAATGATGGACAATTCTTCTGGCATTTCCGCAATGTCCACTGTGTAAACTTTCACATCATCATTCCTTAAGCAAGAAGTCTGAAAAGAACTTTTGCATGACAACACACTTCCCCTCGTCTGGTTATAACTGGCATATGTGAGACCTGCTGTGATATTGGAGCTGTCCAAAGGAGAACAGGAAAGCGAGTCGACCGTCTGGTTGCAATTCTGGCCCCACATTCCAGAGGCCTTACAACCTTCAATGCTTACATTGGCACTGAATGAGTAGGTTGGTCCTCGGACAATCTGCAGTACCAGGTTTAATTGCATATCATTGATTGATATGACAATTACCAATATCATAAAAATTGGGCATTAAGTTCCAAAAGGTAAGAGCCAATGTGAGGAATCATGAAAATAAACCAATTCCCATAACAATGCATTCCTAGAGATCAGTGAAGCTGCGCTAATAAAGTTACCCTTTTACTTTATTATAATCTTTCGGGATTTCTTTCTTTTTCATCTTGTTTCCATTTTTCTTTTTTCTTTTTTTGCTTTTGCTTGAGGGGAGGGCGGAGGGAAAGGGGTTGTTTCTATCTCTTATAAGGATAGGATGCTGCTTTCAGGTAGGCTATAAGGGCTCTAAAAAATGTTTATGGAGATGAACTCTATTGTCCTATTTCACATGACAAGTCCATTATTTACCAGGGAACACCACTCCATCAAGTGTCTCTCTCCCCAGGGGGTCCCTGATGGAACCTGGTACCAGGTTCAACTGTTCCAGCAGAAATTAGAGTCTATAATGACTTTGCAGTACTTTAGGGCATATGTTGGAGGAGAACAGGAAATATCAATGAGATAGCAACAGCATTGGCCATCTACCACCTCTGTAAAGAACAATGGGCATCTAAGTTTCTACAGTCCATAACTCGATCTCATCATCCGATAGTTATCAAGTTAAAATTTCAGTTTGCATCTTAAGGTGTTCTCGTATGAATATATTTTAATCAGAAAATGAATCTGTCATTTTTTTTGCTAAACCTACTTCTAGCTGAAGAAATGATAACATTTAAAAAGTAGCATCTCCAGTTGTTTCCATAACAAATAATATGAGACAGGAGGTGAAACCAACAGAGAGAGAGAGAGAGAGCTAAGAATCACCATCTTTGATTGTGTCCGCGTAGGTCCAACACCGTTGAAAAGACCAAAGTACCATACACCTGAGGATATCTGAACAGAACATGATAAGTTGATTCTGCCAACTATCGCAAACTAGTTATTAATTTTACACTAGATGTATACAGATGAATATGTTCATGTAATATGAAATACTGGAAAATCCATGCAGAATATGGCCAAAATAAATGGTTTTTTGAAAGATATTATAGCTATTCTTCTATTGAACAGAAATCAGCAATTTAAGCGAAAAATGCAATGTGAAGATGTAATAAACCTGCTCATTAGTTAGCCTAATGGTTATATTTTTCTGCATAGGATAGCACTGCTCCACATTCTGCAGTCCTTGTATCCTTTCAACGGATTGATTCGATAACGAACCTAAAACTGCAAATAGAACAACATAGCAAATCCACAAGAGAAACTAGACATAAGCCATAAGGAAGGTAAAGAAGAAAGAGCATGACAGGAAAAAGGATTGGGAGTCTAATCCTATAGAAGGCATGTGAAAAAACCAGTTATGATCAAAGAATTAGTAGGAACAGACTTAGCCTGCAGGAACTGGGGTTTCATGAAATCTAATTGATGAGGATCTAAGATAGCTCAAAAGACATTTTCAGCCCAAACCGTCGAGCTCACATTTACCTAATCCATTTACTGAAGTGTTGGAGACATCCGGAAGAGGAGGACTGCCATCTCTAAAGCATATCATTGGCAGAGTGCTTTTGGGGACTTGTTCTATGCTCTCTATTCCCTGCCCATAAAATATATGCAGGAATAAGGTCAGGTAAGAAATAGCTGTGGTTAAAAACAAGAAGAAATAAAGAAAGAGAGGGATGCATGTTATGACATAAGGCAAACCAACTCACACACTAAAATCTTCCCTTGGAGCAAGAATTATGAATCATGAAATTGAAGTATAATTATGGAATTTGAAAAAGGAATACAGACTAATAGTTGGGAATCAAAAAGAGTTTGCAGCCTTTTCTTTACAGTTTGAGACTTTGAGCGACTGACTGTACACTGATAAATCAAAACAAATCAGGCACAGAGATTTGAATGATTGGAACAAACTTCAAACAAGGAAACCAAGCCAGTTTATTTAACTCCTACTCATACTTCTCAAATTTGATTGGCACACTTACAAGGTCAACATCTGATTCCAATGTGATGGACAGTGAGGAGAACCACGGTGGTAAATCAACTGAAACAAGAAACAACACAAAACATAAAGAAGTCTAATAAAATGTTTACAGAAAGCAAACATTCAATTACACAACAATAAAATTGTCACATAAAACCAGAGTAATAACTAATTCAACCTCCCTTCAGCATTTCAAAGTCAAAATTGACAAACTGAAAAGAAAAGGAGCAAAGCCTGAGCCATCTTTTTCATCAGATTCAGTATCTCAAAGCAAGACAGCACAATGGTCCAACTTTAGAGTGGCTCTTCAGTGAATAAGCAAAAGGAAAGATTTGGTAGAGCATAGTTATTTCGCCAGAATAGCGTGCTCCAAAATGTTGAGAGTACAGATCTATTTATGGCTAACTCTCAACTTTTTTAAGAAAAGTCAGACATTCATAAGATGCAAGTGTTTAACATGTCTCCTCATCTTAGAAGATGCAACCCACACATTTAGTAAAACTTTATCTTGAATTGTGTAGAATCTCCCTCGTTCATCGGATATAGTACTAAAAACATGGTAATGCTAGTGTTTAAGATCAAATTTTCTGTTCTAGCTAATGAAGTAACATACGATACCCCACTCGGAGGTGTCTGAATAACCAAAGGCCCATGCCTGTCTTATCTACAGACGGTTTGCTCATTAAAAAAGTGCTCGGAAAGAGCAGATTAAATAAGGCCAATCAGAAAATAATTTGATGTTTTCCTGTTAAGGACCTCAAATTGGACATGAACGTTGGGCACAACTTTTATCTTCTTCCGCCGTCCGTGTAGACTTTCAAATTGACCACGCATATAAATATAACAGAAGGAAAGGCAAACATTTCTATTTGGAAAAGCAAAATCTAAAATTGAAGATTAACGTCAATACCGACATCCAACACACAGGCAGGATTACAGGATCTACGACCAATAGTCCAACCGTATGATTTTTTTTTTTTTTTTTTTTTTGCAGAATACGCTGAGCTCGTTACAGGTAGGCTTGTCTATCTATAGAGCGGGAGCGACAACAGTGATTATCCATGACAATTACAAAAGCAAAGTAGAAATTATGTACTCATTACAATCTACATGATCGAATGATTACGGAATAGGGAGGCCGCTCCTATACACACGCCGACTCAAAGAATTCTTCAACGGAAAACAAAAAATGTGCACAAAAAAATCCATCACGACGATCACTCGCGAACCGTCGATCGAACAATCGAACGCTCTGAACCTCAAAAGATCCCTCGCCATCAATCGCAAGCGGCGACGCACCTCTAATGTAACGAAGGTCGTAAGGCCGGAGCCTAGTCTCGGGATAGCTGAAGCTCGAGACGGGGAAGGTGTTCCCGCCGGGATCGAGCGAAGAGCAGCAGGCGGACATGCACGAGATCAGCACGAACAGGAGTCCAGCCGGAGCGATCGAGCAACGAGCCATTTCCGGCGGCGCGCGGAGCAGAGCTGAACTGCTGTGCGCGAAATTGCGAAGGCCGGGGATCTATGAGAGAGTCGGGAACGAAATCACAAGCGACGAGTGGCTCTTGCCACTATTACCCGATTAATTTCCGCGGACTTCTTATTTCCTTATTAATTATCACACTTAATTATTATTTTCTTAGAGGGAGCGGAATTTTTTCTTCTGTTTTAAAATTCAGCGTTGTCGTGAGCTTTGACTGCTGTTCTTTCTCCGAGTCAACGCGCCACGCGGTTCAAGAGAGTGTCCCCCACGCGATGCGACGTACAAGGGTGCTACGGTTGGCGCGTGGAGAAGACCTGAACGGAAGCGAGAGTAGGGCTGGGAAAACAGAAAAAAGGCTTTTCTCTCGCATTATATATTTTTCCTGGGAAATATAAGACGGACGGGGAATTTTCCCTCGGGCCAACCGCGAATGTTTTTTTCTCGGGGGAGATTAATTAAACTAAATTATCTGCTGACCCGACGACCACGGCTTTCTCACATTTACTATTCATGCCATTTGTTTTGCTCTGCTGGGGTCACGTCACCTGTATTTGGATCGGACGGCTTTGGAAAAAAATATATTTTTGTTAAATCACAGCCATCCGATTACCATAATATTACTTAACGTCACGTCAGATAGTCCAAATTCATTTATCAATTACCATAACCACCCTTCAATTCCGTTCTTTCTCCATCGTCAAAATCGGCCTAACCTGGTGTTTCGTCGCTACTTGTGCACACGGGATTCTCGTCTTATTACTAAATGATATTATTAAATATATACTATAAATAAAAAATAAAAATTATGATCTTAAAAGTAGTTGCGCACGCATCGGATTGAGCGAATTATCGCCCAAACAGCATCCGTTTCGACTGCAAATTAGGGCACGCAACGATCGCTGGCCTAGACTTGAAATGCAAAATGTTGGGCGACAAACGAAACCGACGGCATGTTGTGGCGAAAAATAAATAAGGAACAAATTATAGGACGGAAGTGATGAAATAACAAGGGGTCATGGATGGGGATGCAGCTAAACCCACACCAAATTAGGTCGAATGTGAAAGGTAAAATTTTCCTAGTACCCCATAAACGAGATGCAATCATATATTTTTTTTACCGAATTACAGATTGGAACGTTGTTTATACGCTGTAATAATTCGAAAGGTTAAAAAAGTATCGAAAACAATGCAACGATGAGGCGTTATGGAAATCGGACATATGAATATAAAGTAAAATCGGATTTATGCGACTTCATATTCAAGCTTTACTCGATCTCATTCAATCAGGCATCGGTCAAATGCTTGATCCATCGCGTTCTTGAGTGCCAAACCTTTCGCAACAAAAAGAAGATAAAAGAAACAGGAGTCGGCATGCTTGCTACATCGTAAGAGTCGACTTCATGCTTAATTGGGCTTAATTATGTTGCATGCTGGTGACGAAGCCACGTCACGTCGCAATCAGTCCTTTTCTTTTGGCCTTTGCCTCTCTTTGCGAGTGCCTTGGTCATATCAGAGTCTTCTTTAAAGTAAAAGTTAGGTAAGAAGTTGTGGTCTTCCGGCTTTTGCCCGTGGAAGGCAAATCCCATGGGCACAGCATGCCTTCCCACTCACAGATTGAAGAGAATAATTTGTTACCTCGAAGAGAAAAAGAAGGAGAAGAAGAAGAAACATTATAATTTTTATACGAAGATATCCTAGTGTGGACCCAACTCGAGCTTGGGCTTGACAGGCTTAACAATCCGGTCCATAAGAGGCAGGGGAAGCTCGGCCCGGTCATGGTGGGCCTGCCCCGCGAATCTATTTCTTCGAATCAATTCAACTTTGAATAGAAATACGGGTAATTATGATTATTTGAAGTAGCTACCGAAATTGTTCGCTCCTCTAAAATGTTGATATGAAATTTCCTTGGAAAGAGCAATAATTAAGTTTTCCACTTTTGATGTTTTTGGACGGTGTTGCAACTCAAAATTGAAAAGTTTTGAAGTGATGAAAAGTGTCGCGTACGAACAGTTTTAGTTTCTTCTTTTTAATATTTTGCATTAAGAGCGTCATGTACGTGGTCTTGTAATTAATAGAAAGCGGAGATCAATCGAGTAATCTAAAGACATTGAAGATCTCGTGATTGGGGAGAAACGACGATGGTATTGCAGCCTACCCCAAAGCATTTTGAATTTATTCTAAACATTTTCAACATATTGATATAGTGGATTGTTTAAACTCATAAGTCGAGGGCCTTTTCTTTTTAGAAGGCAATCAGTTCAATTTTAGTTTTTGAGCTACATTAAACATCTACAAGGTCAAGTTCTAAAAACAATTCTAGAAAAAAAAAAAAGAGTGTTTTCAACTGTAATTACAATATTAAATCGAAATATTAAAATAAAATAATAGTGTAACAATTAGGTAATATTCGAATCAATTTTCATGCTCCTTCACATTTGACTCGCGCATTCCAAATAAGGCCTGAACCCAAAATCACAAGAAGAGAAGCAAATTCAATTATGATCTAAATCGATAGGTTGTAGTCAACTTTTAAATAGACCGAACCTTTTGCATTTTAATTGTTTTTATTTATGTCGATATATATTTTTTAAGAATCAAACACATGGATAATTATCATTTTCACGCTCACCGAACTCGAGCAATCTTCACCGTTAAATCCTCCAATCAATTCTACCGGAACACACGTGGAGTTAATCCAACGGAAAAAATTGCATAAAAGTCAAATGACACGTCACTGAATACTTTGATCATAGGTTTCGCAGAGCATATACTTGTTAAATGGATGAATCGGATTAAAAAAAGATGTCATTTAATCAATTTTAATTCATTTATATTCAATACAAATCAAACGACTTATATCTGATCAAAATAATGCACAACATATACACGATTTGATTAAGCAAGGGCGAGACTCGAGAGAGAATTAGATAAATGGGTTGAATTTAAACAAGCTGTAAATTGATCTAATATTTTTATAAACAAGTTGTAAATTTATTTAATATTTATATAAAATTGCATTTTACTATTTTAAATTTATTTATGGTTAATTTTTTTATCGGCCTACTGTAGAGTTGCCATCGTCCCCTCTTTCTGCTGCTTCTCGCTCTCTCCGTCTCTCCTCTGTCTCTTTCCGAGTCTTTACTCTTTTCCACCCTAACCGAAAACGTCTCCGACTCGGGAAAATCAGAGCTCGCCGGGAGGATTGATCTCCGTTGAAAATGAGCGTGATCGACTTGATCACGAGGGTTGACGCAATTTGCCAGAAGTACGACAAATACGACGTCGACAAGCAGAAGGAACTCAACGTCTCCGGGGACGATGCGTTCGCCCGCCTGTACGCCGCCGTCGACGCCGACGTTGAAGCCGCCGTTCAGGTCATTACTATTACGTGAAACCCCATGTAGGATTCATCATGGTTGGTCTTTGCTCAGTAGATTGTGTAGAAATTGGAAAATTTCACGGGTTAATTTAGGAACCTCTCTGATCATGTGGCGCGAATTGATGGTCTTTTTTTTTTTTCCTGTTCTTTTGGTTTTGCCCGTAGAAATCGGAATTGGCGGCGACGGAGAAGAATAGAGCGACTGTGGTTGCGATGAACGCGGAGATTCGGCGAACGAAGTCGCGTTTGCTTGAGGACCTCCCGAAGTTGCAGAGACTAGCTTTCAAAAAGGTTTTTTGCTTTTCCTCTGTCTAATGGATGACATGCTTAACGATTATACGCCAACTTGCGAGGAGTGGTAAAAAATAAGTTATTTGTCGTCTTTAAGTTCTTGAGTTCAGTGGCCCGGTGAAAGTTCATCACGATACAGAACAGAGTCGGAGATTATATATCGAACTTCCTCTGGGAATAAATTGGAGTGATCAAAAATGAGAAAGGGTCCATGGCTCTAGCTACTGAGCATGGGTTGATGGTGGTCTTCCTAAATTTAGGGGGGCTTACACTTGTCAAATATGTAGGTCAAGGGGCTTTCGAAAGAAGAGCTCGAGGCTCGAAGTGATCTGGTCTCTGCACTAAAAGATAGGATAGAATTAATTCCAGATGGAACTGCTGGTGCATCAGGACAAAACGGTGGATCTGCTGCTTCAACTTCACGCACAGGAATCAGATTTGACTCGACTTCAGGTGGAGACTCGCAGGGACCTTGTCATTTTCTTATCATCTTTTGATGTTTACTCACGACAATTATGTCTTTTTTCTGTGCAACGAATGTTTAACAGACAGGAAATTTGGTAGTGAGTATTATCAGCAAACTGAAGAGTCAGACAGGTTTAGGCAAGAGTATGAGATGAAGAGAATGAAACAGGTAATTCTTTGTCATTTAATTGGAATGGAATACCATAATTCTTCTGGTGTGTCATAATAGAGATAGGTTTCGATTCTTTAATATAATCATGTATTACCTCTATTCCATATTATGCTTTCACACCAAAAATTTTATAATACTATGGTCCCTGAAAGCTATTTCTCACTTTTGAAGTCCCCAACTACTTATAGACAGAGATAAATTTATGGAAATACTTCCTGAAAATCATTTTCCGTTTTAGTTTCAATGGTTCACGTGTAGTGAACTAGGGGATGAATGTGTCACATCTTTGTTTTTGATCACCTCTAAGTAAGTTCAGTGCCCAATAGACCTTAAGCTTCTTACGATTTTCTGATGGATTAGGCTCTGTCTCGTTTGATAATTCCTGCAGGAGTAATCTAAATGGAAAGTTTGCAGGACATTAAAAAAATCCTTTTGGCTTCATACAGGATGAAGGCTTAGATGTCATCGCAGAAGGATTGGACACACTGAAAAACATGGCCGGGGACATGAATGAGGTCTGTGCTTTTTGTCAGAACTGAAGTGAAGAACCTCTTGTTGCGAGAGTTATAGCTAATCCTCCCATTTGGTGCAGGAATTCGACAGACAGGCACCTCTGATGGATGAAATTGATGAAAAGGTCATAGTTTGCCTCTTTGATCTTTTTTCCTTACTTTGTATGGTTCTACGGGAACAGGGCCACTGTTCTCAAGACTGATATGGATTGCTACTAATCAGGATGTGAGGGAAACGTTAGATAATTAGGATTTCAACAAAAGTCATGCAGTTCCAATTCCGTCAGGTAGACTGCTTTTTCACCATGTTTGTGCAGCAAGGCCGAGAGAATTTGCTCTGAAAAAGAAATTGGTCAATAAATTGGAAGTGTGCTTTGTCCCATAGTTATCCTTTAACAGGGTCATTTGTCTGTTCCTTATTTGGGGGGATTTATTTGAAGCACATATCACATATTCTCATTCTTCAAAGAACCGGGGCTTTGGCACCCCCGATGACATTTACTCCATTTTTTGTGAGTTCTGAATGCGGATTTAGTCTATAGTAACTCATTTTTAGATGCATATAGAATTATTTGTCTATCCAAAAGGTGAAAATTATGGGCTTTCCGCAGATGCAGAAGTTTGGTCTTTGGATAGAGGGAATATATATTTTTATAAGAATATGGGGAGGCGCAGAGAAGTTTTCCCTTTGCATTATGGCCGTACTATTCACAGCATTTATGTGGTGGTTATGTATGGAACAATTTATGGTATCTGCAACATAGTTGCCAATGGGACCGAGGGACCCACCATGAATTTTTCAAATGTGCAGGTTGACAGGGCAGCCTCTGAGCTGAAGAACACCAACAGGAGGCTTAAGGATACAGTTACTCAGGTAAATGTGCTCTTTTAAATATTTGCAGGCATCAGATTGTTGCTCATTTATTGACACACTGAAGACAGCAATTTTAATGTAGTTAAATTCCTGGTTTTTCCATTTATATAATGTCAGCTGAGGTCCAGTCGCAACTTCTGCCTTGATATCATCCTTCTGTGTATAATCCTGGGGATAGCAGCTTATTTGTACAAGTAAGTTGTTCCATTCACTCTCGATTCAGCAGCAATCTGTCTTGGACTGGCTGATCCCTTAAAAAGCTCGTGGCAGTTACCTGATCAGAGTTAATTTGGAGGAATCATAAGTCTTTGATGCTGTGGATTAGTCTTTCTGACCTTCGCTTTCTCTGTGGTGCAGTGTTCTCAAGTGAATTCAAGAGCCGGTTCAGTCACTGCTGGGGTGCCTAGATATTTCTCTTGTATGATGCTAGTTCCTTAAGGTGATGAGAAATGGCATGGATCGACCTTCTACTTGTCATGGATGTTGGAGATCCAATCTGATAATCTGCTATGTACGAACAGCCAAATGCACAGTGCCACGAAGCTTGATGATACCATGTGATTATGTGATTTTACGTTTATGTAGTAGACGAAGTTTGCACACGATAGCATGCAGAAAAATTTCACCTCAACGTGGGACAGTTCAGTTTTATGACTACAGGCTTCCCCTATGACCTGTGTCTGGGCAAAAAGATCGATAGAAATCAGATTTGGTTTTGATGCATAGGTATTGATCAAATTTATATACACCGAGGGTCGTAATCTCTGGCGTGCTCGTTCAATGCGATTTAACTCAATTTGAGTTTATATGGTAATAATACTTAGCCATCGAGGACGAAACACAATGGTCCATTCAAGAGGAATGAATTCTTGGGAAATCGACTTTTGGGCCTTCATTTGTCCCATCCCAATATAAAGATTAGAGACTAGTTGGCGTTCCTTGGCCTGAGTGCATCGTCTAAACTGCAATGCCCGTTCGCAGGGTCGAACCTTTTTATTCACGCTCGACAGAGAGGGTGTCTGCGACGTAGTGGCTTCTCTTCTCTTTTGGTGGTAATGACAAACCAGGAGCAAGCACAGGAACGTCCTCGAAGAGGTCCAAATAAAACTAGCGAACCGAAGCGACACGAGAGCGACTGCTTCGTGCTTTACGCGATATCTGTAGCGATTCCCTGCTTTCAATTAGCCAGTTAGCTGTATCTTCATGAGCCCGGAAGCGGTCATATTCAGACAAATATGTGCACGGACCGACGTACGACACGTTCCAAGACTCTGCCGATGCAACTGTTTGGTCTGTTGATCCATAAGCGCTATAAGAGAACCAATGCCTCAGGGAATTTCAACCACTGCGATCGGAGTTTCTGTCTCTTCCTTTGTTTTGTTTAAGATAGTGGTTGGTCGTGATTCCACGAGTTTGACCGGAAATGTCGTAACGTCCGCTTCAACCCCACCACCAACAATATTGTCCGCTTTGACCCTACCGCACTGGCGCGGACGCACCGCCATCCCAGCTACGGCCTCGACCTCACGGCTTTGTTTTTCTCGGTCTATCCGAGAAAACGCGTGTTGATGGATGAGGGTGAACCTCTCTACATAAGTCCTTCCAGGACTCCCTCCCTAGGCAATGTGGGACAGGGATGTCACAAACTCCCCCCCTCAATGGCACAGTGTCCCCGCTGTGCCCTCAGCACCAGTGAGCACCCACTGTGGTCCCCACACGCTGTTGGGAGTCAGCTCTGATACCACTTTGTAACGTCCACCTCAACCCCACCACCAATAATATTGTCCGCTTTGGCCCTACCGCATTGGCGCGGATGCACCGTCATCCCAGCTACGGCCTCGACCTCACGGCTTTGTTCTTTTCGGTCTATCCGAGAAAACGTGTGTTGATGGATAAGGGTGGACCTCTCTACATAAGTCCTTCCAGGACTCCCTCCCTATGCGATGTGGAACAGGGATGTCGCAAATGTCCTTCTCTAGAAAGCAACTCCCCGCAGTCTTTTTGATAAGATAATGCTAACCACATTCATCGGAAAGTTTGTTGACCTCATGCCTTCGCCAACTACACATAATAAAATGAACGAAGTTTTGTTGATGGGGATGCTACTGCGGGGATGGGGAACAAAGGAAATTGGATTAGGGTTTGTTTCCTCCCGGGATAGCTCTGACCCCAGCACTAATCTTTCGTGGTCGTTCATGGAGATGCTCGGGCGCAAGCATGACCCGATTGGGTCTACCCCGGACCCATTTTTTCCATCGGGTGAAAAGTGCGAGCTTTTGAGGATTGGGAAGCTTCCTAATTGGCAATCCCGGGGGTAAATTCCTAACAAAAAGATTAAAAAAAGGATCGAGGATGGTATCTGCCGTACAATCAACTTTTGTCATAGAAAGGCCATCTATTTAAGCTCGTGGTTCATCAAATCCGGGCACAATCAAAGTCGCGTCCAATTCTTCTTTTTCTTGAGAAAAGTTTTTTTGAACCGAATGGATTAAAGTTGAATAAAAGTATAGACGCACAATAAGCCACATGCTCTTTGAGATGTTATAAGAACGTCAAAGATTAAATCGGCCATCAAAACAATGCACGAAAAAAGAAGAAGGGAATGTGATATCGAAAGGCATGCCCGGGTCGATTAAAATCGGTAGCGGATGAGTTGCCGCATTGACATGAAAGTTTAGATTCCTCCAGCATAAGGGAAAAAGGAAAATATTATAAAATGGGAACAGTAATTGGATAATTTAAGAAGTTTGGTACGTCCTCCAGCGAAGCAGTGCGGGTCCCATTTCCGAATGATCAAAGAAAAGGAAATATTACAAACGAGACGGGAAACGGCGTCGTCTGAGGTTCGCCGCAAACAGCTTGCGCTTCAGTTTCGAAGCCACTTCGGTCGCGTCCGCCGTCCAGGTCACGGCTCGAAGTCGAAGCTCGAATCGCTTGCGGGGAGTCCCGCGGGATATTTTCGTGCTCCCCACCCCCCCCCCCCCCCCATGCCAGGTGGGCCCACCGCTGAGCTGGTGGGCCACGTGGCGCCGCTCCATTTGACTACTCCGAAATTTCACCTGCGCACGGATCTACGCCCCGACCCCCTCGTTTTTGAAACAAATCAAAACGACGGCACCTAAAAAATTCGTCCTTTTTTTTCTTTTATTTTTTTGGGTTCCCGGACGAGTGAGAATTTCTTGGTATAGGACCAAAATCCCGCTTCATTTACTTTGATCCTCGCATTTTCGCAACCGATAATATTTGATTTTTTTTTATGTGCAATCCTCGAAGCTTATACGAATACGAGGCATTCGCGGGTTTTTAACAATATGAGAGAGGAAAACAAAATCGCGTGTTTTTCTCTTTTCTGTTTATCCAATTGATGGAAGGGCAAAAAGGCCTTTAATATCCTATCTAGTTGAGAATTGGATCCTCACAATTAATGGTAGATACGTTCCTCTTTTGCACTTTTTTCATCCGCATCAAAGAAATAAGAACGATACAAATATTTATTCCCGAGCAACCAACCGTTATAGATCTTACATATGGCCTATGCTGATTATCGTCGACATATCAAACTTCCACCAAAGAAGTCTCCAGTGACCACGGTGGCATTACTGTTTGAACCATAATGGCCATAAGATCTTAATTAATCAAATCACTGTAATTATTTGTAATGAAAACGTTATTGATCCTATCGAAATGATTCTTCTAGGCATTGGTAAATATCTGCGCTTGTAGTAGATAGATGACGTTCATAAAGTGAATCTATTTGATATTTTCTCATAAAGTGGTTCTTCTGCGAACTATATGCAGGTAGATCGCAAAGGCATTTCATAAAAGGAATGTCCTCCGTTGATGTTCCATTCGGCACCGAACGAATCTATTATGGTTATATTTATTTATTTGTTTATTTTTCAACTCGATAAATTAATCAGATATTGGTCGGAATTCGGGAATTCCTTTGAATAACTGAAATGGTTTAGGGGGAAAAGAGGTCTCCGCCTCATGTCGCGCCACGTCACGGCACTTTCAGCTCCAAATGCAACGCAAGCCAACAGAATGGGGGGGGGGGGGGGAAAGAAAAGAAAGAGGAGAGAGGCGAAATTACGACGTTGTCCTTAGATTGACTATTGAAACAGTCGCCGAGGCGATGTCTGCCCGATTCACACCCTAGATATCCCTCCTCCTCCTACTATTAGCATTTGCGGAGGAAACGCTATCCTCACCCGCTCAAGTACACAGCACCCCACCATCCTTTTTTTTTTTTTTTTTTGGGATAAATTATTATTTTCCTCCTTAAGAGAAAAGAGGAAGGAAGAAAAAAGAAAAGAAGAAAATCAGCTGAGAAATCAACCTTAACCCTAAACACTGCAGAGAAACGGTAGAATCGTTGCTGGCGATAATCTCCAGCGCGACGCGAGCCAACCAACCACCATAACCATAAACCCACGATCCAAAATTCAAAACGATAAATCACATGAGCGACTTCAGCGATCGCGCCTTCACCGGCTTCCTCATCCGCTTCTTCCCGCTATCTCCGTCGTCGTCGTCGTAGTCCTCCTCCTCGTCCACGTCGTAATCGACGTAATCGATTCCCTCGCCGCCGATCCGCGGCGGGGTCGGCTGCCCCGCCCTCCTCTCCGGCCTTCCCTGCTGGTCCCCGGCCCTCCCGCTCCGTCTCTTGCCCCAGGACGGCCCGAACCCGGAGTAGTAGTAGAACTGGTTCGAGTTCGCAGCCGCCGAGGAGGAAGAGCTCTTCTTCGCCCCGCGCGGCCGGCCCCCGCGGCGGCCAGTGAAGGCGGAGGACTTCTCCAGCTTTCTGGAGGCGGAGTCGTCGGCGTCGGCGTTGTCGTCGTCGGCTTCGTCGTCGTCCGCAGCAGCAGTAGCGTAGGACTTGAGCTGCGATAGGTGATGCTTGCACAGGTAGTGGCCGTCCACTGCTTGGTTCTTGCATTGCCACCGCTTGCCGTCGGTCTTGTTGCAGCACACCTTGAAGCTGAAATCGCCATCGAAATCTCCTCCATTTCGAGCTTCATAGCCGTTGATGTTCATTCCGTCGTGGATATTCATGCGGTTGTAGGCGCGGCGTTCGAGCCTGTCGACGATAACCGTCTTCTCTTCGGCGTCCACGGCCATCATCGAGGCCACGCTGCTGCGAAATAACCACAACGTTTCAATCCCAAACGCCTCGCGGGTCCCAAAGCTTGCCGTCCGCCGACGAATTTCGCGCAATCGAAGCGAAACGATCGAGCTATTTAGGGACGATAATAGAAAACCCTACTTTGCTCGAGGGAGACGATTGAATGCGCATGAATTCGCGGAGGCCTTGCAATTTCAGGAAAGAGGTAGACGACGAGGGTTGAATATTTACCTCTCGACGGCTCCGATGGAATCGCCGAAGCTGCCATTGGCGGTGAAGTTATCCTCTCCTCCGTCGAGCTGCGAGAATGGCGGAGCCAGAAGGAAGATAACGAGCAGGCACATGAATAATAGGTGGAGAGCGAGAAGAAGATAAACCTAATCGTTCATTCCAGGGTAAATGCACGAGGGGAAGGGGAAAAATCTCGAGGCTACAGAGAAACCCTAGTAGGCGAGGGCCCGAATCGAAAAACCCTACGAATCGGGAGACGGTAGAAAAAGGAGGAAAAAAATGCGGGCCGCAGCGGAACGGCAAAACGAGAGTCGTGGAGAAAAGGCGCGGTCGCAGATCTGCGAAGCGAACGAGGAGGGGAAGAGGGGGAGAGGGGGGAGGAGGGAGGGAGGAGGGGACGGACCTGGGGGGCGAGGGAGGAGGAGGAGGGAGCGAGAGCATCGAGGAAGGAGAAGGGGAGGACGTCCCAGGGCGACTGGTTGAGCTGGCACACGTGCGAGGGGAGGGGGGCCTCCGGCGGCGAGCGGAGGAGGGACGAGAGCTTGGCGTTCTTCCGAATCCTCATGGCGATGATGATGATGATGATGATGATGCGCCCCCCAGGGATAAATACACAACAACAACACACGGACAGACACAGACAGAGAGAGACAGAGAGAAGAGAGAAGAGAGAGAGGGATATGGATGGATGGATGGATGGATCCGAAGAGGGGTTTTCAACTATATATATATATATATATATATATAATATCATAATTTTTTCTTTTTGGCCTTTTTAATTTCAAGCGCTGTGCGTCTCCCTTAAATTGGATCGTGGCTTTGCAGATCTCAGACTCTCTATCTCGAGAGAGAGAGAGAGGGTTTGTGGTGGTGCGGGTGATTAAAACATGGGGCTCGATTTGTTTTGTTTTCCCTTCTTCTTTTTGCTTATTTTCCTCCTCCTCCTCCCCCTGTGTCGTGCCGAGGAGGTCGTGGCTCTCTTTGGCCCCTTACCCTTTCACCCCCGCCCCCCCCCCCCCCCCCCCCAACTTTTGACGCCATAATATAATTGGGGGATCCGCAAAACCGCGACACGTCATCCCCCCCCCCCCCCCCCCCTCCTCCGCCTTTTTCAATTTTCTCTTTTTTAAAATTCTGTCTTAGGATCATTTTTGTCAATTTGTTTCGGGGATGGAGACAAATCACGTGCGGCGACTCCCACCCTAAGTTTGATGGCCGTGCGTGCGCGTGTTTTTGGGGGGTTAATTAGGGTTGCCATGCCGCGGGCATCCCAGCCCCATCCGTATAATGAGACTCGTGTTCGATTCTTATGGGGGAGTTAGGAGTCCTGAGCACGCGCTTTTAAGAGATGGCTTATTTCTGAATGGTCGGTTCGGATTCTAATTCCCTAAATTTGCGCGATGCGCAATTATGAGGGTTTTCAAAGTAATACGTTACCCTCTTTACGATTTGGTCGAGAATTTATCTTATGGCGAATGAAAAACGACACGGTAACATGCGAACCGAACCCAAATAGGACCGTGCGATTCGAACGAGACCTATGCATGAATGTCTCTACCGAAAGAGCTACGCTAAAATGAACGAATTATGCTCTCGTGAAGGATTTTGAGGGAGGGAGTAGGGTTTGCCTTCGCCCGATGCACAAACACACGTTGAAAAGAAGCAAAAGTCACTTCCGACTTAAGTGATTATCGATAATTAGGAGGCAGCCATCCGCGACTCGTCAATCAGGGGAGCCAGCCCAAGGGGGAGGGGGAGGGGGAGGGGGAGGGGCAGGCGCGGGGGCCGTGCGGTGCACGCGCCGCATTCCAATCTCGGCGAGGGGATGTGGCGAACACGATGGCCCGCGGCGGGAAAGGGATCTTGATGAGTGTACGCGCGGGGCCCGCGCGACATAAGGTGAGATTGAAGGCCTCCTTTCTTTTCCGGCCGTACTTCTGTAACGCGATGAATGTAGGAGATCTGCGCGCGCGTGCGCGTACATGTCGCGCGTAGACGACCGTCGCCCCGGGCGATAGAATCTGATGCCAAAATCACACGTTTCGTGTTTTAACTCTGGACGATCTCGTTGTCCCTAGTACATCATGGCTTTGGGACAGATTCTCACGTTCGTCGATCTCCGTCTCTGCTTTTTAAGGCCAAACGCTCCCTATTAATCACATGATCTCCGAAATTTCAATATTCAATATGAAGTTTATATACTCTTTATATGTACATAGAATCTTCATCTATCCATCGGTCTAAGCATTCTAGATCGAATTTTCTAACACGGTATCGAAGTTGTTAGGTTCTACCTCATTCGTTTCGCTCGCATGGACGTCTGCTCTTTCCACCGCTATGGCATTTATATGCACCGATTCACCGCGGTAAGTTGTGATGGCCAATGTTTGTAGGTCCTTCGGAGATGCTCGTGACCGCGCTGGACGTTAAAAGAGGCAAAACGACGTCGACATCCATGAGTTGGACCGGTGGATGAGCTGATAAGGTGATTTGATTCGTGTCGACTCACTTATCATGCTCCTTTTCGGCTTAAAGAAAATCCGGAGAAGCCAAGCACGTTGCGCCGTGAGAAGACCATGGGTGCAGTCTCTCGCGTTCTCCCCTTCTTTGCTTACTTTGTTTCTAGGCTTTCGGTCCAAAGATGCGCGCAAGGGCCCAACAGTTCGGGCTGTGGCGAGGCCGATTGGTTTCCCATGCTCGAGCATGCGACGGAAAATAGACAAACTGCTCCAATGCCGTCGCCACTCCCATTCTTCACTTTGGTCTTTCGGTTGTCGACCAAGGAAAGAGCGAGAACCCTAGTGTGGAGAAACAACGCATCGCTTGATATCTACAGGAGGGGGTTCATCGGCAAAGGCACTCGAGCAAATCGAGATAAGGGAGCGAGATAAAATGACTCCGATCGCATAATATTGTCCGTTAACTTCTCTTTGTTGGGAAAAAAAGGGTTTATCTTGCGAGAGCGCTAAAAGAAATTGGATCTATAGGGGTGGGGGCCACTTTGACCCCCCCCCCCCTCTCCTCCTAAATCGTCTACTGGGCAAGTGTAAAATCACGATTCCATCTATCGAATGATATTGAAAAGTCACGATACTCGGCGAGATGATTTTCTTGGAGCGAGATTACTCATATGACTTTAACATTGTTGTGGGACATGTCTTTGCCAAGCCGAGCGACCGCAATTTGCAACCATTCTGGTTAAAAGGCGAGGCTGATTTTATAATCCCGTGTCATCATTTTGATTAAAGCATCTTTTCCCCTTCACTTTCCCTCGATAGTTTCTTATTCACTAAAAGCAGCTCAATAGAGTTCCCCACTCTATTAGAAAAACACGAACTTCCCCGTCACACATTCTGCCTCTGGACATTGGAAATAAGCTTCCTTCTCAACACTAATGGCAAGTACAGTTTCCTCTCAATAAGCTATTAGGGTTTGTATCAAATCAAGCATAAAGTTACTCTAAACTACATTGGAAAGACTCACTAAGGACAAAACCCTCTAATTCGTGTTTATACTTCTCTATGTTTCCTTAAAAATCAATTTTTAAGTCTCTCGTACTTTATGATATGCTGCAAAGGATCAAAAGCAGCGCAGCAATCATGACACTTGAAATTATATACATATATTTTATGTGGGTATCACTGCTTTACTGCAAAATAGTGCAGTTTTTATCCTGTGCACGAACAGAAAAACTATGCTATATCCTCATGGAGAGACTCATCATGTTGTCCCTTTAAAATTGAATCGTTTTCCTATGTTGAGTTTCAGCTTTAGACATGGTTAAATCTCAATGCTCTCTGTCACAAGGTGTTAGCCTCCAAGCTCCGTGAGAAAATTGACCAGAGGCAACTGGAGAGTAAAGCTTATCTAACCTCGTATCTTCTGCTCAACGCGACGCGAGTAACGAAACATAACAAAAGATGGGGTTATTCGGGAGAACACCGGTCCATGAATTAATGATAAGCCGGCGAATTGGGTCGACAGGTGACCTCTGATCTCAGCACGCTCTTCGCTTTTCAGTCCCTTTCATACGTCACTCTGTGCATGACAATTGACCTATCTGATGGCAAAAGAGATATAAAAGCCCAGCACATCAGGGCGCTTCCAGATGTAGAGCTCTTTCTTCCAAACCCCAGCTGCACACTAATAATGCAACGAAGCTAATCACTATCTTATGATGCGTCCAAGATGGGCAACTAAAAAAGAGCTGCTGTCGACACAGAGCTGTCTTGGAGGTCAATATGTCTGAGCGAAGAGCTCATGGTTGATTCAGTTGACTGACAAATGCAAAACGCGAAGCATTATCATGACTCTCGTAGAAGATACAGTAGAATCGGAGCAAAGACTGAATAGATGCATTGCTGGGCTGTCTCTGGACTTTGGGATAAGCTGTTATCACTAAGATAACCCCTTTTTCCTCATGCTAATGGGAATGATCAATATTGAATAATTATGTAAACGTAGAGTCTATTGAACTGATTTTGTAGGGGGTACTTGAGAGGGATTCACTGCTCTAGAAAATCTCTTTGTTATTTCGTCCTCCTCCTTCCAATGAAGACACGCAGGTATATATGTGTATATGTGTCGTTGCAGGACTGTGGAGGTGGATTCCTATCAATCGCTTTTACAAGCAAGAAAGATTTGGTCCATCTGACATTGCTCATGCCTCATGGGAATTGGCCCCAGTGCGTGCAGACACAAGCTTTCTCACAGTCTACTGTTTCTTGTTTTGTTCGCATGAGAACGAGAAAGATGGGGTAGGTCAAGAATCTCCCCACTTTTCCATTCTTTTCTTGCTTTGTCATGTTTTTCTTTTCGAGTGTTTCAGTCTCACTAAAATAAGAATCTGGACCAGTCATCAACGAGAAAGATTCACTGTTCCTTGTTTTGTTCGCATGTGATCGTGCTGGGTTTATATCCTTTCAAAACAAATCTTTTACACTCGTCATCGTCGTTATTTATGTAGATCTATCAGCCCTATAAGTCCGACATTTCCATGGAGCCACTCAGCTAGGGCAGGTTGGTTAATTTAGCAAACGGTTTCAACTGCATGTTTATTTATTATCTGCATAATATCATATTGGAATGATCGCGCTTCCCTTTGCGTTTTATAAACGAGTGAGCAAAAATTAGCTTCTTTAGGTAGTGGGCAAGTAGCGGACGATTCTCTGTTCTCGAAAGTCACATAATTTGAGTCTTTGAAAAAAGTTATTTGATGAGAAAAATATATAAAAATGGGGAAAAAATGGGCACCTTCGAGCCCAGTTATCATAAATACCTAGTTCTTAAAACGCTGCATGCTTGGTCGGGCCAGATGAGAGAGGCCCAACTAGACTTGTCGCGTCTATGTGTTGACTGTTGACACCATTTCGCTGGGACAACGATAATACAGACGGATCAAGAAGCGATAGACGTTGCTCGATAGTGATGACATTGAGGTCATCTGAAGCCAGATTTAAAGGACCGAGCGTCTCTGTTCACGGCTTTGAGCCTATGCAGGTACATCTTTTATTTATGCGGATTATTTGCCTGAAAGCCACCGACACGAGCTCTGCAGATATTCTTCTCGTGCTTTGTAAGCTGCTTCCCGACTTTGAATTTGTTGAAAGCAAGAGCTGTGCAGTCCAATTTATCACGGAATCCTCACTCTAGGTATACGCTTCTTGAATCGTAAGGTCAGTTTTCCAATCGATGTAGCCTCCAGGACCGTAACTAAACGTTGAGATGAGATGGAGGAGCCGGAGACAAACTGTTCGTAGTTCAGAAGAGGACCGGCACAAACTTTTTCTGAGCTCGTCCTAACTCCGCAAATCTCTTACCAGTCACCAGCATGTTGATAATAAGGTACGTCCTAAATAGTTGTGTTTGCCAAACTAGATAACTTTTTGCTTTGGTAGAAATGCTCCTGCTTTCCTCTTATGGTACTTCGAACAGATCTTGTGGTGAAGCCTTTTCTCTCATTGGAGGTCGTCGGTCAGTAGTACCCACTACCTAGAGCACATTGCGTGTCGGGTTCAGTCGGCCATGTTTTTCTATCATGCCCGGATGGTGACTTGCCTTTCACCGCTGACTCAACGAAAAGTAGAGCAATAGCCAGAGATTGAAGGACGATATAACTAGATCAACTTATGCTGCTTGCCTGGTGAAAAATTTCTTCCTTTTCATAACCGAATGATCTTTTAGTCTCGCAATGTTTGACAATGGGAAACTTTTTGTTGATTCAGCAGGATGAGCGGATGCATAAACAACACGATAATGCGTGTAAGTTCTCTCAGACTTAATTGCGCCCATCTAGATCAAATGCATTCGCTTCACACACAGAATTAAAATCTTCACGGACACAGAACGAGGACAGGTTGGTAGGTGGAGTGGTTCGAGTGGCCCACTCTCTCTCGTTCACCTTATCCACAGGGTCATCTCTCTTGCTCGCAATGATACCCAAATGTCATATTGGATCTGGATTCACGAACCAACTTGGAATTTATAGCGAGATCGTCAGACAGGAGGAGGTTTCTTCAACCTCCGACGAGTAGGGCTTCAGGTTCTCAATTCAATTTGAGCCGGTCCCATGTGAGCTCGTCGTATTTTGGGTAGAACACTTTACAGGCTAGGTGAAAATTCAGTCACGGAGCCTGAGATAGAGATGGGTCGTGCACAAAGCCCCAGTAAATGATCACACAACTCATTACCCCTTTAATACTCTCTCTCTCCCTCTCTCGGAACATGTTGTGAAACAGCGATCAGTGATATAACAAGGTAAACCAAAATCTGTTTTGTATTAGCTTTTTTCCCCCAACTTTCATCAAGCATTGATACAAAGCGGGAAGAGAGAACAAGAAGCTGAAAATGGCATTTCAACAAAGAAGGGGAAGGGCTGACCCAGTTCATCATTAGAGCTGACAACGTCCGAACAAATCGATTCAGACAGCCACCGGCACTCACCTAACTATTCTTAACAAACTCCATCAGACACCATTGCTTTTCTGCCGATTTATTTTTACTCTCGTTCTGTTTTAGCGCCCACCACCACCACCATCATCATCAAGAACCTCTTTTGATCCTCTGTTTCTGGTTTCTACCTCTCACATTAAAGAGCCTCACCAACCGAACATTGCCGACGTCAAATAAGGCCAGAGCCCAACCTCATCTTCGTAGACATGAATCATGTCCTGTCCCACGAAGAATTTAATACACCTGATGCGCTAATTTACAAAACAAAAAGATGAAATATCCTTCGAACCCCACGCTACAGTGAAGAGTGAATTACTCAAAGTATAAACCTGAATTCCAAGTTGCAAGATTCAGTCACACAATTGGGTATAAGCCCAATCTTTGTTTCTTCGATACAAGAAAGAAGAAAGTTCAAATAAAAGAAGTAATCCAACAAAAGAATTGCTACTTCCATTATTTTTCTTGGCTAATTAACAATTCCCCCGTTATGAGCTATATACCCTTCCTAATCCTCGCCGTCTCAAACGTAGTCAGCAACAGTCAACGCAAGACCAGAGTCAGCATACCCATTTCAAGAAAAGAACGAGCTGAGCCTATCGTCACTCCTCGGAGATGGCGAAATCGCCAACCCCGGAAGCAGCTCGCAGCCGTTGATTGAACTCCTCGCGCATGTCGTCGGGCACGAACTGGGTCCTACACAGAGGACACGTGTCCTGGTCGCAGTCCATCCACCGGTCCAGGCACTCCCTGTGGAAGACGTGCCGGCAGTTGCTCAACCACCTGATCTCCTCCTCCGGCCGGCCCTCGAACTCGTACAGGCACACCGCACAGCTCTCGGGCGGGTCGACCAGGCTCTCGAACTTGACCACGGGCAGCATCTCCCGGATCAGGAGGGCCGAGACGGGGGGGCTTTCGGGCGCCAGCCGCGCCCGGGACTCGGCGGGGAATGAGGCGGCGTCGGTGTCGAGGAAGTCGGAGAGGCCGAGGAAGTGGAAGAGAGAGAAGATGAGGTGCCTGATGAAGCCGAGGAGGCAGAGGACGTGGACGAAGAGCTTCGGCAAGAAGACCTCCGTGTAGCCCAACGGGAACCCCATTTTCTCTGAGATTTTCTCGGACCAGAGGAAAGGATGATGGGTTTCCGGGAAAAGAATTTGTTCCACCGCGTTGAATTGAAATCTTCCTCTGCTTCTTCGCCGGCTGCTGTCAAAAGCGTATAAAGACTAAAGGAGAGAGAGAGAGAGAGAGAGAGAGAGAGAGAGAGAGAGAGAGCGGGAGCTTCGAAGAGGGAGAGAGGATGCTTCTGTCTCGGCAGCGGCAGCTGGCTTCGTTTTATATTGGGAAAGCGGAATGGCGTGGCTCCTCCTCATTTCCCTACGTAGAAGAAGTCTATGGACATTATCGAATATTTAATTTTGCTAATCGAAAAGAGCATTTCATCTTAATTATATAAAAGTCACCCACGTTTCGTAATTCCAACTAGTATAAAAGAATGCAAAAGCTTGTGACAATATAACCCCTATTAATTATACATTTATTTGATAACGCGCTCCAATAAAAATAGAAATAAAAAAGACAACGTAATGAAAAAATCATTTAATTTTATTCTATAGCAATGAAAACTATCGCGGTGAACGAATTCCTTATTGTAAAGTAGAGGATCTTAATTTTGACCATAGCAATCCGATTTGAATTGGACGATCATAGCTTTTTCAGAAAAAGATAAATCTCCTGACCCATTAATGTTCCGGACTCGTTGTCGCATGCCTCCTGGAAGAGAAAATTCTGTTGCGGTTACTTCTCTTTCATTTTTCTTTGATTAAATTAAAAAACTTTCCTTCAATATTATAATTTTCCTTCCTGACTTTCTATTGACCGAACCTTTTGCGTTGGTGGCGTCGATATTTTGCCCAGGCTGTGACGTGGAGGCGGCTGATGGGCCAATAGGAAAGGAGGAAGGTGGATATTTCGAGGGTGGGGCCCACGTGTCGACGAGCCGAACGGGGCTGTGATCGGCCGGCGGCGAATGAGCAAGCAAAGGCCGTTCGTGTTAATGCATTTGGCGATTGGCTGAAGGACTGCTGCGTCTCCGCACCAGTTTTGGCCAAATGATGCACGTGCTGTATAAGGTGAAGAGCACGCCATCGCCTGGTGGGCGCCACGTCATCGCGGTCATCTCCCTTAATTATCGGGGGTCAATGTTAAATCTTACGTGCTAAGAAAAACCCATACGGAAATGCTCTATTGAGTTCGATACCTCTAATTAGTATAACTTTTAAGGAATGGTGTAATGTTTGCCGTGATGATATAAGCTTGCACATTCGAGGCACGTGAATATGAATTCATGTCTGTTTAGATGTGGTCATATCGAGCATCTTAATCAAAATTGAATGCGAGAAATTGGCTCGAATGGGATCGCTATCGTGTATGCCAATAAAGTTGACTCCCCACATGCTAATCGACCCCGAAATTGAAGGATTGGATCATCATCAGATGAGCATTTCGGGTGTGATGGTGACTGCGGATCGATGCTTCACGTTATGGACAATTGAAGCAGTGGGGGGGACACCATCCAAGACAAGGAGCAATTGGGAAAATGGGAAAACGCCAAGGATATAAAGATAGGAGGTGAGAAATGATGAAGGGAGTTGACAGGAAGTGACAAGTAATTGGCAGACAACGCATCTTGCTTCCGATTCTTATCACGCTGTATAATTGTGGGTTTCTCTTTTGGTTCTCAGTGTTATTTTGTCCCTCTTTCCCCATTATGGAAAAAAAAAAAAAGGCATCTTCGGAGCGTTTATCGACAAATATACCAAAAATTCGTAGGAATCTTTCACCGTATTACCAAAGAAATATATTTACTTTTGGAAATGTAAAATCTCACGTTCCAAATGACCAAAATGCTCTTACATGTTACGACCCATCTATTCGATTCGATGTCCTTGATTTATAAGAGAAGCACCACCCATTGCCGTCGTCAGCCTCCACTTTTCGCCATTGGCTGTGCTTCTTTGGTCACTCTCGATGCCACATGCATCCCCTCACGAACTCTCTCCCTCTCTTGCGACAGCGGCAGTCGCCACCTCATCAGCTTTGATGAAGGCCACCACGGCCCTCATGACAATCTCAATGAGGTCACCCGTGTTGTATATAGTGTCGATTTGAGGCGGCGATGCCAAGGCGACCTTAGATCGAGGTCAATTAGGCGACAATGCACAATTTTTCCATGAGAGAGGAACGAGGTCTCTACATGAGATCTCCACGGCCCTTCGCAATAGCGATTGACGTCCTTCATGAGTTGTCGATAATAGTGGGTCAAGTGTTCAAATTGTCGGGGTAGTAAGCAGAAATTTGTGGCAAGTGAGCATAGGTGACTACTGTTCAAATTTTTTGTTTGGGGCTACTGGTCTAACGTGTGGAAGAAATGGTTGAGGTATTAGGGGAGAGAGAAACGGGAAAATTGCCAATAAATATACAATATGGTGGAAGCGGAATGCGAATTTTATAGTGTTAAAGAAGGAAACATGCTTTTTTATATTTGGATGAAAATTCAAGCATATACATTTTTTGTTTTTCTTAATTAGTTTTAATTGTGTACAAATAAGTACATTAAAAATAATGGATATTGGTATAATCATTTTTTAATAGTTTGAAGCGAAACACTGAATCCTAACCCTTCAAATCTTAACCCAACAGTGGATAGTTTTCTTGGTTGATAACTTCCCCTTCATCGCCGAGGTGAATGGTTTGAAATCTCTAGTTGCTAGTATTTTAAGTGGGGATTATGGTATTGGGGTCCTGTGCTAATTTTCCCCGAGATTATAGGGGCCTAGCCCTTTAGAACCGTTTGGGCACAGGGGCTCATGGTGGATTCCTCAAACATAAAAAAAGAAGAAGCCAAATGACAATGGACAATAATCAACGTGAACATGATATCAATAAGTCCACAAATTTAATCCTTGTTGCCAATTCTTTTAATTTTTTATGCGATGATTTGGTCAGACGAAGATAAAAACTCTTGGGGAGAAATGACCTGAAAAGGATCGATCTCGAACATACTTTTTTTTAAGATGATAAATGGGGAAAAATACAAACAAAATTCAAAGCTATCGACAAGTCGGGAATCTCATGGTTTAAACCTGGCCAGACAATGTCTACCTTCAATTAACATGGGGCAATGCTGAAAAACGTGCCATATGTCCACTTCATTATTAACGGTCCTGTCTCTAAGACGTGGAATATTATCAATCGCGATCGCGATGGCTTTGTAATAACTGCAAAAAATAAATATCGTAACGCCCTCAAGAAAGGGGGTAGCCCCAATAATAAAGGTCATGCCGGGAATACATTAAAAAATAGAATGAAAAGTAACTACTCGAAGGACAGAAATAGATAGGCCTAAGAAGGGACAAAAGAGGGA
The DNA here is from genome assembly GCA_030064385.1 of Melaleuca quinquenervia. Taxonomy (NCBI): domain Eukaryota; kingdom Viridiplantae; phylum Streptophyta; class Magnoliopsida; order Myrtales; family Myrtaceae; genus Melaleuca; species Melaleuca quinquenervia. Next base: position 581,767 of record CM057722.1, on the reverse strand, counting down.
ATGGTTTTACACGTAGGCGGGGGGGGGGCCCACAGGTGAAGAGCGTGCGTGGCAATCAATGATAAGGGGCAAAAGGACGGGGGAGAGAGGGAGCACGAATAGCCACTCGGGTGGGGAGCGAACCCTCGCCAACCGGCAAGGCCTGATGGTTGGACCGGGAGACCATCGTCGTCCCCAGCTACCCGAATTGCGGAATTTCTTTAGCCCAAGTATGCCCGACACAGCCATGGCCCAACTGCCTCCACCGCCCCACCACCACCACCACCACCACCACCACCACCACCATCTTCTTCCGTCACATAATTACTCTCTCTCTCTCTCTCTCTCTCTCGTGCATTTTGTATTGTCCAGTCGTGAGGATGATTTGGCCCCCGCCCTTCGCATGATGAACTGCGATTGAAGCCTGACTTGCACGTGCTTTCGTTAACACCGACGTGCGGAAAGACATATCGATTGGAGCTACTAGGGCAGGAGCTAGATGCCTCAAAGTTCGATTGGAGCTTGACGATTCATACTTGCATAGTAACGAAATGTTCAAAAAGATCCGGAATTTTCGCATGCACCTTTAATTCCAATGGGAATGAATGGCGTGTTTGCATTAGGTTGAATTTTGCTAAATGATATCTTTGCATATACACGTGCGATTTAGTTCTTCCACATGCTATGTTTGTAATAAGGATCCTTGATTGCTAGATTACTAGCTTTCCAAGCGCACCCCATTCTTTCTATCTCCAATACCAATAGCATTAGTCCTTATCAACTTAGGCGCAAATTTCATTTTGCTCCCTAATAAGTAGCAAAAACAAAAGCTGGCAAAGATTGAGGGGCTAAGGTGAAAACGTGCTTACAAATATAGCACCCGAAATAAAAAGTTTGTCGGAGCACAAGAACGAAAAATGTGCCTTTTCTCATCTTCCCTTTCTTCTGTGTACCGGCATCCAACCAAAATCTATCAATTTCTTCTCATCATCGGTGCAAATAGAAATCAAAACTATCCTTAATTTTATAACAAAGGTAGGCTACTGAACCGTCTTGGAATTGGATCTGCCGGTTCTTGATCATAGACCGAGCCCAGATTGGATCTCGTGTCGGGTTGCGACTTTAAACTATACATTGGAGCTGTCTCTTCGAGTGGGGCTTCGCAGCAAATCGACCCTAAAGTCCAAGTGAGGGACCGGCAAGAATCTCGTGGTGCTCGGACAAAGGGCCATCTCTGCATTGTTTGTGCCCAAGCGTGGTCTTGAAGGTTTGGAGGGATCGATGGGTCGTGTCAATGAGTCATTCTGTGCAGCAATACATCAACTCAATTTGCAACCGGGTTTGGCGCATCCGCATGAAGAACCCGTATGACGCGGACTTCTTTGTTTTTTCCTCTCTGTATTCCCGAGTGCCTTGCTCTGATTGCTCGTGTGCATTTGGTCATATGCTTTTTCTTCAAAGCCACAGAAATAGAATTTAATGGGGTGCCTAGCCTACGAAATCTCTCGCGCATGAAAAAAGGGGCGAGGCCCGGAAGCCAGAGTCCCGCCGGAGAACGGGAGAGCGATGAATCGATACAAAGGGAGCGCCGTATAGTGCCACGAGAGTCGACGGCCTTTGCCATTTGAATCAAATCGTGAGAAGAGGAAATCACGTGAGAAATCGACGGGAACAACAAAGGGCATTGGAAATTTATGTGATTTGAGCCTAGCATCCATAACTATTTTATGGGGAGAATCGGCCACAGAAAATTCACCGTTAACTAGATAAATTTTCAATATCGTGTTTACCAAGAATTTCTCGCAGCATTATGCTATAGAAATTCACAGGAAGGACATAAACGCTTCTATTCAAATCATTTGTGTGGTACAAGAGCAAAATAACTAGCACCACTTCTCATAAAAATTACTAAAAAGGTCTTAAACTTATTGAACTTTTATAAACCCAGTCTTAAATCTATAAATTGTGATAATTAAGTCCTAAATCTTTTACATTTTGTCGATTTATTCCATTCAATTAATTTTAGCCGAAAATCGTTGACATAAACATTGACTATACTATGTAGTACAATTAGTGTTGACTTGATAAATTATCATTACAATTTCAATTTATTTATTTACCCTTCTCTTTTCCTTAATTTCCTTCTCTGTTCATTCTTTACTTTTTTTCTTAATGTGGTCGATGAGGGTTACTAGGCTCTTACTCGTCATAGGTGAAGGCATATTGGCCATGGCAGTGATGGCCTCGCCTAGATTTGGCTGGGCGAGGCCAAGCAAGAGTTGCCCTTGCCTAGTTGTTGATGACGGTTGGGCAACTCTCACCGGTCATATAATAAAATAACAAAAAAAGAAAGAAAAGAAAATAAGGAAAAAAGAAGCAAAGAAAATAAAATTTTTTAACAAAAGACAACATAGAATCATTCTAACAAAAGATTGTATTTATATGTAAGATGTTGTGAACTTTAACACGTGTTACGAAATGTGCGTATAAAGTATGCATTGTTATAAAACTATACTTATTTACCAGATTAATCCCGCGCAAGTTCTAAAAAATAAACGATCTCTTTTATTGGCGACGAGATTTTTGGTTATCTAAATAATTACAAGTTGCGCCACCACCGAGGCAAATCCATAGTACTTTGTGATCCCCGAAGCAATCCATAGTAGAGAACGGCCGTCTTGTTGCGGATAGAACGGATCGGTCTCATTCTCGATCTCGTCGAGATTAGACCCCATCGCACTGCGAGAAAGGGTTTATCCCAAACCCCCGCCACGTCAAATTGTTTGGGATGTGTCTCCTCGCTCGCCCTCTTCAGTACAAACACACCCCACGGGCTTATCCCCTCAGGTCTTACGTGGACATCCCCACTTTTGACCCTAAATTTGGATCCCTTGGACAGGTCCTCTCGCCATTTCGGTGGTGTCCATCGCCTCTCGAGTCCCCATCGATGGCCACTTTCTCCTCTTTTTCCCCTCCATTTGGGCCTTGATATCCCAGTTCTGATGTCGACCCGTCTCCCATCGGCACATCCATTTCCTTCTCTCTCCCCCTTTCCGCGATGACCCAAGCTGGACGTGCTTCGTTGAGGTGGAAAATACAGTGAGTTCATGCACCATTCGGTCGAGTTCCATCCATATCCACTTTGGTTGTGCAGGAAACTCTCTTTTGAAGTCAAGTGGAACTCATCTGGGGAAGAGCAAGCCCTTTGATCTGACATAAGAAAGTCCAGAAGATTAGAACATTTTATGAAATGTTACCCTCCAGCGCAAGTTTAGATGTCTGCAATTATTACAAAAACAGATCATCAAATGTTAATAGTCGGCTTGATCCCATGCAAAACATCAATCGCAATTACCTAAAAGAGATCGATGCAAATTAACAAGGCTATAGATGAGAAAGTTAGATGTCGATAACCAATAATAAATCGATTAGAAGATGTAAATCGTCGTTTTATGGATAGAAGAATGATTATATCGTCACATATATCTTTGAAATCCGCTGGTTTATCTACTTTTGATTTGACTATGCTCAGACCTCCAGTCGACCGGGATCCGAATGCGCGGCGAGAGATATCTGGGCCTGAGTGGGTTTGAGTGAGCCCACGGGCCGAAAAGGCTCACTTGAGGAAGTTCACCAGCCCGTGCGCTAATTCACAACATTTTGAGCCCAGCCCAATTGATGAAGTGTCTCTACCCAAGCCCGCTCAGCCAGTACCCGCTTGACCCGACGCGCCAATTTGCGCAAGTGACGTTTCTGAACAACGCACCAAAAAGTAAGAGCAAAATAGAATAAAATCAAGAAAAAGAGTAAATAGTTGAATTTCAGTTCTTCTTCCTCCTTTGAGATCCACGCGAGAGATCGGAGTCAATCGCTCGTCTCTGTTCGAGAAAAAATGCTTCGGATCTCTCCTCCATCGCCTCTGAATTGATTATTGCTCGCCCTTCTCTCCTTCGCCCTCCTGAAGCACAGTGCAGTCGTTTTGCCGCATCGAGTCCCGGAATCGAAGGAGCCAAGATGTATATGGCGTACGGATGGCCACAGGTGATTCCTCTGGATCGAGGTTTGTGTCCGTCTTCTCAGAGGATCGTCTACTTCAAAATCATCAATCGCCTCCTGCTCGTCGTCTCCCCATCTCACCTCGAGCTATGGAGCTCTTCTCAGGTAACAAAACAAGCTCGCTCTCGAACTCTTCTCGACTTCCCCAGGGTATTCTGTGTATTTCCGTGGTGGCCTGCTGGTTTTACTAGCGACCGGTCTTATGTTGCTTTGTTTTTGTGTGATCAGCATAAGGTGAGATTGGGGAAGTACAAGAGGGATGCGGATTCTATGCAGAGGGAGGGAGAGAATTCGCAGGCCGTGTGGAGTCCTGATGCCAAATTGATTGCTGTCATGGTGAGTTTGAGATGTAATAGATAGGTTGATGAAAATGAAATGATCCAGTCGATTTATTAGTCGTGCAATTGCATTCTGCATTGCTATTCTCGATTCGTATCTGGTCGACCTGTAACTATAAATTGGTGCTATTCATTTTTTGGATGTACTCGCGTGCAAAACTTACCTTGACTACAATGCATCCGGAAAGGATGGTGTTCAAAACGAGAGCTAGGTGTCCTTCTGAGGATCTCTTCTTTGGCTGTGCCAGGAAGAAATTCTGTGCGGTGCCGATTGATCAGTCTCATTCTGCAGACTGATCTTTTTAGTTACTTTTTTAGGACGACAGGGTATCAGTATGACCCTTCATGTAGTCATCTCTTATACATATAGTCATCACTTATAGAAGCTAGAGACGTGATGCTTGTCCATTGTGCCTATTGTTGGTGAGTGCGAGCATCCTTTCCTCCTTCCTTCTTCTTGCTCTGACTTGTAAAAGAAAATGCCAATTGCTTCTTATATTATCCCCTCGAGGGCACTTTGTCGCTTCTTATGACATGGTTTTATATCATTTGCAGACGACTTCGCTCTATCTTCACTTATTTAAGGTTCAATTTTCAGAGAAAAGAGTACAGATTGGAGGGAAGCAACCTTCTGGTTTGTATTTTGTGACTATTTCTCTTCTCCTCAGCGAGCAGGTTCCTTTTGCGGAAATGAATTTATCTGTGTAAGTGTCACACTAATGTAGTTGTGTATATGCTGGAAATCTAAACTCTTGTCGCAGCGTACTGTGGATATGCCAATGTCTTTATTATTCTCTAAACTCAGTAAAGTTGTACAAAAATCTCGTGACAACCTGTAAGCATATTGGTTTTGCTCATCTAAAACGAAAATATTAAATGAGAAAAGCAGTTTAAAATTACCTGTTGGGCGTGTCTGATGAGTGTTTGCGTAACTTTTGTCTCTTCTCCAGGAGCAATATTGTAAGTGATAATAGGCATATGCTGCTTGGACTCTCTGACGGATCCTTGTACAGTATTTCTTGGAAGGGAGAGGTATGCTTGATGCAGTATTAATTTGAGTTATCTTTTTGACTGGCTATTAACTTTCAGGATCAGAGTCTTTTGTAAGACGTTGATGCTTAAATCTGGTCTGGCTCAAGGGAGTTGTCTTCTGTTGATTATGAATTAACTTTCCTCTTTTAATCATAATGCCTGTGCAGTTTTGTGGGCCTATTGGACTTGATCATCCCATACTGAATGATAGTGATAAAGTTACTGACTTACCACATCCTGTAAGTAATGGAATTGCTGCCACAGTGAATCCAGGAGCTCCGATAGCACAGCAGAATTCTATAAAAAGGCCTGCAATTGTTCAGTTGGAGCTTTGCTTTCCATTGAGGCTGCTCTTTGTGTTATATTCCGACGGACAGCTGATGTTATGTTCGGTGAGTAAGAAAGGACTAAAGCAGGTCGAGTCTATTAGAACTGAAAAGCGTGTTGGATCTGGTGATGCTGTATGCACATCAGTAGCTTCAGAGCAGCAAATCCTTGCAGTTGGGACCAGAAGGGGAGTTGTGGAGCTATATGACCTTGCTGACTCTGCATCACTTATTCGTTCTGTGTCTCTGTTTGACTGGGGGTAAGAGAAATATCAAGAACCATCTACTTGACATCTCTCAAGTTTTGGAGTTTCTTTCTTTTATTTATGATGGTTGTCTTGATAAGCACATTCACTGCTTCAAAATGGTGTAGTGTTGATTCCTACGGTCAATACTTTCCTTTTGCAACTGGATTGACTGGAATAAGTTAATTTTGTTCTTCCAGGTATTCTGTGGAAGATACTGGTCCGGTCACCTGTATTGCTTGGACCCCAGATTATTCTGCCTTTGCTGTTGGATGGAAGTATAGAGGCCTTACAGTCTGGTCTGTTTCAGGGTGTCGGCTAATGTCGACAATACGTCAGATTGGTTTAAGTTCTGTTTCTTCTCCTTTGATGAAGCCAAATCAGGATAGTCGGTGTGAACCGTTGGTTAGTGGTGTCTCATTGATGCAGTGGGATGAATTCGGGTACAGGCTATATGCTATTGAGGAGGGTTCCTCTGAGAGAGTTCTTGCCTTTTCCTTTGGCAAATGTTGCCTAAATAGAGGTGTCTCTGGTATGACATACGTGCGCCAAGTGATTTACGGCGAGGATCGGTTGCTTGTCGTGCAGTCTGAAGACACGAATGAACTTAAAATGCTGCATCTTAATCTTCCAGTAAGTGTTTAAGTTCCATAGTTGAGAGAATATCCACATGCCAAGGACCTGTTTGATATGGTCTGCTTTTTTCCAGGTTTCGTATCTCTCCCAAAATTGGCCCGTTCAGCATGTAGCAGCTAGCAAAGATGGAATGTACTTGGCAGTTGCTGGCCTTCACGGGTTAATTCTATATGATATACGACTGAAGAAGTGGCGGGTGTTTGGTGACATTTCTCAGGAACAGAAGATACAATGCAAAGGTTTGCTATGGCTGGGAAAGATTGTTGTTGTGTGCAACTATGACGATTCTTCTAACACGTGAGATTTTTTTTAATTAATACTCAATAATTTTCCTAGCGTCGTCTTGTCATATTGAGAGCATATTATATCTGATCTAATTAGATGCATCTAATTAAGTGTTGAGGCCCTCATATCATGGAAACATAACCTTTCTGCTTTTTTCTGTGTAGAACTTTGTGTTTTTGCATAGGTATCTCTTGTTTCCATACGTGTTTCTGGGTGGGACCTTATCCTTCTCTTCTTGGCGCTTTTTATTTAATATATATAAAAAATATTTTTAACTCTTGTTTTTTTTGGGAAGGGGGGGTGGTTTGGGGGTGGGGGAAGGAGAAGGAAGAGAGTAGCAGGCATTCAGATGGGGCTTATTTTTCTTTCGAGTTTGCTCTTGTTGTATAATCTTGAATTGTAGCTGACTCTTGTATTTGTCCTAATTTTTGCATTATATGGTTTGATATTGGGTATAAGCTTTCTTTATTTTCTTCGTTCTTGTCTATATACAGGTATGAGCTGCTTTTCTACCCAAGATATCACCTTGATCAGAGTTCGCTACTTTGTCGGAAGTCTCTGCTTACCAAACCAATGGTTATGGATGTTTATGAGAATTATATCCTAGTCACTTATCGTCCATTTGATGTTCACATCTTCCATGTAAATTTATCCGGAGAATTGACACCATCTAGTACCCCAGATTTGCAGGTAAAGAAATGTCTTACTTGTTGATTATTAGTTTACCTTACATGGCTCTAAACTTGGAAGTTCAGAATTGCACTCTGAATGAGAGTGCTTGACTGAAGCTCTATTCTTCATACATTTTAAGTGATAAAATGACAAACAGCTTTCTACAGTACGAGAACTCTCCATCATGACTGTGAAGAGCCATCCTGCAGCAATGCGTTTCATCCCTGACCAGCTTCCCAGAGAATGTGCATTGACCGATCATCTCTCTTCATCTTCAGATGGTTTGGCTAGGGAACCTTCCAGGTAAACTGGGTTGAATTATCAGTGCAGTTTTCGACTGATTAGTCCCAAATAGAGGTAGAGGTCTTCTGATGCCCACATCACCCTGAATAGTTTCATAAATTGCTAGATGTTTGATACTGAGAGCAAATGGAGAGCTGTCATTACTTGATTTGGACGATGGACGTGAAAGGGAGCTTACTGACTCTGTTGAGTTATTTTGGGTGACCTGTGGTAAATCAGAAGAGACAACTAATTTGATAGAAGAAATATCCTGGTTAGATTATGGTCATCGAGGAATGCAGGTAAGTGACTGTTGGGACCCAAGCCTAAAGCGACCTTCTTTGTACCTATTCTGTTCCATTAGCTTAGGGTTGATAGTCCTACTGCTTGGCTGTTGCTGAATTTGTCTGATAAGGTCTTTGTTGGAAATGTACTCTTGCAGGTCTGGTATCCATCTCCAGGTGTAGAATCTTTTCAGCAGGAAGATTTCTTGCAGGTAATTGGCGGTTAAGTGTTGCACTTCATTCTTCACTGTGATATCTTATTTTGCTTGTTAGGCATATATTGACTTTGAAGTTTGTGAAATTACATAAGAGCATCTTCTTTTTCTCACGATCGGTAATCATTTGATGTTTTGCATGCTATATTCAGTAGTCTTGGAACTGATAGTAAATCTGTTATGCTTATGTCATACTTATTTCTGGTTCTTTTATGTAGTAGATTAATTATTCTCTTCCTATTTCAGTTGGATCCAGAGCTTGAATTTGATCGAGAGGTGTACCCACTTGGGCTCCTACCAAATGCAGGGGTCGTGGTTGGTGTTTCTCAGCGAATGTCTTTTTCAGCATGTACAGAATTCCCGTGTTTTGAACCTTCTCCTCAGGCCCAGACTATATTGCATTGTCTACTTCGCCACCTCCTTCAGGTAACACTGATAGCAACAGATGGTCCTCTTATTTGCACTTGCTATTTTATTGCTTGGTGGAGCTGTAGAATAGATTATCAATTGGAATCTGGTGAGAACTTGATTTCTGAATCATCATCCTAGTAGTTGGCTCATAACAGCTGATTCATGAAGTTTAAATTTTTCTTGTTTTGTGAATCCAAATTTGGCCTTGCATGACAGTGTTATCATGTTACAACGACAGTATATTTAAGAAAATTTTTCCTCTTATTATATCTCTTATCTCTTGCCTTCTAGAGGGACAAAAGTCAGGAAGCTTTGAGGCTTGCAGAATTATCAGCAGAGAAGCCTCATTTTTCTCACTGTCTGGAGTGGCTTCTTTTTACAGTTTTTGATGCCCAAATTTCCAGGTAATTCTGTCGTACTTAGGTTTTAACCTTGTTGAGAGTGATGGACCCGAGTGTTGTCCTATTTCTTGATGCTGTCATGCTTTTAATTATTGCCATTCGAATTGGTATAAACCCTACCAGAAAGCTTGAGTCACCCTATATTTATCACTCCCTCTTGTTCGGCAGTTGGCTTTTCCCTCTTGCAGTTTCATTTGTGAAAACTAATGATGAGATTTCCTTTTGATGTATTTATATATTACTAAGCTTTTCATAGTCTCTAACCTATAGTAAATTGCAAATCACAGGCAAAACATAAACAAGCACCAGAATAATGGCCTCAAAAGTGCGACCAGTTTCACTCTTCTGGAGAAGACCTGTGATTTGATAAGAAACTTTCCCGAGTATTTTGATGTGGTTGTCAGTGTTGCTAGAAAAACTGATGGTCGTCATTGGGCTGATCTGTTTTCTGCCGCTGGAAGATCAACAGAGTATTTTCCTGACCTATTGCTGTCATCTTAATGTACTGGAGTGCTGTCATACAGTTAATCAAGGAACTAGCGTCACAAGGAGGACCTGATAAGTGTAGCATACTGCTATCTTGACTTTTGAAATAATCTTTTTCCTGGTCAGCTGGCTTTTAATGCGCATCATGAAATAGGTCTTTTCCATAATGTGAATGAAATGTCTGCAAGAATAAAGTCTGCTTGCATGTCTGTTCTGAGGCCACCATTCATGATGTTGGTACGTGTTTATCCTGTGGCTGTAAAAGTACCTGTAATTTGATGACATTGCTGAGGAGTTTAGTTATTAGCAAAAGGAAGAAAAAAACTAACTTTTGTTTCCGACAAGTGCTTAGTTGTTTCTTGCTGCTAGTTGTTAAAGTATATTTATGCATATTAGTCAAGAATTAGTAAGTCGCAAAAAAAGAGATTGGGATTTTTTTGGTGTGTCTCATGCTTTATAAATAGGCATCTTATATACTTTTTCATTGAGTTATTGATTAAAGATGTACCTTTGAGTATTTTCTCTCTCCTGGTCTCTTGAAGAAAGCAGAATGTTTACACCACTCATCAACTTTTTGAAGGTTGTTCGAGGAATGTTTCCAAAGAAGATGGTACAGGACAGCAGCTTGCTACATACTGGTCTGCCTCTTAGATCTTCATTCATCAATATAATGATTGAGGATATTGTTTCTTCTTGTGCTTCTTTTCTAGACAAATCATCAAAAGGACGGATCCCTTTCCTATTTGCCTGTAGACTATGAGGGAGTCACGCAGAGCATTTTTTTCATTCTTAGTTTGTCTGTCCTGCTGGGACCTCAAATTTTATTATCTCCTTCAATCTTTGTGGACAGGTAATAGCAAAGCTCGAAGGCCCTGCTGTCAGTCAGTATAGTGCCCTGCGTTTATTGCAGGTAAATGACTACTTGTTGTCTGCAAATATTCTTGTCTGAATGGATTTTCTTTTGGCCCCTTTATTTATATAGGTTTTCTCCAAAAGTATAGTGCCCTGAGTTTATTGCAGGTGGATGACTAGATGTTATCTGCAAGTTTATTGCCTCAATGGGTTTTCTTTTTGCCCCTTTCTTTATATAGGTTTTCTCCACACAGCCTTTCACTTCACTTTTCTAACTTATGCAGGCAACACTTGATGAATCTCTGTACGAACTCGCAGGAGAGCTGGTGAAAATTGTCGTCTTTGCTTTCTCTATTTGGAGAGAGAATTCTTGCTCAGTCTAAAACCTTGCCTCTGGTTTGTAGGTGAGGTTCTTGCTGAGATCTGGAAGGGAGTACGAACAGGCATCTTCTGATTCAGACAGATTATCCCCTCGGTTCTTAGGATATTTTTTATTTCGTACTAGTTACAAGAGGCAGTCCACAGACTACAGAAGGTCATTCGTCTGTTCTACTGGCTCTACATTATATTTTGCCCATTGGAATGATCATAATTAAGTTTTGCTTTTGTCCAGCCCTTCGTTCAAAGAGCAAAGTGCTCATGTTGCTCCAGTCAAGAACATTCTGGAAAGCCATGCTAGTTATTTGATGTCGGGGAAGGAACTTTCGAAACTTGTTGCCTTTGTGAAAGGCACACAGTTTGATTTGGTGGTGAGAAAAACCTTCGATTTTTTTTTTCCATGAATCTTTCGACAACGAGTTGATTGATGTGCCTGCAATATATGTCAGGAGTATCTCCAACGAGAGAAAGATGGCTCTGCTCGCTTGGAGAGTTTTGCCTCGGGGCTTGAACTAATTGGTCAAAAGGCATCTCTCTCTCTCTCGCTCTCTCTACGCATGCGCTTATGCATTTCCTGCATGAGATTTGTTGGAGGAGATATGCATGTGCCTTTAATGAGTTTTGTCGTGTCCCTGACTCACAATGTCCACATTTTAACTACTGTAAATATTATTGAAGGAACCCAAGTCTTCTTCAATTTCCTTTTATTTGTTGATTATGTGAATCTGATGACATTCTTCAACTGATTGAGGAAATTCACTCTATTCAGCTTCAGATGCATACGCTGCAAAGCAGGTTGGATGCTGAGTTTCTGTTGGCTCATATGTGCTCCGTCAAGTTCAAGGAGTGGATAGTTGTTCTTGCTACTCTCTTAAGGCGGTCTGAGGTATAATTAAATACAATTTGTATGACATTGTTTTCGTGATATCTTGCTTCTCTGTTGATGGAAACTGTAATTTAAGGAGGTTATCTGATACGGTTTTGAGTTTCTAGGAGTATAAATGTATTTTCATCTCCTGAAGATGCCTTACTGACCTATTTGCTTGTGGAAATCTCTGAAGGTCTTGTTTGATCTTTTTCGGCATGACCTGCGCTTGTGGAGGGCTTACAGTGTCACTCTGCAGGTAGACTTTTTTCATTTTTATCCAATTTCTGCATTCTTAAGTATTAGATCGTTTGGAAGCATAAGTTGTGCACCTGGATTTTATGACTTTCTTGGAAGCGGGAGGACTTATAATGTGTTGATTGGTCTACAGTCATACCCTGCATTCTTTGAGTACCATGATCTCGTGGAGGCCTTGGGGGAGAGACTCGCAGCATATGCCAATTCTGAAGAGAAATACTGATGACTATAACTTCGAGTGCGGTTTGGCTGGCATGGACGAAATTTTTTTGACTGGGTCATTCCTCTATTGGGCATTTGACCGAGCATTCATCCAACTATAGTGAAGCGCGAAGTCACCACCAACGGACACGTGGTGGAGCGAGTTTGTACGATAACAGGAGGATTAGTCTTTTAGGAAGTGTGTGTTGATAAGGAGCCTACAATTTTGTTGAGGGCAGCTCTCGAAATAATCCTTCTAGTCTTTTGTAGGCATTATTTTTTCTATTCATCTTATAGGTAATCTGGTGAATGTGCATATAATATAATCCCAAGTCTCGTGCCGTCACAGAATGTTCGTGTCCTTTAGTTATTTTTTTAACCTATGCAATTTCGTTAGTTTTTTTTTTTTTGCCTTTATTTGTGGGGCCAGTCTGTTAGAAGGTTGATTGAGCCAATCGTCTCTACCTGAGCTCCGGTCACTGGATTTGACAAAAACCAGATGAAGCCCCTTAACATGGGTTGCTGAAAAGCAATTACGGATGGCTTTTGAATTTGTTGGGACATGAACGAGTCATTGTTGGAAATTCCAACGGGAATCGACTGCTCTTGAATGGAAACTCCTAGTAGTTTGTGGGGCGCAATTTACGATGTGATTAGAATCGCAGCTATGCGATTGGGGATGGTGAGTCCTCGTGCTCGATATGTCTGTTCCTTCTGACACATTATGATTTTGAGGTGAAGGTGTGCTTGTGCACGGTTCCTGAAATTGCATCTTCATTAGTTTTCGGATATGCCAGGCTAAGAATATCCAGAAAATCTGATCCTCGCGCGACCTAATTAGGGAAAAGAATGAACTGAAAGTTTGCTTCCAATCAAGCGTCGTCGTTCTCAGCCAGTGAACGAGGATAGGTTGAACCATCGATGTTGTCAAGGTGAGATCGAGTCAAGAAAGCCAACTTGTAAATACGATGTTTTAGAGGAATTGAAGTTAAAACAGAAATCGACGCACATTTGTATTGACATATAGTAGAAACACACCAGCACATCTCTGTTCTTATTCAGTTTGCTGACCCCTTTTTAATTGCAATCACGTTTGACTAGAGAAAGAGGAAAGCCACGCACCACAAACATACACCACTTTCAATCAACTTCTTCCATTTGGGGACGGTTTGACTTGGATCACCAGGTGAAGCTGATGGACTCGAAGTGCAGGTTATCAGCCAACCCAGATGAGCAGATGCCTGCAACCTCGTGCCTCATCTTCTTCGGTCCACAAACCAGGACTCCGACACTTGACTCTTTGCAATCAAACAACATCTCTGCAAAAAGTCACAGATGGTTCTCAAGAAGTCAGGGCTTATATGCGAGGCCAAGCATTAGTCAATGTCAGCAGACTCGGAGGGAGCTCTATGGGTGTTAGCTGGACTGTCGAATAAGAACTACAGAATCAACAGACAGGAGAATACTAGCAAAATGGCTGGAGATATAGATCACCGTACCACTAACTTGAAGCAACTTGGATTTACTTGCATTGTAAAATGAGACTTAGATCCGACACTTACTCTTTAGGTCGGGCCTTTCCCCGAAGTGCAGATTGGTGGCTTGGACAAGGGACTGATGTGGGAGGCTCTCCAATTCCCTTTCGCCATTGAAGAACCCCGAATCTGGCGAAAACCCCGGAGTCAACCCGTCCAAGTGCTTGATCTGCTTCGCTTCCTTGGCGTTTGTGCTCTTGTTCCACAGAAAGGCTGTACTAGCCACAATGACTATGGATAAGCAAATGAAAAATATGTTCAGAACCGCCCTAGCAGCGGTAGGGTAAATGTTTTTGTTGTGATCTATCGGGTAAATATAGTAGCGGGTAAGGATCCCTATTAATATAAGGAACATGACGAAAGAGACAGAAATGATGGCACCGAGCCACAGCCAACTGTTGGGGCCTAAAATGGCAGACACAGGTTCGTCAAACGAACTGGGTTTGAACCAAACAGCTCGGCCTTGTTTCGAGGATGGGGTGGTGGGTTCTTTTTCTCTTGTCACGTAGGCCTCGATCTGGAGCCGAAGGTTCGATAAGTCAGATGGAGCGCCTGAAATGGGCAGGACGAGGTCAAGCATGGTGAGATCGGAGGAGTTCTTGAAGGCACAGATGAGGGTCAATTTAGGAGTCATTGACTGGAACGTGGTGCTCATGAAGATGAATTCTCTGATGATGGAGATGAACGGAGTGATCCCACTGCCCCCACTCACCATCACCAGCTTCTCATGCCTGCAGTGGGAAAATCGCACTTCCAATTAATTAATAATTATTAGACAGACACACATTCTGTCGCTGGCGCGATCTAAATTTGGAAAAATAAGGGTAAACACAAGGAGACATCCACACAAAGAGGCACTAGTTACATGGTATCTTCCGACCTAGGAATGGACTAAAACAAATGATATATCCAGACCTATCCAACGTAATGAGCAAAACATACTACCTGAGGAAATGAGTCGAGGCAGGACCATAAGGTCCTTCGACAGAGACATCGAGCCGATCAGGAGGAGAAGGAGAAGAAAGGATTTGGTAGAGCTTCTGAGACCAAGTCCCTTCGTTCTTGATCATGATGCTGAGCTTGTCCTTCTCCAAGTTGCTGTTCGAGGAAATGGTGAATGGATGCCATTGCAGCTTGGATAGGCTCGGCACGTTGATGAACATGATACTCGTCGGAGTATACTCTAGACCTGCTCAAACTCAAAATAAAGAAGATGAATAATGGAAATAAGGAACCCGAATCCCAAAAAACCAAGTACTTGAACGACACGATAGGACGTTTTGAGCTAAACTAGATCCTGGACTCGCGCATCGTTCTTCACCTGGGGCCTTGGAGAAGTTGAGCTCGACGGTGTCGCAGGGCAAGACGCGAGCGGAGACCAGGCGGGCTCGGCTACGGGACTGCAGGAACCGGACGTAGCGGTCGACCATGAAGAGGTAGAAGCCGGGGAGCATGATGCAGGCGTAGGAGATGCCGACGTGGAGGACGAAGAAGAACATGAAGAGAATGTAGAGATAATGGGTGTAGAAGAAGAGCTCGAACATCTTCCGCCTCACGCGCGGGAAGGTGGTCGCCCACATCCCTAGTCCGGCGAGCAGCGCGAACTCTCCTGCTAGGTTGGATACCCCAGTTTTCTGCCACTTCACCATCTGCACAAACGCGCACATATCTTCACCAGTTCGAATCATCCACATACATGGCATAACTTAGCAGAATGAATATGTAAATCACAACGAATGGAATTGGCATCCACTGTTTTACTGAATCGCGGGAGATTGTCCCTTCTCTTATTTCATTTCCTCCCGCCTGCTTCCAGCATGGTCTGAAATAACTTTCAGGATTTCTTGCCGTGAGAAGATTAATTTAAGTTTCAGCTTTTAATAAAAGCCAGACGAGACCATGTGAGTCCGTGCCGGGGGCCACTCAGGTGGGCCCGGCCCAAAATTCAACTGGGGCCCAAAAAGGCGATTCCTTTCGAGACACGTTCACTGACAGTGCCCATCCGAAAAGTCAGGGCCCATCACAACACTTTCGCTACTTCTCTTTTTGGGTTTCTACGGCCCAGGCACACTTCCAAAAAGTCAGGGCACTTTTTCCGGTCCGGGAAATGAAATAGTAAAAAAAAAAAAAGGAAAAAAGAATCCCCCTCTTGTCACGACACGTACCACTACGAAGACCCTACTGTCCAGGCCGCCATAGGTCAAACTCACCCGACGATCCCGACCGTCCAATGTGGTGGATCGATCGGGGTTTGGACGAGCCAAAAGCCCGCACTGTCTTTGGTGCATGGGAAACGGAAACGGGCGGTGCTCGCGTTACGGTGCCACCTCAGCAGTGACGTCGATGAGTATGAACGTATGCAGAGAACAGGACAGAGCTTCCGAAACGACCGTACTGAAGTTGGCACCCGAAGAGAGAAACGCCACTCATGACTTTTCCTGCGTAATACAGGCCACATGCTCGGAGAAATCTCAGCATTTACGCGGAGCTACGGCTCTCTGTTCAAAAGGGAGAGTTTCCGTTGCCCCGAGGATTTGCGTCTTTACCTCTTGATTAATGTGGGTTCATAGCTGGGGAAGCTCCCGAAAGAATGGGGTTGTGCGATATCATACTCGAAAAGCAAATCGACTTAATGGGGATACTCTGATTCTCACCTCGGAGATTTGGTGAGTGACAGCCCAGTAGAGGATGTAGACGAGGCCGTGCGCGGTGAAGAGGACCATGACGATGTGACCGAGCCATATGTGGTACTTGATGCTGGCTTCTGAGGTGAGGCCGAAGAGCGGCAGCACCGACGATGCTCGGGTCACCGGGAAGAATAGGAAAGCGAGTACTATGTTCCCCACGAGCCCCAGCCTCAAACCTGAGGTCTCCAATTTCGCTTCCCACCTGCCATTATGCTCACGTCGTCATAATATGGTTTTCTCCAACATTATGCTCCGAAAATATTGGCTGACAAAATGGTTTGCAAAATTGGCATGAGAAGAAGCTCCTTACCGTATTGAAAAACTCGCGTCACTTCACTGCTAATATGTCCTATATGTAAATGGTTCTAAACCTGGCGTTTCGTAAACTTATGTACCCCTTCTGGGTTTTTCATTCGGGTGATACACAAGTAAAGCCATGAAAATTCTCTGGAGGTGTTAGAGAAAACCACTCGAAGCGAAGTCTGTCGTATCATTCGATGTATAAAAACTGTAACTCCTTGAACTGTTTCGGCAATGGTCATAAGAACACATGATTTCAAGCCTGTATTTTTTTAGTTTTAATCGGAAAATAAAACAGGAAAGTGAAACCCTTTTTCTTTGGAATGACTTTTTTGATGGAGAGAGAGAGAGAGAGAGAAGAGAGAGAGAGAGAGAGAGAGCAGTGTATAAAGCTTAGTATGCCAACAGAAGAAGGAAGCTTCGGGAAGTGCATAAGAAAGGTTCTTACACTTTCTCCCCATCCGTCGATCCCTTTCGCTCGATGTTGAGGAAGCTGTTACGAAGGTACGTCGCGAAAGACCAGACCAGGAGCGCTATGAACATCATAAAGAAGGCCACTTCGATCCACGAAACAATCCCCAGCGGCCCCTTCACCAGCACCGGCCTCTTCCACATTGCCAATCCCCGATTTCTTTTTATGCCATTCCTGTTTTACCATCGTTAATTGATTCAAGCAGCCATAAAGCCGGAAAACTGGCAAACGAATTAAACAGCCGAAGGATAGACGAATACTTTCCCACTTGAGGGTCGCTCGATTTGTTTCCCAGATGGAGGTACACACAGCCCAAGCAAGCGATGAACAGGACTGGGAATGTGAACATCAGAATCGTGTAGCCTGTTTTGTTTTTGCATCATAACACGAGAGAACTCATCAATCCAGTGGAAATTAAAAAACGTGAAGGACAGGAAATGGAGAAAAAGAAGAAGAAGAAGAAGAAGAGAGAAGCCAGATTGAATGCCTTGAATGCCGAAAAAGGTGGACGAGCCAGATTTGGCCCTGATGCTGAGCGACCAGTTTTTGCGGTACGTGTTGGTGGGCATCATTATCCAAAGCAGAACAGTCCCGAGAAACACCACCATCGACAAGACCCATATTGCCTCTCTGACGATTCTCGTAGCTCCACCAGACGAAGAAGAAGAAGAAAACGAAGGTGGTGATGATCTTCTGGTGGATCCAGAGTCCATCTTTTGCTCTCAATCTCTCCGTGACGTGCGAGAGAGGGAGACTTTTAGTGACGGAAGGAAGAGTGTATGAGGAATGTGTGGAGTGAAACCGAATCTGTACTTATATATTGAAAGGAGGGGAGGGACCTGTATATCTCACTCAGAAGGGCAGGCATGATCCATGTCCTTCCCCAAATGTCAAATGACCACAGATTTCCTTTTATTTTATTGTCAGGAATGCTAATTTATTTTTGGTAAGGGATGCTAATTTTTTTTTTATTGTTGGAAATATCCTTAGATGATCGTACACACCAAATCATGAACATTACCATAACATTCAGCATATGATTCACATATTTATCATATTGTGTGTGTATATTCGATATGTTCAATTCGTGTCTAGATTTACGATAAACATAATACCTCACATTACATTTTGTCTGATTTAGTCCAAACGCTTATACACAAGCCATAGCCATGATATCAAAGTGAAGTAATTCGGTCCTTCCATCATTCTCCTCATCTTCTAAGTACTTTATCCATCTTTGGCGTAGCACTTATATTCGAAAGCAGGTATCGTCATTGTCCAGACCGTCCGATCGAAGCTCATTACAAATAAGGGAAGATGATGCATTTGATCGATTTCCTTTTTCGGGTAGGCAGCAAATTTGCTGAACTGGGAATGTGCAAATGGTCATTTGTTTAGGAGCCAAGCTCGTGGATGACTTGAGGCAAAGGCAAGGATCATGCAACTCCCCCACCCTTGACGATAATGGGGCAATATCTTCCCGCTTTCTCACCCTGTCGCTCTCATCTCATTCTCAAGGAAATTCACATTTACAATTTCACATCACCCCGAGCTCGACGAAGACCTGGACTTGAATTAATTTTCTTGATTATTTCTGTGACGTGCTCAGGAAGTGCAGCAGTGCTTTCGCTTTCGCCTGAAGCTCGCGAACGACGCTTCGTTCGTACTGTGAATCCGCCAGGAATGCCGGCCATTCGCTTAATTGGGAATTGGGGAAGATGGTGGCATTTGACTCTCATTAATTATACGTAATCAGATACGGCTCTTGCTGTTGCTACGTTGCCGTACTGTTAAAAGAGTATTTTTTTTTTTTGGTCTGAATACTGTTAAAAGAGTATACGCACAGCAATAAGCATGGGGTTTGAGCTAATGCATGTACGGCGCGTGTTTGGGCAGGAGTTGTATGTGGACGCCGGCGTGCTCGGTGAATGGCAACACGTGCCAGCAGCTGATGTGTACGCCACACGTGGCCCCCAAGACGTTTTCCGCTCATTTAATTCGTTGACGCTGCACGGCTTGCGCATCTCTCTCCGTATCGAGAAAGTATTTAAGCGACACGTCAATCGTGACATGGCATGCATTCATATAACTTGACACGTGGTATCACAAAAGCTGTCATGTATTTATGGATGATAAGATATTTCATTATATTTGCGATATCACGTGTCAAATTGTGATTGGTCCAAGTAGAATAATGCACGTCATGTCAGCGATTGACGTGACACTATACAACCACCGAATATTTTCTCGTATTGATCTGATCTCATATTTCGAAAGTCCATCGATCCTTCCCATAAATCTTAAGAACCCAAAAATGGTAAGAATAAGCTGAGACCAACAATGTATTGGGATTCGGGCTTTGGAACTCATTTGGCTCGCCGAAACGGTTCATGATATAATTTTTAATCCATATTTAATGGGCATAATTATTACATGATTTAGTAATGTATAGTAAATGGATTTAGAAATGGCATGCGCTTAATGGGTTTGTAATTTATTTAGTCCCGACCCATCCCTACGGCTCTCTCCTCACTCTTTTGTCCTTGCCGGATCTCGCATTCATTCGGTTGCTCCATGTTCTCATCTTAGCTTCGATATGGACTTTTCTAGATTCGATTAAATAGATAAGGGTTCTAATAATATGGGTCAGATCGACCATAAGTCGGGTTTATGTTGGGTTGGGTGTGAATTACTTAATTTATATTGTAATGTGGATTATGTCGGATATAAGTTAGGCATACGTTGGATTGGATTTTTCCAATCCGACCCGATCAATCTATTTGACATGTTTAGGAAAGGATGGACAGGTTGTTTCAATCCCATATAAGCAATGAGGTCATGCTGGTAAGATATGTGAGGAGGAAGCACAATGATTGAGCGATTCAACGACCAATTAGGCTGCATAAGGGCACGTGTTGATTGGGAGAGACGGGAATCTTCTTGGTTTTGTGAGGGGGACATTTCCTGTAGTGTGAACTCGGGTGAGTATGTTCAACTGACAATGCAATTACATTTGGAAGTTTGTGGTATCTGGGACCATGCAAGAAGGCTCTGGTTTGGTTGGATTTTCCTTAAAAGACACTAGTATTTTCTTATTTGTTCAGCAGATGTGAACTTTGTCTTCCCATGATGACTAACCTCCCGAGTATTGGGTTTGGATGACTACCCTAAAATGGGTAGAGAACAAGCACGATCAGCAAACAATCATTGAGGTAGACTGTGCTAATTTGGCAAAAATGGTGGCAGATACGAGCGAGGAATGTAGTTGGGAGGCTCATGGGCTTATAATGGAAGCCCGTTTCCGCCTAAAAAATCACCGTGGGCTTCACCTCCAATTATGCAGTAGGGAATCAAACAAAGCCGCGGATTGGATAGCGAAGATGCACAGAATGAACAGACTACCCCAGACTTGGATAGATTATCCCCCATCATGTCTTTTGAATTTACTGTGTACGGATTCCTCTTTTTTGTACTACCGAACTCCTTCCGTTATGAAGTAATACCACTTCTATTTCGACCAAAAAAAAAAAAAAACCTCCCGAGTTGCTTAGATTACGCTAGCCTCGTTTGGATTTAGCACCATTCTAGATAAATTCACCCAAATTCTTTATCATATGAATTTGTTAGGCTGCGGCAATAGTCTTTCCGAGGACAGGGCATTCAACCTTAAGTGCTCATTCTCACCTTTTCTCGTTCTTAGACATAGGATTTGTGTTGCTATCGAAAGAAGTCAATATTTAAGACCGACCGATGGGTTTGGACAAGAAATGACATTCCATTCTCCCTCGACTCCCTCGACTTTTTTAAACGTTTCAGTATCGTTTCGGAGGTATTTTTTTTTTATTATCAATGAATTTACTGCCATATGACACAAATTTGTCGACGCAAATGATTACTCTGATTCATTGATGTCCTGTGAACTTTTGAGCTCCGAGTTTAGGCTCCAGAAGAAGATGGTTCAGTGACGAAAGCAAACGGACTGGAGCAGGCTCTTATTTGGAGAAAGACGCTCTGTGGAGAACAGATTTGATAGGTAGCGGTTCGAACCTTGCCCATTTGCTAATGAGCTGTTTATGATCTAGAACTTCAATCCCACAACAAATTCAACTCCGAATTTGGCTCAAAGAAAACAAGAAAATACAGGATAGTGACGCTGCAAGTACTTGAACTTTTTACCCGTCTAACAATCGAGTACTCGAATGAGGATAATTTATGACGATGGTGTTCAAGTTGGCAATTTTTCATGTGCGATTTCAAGACGATTTCACATGGATCCGCATTAGAAAATTCGATGTAAATGATTTAAGAAAAATAAATTAGGTACTCATTTGTAAAGTGAATAAAAACTTGGATACTTGCGGTGTGCTTACCTGAGAAGTCAGCTCCAAGGGTCTCCAAATTAGGCAAAGTTACGACCCGCGCTCAATCAAATCTCGATGTACTTACATGATATCGGAACTAGTGCTGATTGTAAAGACTAGAGATGCACATATCCAACTCCTGGGCAAAATCTCCAAAGCGACCAACCTTTAGCCCTTCGTGAAAGCAAGGCTTTCTCTTCCATTCCAATCAACTATACCGAGTCAGGTTCGTGTAATAAACTGGAACCAGATTCAAATCAGTGTGCTGCGTAAAGCGTCAAGGACTCAAAATGTTCATCTTCTCCCGGCCATGTTACCTCAGTTCAACAATCTCGTCCTCTCTGCATTCTCCTACATTCACTTCCATGGTGGACTTCTTCTTCGACGGCAGAACCGTGCAGCAATTTCTTCTAGGAGCCTGCACAAAATACACAAGCCACATTATACAGAGTGGCAGTTGAGCCTCCGCACGTACGGTTGAGGTCGCATTTGCTATTTGTTACCTTGTCCCATAAATGCGGATCCGGCTCCTTGTGGACCTCCACTCTGCGAATCCTCGACGGGTCAGCGATCTTCCACTCGCAATCCGGGGCCGGCACCCCGTGCGGGACATACTCGCTGACCGTCGTGTTCGCCCTTGTGATGGGGGCCGCGCTCGAGAGGAAGTAGACGAAGGGCTTTTCGCAGGGGTTCTTGCTCAAGGGCCGGGTATTGAACGTGAACCCGGCCGGGTCGGCCCTCTTGTACCAGTGGAGGAAAGTCCTCGAGGGCGTCTCCACGTCCCGGGGCAGATGGATGCCCCGGTATATCTGGACGGCGTAGCCCCAGGAGACGGACACAGTCCAGCTCCGTGTCCGGTCGTAGCAGATGGACTGCTGCATGAGCGCAGCTGAGTCCAGTTCGAGCGGAGTCCACAGCCTTCGTAGGGCTTGGAATTGGGTCATTTTGGGGAAAATGGGCTCGATCACGTCTAAGTGGTGGAGCGAGATCAATGGCGTGATTGGGTGGGCAGCTAGGAGCCCAAATACGTCGCCGTACACGTCAAACTGGAACGACCCCATTGAACAAGAAAAGAAAGTCAGACAAAACGGAAGCAGGAAAATGTCTAATTAAGATCATGAGTGCCAGTTATTCTATCAAAAGCAGTAACCTTCACGACGCGGAAACAAGAAAAAGGGCGAAACGTGGGAATTGAACATTCTCTCTCAGCTGTTGGTTTCTCCGAATGAGATGGGGAAAGTTCAATTTTGGAATTGGAAGAAATCTCAACCGCTGAACCTGGAGCCGACTGCGTGAGATTCAACAATTCCTGTCAGTGGAACTTTTGGGCCACCGATTAGACAAGGGAAGTGGATGAACAATTCAAACCAATAAGGTCTTGGTTAGGTATTGCTTGGAGTTTGCGGGAGGGGCACCCCCACCCATCCATTGACACGCTATGGCCTATGGCGGAGCACTATCTTGGACCGAGCCTTATCAACACCACCACCCTCCATCAATTTTCAACATCAACCTCCACGAGAGAGACGCCTGTTGGACTGGGTGTCAAGCTCTGGTTTGGTGCGCAGGAGAAAAAGGCGAGACCTATGGACATTAGCCAAGTGGACGACCCACAAAAGAACCGCCGGAACTTTGTCCAAGATTTCCTCCCCTTTACCTTTCCTCTCCTCCTTTTCGTTCCGCGATGAGTGCTTGTATTGATTAACCTTGTCGGAACCACTTCGCCTACCTCGTTCAATGCTGGGCCTCGACATTCATTGACACAATAACTTTTCCATGAGGGCGCGGAACTACCCACGACTGAACAGGTCCAACAACCACAAGAACGGACGGAAGTTGCACTTTTTGAATGAGTAAACATGTTGAAATGGTACAAACAATAAACATGCACTCCCGTTTCGTCGTGAACGAAGTTTCCAAGTTTCTTCCCCAAAAATTGATCTCCTTTTAACCTATTGTTGCGTCATTTATCCTAACAATATGGTAATCTTTGGAACATCCAGAGTCCAAAACATCCATCTAGGCCGGAAAGTTCAGGGTTTACAGTGCTCAAGAGCTCTCTATCAACAGTGGCATCGCTAGCCTATGCACTTAATGGAATAAATTCCACGTCTGGATTCCATACGATCCCCTGAACGATGTCGTGTTTATCTAGATGACAACCTCGACTAACTTCTCAGAAAAATATTATGTATCTTAAGAGAGGTGATCTACTTCTTTCTAGGGCCCGATCACTACCCTGAGCGCTGGTGATCCGGATCCAAATTCTCGGAAAATTCCAAGAGAAAAGATTTACCATGACTCCATTAAAGAAAAAGCAAGAAATAAAGGGAAAAGGAGCCTTCATCGGAAATCACGTGCTTTGTGATAAAGAGATACTTGAGCTGAAATGTCGGGTGGCAAACTTATCTCGCAAGCTCTTCATTTGATGTGACCACATAAAATGAGAATGCAATTCCCTGATTCTTCCGGTTAAGTCCAATGAAATAGAGCTTTTCGCAGCGAATCACACTCGCTATGTTTGAGACCGGTTAAGCTTTCCTGAATATATGTCTCAACACTAAATAAATTAATTTGATAGAGGTTGAAGACTGACCTGGTGAAAACCGGGTTCTCGGGTGAGAGGGACGCCGAGCTCGGCCACGCAAGCCTGAACCCGGCCGTCGGACCCGTAGAGGCCCGGGTACCGCCGGAGGCACCGGTCCTGCATCCGCTCGAGCGCTCTCGCCAGCGCGTAGCTGATGGCAAACCCGCCGCCGCCGTACCCCATGTTGTACGAGAAGTATATGTTCTGCAGGTGGCTCTCCGACCAGCTCCCGATGTAATAATACTGATTATGGTCGTATTTCGACAGCACCCTCACCAGGTTCTCCGCCACGAAGACGGTGTCGTCGTCCCCCATCACGAGCCACCTCACCTCTTCGCCGTCCAGCTGCCGGAAGGTCTCGGAGACTATGCGGGAGATGCGCACAGCGGAGCGGTCGCCCCTTGGGTTCTTGTACTTGAACCCCGACGTGTCGCTCGAGATCTTTACAGGAGGCAAGAGGGTCGAATCGTCCTCGCCATCTGCAGCGTCCTGTAGGGGCAGTGGCGGCTTGTCGAGCCACACGACGCCACGCATTCGGTCCGGTCGCCACCAGATCTTGAGGTAGTTCTTGCGATGGTGCCATAGTTTGGCGGAGGAGGCTATGCCGAAAACGATGTGGCGGAGGGCCGTCTGGGTTGGCGGTGGAGAGAGTGCTTGTGCTTGGTGGTGGTGATTGAAATGATCAATACGAGGAGTGTCGCAGGAGGAGGAGTGAGGAGAGTAGAGGAATTGGAGGGAGTAGAGGAAGTAGGAAAGAGAGAAGAAGGCGAAGAAGAAGGTGATGAGCTTCGGGAGAGAGTAAGCGGGAGAGCTCTTCATGTTGTACCGTTCGTCCCATGGATCTGCGTCCTTTGAGGTTTCTTTCATGGACTCATGTGGGTCTTGCTAGGTCCAAGGAAAGAATAGCAGCAGAACTCGACTCAACACGCACACATATATAAGATCCCTCTCTCTCTCTCTCTCTCTCTCTCTCTCTCAGCAGAACTCGACTCAACACGCACACATATATAAGATCCTCTCTCTCTCTCTCTCTCTCTCTCTCTCTCTCTCTCTCTCTCTCTCTCTCTCTGTGCGCCTAACCTAAGAAGCAAGCTCCTTATCGAAATTCCCTTTAGATTATTCCATCCGATGGACTCAATCCAATTTTTGACTTGTTCCATTGGATTCATATACACAAGCCGTCGCTAGCTCTTGTTATAATTATGCTCAATGAATCAACGAAAATCAATAAATTAAGATACGTTTTTTCTATTCACGTATTTTTAGAATTCATGAATTTCCTAATCTATTGAATTCATGAATCTCCTAAATTCATTTATCTTTTAATGAACTAAAAAGCTCTATAAATCGATAGGAGCATAAAGAACTTCATGATAACAGTTTTTGACTCAATTCCAAAAAGAGATTTGATATACTATTTTATTCTTCTGTTTTCTCTGAGTCAGCTAGTTTCAAGAAGTGTTCGACAAAATTATGTTCGTAAAGTGCTGATACCAACAAGTTCGAGATATTATATCTTGGGAGGCAAAATTCGTAAAGCTGCTTAGTATTGTTGACAATAACTAATCGTCTTGAGGAGATTTAGTTAGTCATACCTCACCTCCAATTACTATTTTATTTTGTTATCAACTCTCTTGATTAAAGTTTCTGATGAAGACAAACAATTTTACATTTCCTCCAATCTTCTTCTTCCAATTACTATTTTATTTTGCTATCACTCTCCTGTACTAATATTCTGATTACAACAAACGGTTTGTTTTCCCTGGAATATTTTGCAACAGCTCCTCTTCCTTTCGTTGTTTACTGTTGATGTACGGCTATATTCGTCGAGAAAATGATATGGTGGGTTTTCTTCAAAGTGAAGGCAATGCCAACCACTCTATGTATTGGGTTTGGATTCTCATGTGAAGAATTTGTGAAGAATCTCGTGCCTACTTTTCCTCTTGGGAAGCGATGTCGGCTAAGATTTCGAGTATGTCTTAAGCTAGTTTATATTGTTGGTGACAAAGTTTATGGTTTCATCGAGCCCATCAATTTGGTCACAAACAAAATGCAAAATAACATTAATTACTTGAATAGTCATCCAACATGAGGACTTCCTATTTCTTTTTTTATCGCGTCTTGATTTGCATCACTTGCATAGAATGGTGATGCGTGTTACGGATGTTCTTAAAGTAAACTTTTGTGATTATCAATCCGAACTTGCCCAACAAGATTCAGACTATATTGAACTTCACATTTTTAAGTGACCAAAGTTTTTTACAAAATTTCATTTTTTTTAAGGATGATGTAGTTGAAGGAATCAATCGTAGTCCCTGTCAAATGTTGGTAGAACTCATTTTTATAGAACCCAACCGTGGAATGAGTTGATGATGGGTTTTTTAATATATTGCACACGGGCCAATTTAGTTCTGAATTTTTCAATTGAACGAATTAAGTCCTAACCCTTTTAACGATTTGTCAAAATAGTCTATCTAGCCAAATTTGTAGGAAATTATTGATATAGACACTGGCTATACTACGTGATACGATCGATGTTAACGTGGATAAATTTTATAAAATTTTATTATTATTTTTTCCTTGTGGCTACTTGCTAGATCCGACAACAATGGCTCTTTCTCAGCCGTGGGGGTTGAGCCCTCCCCCAAGCTATGGGGGTTGAGCCTTCCAATGGATTATATTAACAAACCATTAAAAGATTTAGGACTCAATTAGTATAATTGAAAATTTTAGAATTAAATTGGCATGGGTGCAATGAGTTTAAGACTTTTTTGTTACTTTTTCGGGCAAACTTCACCAGTCATATCATAAGCTTTCATTGATAATCCAATTAGGGCAGAACATCACATCTCTGATCATTGTTGATGGATATTTTATGACTCGGTTCTGTTCTATATTTGAGAACACATTGAATTGATCCTTATGAATCCACTTCCAGAGTTGAAAAAGTTTGGCACAACAGAGAATGCATCTGCGTGCCTTTGGACCCTGTACTTTAATGACAACATACTCTTAATATTATCCATTCCCTGGGAATCTCATCGGCTAGGTTGAATTGACATTTTCTAGTAAGTTATTTCCGATGTTCACATTTCATTTTCTTTTTGGCTTTCGGTGTATTTGTCCTTTAATTTCTTTTAGTTTTAAGCGATGTTCTTCCATTTCCTTTAATTCCAATCCTCAAAATTTTCCTCTGATTCCAAGCACTTCACTTCATCAAGACCGAAATAGCTCTTTTGTAATCACATTTTGCTCCAAGGTGCGGACAGCCTTTCTTTCGCTCAAATCCATTTCCAGTCAATAGGAAAACTTGCCTTTGGGAATGATGATCACTTTGTGATCGAGCTCCAACCAGAGAACTGAGTTTTTCGTCTTGTTTGCCCGCTCTCCTGTTTGTCGCATTTGCCAAGGTCGGTTTAGACCCAATTTGTGCTTGATCTTTTTCTTGCGAGGTCAATAACCCTGTCAGAGGAATAGCCTCAAGGAGAGATGATGGCAAAAGCTAGAGGTCGAAGTGGCATCGTATCATTGGAGATTTCAAAATGCCTAAGGGGACTGCCTCAAGGAGAGATGATGGCAAAAGCAAGAGGACGAAGTGGCATCGTATCATTGGAGATTTTAAAATGCCTAAGGGGACTGTGGTCCCCAAGCCAAGTCAACTGTATATATATATATATAAAGGAAGAATGAATACAAGAAGACTCATCCGAGGCTATTCTCTAATCTCCGAGGCCAAAGCCTAAAGCACAAATCGTAACAAGAAAGAGACAATTCGCAAGGGACAGAAACTTCACATACAGAGACCCGAAAAAAGGCCGATGCAGACTTAAATCTGAGTTTTTGATTCGACGCTCAGACCCTCCGGCCCAACGTGAATCGCGGGACATATTGTAGAAAGCTCACCGCTCGATTTTGGAATCTTGATTGATGAATGATGGACGATGACTTTTGAATAGAGAACTAGAGAATGCTGCTATTGTTCTGATACCGTCCGCAATGCTCTATTCAAGCCCACATGTTAAAGCATTCATTGTGGTCTACTTTCGACATGAGCTCTCTTTTGCTATTTCCCAATTTTTCAAGCCTAGATATGGCTAATCCGAAGCTCCCTACTGATTGTGACAAACACCACATAACATGTCGGGATATGGTTCATACTCCTCAATGACAGGATAGCACAAAAGTCCCACTCTAGGATGGTTGTAGAAGACAGAATCCCTGGCTCATCAGAGGGCCTTTATAGTTTGAGTCGATATTTTATTAGTAATTTGGATTTTGGCTCATAAATAATTACTGAGTGCCTCGGAGATTTTTTGGATCTTAGGTTTGGTTGTGCCACCTATTATATAATATCTTTCTCTTATAATTCAGAGTGGTGGAATGTGTTCAATACATTGGAATCCCAATTCATCCCTAAGACAGCGACTTCCAAATTAGACACGGTTCCGCAAAGCCACTAAAGGATCTATGCGCATTGAAGCGACCAAACTAGAAGCGACGTGTCTATAGAGAGTCGTATCATTATCCAGAGTCAGAATCATTACCACATAACAAATATTTGTATGCGTAGCTCACCGATTCGTCGTTCTCGACTTCTTCTGTCCTACTTTCTTTCTGGTCCATAGGTTCACCAGTAGCAGCATCACATAAAGATGCCAATGGACGATAGTGGGCTGTATCTTTTTCGGCGTGAGAGGGGTTAGCCGACGAAAAATGCCATAGCCTCGTCCAGCACCTGCTCCCCTAACGGGTGGGCGACCTACTAGTGGTTTTGCTCCATAAAAATTGTCTCTCTGCCCACAGGAAGAGGGAGATTCCTCTTGAAAGAGACTGGAAATATGCATGTGGAGTGCACCTTCTGTGTAAGACAGAAGGGTTCAATCCCGTCAAGAAGTCCACTCGAAAGCCGAGGTTTACCTCCACATGAGGAGAGCTCGCACGCCCTAACGAGGGAGGGTGGTCATCAGGTTGAGAGAGAGCAAAGGCCATATGGACCTGAAGAAATGGCCGTTGCGACCCCACACATGAGCCACCACAGGAAAAGGGCGAAGTCGGCACGGGTAGTGGCCCTAAACCGTATGCGTTCCTTGCACTTGCATGCGAGTCAATCGTATTGTTACGAGTAGACCCCATTTGGAGGAATCATATTAGAGCAAATAAGAGGAAAAATTATTTAAAAAAGCCTTAAATCTATGACATTTGTATCTATTAAGTCATAAGTTTTTTTTAATGATTTGTTGATATATTCGATTAACTAATTTTGGCCGGAAAATCACTAACATGGACATCGACCCTCCTACTTGACACTGCTGGTGTTCATGTGGATAATTGAATTCTTATTACATTTTTGTTTTTCTTTCCTTTCCTTTTTTTTTTTTTGACAACTATGGACTAGCGAGATCACTAGTCATAGGCGAGGACTGGGTGAGGACCTCCACCACAAGCGAGGGTGCCGGGACCTTACCCAGATCCAAGATAAGGCTGTGACACTCGCCTGGTAGGATTGAGGGACACGCTGCCCATGCCAAGGCTAGTGAGGGTTGATTGACAACCTTGCCAGCCCATAGTTGTAAAAAAGAAGAAGAAGAAGAAGAAACAAATAAAAGAGAATATAAAATATTAAAAAAAAAACTAATAAGTTTGCAAATTTTGTTAGAGTCAGCATTAGTGATGCCACATAGGATGGATGACGTCTACGACAATGATTTTAAGCCAAATTTGATCGGATGGATTACACTGACAAATTTTGAATTAATTGATATAATTAAACGTTTATGATTGAATTAACACGAATGTGATGTGACTTTTTTAGTAATTTTTGTACAAAAGAGGGCAATGCCCCAATTGTGATGGTTTGGCCAATCGTCCTAGATCGAGGATCATGCGGCGTGTGTTAATGCATGAAGTTCATAGTTCGCATCGTCGCAGCCAAACATCGAGTACATGCATGCCACATCCAGTCTTCTTGACATGTACAATACATATCGAGTAATCCTCCACAAGAGATGGATGCATATTATCCACACGCTTATCTTGATCCGAGAGTTAAGAGGGGTGTTGTCTACTATTCCCCATGGGAAACTACTTCCGTTTCAATCTAATCGTCTATTTGTTTGCAAAGACTTCATTTGCATTGGTTGGAACAGAACAGAAAGAGTCGGAACGCCCAAATAATACTCTAATCCAATGGGTGGTTTGCCTGAAACTGGGAGAAGAATGGACCCCTCACGGGACAATCATGGAGCATCGCCCGTGAAGAAGTGGGTCGGCGTCAGTGGGGCTGCAATGGGGAGCTCAAAAGCCAAGCTCACGAGATCGGATTACAAAAAGTAAATTCAGAAGACAACATGAGAGGGAACCTTAGCGGGACCCTCCTCCCTTCCCTGGAACATCAGATAGTCCAAATGCAAAATCGCTCGAGCCCGTGTCACATGCTCACAGTTCCCACTCTCCACGTTCAGCAGATGAATATTTTAGAGTCATCGTGCTTGTTCACTTTGATCATCTGGTGCTGCATATTTGTATCTTAATTCCCATTGACCCTTTACACGGCCTGACATCCAGAACGAGGCCGGTGCTCGTCCCACTTTGCCTGGCCATGGTATAACCACTGAGCAGACACAGAGTTGGTGGCTGACATAGACAATAGAGCTAATAAATTACTCAGGGCAATCTAAATCATGTGCCATGCCTCTAAAGCGAAGAGGCCGGTTCCGCGAGATTCATAGTTCGTGGTGCTTTCGAGCTAGAAGGACAAGATGATGAAGGGAATGGTGATCGCGTGACTAGTCGAGGCAGTGGCTGTGACTGATGAAGACGAAGACAGAGGCCTTTTAAAAACGAAACATGAAACGAATTGATCGTAAATTAAGGGGAATGAATAGCCATAGAGCAGGCTCGTATCTGCTTTCCCCATGGCTTTCGGCACTTCAATTGCGGCTGCCGCTCGATTAATAACGAATATTTTCTCAACTTTTCTATCATTGAATCCCTTCTTCTCAAAATTTTACTGATGTCACAGAGAGCAAATACATTAATATTTTTCAAATAACTGTGGCGAGGCCATGACGAGCGTTTCTTCGCTTCAAAGAGACAAAGCAGCGAAAAACGAGAAACAACAGAGCATGACACAACAAACCCACTCCCCTTTTTGGCCTATAAATACGGAAACGGATCCCCCACTCTGCACAAAAATTCCAAAGTGCATCGCCTACCGCAGCATCGAACTCGCCCGTGAGTTCCCTCTTACCCATAATGCCGCTTCTCCCTCTCTCTGCACTTTTTTCTGTTCCCCACATTCTGCATTTTTTTCCCAGAAGCAAACTTTTTTTTGTTACTTTTGTTATTGTCTGTGCGATCTTGCGTTTTTATTTTGCAGAGGACGATGAAGATGACGTTAGTTCTGGCGGTGGCGTTCGTGTTGTTTTTGGGTTTCGGAGGGGCGGAGGGAAGGAAGGTGAGGAGGTTGGACGCGCTGGAGTACACGGCGATGAATTGCCGAGCGCACAGCGCGTCGCTGACCGACTTCGGTGCCGTCGGCGACGGCAAGACGTCGAACACAAAGGCCTTCCAGGCCGCCATCAATCAGCTGAGCCAGTTCGCGCCCGACGGCGGCGTCCAGCTGTACGTCCCCGCGGGGAAGTGGCTGACGGGGAGCTTCACTCTCATCAGCCACTTCACGCTCTACCTCCACCGCGACGCCGTTCTCCTTGCTTCCCAGGTTGGTTGTTCATCTGTAATTCTTTTCTGCGCTCTCTTTTGAAAACTTTCTGGAAGAAAACAAAGTTTCCATTTAGCTTTTTAAGTTTTCACTTATTTACGAAAATTTCAACTTGCATTTATTTAAACTTCTCAAACATCCGACGTAGAGTGGAGCGGAGTGGACTTAGTATATTTCTTCATTTTCTTAAGGATATGTAATATTTGCGTAAGCAAAATTTCGTAAAAGAGATTGTTTTTCTTGAACAATATTTCTTTGCGCATAGTGAAAATAATGTATATACGCGTGTAAGTCGTCCCATCTTTTTAGGCTGATTTTGCTCCAAAGCTGGTGGTCGTTTCCTAAGGATCTGGATTAGTCATTCAAACGGATTTAATGGTTTGAAACCGACGGTCAATAAAAGTCAACCTTGCGGAAGTGAAATCTCTTGCTAATGTTAAGGTTACAACAACAAAAGTCACCCGCCATCAATGACGGTGAATATTCGGATAACTCATAGTTTCACTTTCGCATTAAATGATGTGTGGCCCCATCAGGCATTGTACACCGGTCTCCATAGACTTCTTATACCAGTGGCCTCTATTCGATGCTTTCTTTGCCATTTTACCTGTTCCTCGCGCGTTTTTACCTTTCGTAATAGTTGATTCACAGAAGGGTTTTTCACTTTTTCTATGGTTTCTCAAGGGACCAATTCACCAGGAGTCGGCTATCGGAGAATTCATAGAAATACCCTTCGCTAGAACAGATCGAATTCATGTTGTTTTTCTACTCTTTTGGGGGAATGGTAAATCTGAAGGGGGAGTGTGGATAAGGTTTGTGTCAAAAGAACAAAAACAAATTAGTAAAACTTAATATTCAACCGAGGCGCCTGCAACTGCAAGTTCCAGTTTAGCTTAGTTCCATTTCTGACGCCATCTAGGACTACGAGTGAGGAATGATGCATGTACAATTAGTGACAGCAGGAACAGCCTGCACTTCCCTAAAATGAGAGTTCATGTAAGAAAGTCCAATCGGTTGATGTTTAGAGTTGCCATTGAGACCAATTAACTGGCAATCGCATATGGTACACGAACCGTCACTCAATGAACTAGTCGAGCGTGTCAAGAGTCTTGAGCTCGCGCACTTTTTTAACAAGCAGAAAACCAGTTGAAGTAGAGCTTAATCTGTGCATATTCTAACTGCAAAAAGTTTTGTGCTCTGGTGTGCGTGTAGGACATGACGGAGTGGCCTGCGCTCAAACCATTGCCATCCTATGGCAGAGGAAGGGACGCAGCTGCTGGGAGGTATCAAAGCCTCATCTTCGGCACCAATCTCACTGATGTTATCGTCACTGGTAAGTCCCACTCGCTTAATCTCTCTTTAATTTCCTCATTTTCACGCCCTGATTCACTTCGTACAATCTCCCCATCTGCTCATCAGTCTCTTTGTACCAGGGGACAATGGGACTATCGATGGTCAAGGCGCCTTCTGGTGGCAGAAGTTCCACGGCGGCAAGCTGAAATACACCCGTCCCTACCTGATCGAGTTCATGTTCTCAGATACCATCCAGATCTCGAACTTGACCCTCCTTAATTCACCATCCTGGAATGTTCACCCTGTTTATAGCAGGTACAGTCTTACCAGTTTTTTGCATTCATCGAAATTCTTATCCACATAATCGTTTCTCGAGTCACCACGCTTTAGTAACCTCCTAAGCAACTATCGTCCATCTTCCTCATCCAACCAGTTGACCCAACTCACTTATTAAACTTGGATGAACGAGAGTAACGAGAGTAACTAATGAACAAATAAATGGTTATTGCAGTAACATCATTGTGCAAGGCATCACCATTCTCGCCCCGATCAAATCCCCGAACACCGACGGGATCAATCCAGGTATGTCCATTCTTTTCCTGGACCATCAGCAAATGTTCTTCTCCTTCCTTGGCTAGTCAGATTACTGTGAGTTTTTGTAAGCCTTCAAATTCAAACTCTAACAACAAACAAGCAGCTTCTAAATGATGCTCCTGCTTATGCAAGCCCAGATTCATGCACAAATGTGAAGATTGAAGACTGCTACATAGTCTCAGGAGACGATTGCGTGGCAGTCAAGAGTGGATGGGACGAATATGGGATCGCATTTGGAATGCCAACACAGCAACTCGTGATACGACGTCTCACGTGCATTTCTCCCTACAGTGCCACCATCGCCCTAGGCAGCGAAATGTCAGGAGGAATCCGAGACGTTAGAGCCGAAGACATTGTCGCCATCAACACCGAGTCAGGCATAAGGATCAAGACCGCCATAGGAAGAGGAGCCTATGTCAAGGACATCTATGTGAAAAAGATGACTATGCACACAATGAAATGGGTTTTCAAAATGGATGGCGATTACAAGTCGCATCCTGATAACCATTATGATCCGAATGCGCTCCCGGTGATCCAGAACATCAACTATAGGGATATGGTGGCCGAAAATGTTAGCATTGCCGCTAGATTAGATGGAATCCCGGGGGATTCGTTCACTGGAATTTGCATCGCAAACGTGACACTTGACATGACCGCCAAGCACAAGAAGTACCCATGGACTTGCACAGACGTCCAAGGGATGACGAGTGGGGTCACGCCACCCCCATGCGACTCGTTGCCAGACCAGGGGCCGGAGAAAATTACGGCGTGCGATTTTCCGGCTGAAAGCCTGCCTATTGATGAAGTAAAACTGAAGCAATGTAGTTACAGGATGAATGACTTCTGAGTTCTCATAAACTCATGTAAACCAATATCTACTTTCGTAATAGAAAAGCTTCTCTCTGAATTTCCTCCCTTTGTTCTTTTGTATCTGTTACAAGAACCAAGTAAGACTTATCGAAACTCAGTTTCTTGCACAACTGTGGTTATGAATAAACTAGCTCAATAGGCAGTCTAGACAGTTTTTTTCCCTTTCTTTGGCCAATAAAACGGGTGAACATGAGAGAGGGAGAGATAGAGAGACTCGTGTCTCATTTTCGAACCATACAGACCGGCAAATTAGCTGAGAGTAAATACTAAAAACTCGTAAAAGAGAATTTAGGCATATGGGTGATGCTCAATGACCAACCGGAATCTGTCGGATCAATGTAACGTGCTAATCTCGTTAAACTAGTCCTAGAGCGCATAGCATCATCCTTGATGGAAATGAAATTGCATTTCGAATTTTATGTCCTAAACGAGGAAGAAACTGAATCGTCGGAGTCATTTTCCACAGGGCAGGGAGGTCCTAGCTGCTGGGTTTTCTGCATTGGGGCCCATTCCTCTTGAATGAGACTTTGAAAAGGGCTCAATGCGTCATGAAATTGGACTTGGTCATGAATGGAGCCCTCTCCACCTTTGTTTTTTTCCTCACGATACATTTAATACTTGACTAAAGTGTCCCCTCAGTTTAAATTTCAGGTCGAAAGTTGCTGGACTCACATGAGAGTTACCAAGGAAAGAGGATATGCTCCACACTTTGTTTTCATCCCTCCGGTTATCATGGCGTTGATGGCTCCTTTGTGAAAAGGAAGAGTCTCTTCAACTGTAGTTGAATAAGCTCTGAAAGCTTCATCTTTGTGCTTTTAAGTGCGTGTATTAGTCTCGATTGTTTTTACAAGCTAATGAGCTTTATGTGGAGTTTATCCCCTACGACAGACTCAGGAATAAATGCTTGGCCCAATTATTGCGCAAGAGACGGCGAAAGGCATCCTAGCACCTTCAAGGGGGGAATATTAGGAGAGAAGGTGGAGTGGGTGACGATGAGTCAAACCAAACTAACTGCTCTAGCAGAGCTATCGCCTGGAATCCCACAGACATTAGAGATTGTGACTTTAAAAGCAGATAAACATTGCGAGGACCGGAAAGAAACATCAAGAAGTCAAGAAATGGAAAAGGGGTTGCATCTTGATTGCCGTTAATCGTGCTTGAAATAGAGATAGCTAACTTTACTCGTAAGGTGTTGCTGTGCTAATCGTGCTTGAAATAGAGGTAGCTCACTTTACTCGTAAGGTGTTGCTGCGCTATGGCGTAGATGGGGGCTTTCGATAGTGACATTATTTGTAGACAAATCCTAAATTAATGTCGGTAGAGAACTCGTCAAGGATATTTAGAAAAGGAGGTATTCTGATTTTCAATACAATGATTATTCATAATGCGAGAAAAATAATGTATCTAAAATCACAATCTTTTTTGAATGGGTGTTTAACAAATGTCCCCAAACACTTGTTCCTTTTAATTCTTAAACATAATCAATGGTATCTAACTAAAACCTAACTCACACTTCCACGGAGCTATGTGAATACCAACAGATGATGGAGGATTAATTATGCCACTTGGAAACTGTCCACCAACCTAAACTAGTAGGAATAATTTACGAGTTCCTTGGACACATTGGTGC
Source organism: Melaleuca quinquenervia (assembly GCA_030064385.1). Taxonomy (NCBI): domain Eukaryota; kingdom Viridiplantae; phylum Streptophyta; class Magnoliopsida; order Myrtales; family Myrtaceae; genus Melaleuca; species Melaleuca quinquenervia. Next base: position 545,516 of record CM057722.1, on the reverse strand, counting down.
CAAAAAGTTACCACAACGCTCTTTAGCTCTTAATTATAGGGGTGTATATGGTTCAAAGCGATCCAATTCCCTCCCGAAATCAGGAATCAAACCAATGTAACAAGTCTTTGATCTCTACGACCGTGGACCGGACTGCCTAAGTTCTAAACCGAACCCATTGATCTAGTTTAGTTCCTAGATCAAAAATCTAATGGACTAGTTGAGAATTGGAAAAAGTCTAAAAAAAATTGAATTTTTTTACTCATTTGTAAAGTTGGGTAAATATTAAAACTTTAGAAATATGAATTGAGTTCTTTTTATTTTTTTACATCTTTATTTTTACTAAAATATAAAAAAATTTAACCAGTCTATTTCAGTCCAGCCTTCCTTGGAATTGAGAACTGGACTGCCTAGACATTGGTTTCACTTTTGGGAACCGGAACCGGATTGATACTTTTGGTCAAGTCCGGTTCCCAGCTGGTCCGGGCCATTTCCATTTCAAGCGATCCAAATTTCTCACCCCTACTTAATTAGTCACCCAAATATGGAACTTAGCAACAAGCACCAAGCTCAACCATGGCTTGAGGTGACTAGTGATTATAAAGAGTGCTTTCTTGGCTCTTATCTCAAAGTCCTAACAACTTACATTTGAATATTTCATCAATAGAAAAGAATACCCTAAACCAAGAAATATTAGAAAAAATGGAGATGACTTTAAACGCTAATACTAGTATGTCTTTAAAGATTCTATCTCTTTCGTGCATGAAACAGTCACCCTCCGGACATAAATTTAAGTGAAATTCAAAAGCCTAAGCTATAATTAAACAGTCACCAGCTCCTCCTTGTGTATATGCCTTACTTTTGAGTGGGGTTATTCCGACAAAAGTTACCATCGAAATGATTTGATTCTTGGACCAAACCCCAACGTTAAAGAAGGGCATATCTTTATCCAACTATTTTCTGCATGCATTTTAGCAGGATCAACTCCATTTTTCAAGGTGTGGTGCCAGAAATCCTCCCGGGATTAAGGTGTTTTTTTTGACTTCGGGGTCGTTGTTGGTCCCCAGCACTGCCTGAGAAATACAAACGAGCATCAAGTTGCTTCGAACACAGTGAAACTACTTTTGATAAATAATTTCGTAAACAGAGAAAGGAAAAACAGAGAGAACCCATAAAGTCACCAAAAGCTTATAAATGACCCTGAAATTAGCTCCATTATAGTTGTCACTCTTCTCTCTGCAAAAAAGGCCTCTCCTGATTATAGGTTACCAAACATGGAGCTCAAAACAAAGTCTCCAATGAAAACTCAGGTAAAAGAAAAACCCGCAAATCCTCTTCTAATTCCAACAATCTACCTTAAATGTTTTTTTTTTCTGAACTCGTGTCTCTTCAAGTTCATCATGTTCTAGAAATCGTTTCTTCGGACTGGGTTCGGTAATCCACCCAAAAAAAGAAAAAAAATCAAGGAATGAGAAAAAAGATTTCATTTTTATTGGTTTTCTTCGGTCGCAGGTGACTAGCAGAGTGACAGTTTGGACGTTCACGGTGGCATTCTTTCTGATTTTGGGTGGAGCCGAGGGCAGGATCGTGAAGAGATCCAACGCCTTCGAGTACAGCGCCATGAGCTGCAGGGCTCACAGTGCCTCGGTGACCGAGTTCGGTGCGGTCGGCGACGGGAAGACGCTGAACACGAGGGCGTTCCAGGCGGCGATCGCCCATCTCAGCCGGTACTCCGCCGTGGGCGGGGGCTTGCTTTACGTCCCCGCCGGGAGGTGGCTGACGGGCACTTTCAACTTGACTAGCCACTTCACTCTCTACTTGCATAGGGATGCCGTTCTTCTTGCTTCCCAGGTTTCTCTCTCTTCTTGTTTTGTTTTGTTCTCTCTTTTCTTTTTCTTTTTCTCTTTGTTTTTTTTTTTTGGGTATACTTTAGGAACTACATCCTCATTTCCACGAAACCCAAGGCGATCACGGGCTCTCTTTTCTTTCGTCTGTATCTGAGTACCTGGAGCTGTTTGATGTCATAGAGAGGAACAGTACGGTCATAGGATAGAACAGCATCCAAAGAAAATGGCTTCTCGCCTTTCTTCTTTCACTGAACTAGAAAAGAAAAAAGTGATTTGTTTGGATTGGTGCAGCACTTTCGGATAGCATGCGTAGGGCAGTAATAATTAGCTGCGACATGTTATTACGACATATGTTATTATGTTTCTTGGAAGCAAAAGAAGGCTCTTTTCGTAGGTTTTCTTTAATGAAATTTCGTCAAACGCTTGAAGGACATAAAAAATTGGCCACTGTCCGATCCTTTGCCATCATACGGCCATGGGAGGGAAGCGCCAGGAGGGAGGTACATGAGCTTCATATTCGGGACCAACCTCACTGATGTGATCATCACTGGTAACTTCAGAAACCAATCTTGAACGCATCGCTTGAACTTCTACACTTGGGCTGCACGAGATGGATCTGGAAGTCACACTTTGACTTGACTCCGTTTGGGCATTTTCGGTTTCGCGCAGGGGATAACGGGAAGATCGATGGTCAGGGTGGTATTTGGTGGACGAAGTTCCACAAGGGCAGCTTGAAATACACCCGCCCTCACCTGATCGAGATCATGCATTCGCGCTCTCTTCAGATCTCGAATTTGACCCTTCTCAACTCGCCATTTTGGACCGTCCATCCTGTTTACAGCAGGTTATTTCCCAATTCCTTGTTGTTCATACCAACAATTTTGGTCCTTGGGGCCCTTTCTTTTCCGGTCATCTGCTCAAGAAAACATCGACGATCGTGCTTGTTTTCGTTTTAATTTCGAGTTGCAGTGACATTATCATTCAAGGGATAAAGATCCTCGCTCCAGTCAAATCTCCCAACACCGATGGGATTGACCCAGGTGATGTTTCTCTGCTAGAACTTCAAGCCATTAAATTTATTAGGACAATAGTTGCAAACTCAAAATTATAGCTGGACCCATGATTCCCGTACCAAGTTTGAGGCTGGTGTTACCATTACCGTCAGAAGTTAGTACCTGCTCTGTTTCGAGAGGCAGCTAAAATATTTTCCTACTGTTGGTTGGTAAATGCCCACGTACTTGCTTGCTAATGGCTTTGTGGAGACCCAATTTGAATGGTTTTATTATGGTCCATTCAGATTCTTGCACTAATACGAAGATTGAAGACGTCCACATCGTCTCCGGAGATGATTGCGTGGCCGTAAAGAGTGGTTGGGATGAGTATGGCATCTCGTATGGAATGCCAACCAGACAGCTTGTGATCCGACGGCTCACGTGCATTTCCCCATACAGTGCGCTGATCGCTCTCGGAAGTGAGATGTCCGGTGGAATCGAAGACGTCCGAGCTGAAGACATCACAGCCATCAACACGGAGTCTGGGATCAGGATCAAGACTGCTTTGGGCAGGGGAGGATATGTGAAGGATATTTATGTGAAGGGAATGAAAATGCACACCATGAAGTGGGTCTTTTGGATGGACGGCAATTACGGTTCCCACCCGGATAAGCACTATAACCCAAAGGCCCGACCCACAGTCAGCGGGATCAATTACAGGGACGTTGTGGCCGAGAACGTGACTATGGCAGCTCAATTGAAGGGGATCCCAGGGGACCCTTTCACCGGAATTTGCATATCTAATGCGACCATCACGATGGCCCCCAAGTCCAAAGAGGAGCCGTGGACATGCAGCGACATCAATGGGATCACAAGCGGGGTCACACCTCAACCTTGCAGCGTGCTACCAAAGCAAACCACCACGTGCCATTTTCCGGAGGCGGCCCTCCCGATCGATGCAGTGCAGTTCAAAAAGTGCATCTATAGGGGGAACCATGCATGATTATTCATGTGCTGTGAACCGAAGGGCTAGTTCGGTGTAAATTGCCAAGCCCCGGATTGCTGAATGCCAAATTGCATTATGTTTGAATGAGAACCTGAAAAAATGGTTACGACCTACGTTTGGCTCTTTGACTGACCACCTTGTGGCTCCCCCACCCCTTGAGGCATGAACTTGTGGGCGACTGGCTAGTTACAGTTTTGAGCATGCGTATTAACTCTTGAAAATGCCCAAGAAGGTAATAGTTAGAAGTTTAGAAGTTTCTCTTTTAATATAGAGAATGAGAATATGTACAACTCACAATTATGCATTACCAAAGAGGGAACAAAAAGGACGCAAGAAACGGCATGCTCATATTAAGAGCGTTCAGATTTTCGCAAACTAGAATTTAGATTCTAGATGGCCCAACAGGGACAGCCTCTCCTATAAATATAAATGCAGAGAAATTTTATGTACTATCATAACAAGTATTTGCATCGCATCGGAACAATCTACAGTTTCTTCATTCTACTAAAACTAAGCAGACCATTGAAAGCCAAACAGATATTCTCGGACATCACCAGCAGAAATAGAGAAAAAGTACCAGACAAGAAAAGTCGTGGCTTCAAGAGCGAAGACCTATTCTCATTGGCTCCATTGAACAAGTAGTACATTATAACCATACATAGCCATCCAATAAAAGCTCAAAAGAAGTTTTGTCCGACTGTCTAGAAAACCTCAAGCCTAATTTTCTAATCTACAGCACGCTTGTTTCATTTTCTTCGCAATGAAACATCTGACCAGTTTCTTTGTAGAATATTAGTAAATGATTGCAACAAACCATCGCCAATTCCTAATGCATGGGATCTGGATTGAACCTCACAGACTCCCTCCAAATGAGCTCCTTAATGTTTTCTTCGGTAAATGAAGGTTGCTCGAAGTCATAAATGAAGGGAGTCGGGCAAACTGGTTCCTCGTTTATATCATGTAGAGGGGCCAAATATGGGTGGCATAGAGCCTCCTCAACTACAAATGAAGATACACAAACATAATTACTACAAATGAAGATACACAAACATAATTAAGATATCAAAGCATTTGCATATGGAGGGAGAGAAAGGAAACAGTAAACGTTATTTTTGAATAAGGGATTACAGAACTTCAGGCTAAAAGTACATTTATCCCAGGATTAATGTATCCTTATTTTTTTATCCACAGGTACTTGCTATATAATCACTATTGATAACTTTAGGACATAAAATCCTGCCATCGTAATATGCCCCTTCTATTTTCGACAATTTCTAATCATTTTACCCATAACAATGGGACACATATGGCGTTATTGTGCAACAAACCAGATGCAAAAGATATATCAGTATCTGACGTACCTGTTATCCGCTTGATGGGATCAAAAACGAGCATCCTTTCTAGGAGATCAACAGCACCTGGAGACATACTCTGAAATCTACAAGAAAATTGCTGTCTTGGGTACTGCGGAAGCTGTCTTACATATCTTCGTGCATTATCACTTCTTAAAAACCCAAGGCTGGAGTCATCAGGAGATCCTATAAGCTTTTCACATGCATGACTTGTCAAATTCTAAGCTTATCTTATGTTCAGTGACTAAGGATGAAGCTCTACGCATCCTCCCAATATGCAGAACTCTCTTTTTTTTTTTGGTAAATCAATATGCAGAACTCTTGTCAGTGATGCCGTCAAAAGAAAATTAGACACTATGTTATATATGTAACTTCAATACTAAACAAAGCAAAACATGCAATTATGCTCCTCTGCACACATTCTCCATAGTATGAGCAGATGAATATTTCCTACTCTTATGAACTCCACGGCTGCCTTGGTCAATCTTTAAGAACAAGGGCAGAAAATTTAAGATTATAAGCCCTAAAATAGAAGCAACACCAACATCTTTGAGAGAAGATCTATATAATCCTTCCATTCAAATCAATAAGCCCATGCTCAGTAGTTAAGCATTATTGGTTTTCAGTGAAAAGATCAATCCAGGGACTCGGAACTCTACATGAATCGTAGATGTATAAGAGAATATCTCAGTCTTCTAGCTTAGAATCATTCTGTCTTTCTATGGTTCAAGGTTTACAAATAGCAGATTCAATTTCTCAATAATCAAATAACACCAGATTTAAGTTGATTTGCACAAACTAGATGTGTTGCTAAACTCACTGATCAATTATTACTGGGAATAAGATCAAGTTAGCAAACTTTCCAACTCTTCACCTATCAGAAACTCTAACAAACAATGCAGATTGAGCATCTTCAGAGGAATATATCAAGGCATTCACATTTCATTTCCCTGATAAGAATTGTGTTTGCTATGAGAATGAGAGGATACTACATACTGATTATGAAACATTCCTACAATTAAGCATAGTAACATACTTTCTAGTTGTTAGAGAAGCCAACAAGGAAACATTCACAACATGAGAAACAGCAAAGGTTCCTTCTTAAATGCCATGAAAGCAAGTTCTAACAAGCATACCTGTGTAATAAGTCTCAGCTGATCGACATAATCTCTGCCTGGGAAAAGGGGCTGCCTAGTCATAATTTCACCAAGTATGCAACCCACAGACCAAATATCGATGGCAGCAGTGTACTCTGAACAATTAAGGAGCAGTTCTGGTGCACGATACCAACGAGTAACAACATACTCAGTCATAAAATCCGTTTCGGATGTCGTTCTAGCTAGCCCAAAGTCCGCAATTTTAAGGTCACAATTTGCATTCAGAAATAAGTTGCTCGGCTTCAGATCGCGATGCAGAACATTTGCTGAATGCACATATTTGAGACCTCGAAGCAACTGATACAAGAAGTACTGCACAACCATAGAAGAGTTATACTCTAGGCTTTCTCCAAGAAAACTATAGTTATTAGGAGCAAAGGGACACTAACACTGCAAACTCAATGAGGTCCCACCCTCGATAAATCGAGGTTAAATTCAAATTCAATAATAAAACCAAGTGCATTAAGTCTATGAGGGGACTTAAAAAGCCTGAAAGCAAGTGAAAAATAGTTCTCAGAACATAGGGACCCTTTGTTTGTGCTTCTTAGATAGGGAGGAGAAAAAGGAAAACAACCGAAAGCAGCAAACTAATCACAGAATGACTCATCTACCTTCTATCTTTCCAGCAAACCAAAATATGCTGAATTCTATTACTCCAGGTTGAAGTCTTCAAAATTCGCTTCTAAATAAATGACTCCACAAAAGGATAAATTACTGCAATCTCATAAAAAAGGACCCCTAAAAATGGAAAAGAAAGTACTCACCCTGCAGTGATCGTCACTCAATGGCTGATTGGAACGGATAATTTGATGAAGATCAGTGTCCATCAATTCAGACACGATGTAAACATCATTAAAGTTCTCCCTACTTGGTGGACGTATAATGTCTTTAAGCCCAATAACCTGGGGATAGAGAATCAGAAGATTAAAAACTACTACCAAGTTATTTTTTAATGGAGAAGTTCCCACAGAATGGATAAGCAGACAATAATAAAATTCCATTCAGAGAATGTATGCTATGAAAGTTTTCAACCTTCAACGTATCAAGATACTGCAAAATTCACAGCAATAAAACTAATGTTTAAGCTGCTGCCAAGTTCTCTAGCCTTGAACCATTACAACTACCATCATTCAACAATAAGGCTCCAAATTTCTTTCCACTTTAAAAAAATAAAAAATAATAAAAGTTACGAAATAGACATAACATTCTAGTTAAGCCATGGTTACAATTTATGACTAGCAAGATTTACATAATCCCTGAAACCAAAAGTTATAGAAAAATATGAGCAAGATGTGCAGACTTCCTCTAAATGTAATCTTCATAAGCAGAGAGAAGTGATGATGAAAGTTGCCAAAACAACAAGATTCTACAATCGGTAACGACAATATCGAGAAGTTTCTAGCGATGATTATCCCCAGAATCAGACATGTCAAATCAATCACTAGCTGTGACACATGATTTCTTTTTCTTTTTCTTTTTTTATTCTGAAAAGAGGGGGAAGAGCATACTTCAGATGATTAAACCAATTGAGAGATATCTCCACTATCACAAATGACGCGGTTCCATCTAGGCACCAAGACTCCTATTCATACTTGATGCATACTAAGGAACTGGATAATAAGATCAATGAGAGCAGAGATCGGAATGAATCTTATACTTACATTCTCATGATCCATATGACATAACAGCTTAATTTCTCTTAAAGTCCTCTTGGCATCTATTCTGTTGTCAAATGCATTGCCAATCTTCTTGATGGCAATCTCCTCGTTTGTCTCTGAATTCACGGCAGCACTGGTCGAAGTGATATAAGGACATAACATATCTAGCGTAACTGATGATTTTAAATTCAATAAAGAGGAATCGAAACGAAATGGTTGTCCCGACCATCAGCAAATAAACCAATTTCTCCACAAATCACGTCATGTATCTCAACTATGACTTCTTTCTTTTATTGGTGATCTGAATCGCAACTCCGCAGAACAGATGGGATTTGTTTTGGCAGGAAAAACTAAATTGGACAAAGTTAGCAGAGCTAGGATAAGCCACACCACGCAAAATGAATGCACGAGGGTGGAACTATTGCCAAAATGAAAAGCACGAGTAGAGGAAGATCATTCATTATTTTCATTCACTAAAATTCTCGTTAGCTTCCAAGTAATCCACGAGATCAACTCCAAAATCAGAAGGGTCAAAGCAAACTGTACGAGAACTACCCATGTTAGTCGTTGCTCGAAATTCTAGCAATTCTTTTTATGGAGCTAAGGTCGTACGATCGAGTCAGAGGATTTTAAAACAAAACGAACATCATGAAGCGAGAGAATCAACTCAACGCGGGCAAACAAAGCTACGAGATCGGTCCGCCCTCAAGTCAAGCTCGGAGAAAAGCAAGATCTCTCACCAGACGAGCCCGTAAGCGCCTCGGCCAATGGGGCGAATCGGGGGGACGTACTTCCTCGAGACCTCGAAGAGGTTACCGTACACATTGTACTGCACGTAGCGCCCGCCGTGCGTGGGGATCCCTCGGATGCCGTGCTCGGCGGAAGCAGCTCCCAAGCTCGATGACTCCATCCGAAAGAACCGCAAGAGCAGGAGGGGTCCGGTCCGGACGACCCGACCCGAATCAGCCCGGGATTTCTCGGAAGGAGATGGAGCTCGAGCGGAAGGGGAGGAGGACGAGCGAGGAAGAGGAGGAGAGGAAGGAGCGTAAATCTCAGGAGGGAATCAAGGCCCCGTGTCGGTAGGTGCAGGAAGTAGACGTCTTTGACATTTCTACTTTCTTTTTCTTTTTGGGTTTCTTATTTTCGGACTTGCTAAAATTATTTGAATCTTCGGCAACAGTGGGGAAAGCACAAGCACGTGTCTGACCTTTTGAACCGGAAAAGCGTGTGGCTAACGGTGGATTTGGATTTGGAACGACGGATTTGGAACCGGAAAAGCGTGTGACCTTTTGAATCTTAGGAATTTTTCGAACGACGGATTTGGATCCCCGACCATCTATGACTTTGCCGAACGGTGGAGGTCGTTCTATTTCATACGGAGCGTTCAATTTCGCTTTGGTTTCCAAGGCCAAATCACCGTCCCACGGACAGACTTCGCGACGGAGCACCTCCACGAGGGAGGAATGGTAGACGAACGCTCTCGTCGTTGCTCGTTGGTCGTTGCTGTGCTGTTTTGAAGTCGACGAGGCCTGATGCAGCATCTGACCGGTAGACCGAGCCAAAGGAGTAAATAAGTACGGACGAAAAGGATTCAATTGGGTGGCCAATTGGATAGCGAAAAGGCTTTTGTGGGTGGCTTAAACTTATATGTTGCAAGTGGCGAATCATATTTAATGTGGTGGGGATTGATAAGAGGTACATGTGACGCACCTAGCACGAAAACCCAAAATAATATACGTGTCCCGAGTTCTAACCATGGCAAATATTATAAACTATCAAAAAAAATATTATAAACTTATTATAATTATGTCGATTCAATTAAAAATCTTTCGATCATGTAAATTTTATCATAAACGTTTTGACAATTTATCAATTTATTCGTCCCGATCAATTTTAATAATAAACTAATGGCATGGTAATCTATTGAACGGCGCTGACTAAATAGCAACATCGATGGTTTCAAAGTACTAAATCGGAAAATCATAAAAACATTGAAGATTAAATTGTTACATGTCAAAGATTTTTTAAGACTAAATTAGTTAAGTTAAAATATTTTTTGATTGAATTGGTATAAATACAATATGTTTAGTATTTTTTTAGTAAATTTTAAGACTAAATTGGTTAAGTTAAAATATTTTGTGATTGAATTGGTATAAATACAATATGTTTAGTATTTTTTTTAGTAATTTTCCGGGACACAAATCCTTCTGGATATGCCACACCTCAAGACTTCCAATGCTTCATATGAGGGGGTAACAGAGATCGGACTTCCGTGCCTTTGGAAGATGCCCGCCGGTTGTCCTTCCCGGGGATGAGAATGGAATTGGCCATCGAGAGTTGAGAACCACGAGATGCGACAAAATGAATGGAGCTGCCTTATTTGGTACATTCCAATCAACAAGACGAGAATTGCTTTCTGGAAGATACCAACCTCCGGAGGAGTTGAGAAATCTCAGTCATTTGCGTGTTCAAGAAAGCCCAAGACACGAAGACCAGAACTTGACTACTTCGAAAGCATTAATTATCGTATGAATTAAGCTTTCAGGGTAGTCGATATGTTGGGAATATATTGTACGGGAGAAATGGAATCAAAATTATGTTGGACTTTGAAGTATATAATCACTGTCTTTTAAGATCAATTTGCTCCACTATGTTACTATAGGTTTATGGTAAATTTCTTCAGGATACAACAAAGTCTCGAGATCCATGGATAATAATTTTAGAGAATCTCTTTAGACTCTCTAAAAAGACAATAGAAAAACCAGGCTGTAAATTTACTCTTAAAATCTAAAAACTATCGTGATCAGACATATCTTTTCGTGTTGAAAACTTGTCATTTGGATACACCTTTTCGTGTTCAAAACTTGTCATTTCAATTTTTTCCCGAACGGTCACAAGTCAAAAAATAAATAAATAAAAATTAATTTCCAAAATAAAAAAAAAATAATGAGTTGATTAAGGCTAATTTGGTCCGCGGCACACAAGCGTGCTGAGTGTTAAGTGCGTTAATTAAACACGTCAAAAACGGGTCCAACCCACTATACTATTTCTAACAAAATAGTATATCCCACTCATATTTAAAGTAACCAAAACTTTCTTTTATTTCCCACGTGAGATAAAGAAAGTATCTCAAGTTCGTTTTACAAATAAACATTTCCAACATAATACACAAACTCAACTGCTTCAAACAAACTTTCAGTTAACAACGTAACACTCGTTAGTGCACAGCTTGATGCTAAATTTTATCCTCAACCAATCTGCTAAAACAAGTTTGACATCCAGACCGATTCGAGAACTATCCTCATAATCGCTTTGTTCTTTCCCCTGAGTATAAGTCACTTCCCACTCGATGTCTACCGAAATCTCATCACTTTTTTTGGTCTAAGCCTGCTGAAAGACAAGAAGTATGAACTATCATAAGGCTTGATTTTTGTATTTCTTGAAACAGCTTCTAGTAGCAACACAGTCGAAACTCAAAAAGAATATCAGTTTGTGATCAATAATTAGTATTCATGTAATTATGACAGGGTAGGTAGTACATATAGAGCATTGAGAATATTGGTCAGTTTGAATGGTTATAACTTTTCAAGATCAGAGAACCTCTAATCAGGGTTTAAATAGGAATCCAAGGGGAAGGAGAGGCCTGGCCTCTGTTAAATTTACTGGAAGAACCATGACAGTTCAAGTGACAGGATTCTGCATGGCCATTGAAGTTGAAACCACTGCACTACTACAAACTATGGAATGCTAGTTTACATCATTCTATTCAAATATAATGTGAACAAGATGTATTGTGAGGGAAGAGATAGAATTTTAAAAGCAATCTTATGAGCCCAACAAGCTTCTAACATTGAGAATAACCAAATTGAATTCAAAAGGTTTTTGGTAGTATATGTATTATATGCTGCCACATAATAATCTTAAGACTTTGTATTTATCCTATCTAAGCAATTTGCATATCTTGATCTTGTTCATTCTGCCAACTTTTTTCCTTGCTAACGGCAGTTTCTCATCTCCATTGTATATCTTCTTATACCAAAGTAAATCTGAAATCAATTCCTTCACCCACCCGATTTCTTTTCCCATGCCCATCGGCTAGGCTTTAGAATCTGCTTCAATAGCACCATTTTGGGAACCTTCCAATGCTCCACATGTCTGATAAAGTCACATGGTTAAGAAGCTGGCAAAGACAGGAAGCAAGACAAATAAAGAGAGTAATTCCCCCCTTATACTGTTACCTGCATACTTTTCCAGACTGCACGTCATAAAAGTATTCTGTGTATCCAGTTGCTGCAATATTATACAGTCACGCAAGTCTTATAAATCCTGAATGCAGGTAGCAAATCCTTTATTCGTGCATAACAAAAATCAGTACATACCAGAGAGAATGGGTCTCCAAGGGAAGGACAAGATGCAACTAAAGCGCCAGTGTCCAATCCCCTTGTTCTGGGATCACCAAATGCAAACCGTCATCAATTGAACTTCCAGATAGGATGAAGAACAAGATTTTTGGAAGATGTGAGCTCAGAAATTTTAGGAATCACTATAACCAGGATGACATGGCTGGTAGGTGAAGGGTGATTAATCATGTCAGAAAGCTGACCTCGAAATCTTCCCACTTCATAAGCTTCATATTTGATTTCTCAATAAGTGAACCAAAATTGGTACAATTCCTTTTGAAGCGACGAAGCCCTCTAAAGGAACCGGCTGGGTCCGCAAATTCACAATCCTCTTCATAAACATGGAGTGTGAGGTTTCCTAGTCAATGCAGAAGGTATGTAAGCATGACCAAAGAATCTTAAATTATGCAGACATAGATCAAAACAAAGTTGGTGAATTTGAATTTAAAGACAATAAATCCACCAGGAACACTGGAACTTGAGACATGCCGCCATACCATTCTGAATTGTTCTTTTATCATGCGATTGACACCTCACCCGTCTCCCACATTCCTATCAGATTCAACAAGTGCAGTCCTATCACTGATGTTAGTTCCTCCGAAATTCTATGCATGGCATCTCTGCACCTATATCGCAAGTGAGCAACTGCACAAGTTTAGGGCTGACCTGATAAAGAATTCTTATTATCTTTCCTGTCACTGGGGGGCTTCAGTCAGTAATATATATTCAGTCGCACTTTCAAAACTGAAGATTAGGGAATGAGGGGTCATGTGAAAATTCATGCTCGTGGCTCTAAAGTATGCAGGGGAAGTTAAACACCAAAAAAAGAGGACTATCTTAGTCTTCTGGAAACTGACCTGGGAAAGAGAATAGCAGGATAATCATTAAAGTCAACCAAAACATAGAAGAAAAAGAGATACTCCATGGCATTTCCTGCTAGTTCTGCCGGAGTGGAAAGAGAAGTATAAATTCACGCACGATGTGTCTAAAGCACTCATCTGTGAGGTTCATAAGCGCACAAAATTTGCAAAGGGTGAGCCCAGTTCTTCAATCATCAAACCATTAGACTTAGAAGTTGGACCGAAGTTGGTTCTATAACCACTTTTTCCTTTAGAGGCGTTAGAATATGTACATTGCCAATGGAAGTTTGCCATGACAGCCTCGGTTTGGAACAAACAAATCCAGAAAACTTATTTGCCAATTCTATCTCCCGAGACCTATCAAGCCAACAAGCCCAATTTGGTCGTTGCCAAATAGCTTAGGCTTCTAAAGTAGAAGGGCGGACACTCCATTTAACACGCGAATTGAGACGGTCCTCATCGGATTATGTCCTAAAAAAGATTTTGAAGTGACTCCTTGGGGGCACGATTCATCGCAAGCCAAAACATGTTGACATCTTCGATCATTCTAAATGTAAACCATATGGCGAAATCATTCATGAAGAGTTGGGAGAAGAATCACGCACCTGTGACGAAGTAGGACCTCTGGTAGTCCTCCCTGATGCTTTCAACCACCGCGCTCCGATCAAAAGCCCCCGATCCATCCCCGACGAGCTCGAAGTCCCCTGCCGGAGCTTCGGCGCTCGCCGGCGACCGGAAGAACGAGGCGGCGATTCCGAGGAGCTCGGAGCCGTACCAGGCCGCCTTGAGCAGCGCGTTTTCGGGCTCGGACTTCGCTTCCGCGGACGAGTTGCGGGTGGGATTCTCTCCGAAGCATCGCAACCTGTCGATCTTGGGGCGGTTCGCCGGCGCCGGAGAGGCAATTTTATGGCGGGAGCTAAGGTGGGGAGTGCTGGAAGCGAGAGACAGAATCGCTGCCATCAGAGAGGGAGAGGGAGAGATTTTTCCCGCGGTTTCTCTAAAATCGGAAGTGGGGCTTCACTGAGCGGTGGCCACAAAAAAAAAACGGGTGCTTTTCCCGCACCCATCGGCCCACTTGGCTGAAGTCTTGATACGAGACTCAATCCAGTTAGGAATGATCAAACGGATCAATTCTCATTCGGAAATTTTAAATCAGATCGGGCATGATGAGTTTTCCTTCTTTGTAATTGGGAAATTAGGCCAACCAATTCGAAATCGAGACTCAATCCAGTTAGGAATGATCAAACGGATTAATTCTCATTCGAAAATTTTAAATCAGACCGGGCATTATGAGTTTCCCTTCTCTGTAATTGGAAAATTAGGCCAACCAATTCGGAATCAAACCAGCTTTAGGGTCGGTCCCGAGCCGATACTTCTTCTTCTTTTTGAGTTTCTTCAATTCACTATGAATGGGCGTATCATATTATTAAAAATAATAACTGGGGTTCGCTTCAAAATAAAAAAAAGAAGATAAAAACTAATAAATCTTGATCGATTGATGGGTCTGAATTTTTATGTGAAATTGAAATATGGATAGGTATCCTCATAATCGACCGACCCTCCGATTAAATGAAGACCGATACACATCCTTAGTTCAAGTTCAACATTGTTATGTAGCAGACCCACGTGTCATCTAGGACTCGTTTCGTGTTTCTTCCTTGTCCTTCTTTTCCTTAACGGGATAAACATGAAAATAGGAATTGATATTTCGATTTTGACCAATTGTAAGGAAATCTTTATTGTATCTCGAGCTCACCATCAATGGACTTTTTATTGAAAATTCAATGCGGTGCTCACGTGATTATTTGATTATCTCGTGATGTCATTTTCGGTATATGAATTCCATCAACGATAATCTCGAGACTTGTAGCTTTTTACAATCTTAAATGTTTAATTGACCATAATAAAATCTCAAGTCCCTAGATGACTAAAGATCAATACTATATATATTTTTTGTACTTACCATGTGTTTTCAACTTATTCTTAGGTTTTATTCAAAAATTTTACACATTAGGCCTCTACTTCTTAAGGATCACAAGACGAAAAACGTCTGTTGAATTATAATCCGAATCTCAACACCATCATATAAAAGGAAGAACATATATACGAATGTATAAAGGTTATGTCCATGGACTCCAGGATCATGGCTAAGTACATGGAATGTAGCCAAGGATCCAGGCTGAGGATCGTGGCCGAGTGCACCAAACGGGGCCGAGTGCATCGATCCGGCCCGTGATACGGGACGGGCGGGGTCGACTCGATATATTCTGAGTCACCCCGCGTCAGAGGGAACATATACGGTCGGACTCCTATCTTCAATTTATTGAATTGCGGATCAAATCTCCTCATCCGGGCAGATAGAATGGAACGTCTTTATCGGGAACAAAATGTCACATTGGCATCCCTAGCCTCATGAAAGGCCACGTAGCCATCTATTTGTAACGAGATGGAGGGCCGTCGGATTAGGGGCGCGGCGCGATTAATGGATGTCGCAAAAGGATGGAAACTCGATGCTCGCCCAAAAAGAAAGCATAGGAATATTTGCGAGCGTGGAAATTCTTGTCGCGATTAGAATTTGTTTGGACCAGCTCTCGTTTTGACATTTAAAAAATAATAATTTGCAACGCCCCATAATTTGAGGTTTTTTTAGCCTTTAGTACCCGAAACTTTTACAAAAACGTTTCCGACTCGCGTATTTCTGGCGAACTCGATTTCACTTTTGACATTATGGGTCACCTTTTGCGGGTCGGATGATGATTAATATCCCCAATTGGATTAGCTATATATGCCCATGATCCAACCATTTGGGGCACGTTTAGTAACGTTCCGGTTATAAGTAATATTTTATAAACAAAAATATTTTTTTGTGTTTCTATTTCATGGAACAATTTTTGAGTAAAATAGAGTATTTGGTAAAAATGTTCTTGAAATATAATACGTTTGGTATGATTAATGATTTTTTTTTGTTTTTTTCTCTTTTTTTTTTCTTGTTTATGGGCAATCAATTTAACATCAACCGCCTCCCTGCCACCAAACCGCCTCCTGCCTTTAGTTGGCCCCCGCTAGATTGCTGCTGCTGCAGGCGGGCAGCTGGAAGCAGTGGGGTGGTCGGAGGCCACAAAGACAAGAGAGAAACAAAAAGAAAAAGAAAATGTGTTTTTTTAACAAATTGTTCAAGAACAATAAGTAAGTTTTTTTTTTGTTGGTTCAAATGTGTTCATAGGAATAAAAAAAATATCTTTTTTACTTTCAGGAACAAAAGTGTAAATAAACATATTTATGTTCTTTTTTTTTCTTATAACAAAATAACAGAAACAGATTTGTTTATAAACATTACCAAACAGGGTCTTAACAAGCCCTCTCTAAGATGGCAAGTTTTTGAACTGGAAAAATGACACAAATACTTTATATACTTTAATCGAATCCCTAATTTTCAATTCAACATAAATGGTTCGTAAACTTTAGTTCGTATGCAATATGACCCTTCAATTTTTAATTTATTTAATGTGATTCATAAACTTTGGTAAATATTTAAACCAGCTATTTGATTATTTGAAAACGTTTAATGTGATTCTTCCATTAGATTTAATTTCAGTGATCACGGTGAATATTTCAAATAATATATGAACTAGTTTGAACATGTATCATAAATTTAGAAATCACATTGAATAAATTGAAAGTTCCGAGACCGGATTGCATATTGAGTTAAAGTTTATGAACCATTTTATATCAAATTGAAAGTTCATAAACCATTTATATCATTATCCAATTTATGAATCATTTTATATCAAATTGAAAGTTTATAAACCATTTATATCATTATCCAAAATTCTCTAGCATGACTTCCAAGAGCTTACTGGCCAAGGTTGACATTGTTTGCAATTTCCTACTGTTATTGCCATTAAGGATGTCATTATAAGTCATTTTCACTAGGACAATAACGTTTACACGTTTCATTATGTCTATGGACGTTTCTAGCTAAAATATCAATCGATGATGAGACTCAGCGTATATTTCACAATTAGGTAAGTCTTTTGCGGGGTTTCGATTAGAGCCTGTCAAATCAATTTTGACAAAATGAAAACTTAAGTAATGCTCGATATTTATAATGACATGTTTGACTTATGCTTACAGTAAACCACGTATCTACCGCGACTTTTTTTTTTAGGTATGCTCATTGCATTGCTTTATTGTCCTTTCAAAATATGTTATGTTGTGCAAATCCAAAATAATAACACTTTTTTTGCCATGATTTTAACTTTGATGGCCAGCTCATTTACTTGTAAACATCGAGTAGTTCTCTACCTTTCTTAATGTATGGAAAATACTTACATAATTTTTAGATGCTTGATGATAATCTGATAGGCTTATAATGATGCCATGTATTGGCAAAAAAGTTATGCGAGAATCAAATTAAGTAGTAGTTGAATTGGGAGTACATGCATGATTTGCACTTTATAACATAATAATGATCCACGGAGAAAAATAATCGATTAAAAAAATTACCGCTTTCCAAAGTTTGATTGATTTGGACATGATGTGTTTGTACATCAATATTGTAGCTTTGATCAGGTGTAAAATCGAGTCAAGCCATTGACGAGTAGTTCCAACTTGACTTGATAATTACTCGAGATCGACTCATCTAATTTCAAGTAAAGCACTAGTTCACCAATTTTTAGCTCGATAAGATACCAAGCCTAACGAAGCTTCAAATATATATAAAATATATATTATAAAATTATTGATTAAAAGTCGACGCATGTATCCTCTAAATTGTAATTCCAGTTTTTTTTTTCCCAAAGGTCGAGCTCAAGTTAATAAATTACTTTGCAGTGGAGTTCGGCAATTGGAGCTTGCGCTTGAGTCGAGTTTCGAGCATTGAATAGTTAACTCAAGTACGAATCTATTATAATCCTCAACGTAATTACGAATCTTGCATGTTCATTTGGGCCAACAAATTCAGAGAAACCAAAGATAATTTCTTCGGATATGTCGGAAAACCGCGCGCCTTATGCCGAATCTTCTCTTTATCGCTCCAATCCTGCCCCCTGCTTTCCTTCTCGCGACGGCGCGTTACGGCGGGGCGTTACACGCGCGTTGTGGCGCGCGCGTGAATATCTCCGCCCATTATTATTGTTGTTATTATTATTATTAATATCATTTTCAACGATTACAGGAGAGAGAAAGAGAGAGAGAGAGAGAGAGAGAGAGAGAGAGAGGCTGTCCAACTTCGTCTCCTCTCTAAACTTCTCTGTCCAATACACACACACACACACTCTCTCTCTCCTCTCTCGTCGATCAATTCCGTTTGGAGGTGAAGTCCCGCAGAGATCAACACCCGCAAATTTTCAATCCGAATTTGGCTTTGGCGGCCTCTCTCGAGCTCCCTTCCTCTTCCTCTTACCTCCTCCTGCTGGGATCCAGGAGTTGTCATGGGAACCGAGCCCTAGTTCTTTTCTTCTAGCTTCAGGATCAGGGCAAAACCCTAGAAACACACTCTCCTGTTGGCTTCCTCAGTCGGGGTTGTTATGTCAAGTCAGTGGGAATTCGGATCACGGGCGGTTGATTTTTGTCTTCCCCGGGGCGAGATTTGAGCTCCAATGGAAAGCGTAGCTATTTTGTGAACGCGTGCATTCAGCGGGCATTAGTTTTGGAAAGTTGTTGAGATTGGGGAGTTTTCCGGGAGATAATTTATGAGAAATTTAGCTTGAGCTGTTGGCTCGCCGCGGGCTTTTGTATCGTCTCGTGTGATACGTTCTTGCTTGCATACGCCTTTACAGGCAGTGGATAAGCGACTTGGGTGCTCGCCCCATTGCTCGATGCGGTACCATTTCTACTTGGTCAGGCGAGTGTTTGGCTTCATGCAGATATGATGCTTGAAGCTCTATGAGTTTCGGGTTTATTAGGAAGAGTACCCAATCATTCAATTACCTTTTGATTGCTGCCTGATTACCAACATTAAACTGTCAGAGCGTTGGGATTTTGCTTCTAGTGATTTTGTTGATCGGTCTTCTCGTGGAGGACGGCAATTGCTCAACGGTGCAAAATGAGCTCAGACAATGGAGATCCATGCCTATCGGACGATCGGCCAATCAAGTTGACTAACGAAACAAAGTAGAGAACCAATCTCCAGTTTCAATTTTTGATGGATATTACGTTGCATTCTTAGCACATAACCCTCTGGAACGATAACAAACTTCCTCTGATGGTTCAGGAAGGCAAAGATATCGTATTCACGGGAATTTCTCTTGTCTCTGAGCGGATTGGATATTTGCAGGAATTTGCCTCGTGGATTCGACGAATCAATTCTAACGTAAGATCCTTTTATTTCATTTAGTTTTGCAACATGCTATTGTAAAATGCGGAGTTTTAGTTGTTGTTATGCTATGTTTTGGCTGGAATCATGCTAGGGTTGACTATGTGCTGTTCTGATGTGCATTGGCTTTATTTGCTTAGTGAATTTGAGGATGCTTCCCAAGACCGGCAAAGAACCTCTGGCAGTTTTTTGCTGCAAGGTTATAGGCGAAATGAACATGGATCATCCCCACCTACGAGAGGTGATGTAAGTAATTATTCTCGGGGACTTCATGGTAGGTGGGATAGTCGCTCTTCTGGATGGAGCGACAAAGACAGCGACTCACAGTCTGATTGGGATTCAGGTACATATTGAGATATTCCCAAGTCCATTTAGGCTCTCCTTTAAAAAGCATCTTTGTTGGACTTGATTGCACTTTGGGTGACTAATTGAATGCAAGTTTCGGTCAATTTTACAAGTCTGTGTTTATTAAGGTGCTCTTATACATTTTGTAAGTATAAACATGAATATCGCTTCTCTTCTGTGCATACTTAATTCACAAGTGCTAATGTCATTTGGGCACATTGTTGCCTATATTGCATTGCAGTTCAGGTATTTCCCAGTCAATTTCATTTCTCATTCACAAAGCATGTTTTTTCACGCAGCTTTTATTATTAATTTATGAGTGTTTGTCCCATTTGTAGCTTGTAAGCTGCAGTATCATGTGTAGTAGTCTACAGTAATGGCATCTGGCAATTCTTGCATAGAAATGCACAATACTTTCTTGATTATTGTCTAAGTAATTGGGCAATCATGTGAACTTCTTTGTACTTCACTACCAAGTAATTTGTTCTTCCACGGACAGATTGCTCAACACGTTCTTACTTAGAACTTAGGATGCTTCAGGATCCCTATGCATGAGAATATAATGAATTCTATGGTTTACATACATTTGGAATTGAAAAAATTGGCAGAATGGATATTTATACCCTTTTATGTTGATCAAGTCTTCTGTCCTTATGCTTGATGAGATGTCAATTGACACCTCTGTGCAGCGATGGCTCTTGAAAGTACCATCTGATAAGTTTTTGGTCTTATCTTTTGTTCTCTGCTTCTTGTATTGCAAGTGGATACTCAATTTAGTCATCAAAATTGTGCTGAACCATATCAGCTCTCCTATATTGTACTCCTAGTCCAAAAGTTTAAAAATGTTTGACCATTACACCACGAGGCAAACTCCAATCACCCTGACTAATTTGCTCAGAATTTGTTGCTATGTAGTGGCTTTTTGCAATCTTTGGTCTGTTTTAAGTGTTGTTAAGTTGCTACTAGAGGATGAGAATCTTCATGGATTAATATATCTGGAATTGAATTCCTGCTTGTGGAATGCAGATACAGGAAAACGTTATGCCAATCCATCACGACGCAGTTGGCAAGCCCCTGAGCATGATGGACTTCTTGGCAGTGGCGGTTTTCCACGACCATCAGGGTACACTTCTGGGGTGTCAGCTGCAAAGTTTCGGCCTAATGATCCCAGCCAGCTTAATAGGAGTACAGAGCCATATCACCCTCCTCGTCCCTATAAGGTTTCTCGCAGCTACCTGAGAATTGTTGCAATTTTCTTATCTGCCTGATGGGATGTGGCAAAATACGCAATTTACATTTATTGGTGCTATGTATTATATAGTGAATCCCTAGTTAAGTTTTGTTTGACAATTTCTCCTGGTAATGGCATCCTTAATTTTTCAGGCATTACCACACTCACGTAGAGAAACTAACGACTCATTTAATAATGAAACATTTGGGTCATCTGAATGTACCAGTGAGGACAGAGCAGAAGAAGAAAGGAAAAGAAGAGGTTCCATCTCTCTCTCTCTCTCTCTCACACACACACACACACACACACACGCACACACAGGCACGCAAGACTATGCATGTCCATTCATGCACTTGGTGGCAGCTGTACAGTGATACTTCTCTGTGCTGTACTTGCTGTTTTATTACTTAAAGCAGCTTAGGCTTCTCTTCTCACACTACTAATTATTTTGCTGGATTTCTCTCAGCTTCATTTGAGTTAATGAGGAAAGAGCAGCATAAAGCATTCCAAGAACGGCAGAAAAACTTATCAGAGAAGCGTAAAGATGACTTTGATACACTTATGGATGACTCAACAGATCAGAGTAAACAACTGAACACAAGTAATGAATTAGATGAGCCCAAAGAACCAAAAGCATCCACCATTGAATCTGCAAAACTACCTTTAGGATCACAAATTGGTGGACCCCGACCACTTGTGCCTCCTGGATTTGCAACAACGGTCCAAGATAGGAAGTCACATTCAGAAGAGGTACTTTAACTTACACATTTGCTTTGACTTGTTTTAGATGATTTTGTCTAACTGCTCTGCATCTTTGTCGCTAGTTGTATGGCTACTTCTTGAGGCTTCTTTTATTGCTATTTAGATTAGCTTCTTGTTGTTGCCCTCATAACAATTCAAGTGATGTGAACGTTTTTTCACTTGTATGGCATATTTTGTGCGTGGCTTTTGCAGCCCCCTCTTTTTATTTGGAGTAAGGTATTCTGAAATGAGCTGAAAAGATGTAAAAATTTGGAGGTAGGTATTGTAGGATGATTACTTGCATAAGTCTAATTCATTGAAAAAAATGCAGAAGCACTGTCATCCTGTCATGCAAAGCAGGAGGAAATTAACATAGAGGTGAAATAAGATTTTCAACTTGCTTGTTTTGACCAATCGCAAATTGCCCTTTAGTTTCATATCTATTCATTATGGATAGCAAAACTTTGCCTGATTTACTTTTCACAGAAGATGAGCTTCTTAAGTTCTTCCCAATTGAGATAATGCAGGTTAACTTCTGAACAAAGTTCTAGAAGTGAAAAATCTTTGGTAATTACTCTTCATTATCTTGGTGTTATCTTCTAGCAGAATGTCCAATCCAAAAGCTTAAAATATTAAGTAGAGGAAGACTACGTGTATATTAGGCACATTATAGGCATGTAGTTAAGTGATTTGAGATTACACTTAATGCTTCAGTTGCGTGTGAGTCAGTTTTTTACGTGGTGGCATGACTTGACTCAATATCATGAAATGGGGATGGGTCTTATTTTGTGTGAGCCAGTTGTCAACTCGTCACAAGCAATGAGTTTTTGAGGGGAGTGTGGGATTTGAACTCTTGACTTGTGCTCTGATATTATGTAAGAGTATCCATCTCAAGAACTTAAGCTATTAGGTGAGGAAAAAAGTACTGGTATATAAGGCACGTTATAGATGTGGGGTTGTATTAAACACATTTGATGTTGATATACTGTTTTATCTTCCTGCAAGTTGTAGTTTAACCAGACATTTTCTATACTGCACTAGAAAGGTAGTACAGTTAGTTGTTTGGTTGTTTTTTTTCCTTTTTCTTTGTTTAAATACTAAATCTGAGATACATGCAACTAGGTGGTGTTCTCACTATGAGATATGAATCATTTATGGTGCTCAACAATTGTTTATCGTTTTCATTTTCATTGCGGTTGTGGACATCCTGTTAGCACACTGGTCATAAATTAACATAGAGTCGTGCAGTTAATCGTGGCAAAGACTAATCACTGTGTTCTACAACCACTGATAGAGTCCACTACTCTTCTTTATAACTAGGTCAAGACTTCAGCACCTGATGGCAGCATTTTTCATGCGACGGATACTGTTGTGTTCAATGGCTTGGACGATGGTCAGAGGGATAAGGAAATAGCTAATCAAATAAGTCTGATTACAAGGCTGCATTTAACCCCAGAACTCCAAGGTTCAGAGATGCATAAGAGTGAAGTCATAATATCACCTGCTTTAGATATTTCTGATCAGACTCTTGGTAGAAAGAAACTGTTAGGAACTTGCAATCTGTCAGCAACTTCAGAATCTTCAGATATTGGGCAAAGCATAGACCTTGACCCTCAGGAGGCAGAGCATAACGGAATGATGGGTCAATCAGATCATCCCACCACAATTCTGGAAAAACTTTTTGGTAGTGCTTTATCATTAGAAAGTGCCGTCTCATCTTCACATACTGAGGTAATAATCATCTGGTTTTGTGTTTCTATCTTGTCCCTTTACTCGAGGATGGTTGTGTGGATTGCATATGTAGAGCCTGACAACAAATAAAACCATGAAGCAGTTCTAATAGGTTCAGTTAAATATTCTGTTATCGAAAGCATCCGTCTCATGTCAGATAATAGTTGAACCACAAAACTGAGGATCTTAGTAGAGCAGAAATAAAACAGCATGTTCTATCATTTAGAGGCATCTGGGGTATACGTGGTGCTTGTGGGTAGAACTAACTCATTTACTGTTTAGCATTCTAGTAAAGACTTTCTTCACTGTGATAACTGAAAGTGCAATTGTTTGTTGTCTTATCAAATGGGAAAGTTTGATTGTATATTGTGCTGGTTTTTATAAGCATGACAAGTTCTTGGGAAAATGTGATTTTGTCTAAGAAGAGTCTTAACTAGATTTTTTTGGTGCTGTGCATCCCTAAACTTTGTTGAATACTTTGCTTCTAGGACATCACATGCTGACCTTATTGTTAAATTCAAGCTGAAATTTACTAGTTCATATTTGGTTGTCTAAAGTACTTGGGAAACATTCTTATCTAACTGCAAAAAGGAGTACTTTCTGCCTAGTGACTTCACTGACATATTTTACTGCTTCTCTAGCAACAAGGCGCTAAATGTGATGACTTATGGAGCTCTCACAGTAGCCACTCTTCCAAATTTGCTCATTTGTTCATTGAAGAAGGTGAGGCTGCATCAGTGTTTAGGCCTAATTCTGTTCAAGTCATTGCTTTGATTTGAAATTGTTATAAGCATCGATGTTCTTCTACTTTTGCTACAGAAAAGAAAACTATGGACGATACCTTATCTGGAAGGCCCAAAGACTTGCTTTCATTAATCGGTGTGGGTGAAAAAGGTGAATCATTGGTTTCTGATGTTCAAACGCTGGAGCAACCGTTGTCAAAGAGTCTTTTTTCGGGCTCTCAACCTAAAGATAAACAGATGACTGAGGGCACTGCGTCTGTTGCAGTTGGAAGTCATGACCAGTTCGCCCATTGCCAACCAGGGGGAGTTCCAGCTGTCCTTACATGTGAAGATCTTGAGAATACCATCTTGTCAGAGATTAGTGACAGTGGCTCAAACCGGCAGCAGCCTTTGGAGGCTTGGGGTGTCAATGAGGCAAAGGTTGAGCAGCCAAGAGCCAATGTTGATAATCTTGCGTCCCAGCACCTCCTTTCCTTGTTACAGAAGGGAACAAACAACAACGATGTGGCACTGTTCCCCAGTTTAGATGCTAATTTTGCAGATAAGGTGGACACTCTCGATGGAGAAAGGACCAGCAGTATACCAGGCAACTCGAAAGAGGCAACAAATGATGGTCTTCCTAATAATGAGAACACTTTGACTCTTGAAACTCTTTTTGGAACTGCTTTTATGAAGGAGCTCCAGTCAGTTGGAGCTCCAGTCTCTGCTCAAAGGAGTTCTACTGGCTCTGCCAGAGTCGAGCCATTCGACCATGATGGATCTTCCCATCCTGTAACTGATGAAATTATGGTAGCTTCTATAGAAAATGAAGCCAAATCAAGCAGAAATATTCACGAAAGCAATGGGTTGGCATCGAATAGAAGTCATCAATCTAATATGGACATTATGGAAGATCGTTTCTTGAAATTTGATCATCTCCGAACTGAAGTAGATACTCTACAGCTACGACCTGAAGTGGGGCCCAAGCTTAGCAATTTTGAAGGTTCAGCTGAAATTCGGCTTCCTGAAGAGGATAGCTTGATAACTGTTAGTGATCCTTTGAATCTGCAAGGCTCAATGCCTGGTCGGCATCCTGATAGAGCTGAGTTGTCCTCCAGCAATGCACCATTTGATGTTGCTGAAAACTTTGCAACTCATGGCATCTTCAAGGAAGAAAAATATGCTAGAGAGCAATTACCTCCGCATTTCCGTCAAATTCCCTTCAGTAGGAGGGAGGCGGATGTTCCGTTACCAAATGTTCATGTTCAACAATCTTCTCCTCAGCTACATCCCCACCGTTTGAACCATGTTGGGCCGATGTTTAATACTCTAGATTCTCATACTGTTCATAGTAATACTCCAATGAAGATTGCAGATGGGATTCTCCATCATGATCAACCCCTAAATTACCAATTTCCTGCAAGTATGATCCGCCCTCAGATGCACCATCTGGGCAGCGGATTTCCTGGATTTGATCCTCCAAGTCATCATCCTATGTTGCAACAGATGCATCTGCCACCAAGTTTTCCTCCACCCCATCAATTACAGGGATTTCCTGGTGGGCCACAGGTGACTCATCTGAACAACCAGGTCTCTGGACTTATTCAGGAACTTAACCCGATTCAAGGTTTTCCTTTTGGGCAGCGGCAGCCGAATAGCGGAATACCAACGCCTGGTAAAGAAATGTTCCCTTCTGTGATTTCGTTTAATGCAGTTGCTATGTCAAAATTTAGATTCATGGCATTTTATCCGGGACTTACCAGGGTTTAAATGATTTTCGGCAAAGAGTTCACCAATAGCATGAGTGCTTGATGTCTAAATGTGTCCTCTGGGCATTAATAATATAGGGTCATGTTAATGGGTGACCCTCTTTTTATATGGAATACTTTGTTTTCGGTAGCTTTGGCAATAAATAACATGAGGATAAATAAAGTACTGAAAATCGCAAAATTTCCTTATTTTATTGCTTAATAAGTGCACTTGTCAATGAGACCCCAAAATTATTGTACGCCCTTCGCTTATAGTACTTGCCTCTATAGTCCAACTTTATTCAAATGCTGGCCATTTAGATGTTAGTCCTTGTTCTTTTTGGCCAAGTTGATGCAAGTCTTTGTCAAGTGTCTCGGTTGTCGCGATTCCGATAAGTTTGTTTCTTCTGTCTTGTAGATCTATCATTCAGGCCACTAATCATCAACTTTAGAATCACTTTTTCAATTTGCATAAGCTGCCACGGAGCTTTTTTTTGTTATTGTTTTTCCGTTGAAGTTAATGTTATATCCAAAGTAAGGTCTTGGGTGTGTTGACATTTGTTTCACTGACACCTCCTTTTGTTCTGAATTATTCAGCTCCTGAAGCCAGCATTGGAAACAACCATGCAGAAGCATTTCAAAGGCTTATTGAGCTGGAGCGGCGGGCAAATGCAAAGCAGATGAGCCCCTTCGCTGCTGCTGCTGCTGGCCATAGCCAGGGAATGTACGGCCATGATATCGATATGAATTTCCGGTACAGATGAAGGTTTCGAGCGTCGATTGAGTGTGCATGCCAGTGTACTCAGCTCTCTCTCTCTCTCTCTCTCTCTCTCTCTCTAGCATGAAGGACGGGGTTTGATATGCATATTATAAAAGTGGACAGATTTGATGCCTCCTGTCGATTTCAGCTTTAAATGATGAAAACGGTAAAAAAGAAAACCGAGGAGTGAAAAAGGAGGTCGGTTTGTCGTTTTAAAACCAAAGGCCCTTCCCCCTTGGCTAGAACCACTACCCGCTCAGTCGTCAAATGCTAAGAGTTTCTAAGATGAAAGAGTTCAATCATGAGGGGTTGAGCCCAGGGACCAAAGTCGTACGTAATCAGGTCTGTCTTTATTGTGGTCACGTACGTTTGCACCGTCCCTAATCAAAATATTGTCAGAGTCACTGTCGCTGGGCGGAGCTATTCGTATCATTATTCTTTGCGTGACGCGGCAATGCTGGGCTCTGTGCGTCGGGTTGCATAATGCGAACGAATTATGTTTGTATCCATCGGTCAAGCACGATGAGATCCGCACGTCCCTACCTAGACCAAGGCATAATTGAAGTCTACGCCCAATAATTCATCTCCGAAAGACTAAAAGAGTGGCGAGTAGCGCGCGATCGTGAGGAGGAGATGATGTGCGGTATCTCTTTCTCATCAACTTGCGCTGTCATTTAAATTCCCTAGCTCTCCGCATTGGAGATTGGCTTCGCCAGAATAGGAGGAGCGGAACTCGCCGGGGATGCTAAGCCATGCAAGAAAGTTGAAAATTCCATGAATGAAAACGAGACACTTAATTTGAAGGACATAGATAAAGATATAAAATGAAATGAAATAAAAGCCAAAGCAGCCTCTCAAGTGGGTATGGCGGCGGCTTCTTGTTTCTGACTTTTGACTTCCTTATCCCAAGGGCCAAATTCGACTTTGTTACTCCTTCGACTCTTAGTCTTTTGGTAAGAAATTAGGCGAAAGGGACGTATGGAAACTAAAAAGCCGTCAACATTCCTAGTGTGACGCCACCGGCTGTGGAAGATGAGCTCAAACCGCAGGCATGTGGAGGGATTTTGACTGCTAAGGCCCGTCCCTGCGGTCCGACCGCCGATGGCCTGACCCGGGTCGTGGAACCACGCGCCATGAACCGGTGGCGTCCACGAAATAATCGCCTGACAAAGAAGCATTTGCAACCTCGCAAATTTGCAGCCACCCAAAAAAAAAGGAATGATGAGTTTTAGTGCCCAGGAAATCATGTCGCACCAGACTATGTTTACCAGATTGCTTGCACTAACACGGCCTAAAAGAGTACAGAAGAGAAGAAAAGAAGGATAAGCCTGATTGAGGCAAGGCCAA
Organism: Melaleuca quinquenervia; assembly: GCA_030064385.1. Lineage (NCBI taxonomy): Eukaryota > Viridiplantae > Streptophyta > Magnoliopsida > Myrtales > Myrtaceae > Melaleuca > Melaleuca quinquenervia. The sequence continues at coordinate 517,324 of CM057722.1, read as the reverse complement.
AGGGCGGTGAAGGAAAGCTAAAGAAGTGGGCCTAGATCAGAATTATCTTTCTTTTTCCCTTTTTCCTTTCTTTCATACAAACACACAGACAGACGATACAAATAATTCATACACTTTACTTAAACATGCAATGTGATTTTTGAACTTTCAATTTATTCAATATGATCCATGAATTTTTTGTACATATTTATTAACCATATGAATATATTTAATGTGTTCTTTCCATTAATCTAACTTCAGGAACCGCTTTGAACATTTTCATATAGTTTAAAAACTAGCTTGAACATAGATAAAAAATTGAGCGATTACATCAAACAAATTGAAAGTTCAAGATCAAATTATACATCGAGCTAAAAAGTTTATGAATCATATTGAGCAAATTGAAAGTTTAAGAATCACATAGCACATTTGATTAAAGTTCATGGACCATTCGTTCATTTTTCCAAATAAAAATGCTTATGTAATTCTAGCCCATGTGTTTTTTAGCATGTCATTACTCATTAGCATATAAACTAGGGGTGAGCACAATGGACTGCCCAACTTGGGAACTGCTCGGACCGGACAGGTTGGCTAGGTTGGTCTGGTTCTTTGGAATTTTGGTTCGATCCATGTTTCTTAAAAATGGAATCGTTTCCCGATTCTTGATAGGGCGGGATTGGACCGGACCACCTGAACCAACCCTTTTTCTGAGTTTGTTTAGTTGTTTAGGGCCAAAAGAGAGAAAAGAAAAAGTGACATGCTCCATTCAATTTGAGTCCAATATTGATAGGCTTAGTGAATATTTCTCTTCAACATCTCATACTCAAGGCCCCAAGCTCTCCGATCTAATTATCGTTCATGCGAAGCGGATAACTTAAAGATTCAAAGTTGAGCTCTTTCATGAGTTTCTCTTTCTCGACTTGATCAAAAAGCCGATAGACGACGGAGTGTTTTTGAGTTTTTGTACTTGATTTTTATTTCCATAACTTAGGAGGATATCGCATTGTGTGTGCTATGTTGGGACGGAATGCTTATTTTTCTTTGAATTTTTCTAGCCTCCATACTGCCCAGGAATCGGACCGGACCTGTTCTCGATCCTAAGAACCGGACTACCCCGGACCATGCACACCCCTAATATAAACAAACTTGAAGCATGCAGTGATGATTCCATGTGGCCAGATGCATGATGAGTGAGATACATTATTTCATGAATAGACCCATGTTTCGAGATTCTTCTATATGTCCATGCAGCTGATAATGCTAGTCACATGTGAGACTGGTCCTTTGAGGTGGTGCGTACATACAAGTGGCTGATGAGACTTCAAACGTTCACTTTCACGTGGCATTTGATACGTAGCAATAATCGATTGATCAACGGCGAGATGTGTAAACGTTTGGTGTCTAGTAGAATGAGAATCGTGATCTACGAACAATGATGATTAATCAGTCTCATTATGTCATTACTGTCGCATGATATATCTATCATATAAAATACTTTCTCATTTAAACTTTGTCAACGGATGATCATACGTAATGCAAGAAGAACATTAACGCATTCGAGGCTTGAGAGAGAAAAAAAAAACCGAAAGGAAGTGGTTGATTTCGAGACGTCTCGGGGGCTACAGATGTTGGAAGAACAGAGAGATAAAGAAATTGGGTAAACTCGGTGGCGGATTAAGAATGCCTAATTTAACACGAGGAGCAATGGATGGCGGACGCAGCAATCGACCCCGAGCAGATCTGATGGCGGCTTCACTGCGTCTTCCAAAGATTAGATTCGACGGTCTCCCTCACTGAGTCACTCCCCACTCAAAATTACTACCCTCCCAGCATACATACGTGTGCTCCTTTCTCTCTCTCTCAACCTTTCTTCTCTCTCTTATTCTGCATTTCTTGTTTTGATCCGGATTTTTGTGGCCACAGCCAATGGAACACCCTCTGTCCACACCTCTTCATTCTTTTTCAACTCGCCCATTATTCAATTACGTCTCCTCTTTGCTTTCCATTGAGAACACCCATCTCTCTCGCTCTCTCTCTTCTCGTTCTTGTTAACATTCCGCTCCTCTCACTCACCACCAACTTTCTCTCTTCCTCTCCAGTTTTGATCTCCACATACCTTGATAAGGAGGGTATTCCAAATGAAGGTCCGATTGTCTCTTCAGAATCTCAAATGTTAACCTTTTAGTAGTCCATTGTTCTCCCTGTGCTTTTTCGGCCGAGGAACCATTTCGAGATTCCCTTTTTTTTTTTATTCGGTTGCTCTCGATTCTGCATGGAACTTTTGTTGGGTTTGCTTTTTGTTTCATCTTCCTTTGAAGGGTTGTGATCCAGGATCTGATATGTGCCTTGTCTTAAATAAAGAAGCTCATAAAAGGATCCATATTCTTAAATTCGTAGGAATGTTCTTATTGATTGGTCCTGAGTTATCAGGGAGTTCTTTTTCTGCTGAACAAGTTATTAAAGCGTTCTTCTCAGAAGGTTGATGGCTTTCCGACATTACAAGCTTTTCTTCTCTTTGATTTAGTGCGTCCGGGGGTTCAGCTTGATATCGTGTAATTCGTAAGCTGATCAGTTATCTGTTTGAGCTATATTATTCCTACTCCGACATTCTGTTTTACTGAGCTGATCTTCTTTCGGGTTTCTTTTTCGTCTGTCATTTAAAACTAGTTGAGAGCGACAGCTGATTGATGCTGATACGGATCTACTGAATTTATATGTGCAGAAGCTCGTGTTGAAGTTGGATCTACACGATGACAAAGCCAAGCAGAAGGCCATGAGGACAGTCTCTGCTCTTCAAGGTTCTTATATCTCCTCTCAAAGCGTCCTCTTCTTTAAGCTATTCGTCCTCCTCCCTTTTGTTTCTTATTTTTGGACTTTTGTTAGAAAAGAGTGACTTTGTGAGTTCGCTCCCTGGTCTCTTCTTTTGATTTTTGTGGAGTTTCTGAGTAAAACGAAATCAAGCATTATTTCAATAAATAAAGGCGGACTTTAATTTCAAGCATAAACATGGGATCCACATATATTCACTGGGACCAATCGAGCGACTCATGAAATTAAATACAGCTTATTTTCAGGGGCCTTAAAAGCACTTGGCGTTGATAAAGTCAATCAGAAACGATTGCTCCTGAATTTTTCCTTCGATTTGTTCAGTCGTATTTGTTGATTTTCTCATGCTACAGTTGATGATGAACTCAGAAAATAACCGATCTTTTTCCCTTCTGAACACTCTGTGTCCCATCTATTTAGCCGAGAAACGAAACTGTCTTGGAACTATTCATTCACACGAGTCTAATCTTTTAGGGATCGACTCCATCTCCATGGACATGAAGGAGAAGAAACTAACAGTGATCGGAACAGTCGACCCAGTGAACTTGGTGAGCAAGTTGCGCAAGTACTGGCCAGCCGACATAATCACAGTGGGGCCGGCAAAAGAGCCTGAGAAGAAAGAGGAAGCAAAGGCGGGAGAGCCCAAGAAAGAGGAAGCAGGTAAACCGGAAGAGGCCAAGAAAGAAGAAGCGAAACCAGAGGAGGGGAAGAAGGAAGAACCCAAGAAAGAAGAGCCCAAAAAAGAAGAACCCAAGAAAGAGGAAGAGCCAAAGAAGCCTCAGATGCCTCAGCCTGACCCTGTCCTTGAGCTTGTTAGGGCATACAGGGCGTATAATCCTCCGATGCCCACCTATTACTATGTCCAAAGCATGGAGGAGAATCCAAATGCTTGTGTCATCTTTTGATTAAAGATGAGAGAGAGAGAGAGAGAGAGAGAGAGAGAGAGAGAGAGAGAGAGAGGAGGTTCTGAGTGAAGGGCAGAAATGAATCGCTTCCGGTTCTAGCAGGTGATGATGGGAACTGAGTGTCATCGGTGTATAGAGAGGCAAACACCCTCGTCCGAGCATGGGTCCAAGGACCGTTGTAGTGTGTATATAAAGATTGCCTCATTTTTACTTGAGCCTATTCAATGATATGCAGGGACAACAAATAAAAAAAGTTTTGTGGCCCCATCAAGTATATTACTCTAAGACTCGAGTTCTTTTGTTTGATCCATCTTCTGGTTGTTATTACTTGGGTACTTACGTGCTAGAGCTGGCTGATTATGGTACATAAATCTGTTAGGGGGATCATACTCTTAAGTCCAAGATGGTAAAATGTTTGATCTGTTTTTTACAGTCTCGACGTTCGCAATATACCTGTGCTTTCGAATATATAATTGCCTGGATCATGCTGCTTTCTCATTTATGGCAATATTATGTGTACGGTAGTATTGTCATGCGAGTTGTTACTTTCATCTAACGTAAGGGTGTTTGTTTGGACGTTGACTAATGTACCTGAAAGAGAGAAACCAAAGCAATGTCTCAACTACCACATTCATAAAGCGATGTCTTAACTACGTTGGCAGCATAGACTCGGCCAGTGCGAGGTAGATTTCAAACGTCTTGCATTCAAAATTCCAGACCAAGGCATGACGATGACGGCGGCGGCGAGGGCTAGTCAAAATTCCATCGTCAAACGAGATTGGAATGGCCCATGTTTCTAGTGCCTAGTAAATCTCACATTCTTGTTAACAGTTGCATTTCCAGGGTCCCAATGCTTTGTGTTTTGCCTCTTTCGAAAGGTGTTTTGTCCTCGATCCATCATTGCCCCGAGGACACACATGATTGAAGCGCAAGAGCTTTAGCTTCTTGTATTGAGAGTCCATGGTGGGTCGGAGTTTTATCATACGTCTTTATCTTTTCAGAATCTCACCGCCCTTTACCTGTTGCTGATGTGGAGTGACTAATACGGGCACGGTGGGATTTGACGGCGTCATGTTGAATGGACAAAAGCAAGGCAGCTTCTTTGGGGACCATGCACGAAATTAAAATGTTCGGTCCAGAAAATATGACAAATTTTTTTTGAAATCATCTGGATTTAATGTACAGGTGAGCGATAACATGACGTTATTTCCCTAGCCGGACACTTTCTTTTCATAGAGAAAACTACGCGCTCTTCAATTAGATTAGAAAAATTGCAGCCACTTGTTCCTGTTTTCGTACAAACATGACACGCCATGTGTGGGCTACATAGCATGTGACCGACGAGACTCTGCTGATTCATCGATGCAGCTTTTTGCTCCTGAGTGCCATCACGTGGTACGAACTTCATGGAATAGCTCGTCGTTGTTGAACACATGATCCTCACCCCCAACAGCTGCGAAAACATATGATGTTCTTGTCTTTAATCAACCATCAAACTTAAAGTACCAGATTATATTACAGCATTCTCATTTCTCTTCCGGGTTCCACTTGTCACTATGCTGACATTTTCTGAACTTATTCAAACGGTACATGTCAGGCGTGAGATGCTGATCTGTATAGGCAAATTACAGCAACTAAATAGACCACTTCTTTTTTCTTGGCAAAGCCCTGTCAATGTTCGTGGGAAAGGACTGCTCTGAATATAACATGCAGCATTTTCCTGCACTGAGGTTTGCTTTGATTGATCTCACGGTAAATAGAATAAGTAAGAACCCAACAAAACAGTTGACGAGATCTCCACACAACCAAAATGTCTTCTCTTTGTGTTTGCACGCTCTCGACTATTTTGTGCTAGCTTTAAGCAAAAGTAGCTAATAAATGCTTTGGATAATCGCTACCCACGTCATTGCACACAATAATGCAATTTAACAATTCCCATATGCAGGCCTTCAGTTCCAGATCTGATATCAATTCTACGCTGTATTGACAATATTAATTCATGCTTTTGTCCGTTTAGATGACACACATTATCTTTAAGATGATTCCTAGGGCCTACACAGTTTTCCTGGAGATGTTGCAGTCCTGTAAATGTTGTCAGGTTGAAGTCTCAAATGTAGATTGCACTTACGAGCAAAATTTCTCATTGCTATCAAGCGACTCATCTTGGCGACTTTACTTTATGTATGATTTGGCGGATTAAGATCACGTCAGGTCAGCAGGCAAGCTTCACCTAGTAGGCCAAACCCATTATTGAGGTCCGACAAACCTCGTCTAAGTCCAGCAGTGATTTCAAGAAATTGTCTAGCCCCATTTTTTTTAATGATGGAGGATCCCCATTTTCCCAAAAAAGAGAATTGTTTGTCTAGGCCAACCCGAAAAAGGAAAATGAAGGGATGGTTTCTCAAAACCACCTTGAACAGTGCATGTTTGCATTGTGTTACCCTTGAATTTTGAGAAGTTATGGATTATTCTCTCGACTCTGGAGCAGATGCACGATGACTTCTGAACTCTGAGAAGTTACAGATTACCTTCTTGCTATAAAATCGTAAATAAAACCGTAAAGTGTTACTTACAAATGAATATTCATAGTTTTAGCTGAAAATAATCCATCTTAGATGACTAATGGAGTTACAAAATAGAGAGGATGCATGGCGATGAAGTTAAGAAAATAGGAGAGGCTATTCTGGTTATTAAAACTAAGTTCGTTTCCAGGGAAAACTTAAAGACTATACCGATGGAAAATACTGCAACAAAATAGAAATTTATGGGTGTAGTTCGTAATTCCTCAAAGTTCGGATGCTGTGGTGCAAAGGTGCCAAAGTTGGGGAGGGTAATTTGTAACTTTTTAAAACTCCGGGTCAAAATACATGGTTTGGAGCGATTGACCCAAAAATTCGAACAGTTGGGCCCAACACGGACCTACCAATTGGGCCAAGTCCCCCTCAAGATAATAAATTGGGCCATTCCGGCCCGTGATCGCTCAGCCCAACTGACCATTCAACTTCCTCAGCTTGCTCTTGGGAAGGAACGAGCCTTATGCCGAATTAGGCCTTTAGCTCCAAAGACTTTCTCAATGAGCAATAATCTGCTGCTTCTGAGACTCTAAACTTTGTTGTAGCTGTTGATGCACACGACACAAGTTCTGGACCTAGGTGAAACTATTGCACTTTGTCCATGCGAGCTCCAATCATATGTTTAGGAGGCGATTACACTAGAAATAGCTAACATGGTGATGTGCTAAGTAGGATAGCGGGCGATGACGGGATATACATGTTAGCGAGTCTTGGCGAAAACTGGATGGAAAGACTACATTGGAATGTCGCGCAAAGATTTGGGACCGAATTGACATGTATACAATATGTTCACAACCAGTTAAGATAACTTTTCCTTTCTTTTTGCACTTTCTATTTTGGATCCTGTCAGGCCTGCCATTGCGCCAGTTCCCTTATCATTCATCATGCACAGAAACAAGCTGATGAATCCGCCATGAAAGGGGCGAGAAGAGGACAATCATCTTGCGCGCAGAAACGGCCCCGCACGGCAAAGGGAGACGAAAGGCCATTGGCAGATGTTCGTCATATCTCAGTTGTTTACGTGCGGGACGCAATCAAACGAGAATTACTCTCTCCATGCCACCCAACCGGAGGGCGACCGACTGCGATGCGAGCGTGCTCGCCTTGTCCGACCACGGAGACATAAAAATCAAAGCCCTTCGTCTCTTCTTCTATTCTGACAAGGCAAGTTTGGTGTCCGTGTTTTGCTGTCTGCTCTAAGTCTGAAAGTGATAAAGACGACACATCGTTAGTTTGACGAAACATTAAGTAGCCTTTTGTCAAAGTTTGGATTTGACCCGATGTTCTTGTTCCGAGACAAGTATTGCAATCGATAGAGGACATCCGACCGACTCATGGCATAGTGAGGGGGACAGACGGACATAGTTGGTCTGATGTGTATCATGGGGATTGTCATTTTCAATTGAGGCAGACTTGTAATTCGACACGGTATAAGTACTCAAAACATTGCAGCGACGCTTCAAATGTTTGTCTGTTAGCGATGCGATCAGATAGGCTCAATCGCTATTGCCTTGGCCCGGCTCATTGCTGAGTTCGCACCGAAAGGAATTTCACAATCGATGTATAGAGGGAAAAGAAGCGTTTGATAATGGGTTGCATTTAATTTCTGTCTTGATTCCACATGATTTTTGTTGATTAATGGTTCAACTTGTTTAGCTTACCAGTGGCTTTCCCTTGTAAGGTTTTCTAGGAATTTTTGCCTAGGTTCTATTTTGTAAGTAGTTCATTATTAGTATAATCATCATTTGCCTAGGCCAAAGGAAAAACTGGGTGAGGTTTGTGTGGCCCTCGTGTGCCTTCACTCAGATTTGGGCGAGGGTAGCCTTGCCACGATCTTGCTAGCCTCACCCCATGGTTGCAACCAGCGAGGGTCGCTGGCAAGGCAGTCTTGCCATGGCCTTGTTGGTCGCGGGCGAGGGCACCTTGCCTAGATTTGGGTAATAGGTTTATGATTTTTTAAATAATTTTTCCAACACAAAAAATAAGGAAAAACCGAATTTTTCTTTTCCAAATAAGAATGTAACTTTTGCCTCTCAAATTGCAATACTGATAAATTAGATAATACTGTGATAACAAACATTTGAAATAAAGCACAATTCATCCAACAATCCATCCCAGGGCCCATACGACTACGACAAGCAGACATACAAACGTGTTTCTACGAATGGAACCTGTGAAGGTTCCACGAAAAAGTTGACAAGGCTTCCAAGCAAATGGGAAAAAGAAATGGTTGGTCACCATAAGGCTACCCTAACAATCAGGGAAAGACATATTCTACGGAATCGTTAAGTATTAATTCCGCTAAACAACACAGCAAAGCCAATATGGCCACTTCAAGTCCTCGCTCGAACCAGAGGCGAGTGGGGCACTGGTGAGTGAGGGGACATTCTCTGGTGAGGAGACATCATGCTCTCGTCACATATTCTGGACGTTAAAGTCAGCCGGAGATTCATGGTCCGCCGCTGCTTCTTCTTCTTATCGTCACCATCTTCATTACCCTTGGACACAAACTTCCTGATCCTCTCAAGCGCCACTTCCACGGTGTGATCATCCATATTCGCGAAGCAAACCCTGAAAAACCCGGGCTCCGGGCAGTGGAAAGAGGAGCCGGGCGACACATTCAGCTTCACATCCTCTATGATCAACCTCCACAGCTTCATCTCGGCTTCGAGCGTTGGTTCTTCCATAAGGTGACGCAAATCCATCCACAGGAAAAGACCGGCGTTCCCTTCTAAGCAATGTATGCGCTCTTGCTTGAGTCCTTTGACGAAGTGACTATGCCTCTTGGCCAATCTCCTCGAGCTCTCTTCCAGGAATTTCTCTACAAAGGCCTCATCCGAGAGCATGGAAGCAAGCAAATGCTGAGACTGCGAAGAGACCAACCCGAAACTGGACATTTTCCTTGCGCAGTTGACCACCTGATCATTGTAGGAATAGATTATGCCGACGCGAAAGCCGGGAAGCCCCAGGTCCTTGGACAAACTGTAGATGATGTGGACGAGATCGGGATTGCATTCGGTCTCTTGCATTACTTCAGAGATGCTCGTGAAGGCTGGGGAACTGAAGACTGTGGCCGAGTATATTTCGTCGCACACCATGTGGAGGTTCTTTTCGAAAGTGAAGCTCAACAGGCTGGTGAGCGTTTCCTTGCTCAAAGTGATTCCGAGCGGGTTTGATGGATTCGTTAAGATTACTCCTTTTACGTTGATGTTGGCTTCGATGGCCTTGGCGTACGCTGATTCCATCTGTGCCAGGGTTACATGGAAGTTGTTGGAGCTGTCGCAGTCGACCGGAATTATCTGTACGCCGGTGCGCCATCTTATGTCCCTATCAAATCTGAGCGAAAAAATTTGAAAACAAGAGACGTATACGTGAGAATTAAATAGTACACATGAGACGTATACGTGAGAATTAAATCATAGGACGAGTACACGATTTTCTACGAAAATCGTGATAAGCCTTAGAAATTGTTAAGTGGTCAACGTCGAGAATTTCCGAGAACGAACATTTGGAACTGTCAAGCATGAAAAAGTGAGAAACTTGGTGGAAAAGTAGCGGAGAATTCATATTAAGATATGTCCAACGGAATCAAGATGTAATGATAGAGTATGAGACTAGCAAGAGGAGAATTTTAACTTGTCTTTGGGAGAAGGAGGTCTTCTAAAAGTTTGGTAAAATTTAGGGAATTTATATTGCGCGGCTTGGAAAAATTAGGGTGAGGAGGGCCTGTGGATTCCTTTTCCATCTCTATGTTCCATGTCTGACTGCCGTGGCTGGCAAAGATGAACTTGTTTTGTCCAAGTTTGAATGCTATTGGAATTAACTCGTGAGTTCCAGCATGCCCATGTTTTGGTCTGGGTCCACTCAATTCTGCTATAATGAGCTCATCGATAGGCGGTATCTCAATCTCGTTTCTCTGCTTGACCATGCAACCTTAACCTTACGTTGCTCCCAAGGATCATTTGCCTTTGTCAACTCACTTGACCTGACCGCGTACTCAGCGGTCAAAACAGGGACATTTCTAGACTTGGAAAAATTGGTCTCCCTTAGTACGGACCAAGCAATTGCTAGAGGTATCCTAGGCATTATTTGGGCAAAAGCATAATTTCCTAGGACTTAAATTCTAAAGCTTTCCATTTTTTCTCCCATTCAATTCAGATGAGCTGTTTCCCAGAACTTACTTTTCTTCAATTAAATATAACTCAAAAGTGAGAAATTTTTGTGTATTCTATCTTCGAAAGTAAGGTATACATGAGTTTATTTATAGGCTTTATGAGTTAATTATCTACAGTAATAAAATATTACAAAATCAATAGTAATCAATCACAAATATATTTAAGAATATTATATACGTCTAGAATATCTTCGATGACTATCCACCAGTATATGTTTTTTGGATTATTCAGCGAGGCTTATACGTGAGTTAACTGCTTACATAAAATAACACAGACAGCAGAGGACGAGATGAGAGCATGAATCCTTACGCTGGATAATACGGGGAAGGAACGAGGAAAGCGTCACCAGGATCAGCCAAGCAAAAAATGAGCGTCTCACTCGCTCCGGTTGCTCCACCACTCATGACAATACGATTCGGATCAAATGCCGCCTTACCACGTCGGACCCTTCCCATGAACTTCGCGACAGCCTGAGAGAAGCAATGTAATGTTAAGTAACAAAGGAAATATCATTTCCTTTGAATCAGAGGGACAAGGTTTACTCTTTGGCTGTCTACACTTACTTGTCTGAATTCCAGGAGGCCGTGATAGTCCTGGAAATTCGCAACGTCCTTGAACTTGCCAACCCCATCAGAAGTGCAAATGGATGCTGAAGGATTGTTCTTTATCCATTCTTCTATCAAATCCAAGGAAAGCTGCAAACGATAACGTAAAACAAGGTGAAAACTAGTATCATCAACCAAGTCGTGAAGCCATGCGCGGGAGAGCGCGCGGATGGGCAATGCACGCTAGCGTCTTACGGCAACTTCATATATATCATCACTGAAAGCGGATTACTAAAACAAAGAGCTTCTGCCGCTACCGCACCTGATTCTCGGCCAGACCCATCTGGATGATTCCATCCGAATTCTGAGTTGGGTGAAAGGGGTTCTGGTCGTACGCCTTCCATCCGTCGAAGTACGGAGAATGCTCGCCGTGCCCGTCATTCCTGACAATCTTTGAGAGCAACTCGCGTTTTTTCTCATTTGTGAATTCCATCGATGTCTGGAGGTTAGGAATTGTTTTTCCTTACAGAATAAGAGGCGAACTTAACTTTAGTCCGCGTCTCAATCCTAGGACAATGCTGAGGGATAATGCATGAGAGTGACCTATTTATAGCTTAATGGTCGCGGACCAATGTGAGTGAGGAAAAGTCCAAACTTAAAAAAATTCAACGAAGCTGTTCAAAGGCAAGCGTAATTGCTTGCGTGTCTTCCATGATTTCATTTCGACTAGTACGACGTACATGAGTGAACAAATCGCCCTTTTTTTTTTTTGCAATCCACTCCATGATTTCAACGCATTTGGTGTTAGGGAGATCATATGTAATTAATGACACAGATCTTGTACATAGGAGTGTTTGCTGTGAAGTTTTATAGGACCACCACAAATTCCTCCTCATGTTTAGTCTGGTTTTTTTTTTTTTTTATAACTAATACTAAGCGTAGGAAGATTTGAAGAGATAAAATAGGGGCCTTGTAAGATTGAACTCAAGACCTCCCACTTTAATATCATATGAAGTTTTGTAGGATCACTGCTAACTGTCCTAGAAGTTTAAACTGTTAGGTGAAAACGTAATTTAATATTTAAATACTTTCACATTTACCACCAAATTATTCCACGTCACCTGACTATTCCATCTGCCTTTCTTCCGTCCAGCTTTAGACTTTTTACACATGAGAGGAGAAGTTTAAAAAAATTGCATCTGTTGACTATCATATTTGATCAGGTCTTATCCTACATATATGGTTCCCTTCAACCTTATAGTTCGAGCTTCTGGGTTGAATGTTGGATAATCATGTACTTTCCAAATATAGAAACGGTATGCTAAATGATTAGACGGGATACGATTAAGAAGAGTCGAGATGAAGCAGGATACATTTGGAATGATTTGCTTCGTCTCAAGTACACCTCAATAACGCTCAATTATTCTTCAAACCTGTTCTAGCTCGGGCACTAGCTTGACATAAACTCCAAAGCCAAATCAATAGAATAGTTAGATATCCACGATTCGGATGAAACCTACAATAGTATTATTCACATAATAAATTATCTTGCGCTGAATGTCACAGAACACAATCATATATCAAAATGGTTGTAAATTTCAAAACCTAAGATTGTATAAGTTTAACATCAAACGATAGTAAAAATTTAAGATGTCAACTAGGAATTAGGGCTGAGCATAATGACTCGCCCAACCAGGGAATTGCTCGGATCGGACCGGATCGGCTGTGTTGGTTCGATTCTTTGAGGTTTTGTTATGATCCTTGGTTCCTAAAAATGGAACCGCTTCCCGGGTGGTTCAATTCCTGATTCTTAGGAGGTGAGACGGATCAGACCGCCGAGATCGGAATTAGAACCACTCAGTTTCCCAGAAAATCAAGACCCACTTTCTCTCGCTTTTTTTTTTTCACTCGCCTTCGTTGCTGTGAAAGGGTCTCTTTATCTTGTGAACTCCACCCTCTCTTCTTGTCATAAAACAAACTCCAACAAAAAGCCCCTCCCATCAATCTTCCATCTCCACTTTGTAGATTTTTATTCCGTCCTCTCTGTGCTAGAAGCTTGCCCACTGATTCCCAGCTCAAGAAGAATCACCCCCATCACATTGGAAACCATGGTCTCGACGCCACTCTCGCACAGGTCGTGGACCAAGTCCATCTCGCGCCTTGCCCGGGTGGTCGACTCAAGCATCGACAACAACGAATCTCTGAACCTGTCCCTTGATTTGGTCCTTCCGTCCCCCAAGAAGACCCCTTTGCCTCCGTCTCTTTCTCTCTGATATCCTCCAACAACTCCCTCCCCTTGCCGGATTCTCTCCTTCGCCGAGATGGAAGACCCGCCTGAGGGTCTTTTTGTTGGGGTCTGTGGTTCCTCTTCTTTGATACTTTAGCGTGAGCATAGTATCCTCCCGGTCCCATTGGACTGCCCATGAACTTGATTGGATCGGTCTTAGGATTAGTTGGTCCAGTCCTCGGTCCTAAAAACAAAGGACCAATCCCATTGGTTCAGTTCCCGATTTCATGAGGGAACCGGACCCCCCCGGGGAATCTATCACTTCTACTTGGAATTACTCGAAATGATGGTTGCTTGCCTCGTTCGCAATAAGTAAATGAAATATAAATCACCGATAGACTTTAATTAATAGCATGCTTTAGGATTTACGGAAAAAAAACAATTTTAATTTTTCAAAAGCATAAGAGTAAGGATCGCTTTGTAGATATTGAAATATTTTGTAACGTGTGACAATGAGTATCATGTTTTTTGAATTTTACATACATGCGATCTTCCCTCCACCTAACAGGCTTGAAATTCTATGAGTTTTACAGATAGGATTCGATCATGCGCAAATGATGTAGCACTTGAAATCCATGTAAAACCTATGAGGGTTGGGACGGAATGGAGAAGTCCGAGTATTCCTTGGGCTTTTACCGTGATAAACATTTTCCCTCAAGAGCGGGCGGAGAATTTCCACGAAACACGTGCCGGTGGTCGTCGTCTTTATGGCCGCTATCTTGGCTGTTCTTTCCCAAAAAATCCTCTTCCTCAAAACTCCCAACGCTTGCCTGAACAGGAACCAAAAAGCAAAATCTCAGTTGGCATTTTCTTGTTCCGAGAAAGTACTTCACATGGTCCTCCACGTGTGCTGCTGTTTCTCCCTCGGTGCCGCCGCGGCCATACCCCTGCTTCTCCATAAGTCAAGTCAAACGATGAATTCCGCATAACACAAAATCTTCGACAGGGAGGAGTTAAAAACGACTCAATCGACCGTCCTGAGCGAAACCCTAGAGCCGATTGGCCTCTCTTCCGTCCATCCCATATGCTTCATCCCTCACAAAGATTGGGAAAAAAACGTGTATTGGTACCTGGGTTTCCCTGCAGAGGCGTGAAGAATTCAAGTCTAGGTTGAAACGATCGCTGTTGTGTTCCCCGAAGGGGAAGGTCACAAGTCCAGCCAACACCGACCGATGGACCGACCAACGAGGATCATGAGCTTTCCCTATGCCCTCTTAAACATTTTTTCTGTTTTTCAATCTCCCTTGCTCCACTGTTCGATTACACAAACAGTAAGCTCCATCTGCGGTAAAAATTTTCTCCCACTGGAATGAAGCAGTTCACGTTACTGGTTATGTAAACAAGTGGCTTGGACGTGACAATAGAATATAAGAAACACATCAAGCACCATATTTACGTGGTTTGGTAAATACTTGCATGAAAATAGATAAAAAAAAATGTACAATGAAATCAATGATTACAATAGCGATGGGAGAATTACCAAAAAGTTCCTAAACTTGTTATAATTGTGTCAATTTAATATTAAACCTTTTTTTTTGCCAAATGAGTTATAAACCTTATGTATTTGTGCTAATTATGTCTATCTAGGCAATTTTGATAGGAAATCTTTGCCATAAATGCTAATTGTCCTACATGGTGCGGCCTGACTGATATAGATAATTTTTAATAACATTTTATTAATTTTTAATTATTTAATTTTCAATACTTATTTTCTCTTTCTTTTTTTTTTCTTCCCTTCTTTCTTCCTTCAGACGGTGATGGCTAGCCTCCCTCACCCTTGGTGAGGCTGTATTTTGTCGTCATTGGGTGAGGTTGAGCTTCACTAGGGGTGGGCAAGTTGGACCTCAACCAATGACGAGGAGGCTTGGTGAGGTCCTTGTCTTTGGGTAAGGTCCAGTCTCGCATGGCTAACCTCACCAATGATGATGGCATTAGCCTCGTCAAGGTTGGGGGGAGGGTAAGGCTCACCCATGCAAATCTAGTGGGATTGCGCTTTGCTAGAGGCTAGCGAGGTCGACTATATCGGCCTCACCTCTAGCCAATCGTTGAGGCTGGCAACCGACTAGAGGATGAAGGGAAGGGGAAAAAAGGTTAAAAAAGGATATGATTGTATTATTAATTAATTGTCCACTTCCATGTTCATTATTAATTGGAAATAAAATTGTCTAGATGGATTGGATTGGTACAAATGCAAAAAGGTTAAAACTCAATTTGTAAAAAAGAAGAAAAAAATTTATAATCAAATTAACACAACTATAATAAATTCAGGAATTTTTTTCGGTAATTTTTCCCTTAAAAGATCACAGCCGCGGATTCATCGTTCAAAAAGTTGCGGCGTTTCTCATATCTCAACTACACTCAGACAAATCATAGGTTAGCCTTTACGAGAATTCCGATAAAACTTTAGCATTCTCTCGTGCGCACGCATGTGTGCCCTCTCGATAGAAACTTAAAACGCGTATCACGCTCGTGTGCTGTGCGCTCTGTCGATGAACTCGCAAAAAACATGATTCAGCTGCTAAAACAAGATAACCTAGTGAGATGTCTGCTTGGAATGGTTTTCTGATTTCTTTCATTTGTTCTTCAAAGTTTGAAAGAAGACTTTTATCGCAGGTTGAACCCTTGCGATGTTCGTATATGTAACGAATGACACGTAAAGACGGTTTAAGATTTCGTGATATTTTCTCATAACTTAGGATTGTTTTTTTCTTTTTGTTCAAAGTGCTCGAGGGAAAAAGTACTTTCGGATTTGGAGCAAATGGACCTTAATCATGGAAAATTGCCTTGAAGATTTTATGATAATTTTAACACCAGCCCTAAAAATTTGGATGCAAAAATTTGGAAACTAATGGCCCGAATCAGGCCATGATATTACACTCAACTCATAAGGCTCGATTGATAGAATGTCTAACGGGACTCGTTGATTATGAAGGACCTGATAAGACAATTGACCCACAAAACCCATTGATGGAATGTTTGGTGAGCTCATCAATCACGAGTTTCCATTTGGCATAATTATAGTGAAAACATGACACATGTCAATGAATGATCGAGTCGAACCATACACGAAAGTTGAAGACAGAGTTAACAAGAATTCATCGACCTAGGAATGCCCGTCGTTAATGAATCAACATCAGTTACAATGACCCCAACAGTAATGCACATAATAAGACGGCTAGACATTTTCGTGCGAGAAGATCAGAATGCATAACAAAACGACCCATTAAAGATTTAGGAAAAACCAGAGTGGGGAGTCTGTAGAGACCAATCAATATTCACCCCCACATTGAAGCAATTGAGACATCAAAAACCAGGAAGAGCACATCAGATTTTGGATATAAGACGTTCATTCTTTGCAAATCAAATAATATCAGATTTCTCAAAATTTGCATATAAAATTTGAATTAGATCATGTTTTCTGATTTAGGTAGTTATCTCTGTTAAAAGCTTTCCATCCCTATTTTGCGAGTTTTTATTTTATCTATGCACTCCAGTCACCTCTATTAACAGCTTGTGTTCAATTTCAGTCGTTGACAAAGCACAACTAAGCCATCTGTTCTGATCTAATAAATTTTCTTGCAATTTCCTCATTTGCTTCCAATCTACTATTTGCGCATTATTGTAGCAATCTCAGTTTTGCAAAAACTATTGCGACTTCAAGGCATATCGGAAGCCATCTACTTTTGCTCCGAAGTCATGTTTCAACACCTTAATTCGGTCTGATTGAACTTTAATCACTGATTGAAACCATTGAGGTTTTGACGATCACGGCTTGATAAAAGTCTGCGTAACGAGTGAACGTGACTTTTGTAATCGAGCCATTTTCTTCCATTGCCTAAGAAGAGTGCTCCAATTTTCAAAAGGTATAAACATCCCTCCCAGCATTACGAGATTGCGTTTGGTAATAAGCAATATATCTTTCTCAGCGTAAGTAGCCGACAACTCCGGAATCTATCACACCTGCCTCACCAATTCAAACTTCTTTCTTTGACTACATGCAGAAAGAATTTGTTCCCACTTGGAGCCAAAGTTTGTTTCCCAGTTGATTTGAATCGGTACTTTTTCCGATTCCATGTTCAAATTGCCAAATGGGTCAACCTATTTCGTATGAAAGACGGTAGAAATCAGTTTAAGGAAGACGTGCTGAGCAAACAAATTAGAGCGATATTGACCGAAATTGATTTGTAAAGTGATTGACTAGTTGTACATACTTAGACGTAATTCAGACACCCAACAATAAATAATATGTCCTACACTACTTTGGAAGCTAATATTGTAAACCAAAATAATAGATGTGAATATAATGTTTAGACTTAATTTTTTGGCCGTCAAGCATTAATATTATATCTCAAATATACCTAAATATATTGTTTGTGGCTCGTGCATATAGGAAACAGAGAATCATTATCAATTTATTGTGTCATTATAGACGAGTTTTGACACATGCAACATTGCTCGATCACAAAGACGTAGCATGGTTCTTTTTGCGTACATCATTCTAACGTCCTGAAAATATCCGAGGGCATCGGCATCGGCATAAAAGATCTGATCCGTTGCTTGGTAGAATTCTCGAGGAATGAGCATGAGCCACCTTGAAAAGATGTTGCCAAGGATAAGATTAATGACTCCATGTTGCTTCTCAGGATGGTAAGCTGGAAAGTCCGAAGCAAACGAAACATTAACCTTTTTTTCCTTACCTAAACGGAGAAATAAATTACCCAGCCTTTTGGTTTGAGGTTGATCGGGGTGAAATCAGAGGGCTGGACCACAGATTGGGAACTGAACATTGGCTCGATCCGCGAGTAGATTCATGCTAAGGTGAGGCACGACACCGATGATGCAGAAATTATAATTCTACATCGTTTCCCGCATTTAGCAGATGAGTTGATGAGATTGCACCAAAGAGCAAACACATACAACATCCATAAAATCTAAATATGCATGAGTACCCCATGCATACCCTGATACCTCCTCGCTCGCACTACCATCTACATTCTAGAAAAGGCTCCAAGAATTTGCCCTCTCAGAACGATTTTCCAGCGCAAACACTGGCCATGCATCACATGCACGGTCATCTATTTTCTCTTCGCCAGCAGAGATATGAACAGTGGCCAATGGATGGGCAAAGTAGGTAACTTCTACGGACCCTCGTGCACGTCAAGTCAGGACATACGACATGTCTGAAAAATGAACCACTCCTTGTCCAGGGACAACAGCAAGTCGCTTTAGACTTCCAACCCTCGAGCCTCGACAGTCAAACCTGTAATTTCTCGCTTCTGTGGACACGATGGGAGACATGGGATTATTTATTAAGTCTTTCCCCGCCGTATTGAAGACCCCCGAACAATCGTAATCACTCGGGAGTATATCTTTAATCGGACCGTGAGAAATACTTTTCCATCGGCATTAGTCAACCGGCGTGCGCCTGCATTAAAAGGGGTCGGCCGACCTTTTTATGTCAAGTCTCATAAAAAGAAAAAAATTAAAGTATTCCGCCCCCCCAAGAGTTATCCGTTCCTTTCCTCTCACTTTCTTTCCTCTTTCGTTTTTTCGGTGAAAGGTATTAATCATATAATTGAGTAACCGCTCCCTAAATATCACGACTGACAAAAATTTCAATCATTACATCCTTGAAATTAAAACTCGATTGTCAATAATGTCAAAGATTATATATATATATATATTGTAATATTATAACCACATGAATCACAAGTTATGAATTAAAATTACTTCTTATTTTTCTTCTTATAAATTAAGAGAAGAGTTTTAATGTAATGGAAATATAGCCATAACTTTTGATAAATAAATTTCATTCCATTAAAATTGTCCTGTTCTGTTATTAAGCACACTATTGCTTATCTACTTAGGAACCATGACAATAATTCAAAATGCTCTCTGAACATAAGAACCATGTTACTTATAACACAGTAATTATAGACAAAGTGGGAGCTTGCTCTATGGTGCAAGAAGATTTTGGATGGCTTATAATATTATTTTACCAAATAAAGAGACTTGATTGTCGCGGACAGCGGTCAGCCAGGACGGTGGCTGTAGACTTATTTTTGGGACCAAAGATTTTGACGAGATATACACGTTAGACCCGCCTGTCCGGTTTTTTTCCATTAACTCTCGATTTTCCTTCTAACATTTTCCATCTGCTGCACACCAGTCCTTTCCTTTTCCTTTTTCTTCGGTCTCCCTCGAGAATTTGACAAACAATCTTGGCTGGAGAGGGCCTGTTCTCTTCCGTCAACATCGTTCTCAAAAGTCACCTAGGGCTTATCTAAGAAAAAGAGAGTAGGCGGTGAATATAGTCCCCGCTAATTTAAATTCTCAAAACTTCTTGCAGATAAATATTCCTATATGATAAAAAGGTGGTGAACAGTGTATTTTCTTGTAATCAACATAGGATTATGAAGTTGTTTATTCATTTAACTTCAGGAACCACTTTTCATACTTGCATCGTGATCTTTGTAAAGGCCTCCTTAATTACCAAACAAAACGTCTTTATGTAAATTTATCTTTATCTATACTTTCCTGTAGTTAACATTGTTGGCAATGATTGTTCCCAACTTTCATGTTATTCACTTTCCTCTCCGAAATTGACAATTTATCCTTCATAACCTTTGTTGATTCATATCGATCAATTCATATTCAAAAAGTTTTTTTTTTGGTTGCTATTTTATTGATTAAAGGAGACTCTAGTGACAATAATCATAATTCAACAAAAGTCCGACAATGCTACTAGCAAAAATAATTCATTGTTTTTTTTTTTTGGTAATCGAGATGCCTGAATCAGTTTTTGCGCATCTTGACTATTTTTCGAAGGAGACTAGCATAACAATCCACTGACATGATCTTCCACTAAAATCATAGGCACTTCCCTGGGGAATCAAATTCAAGACATTAACGAAATCCAAGTTTGCCCTAACCAGATGTGCTATCCGTTAGTGGGTAAAAAAATAAAAAAAATAATCCATTGTTTTTTTTGGTAAGTAAAAAATATAAAAAAATAATCCATTGTTTTTTTGGTAAGTAAAAAATATAAAAAAATAATCCATCGTTTTCTTTTGGTAAATGCAAAAATAATCCATTGTTGGAAACTGGTGAAGAAGTTTTTCCACATTTTAAATCTCTAGCTGTCAAAAGAGTAGGAAAAGGTAATTAAGACAAATAAGTCAATCTTCCAAGGCATCTAACTGGAAAGCAATTGAGATATTTTGCTCTAAATTCCAAGATGGTGTCTACTATGAGAGTATATCTTAAGAATAGCAAAATCATAAGGCTAATTAGATCGTAAGTCACATGATGCAGTCAAGCCAATTGTCATTGAGCCTATGATGCCTAGTCGAGGCCAGGATCTGTTAGTGGTCCGCTCTAAGAACCTTTTTATATTAATACTCTAACATTAGTTGTGGTTTAAGTTATGTCGGTAATATTGACATTCACTATACTTAGGTAGTTATAATGTCATGTTAGAGACCATTTATGATTCGTGGCTCAAAAGAGTTTGAGTATGCCGTTAATATCTAATGAACTTACAAGGTCGCACACAAATATCAAATTGGTTTTATATTTAATTTAATCTATGGATCATGGCCCAAAGACTTGACTAGACCTGACCCATTCGCTTGATATATATACTCCTTTATAAAGCAGAAATCCTATGGTTGCGTTTGGTCATCCGGATATTTAAACGGGATAGGATTGGATAAGATATGATAAGAAATCCATGAATTTCTTCATAATCCATCAATTGTTTGGTGAACTTTGGATTTGAAGTTGGATATCCTCATATCACATCCAATCTACTGTTTGGTGAACTACAGATTTAAAGTTGGATATCATTATTTCTTCTCAAATTTGTCGTTTGGTAAACTACGGATTTAAATTCAAGTATTTTAAAACAACATTAGGTAAGTACAAATTTGCAACTTTAATATTCAAAAAATCATCAAAATAATATTTTTTTTTCAAATTAACAGATTCTCATTGAGTTTCATGATTAAACATTGTTTTTTTCCGTTCCTTTGAAATAATATTTTGGTTACTCTATTCAACATCAAACGTTTTCAGAATAATCTCAATTTCAATATATTCACTTTGAAACATGAATTCTTTTTCTCTCTTACAAGTTTTTCATTTGTTTCCATTTTGTTGTATGTTCAATACTAAATCAAACAAATTCCCAATTAGAACAAAGCATAACATTCAAAAATCATTCGTTTTTTTTTTCAACTATCATGAGGATGCAATGACAATTAATCATGTTAATGAACGATTTTTGAACAATTCGCTCTTATAAATTACATTACGGTCCGTCGCTTTCATAAAATTTCAATCTAAATTGGAGAGCTATCGAGGAGAAGGCTTCGACGTCAATATTTTGGATAAGAGTTTATTTAATTAAATTTAAAATTTTATAAGGATTTTCTCATTTTTTATACTAAACTAAAAATGTTTATTCAAAATTAAAAATATAAAATTAGTTCAAGACTTATAGAATTAATATTATATGAAATAAATTGAGGTCAAACACCTAGACATTTTTTAACAAAAATGAAATTTTGAACTTTTTGATTTTTATTTTATTTTATAGTATTATTATTTATTCAAAAAAATAAAATTCGAATTGGGTCGGGGAAACCTAATGTGGCTCTCTTACTTGGACCCAACAAAGGAGTTGGAATAGTTTGTGGGTGAATAATAAAGAAACAAAAAAATGTGGGGTTTTATATTTCAGATAAAAGAAATCATATCCAATCTTACTCCATTCTCCCTCTCAGATATTTTTATCTGGTATATATTCGATCTTATCCTATCATAAACAGCTACCAAACATGAGATATGATAAAATATATCATATTGTGATTTTTATCTGGTTGACTAAACGTAACCTAAAGGTTTTATTTGTGAGAGTCACACAAAGGAGAGAATAGATAGACACGTTCAGAAAGTCTCTAGAACTACATGCGATCAAGCAGGAGGAACTCTAGAATTTGCATACTAGCACTTGAATTTAGAGATTCCAGTTCGCATGTGTGGATACAGGTAGAGGCGCAATATTTGGGGTGCTAATCTAGACACCACTAATCGTTAATTTGTCTTTAGTCAGCCAAAAAGTACGTATTAAATCACAACTTTGATTTCAATATACAAATGGATTTTGTTAAGAGTTTTGTTCCGCTGCATTTATGAAACTATTAGAAATCCCTTCAAGATCATCCAATCAATCGCCATATTCTAAGTCAATTCAGTAGTAGAAGAATAGGTTCTTAGTTCTCTATTTTTAAAATGTTAATAATACATGTTGGATTAGCTAACCCCCAATAAGAATGATGCAAAGGCCTGAGTCTTTGAATCAATCCAAAATAATGGAAACGATGTTGGTCAAAATAATCAAATTGGTAACAATGCAAATCTAACTATTTGAAAAATTGGTCAAATGCCAGATATATAAAACTTAAGGCATGTGATTGTTCTATTGCAAATATCCTTTTAAGGCCTAACTTGTTACTTTAAATGAAGTTAATTAATTCAACAAGGCCAATATCTCTGCCTGGGGGTAAGATGGCTAACCAAACATGGTAGGTTTAAAGTTCCAAAAGCTGAAAGCTAATTCTATCATAGTAGGTTCTAAGTTTCAAATCTACAACTTGTTTACTTGAGAATCGATCATCTCTAGAGGATATCGTGAATATTATAATTTTTTGTAACCATATATATAATAAAGAGGTTATTTATTTATTTAAATTTAGTAATCGCTTGTAACTACCGACTGTAGGTATAGATTTCCACAATGTACTCTTTGTAAAGACCCCAAATCAATAAAACAACTTAACGTGCTCCTGTATATTTATTTTTAACTTTATTTTCATGTAATTATCACTGGCAACAATTATTCTCAATTTGTATCTTTAAATTCTTTACCATTTATTTTTTCATCCAAAATCAACAAATAACTCTTTATAACCTTTATTGATTCGCGTTGAACAAAGTGTATTCAAGCAAAACAGTTTCCTAACATTGGATTAGTGGGGGTCCTATAGGACAACTCGGGAGAAAAAGCATGCGAAGCTGATTTGAGTGTTGCATATCTTAAAATAACCAGCATTACGTTAAAGTTCTCTAAACTGACGTAGTCTGTTCATTCTATATACGCCACAGGTTAGCTAATAAATACCCCAAGCCAACGAGTCAGTTGAATTGTTGATTATAAAAATCTTTTCTTTATTATCTTGTTTGAAAGCAAGTCATCTGAACGACTATGATGTATGAGACCCATACGAAGATGGTGAATACCACGAGTTGCACTTCAGTCCTACCAGATCTAGACATTCATTTCCGAAGTTCTTTCTGCAGAATTTTTTTAGGGCTTCTCACTCTTGGAGACTATGGTTTTGTTCAACTGCAATTGATCTTTCTGTCTCCCAAATGTCAAGCGACCCATTCAAGCTCTACGCTTTTGAATTCGAATGCAGCTGCGCCCTTCGGAATCCTTCCGTTGACCTCGGGATGCTAGCTGAGTGATCTACTCTGGTAAGACATAGCTCCCCCGCATCATCGCATACGAACAACGTCGTGGTTAAACTATTAAGTATCGACGAGTATATATTTTCTATATTTGGAGTAACCTAGTTCATTGGGTTGCTAGACTATGTCGTTAACGTGGACAAGTCCAACTTTGGTGAAGCAAAAAACACAAAAAGAAATCCTTCAGCTGGACGGGAATTCTAGAAAGATCAACAAGTTGAGTGCATGACCTTTTTGTAAAGCTGTGTTACTGGCCATTTAAACCGGGGGCGAGTATCTTTCGCGAGCTGTCGTTGTAAATCACCTTTAGAAATGGGGAAAGCATAGGAGATGGAACTTTTGAGCATTTAGTAATGACTGGCTGGTAGAGCAATACTGGGGGCTAAACTCAGCAAAGAAGATGCAGGGCTCCTACAAACTATTCAGGTTCCATTATTTCTAAGGCTTCACCTAATCCAACCCACTCTCGTTAAGGTCCAGGTGTTGTTGCATAAAAGTTAATAAAAACCAATGAAGATCGAGCCACCCATGTGACCTCAGGAATCCTGCCTTACCAGGAGCTTCGTGTTGGGTCAAAAAGATCTATTTTAGCAGAAAAAAGCGTCACTCCATTAGAGGCGCAAAGAAGCCATCGAAGTAATTCAAACCCTTGGCGAGATCTAAAAATATATATAAACTTTTTTTTTATTACCAACAAGTAGCAAGCTTAGCCGATAATAGTAAAATTCGGTGGATAGCAGAAGTCATCGATGAACCGAACAATCAATAATTTGAAGAGCATCAAACACTCGCTAGTGGTCATCTACGATATGACGTGAAAGTTATTGACAAGAGCTTACAGAAACATAGAAAATAGATTGATAGTCATCGATGACGACGATAAATTGACATTAGGGCTCTGTTTGTTTCGCGGGAAATATTCTCTTGGAAAACATTTTCCGGAAATTGTAGTGTTCGAGGAGCGGAAAATAACACTCTAAGGAAAATGTTTTCCAAACAAAGGCAAATATTCTTGTAAAAATAGGGAAAATGTTTTCCTTTCCCAAAAAAACGAAAACATAAACATTTTTCAAAAACCAATTGATCATCGATGTCGATCAAATTATTAATAAACCCGTTGCCACCGTCGGTTGGGGCGGCAGTCGCGGTTCGACAGCCGGTGGGCTAGTGGAGACGGCGGCCATCGGGCGTTCATAAACAAGAAAAAAAAACGAAAAGAACAAAAAATTTGCAAATTTATTTTTAAGTTTCAAATAAATACTGAAAAATATTGTCATTTTTCAGGAAAATAACTTCATGGAAAATATTTTTCGCGAAACGAATGGAGCCTAATTCATAAATTCAGGGAGGTTATGTCTATTGGCACTATTTTAGAGTTTTCTTTTCCTCTTATAACTTTAGATGGATAAGTATTCTAGATAATAAGAATTAGTAGATAAGATAATTTGTTGTAACCACCATTTAGAAGTTATGCGTTTATTTGAATTCTAACCACCGGCCAATTGTAGGCTTTACAATCCCCTCAATCAATTAAAAAAACCAACCTTTATGGCAAATTTATTTTTATCTGTACTTTTACGCAATCTAAGTATCTTTCAATTCAATTGTAGCTTGAGATGTCTCATCCTCAACTAAATTCCAACATTATATCATTGTCGTCGCATTTTGTGTGGTTGATCAAGTTTTGGCGAAGCTTTTTGTGTCATTCCGTGGGAGCACATTTGTTCCTTTTGCTTCATTAATACAACTTCAGTCCGGAATCTCCACAGGACTCGTCTCCTCTGGAAACCGAAGAAGGAATTTTGGCGAAACAATGTTGTATGCAGACCAGGACTTATCTAGAAGAGCGTCAAGGCAAAGCACCTAACTTTTCAACTGCAGCAGCTGTTGAGCAACGGCAATCTGCTCGAAATTCTTCATGCTCGTGCTTTTACCATGGCACCAGTTCTTCCAAGGACACCGCACGCAGCGGTTGGCAATTAACATAAGGAACACATGCAGATTGAAAGTCTCCACCCCTGTCCGGGGCTGAACCCAGTCAAATCTAGTAACTCATTGGCTGCTGCTTTGTTTGATGAATTTGAAGGAGCTCATACTAGTCTTTAGGTTAGAATTTACTGCATTCAAACACCAATAATGTTTGGAGACTAATTTTTTCCTGTAATTAGAATTTCTTTTTGGATTTAAACGATTTTAATTGCTCAATGATCCGTCGATATTAACTTTAACATATGATGAGTGTAAAAATGTTAGATTTAATGCATCAATTAAACGTACCGATTCAAGAAGGGCCAAAACCTGGGTATGATTATATGAACTTTAATATTTACAAGACAAATGATCAAGAGACCAAATCAAACTTGAGTTCTCAATTCAAATGCTGTGGCTTGACTAGAAATTTAGAGTGTGCATGACAACGCTTCTGTTCTAGGGGATAATTTCTTCTGAGAAATATTTCTTTTTTATTTTTACTCCCCGGAACAATTTCTAATTAAAATAAGATGTTTGGTAATTAAAAAAAAATTTCTACTTTTGGAATGAAAAAAGAATATGAATGTATTTGGTATGATTCATAATTTTTATTTTATTTTATTTTCTTCTTGCTCATGGACGATGGACCGCTGCTGGTTTGGGTGGCAGAGGGCAACGATTGCTGGCAGTGGGCAGTGCGGAGGTTGTCGGCAGCCGGCGGTGGACGGCCAGAGGTGGCTGCCGCAAGAAGATAAGAAGAAATGAAACAAGAAAAGAAAATTAGCTTAAATTTAGAAATTGTTCCCGGGAATAAGAAGTTACTTTTTTTTGTTTCTTGTTTCGGACGCAAATATATTCTCGGGAACAAAAAAATAAGTTAACGTTACCAAATGGATTTTTGTTATTTTTTTTTATTTCGGAGAACAAAAGAACAAAAATTGAAAGGAATAGAAATGTTGCCATGCATACTCTTTTTCTTCTGCCAATTTGTCGATTTTATTTTCGACCCACAAAGAGACGGGCCTGGGCTTGGTCCAACTTGAGTGATGGGTCGTTTGAGCAGAGTGTTCCAAACCCATTGTCCTTTTTGAGGTGCCCTAGTTTTAGCTCAGCTAGCGTTACAGGCCGCACAACAACATTTTCGAATGATTCCAGAGAAGAAAAGCAATATAATACCAAATGAATTGAAATAAATAAAAGATCTACATGCAAAACTAGCTTTGAATTTGTAAGGACAGAAAACAGAAGTTGGGAGATGAGGAGGATGAGAACATCAAAGACTTAAACTTTGGTCATCTTTGCCTTTTCAATTCCTATGTGAATTTAACATTGCTGCACGTTCGTTACTCTCTATCTTGGTTCTACGTGATTTTCGTTAGTTATTGGCTTAATTTACCACTGGCTTTCGCTTGCAAGGTTTGCCAGGAATTTTTGTTCTATTCTGTAATTTACTGATTAACTTAAAAAGAAGGGAGAAGTTCGGTTTATCTTTTCAAATAAGAATGCATCTTTTGCATCTCACGTTGCAATGCTGCAAAATATGGTAATACTAGGAAAACAAAAATATGGATGTAAAGGAGATTACTTGACTGATGAGATGGTAATAAATGAAGTTATCTTTCCTAGGGATTCTTGCGCGTGAGACTGTGACAGGCACACAGAAGAATTTTTTCTGGCAATGAAACGTCTTTAAGTTTCCACAGAAAGGCTGACATATAGCATCCGAGCAAATGGGGAAAAGAAACGGTTGGTCAGTCATAACTCAATCCCAGTAAAATGGGAAAAACTCATTCCACGTAATTGTTAAGAACAACCCACCAATCGGCACGAAGCCAATATGGCCGCTTCAAGTTCACGCTCGAACCAGTAGTGAGTGAGGGGACATTCTATGATGAGTGGGCACCAAGCTCTCATCACTAATCCCGGATGTAAAATCCAGCCTAAGACTCATGATTCGCCGATGTTTCTTCTTCCACGATGTCTTATTATCACCTGCGTCATTGCCCTTGGACACACTCTCTAATAATCTTAAGCGCCTCTTCCACTGTGTCATCATCCGTATCAGCGACGCAAACCCAGAAAATCCTGGGCTCCAGGCAATGGAAAGAGGACCCAGGTAATGCATTAACCTTCGCATCCTGTATAATCACCGTCCACATCTTTATCTCGGCATCGAGCATTGGTTCTTTCATGAGGTGCACAGGAAAAGACCGGGTTTGTCTTCCAAGTTTTGCTCGAGTCCTTTGGCAAAGTGACTGTGCCTCTTGGCCAATCTCTCTTCAAGGAAATTCTCTACAAAGACCTGATCGGAGGTCAAGGAAGCAAGCACATGCTGAGTCTGCAAAAAGACCAATCCGAAACTAGACATTTCCCTTGTGAAATTGACCACTTGATCATTGCAAGAACAGATTATGCTGACGTGAAACCTGAAGAAACTCAACCTCAATCGAAGAACAGAGACACAGTAGATCGAGAATGAAGAAGATGAAGATTGACGAGAGAAAGAGCTCAGCTCTAGAATTCTGAAGAATACATCAATCTTTCATAGAAAGCACAATTGTCAATACAAGCTAGTCTTTTATAGAGGCACTACTACACTTTCTATTATCGATTGTATAACTAACTGCTAGCTAGTGTACAACTGTTACAATATGACTAACATTCAGTGGACTCGTGGACACAATATCTCTTCGCTTTTCAATAGACAAGCTCTCAGCACAATGCTCTATTGCTTCATCTCTATCTTCAAGATTCCGCTTATTCGTTACAGAGGAAATAGAGGAGAATCCTTTAACATCCCCCCTCAAACTGGGTGTAGGATGAAAGCCAAGACCCAGTTTGATTCGCAAAGAATGATGTCCTAGCCGAGATAAGGGCTTAGTAAAGATGTCGGTGAGCTGATAGTGGCTAAGGACAAATTGTAGTTTGAGAACTCCCATGGCAACCTTCTCCCTGACAAAATGATAATCTATTTCCACATGTTTCGTGCGTGCATGAAAAACAAGATTAGCAGTGAGAGTTATGGCTGATTGGTTGTCGCAAAATAAAGTGCAAGCTTGAGAAAGACCAATACCAATGTCACGAAGAACAAAAGCAAGCCAAGTTAATTCAGCCGTAGTCGAAGCAAGAGCACGACACTAAGCTTCAGTAGATGATCTGGAGACTATGGTTTGACAAACCAAGAGATCAAATTAGAACCAAGGAAGGTGCAATAACCTGTAGCAGAATGTCTTTTATGAGGGCAGCCAGCCCAATTTGCATCTGAGAATGCATATAACTTCATTGTACTAGCAGAATGAAGAAATAAGCCAAGATGAACTGTGGACTTAACATATCATAGCACTCGCTTCAATCTTTGATAATCTCCCATAGTAGGATTATGCATTTGTTGACACAAGGAATTAGTAGCAAATGCAAGATCAGGTCTTGTAATAGTAAGATACTGAAGCCCTCCAACTCAAACTCCCTAGCAACTGATCGTTGACTGAACTAATTACATAAGGTCTTCCAGACCTCAGATGATGTTTCAAATCCAATAATCATGCCAAGGATGTTTTCTGAAACATCACCACTTATCCACGACGAAATCAACTGATCTGCTCTAAGCCAATTGACATAGTCTTCATTCTGAGCTTCAATTTCTCTCCCTTCTACTTCAACAGTTACGGTTTGAGAAGGTATGACTATTTCACCATTAACAAAACCCTCCAGTTCCTGACTCTTTAGAAAACGGCAAAATTGTGCTTGCTAGAGTAGAAAATTATATTCTGTGAGTTTGATTGTAACGAAATTACCCATATTAACATGAATAGGATAGGGAAACTTTGAGGTTCTCGTTGTCATGGCTGCTTCAAACTTTGATGATTCTCTCCTTTGTCGTCTAAGCTGCGTTGAACTTCAATTGCCTTTATTTCGTTAATCGATTACTCTCCTTCACCACCGATCAACAAAAAACCCTCACCTAGCAACGATCTTCCTTTTGTGACTCCGATCAACAAAAAAAACCTTCACTCAGCAACGATCTTCCTTTTGCGACTCAATACAACCTTGCTCAGCTCGATAAAGCTGGCATGGCTCTGATACCATGAAGAAACTCAACCTCAATCAAAGAACAGAGACACAGTGGATCGAGATGAAGATTAACGAGAGAAAGAGCTCAGCTCCAGAATTCTGAAGAATGCATCAATCTTTCATAGAAAGCAATTGTCAATACAAGCTAGTCTTTTATAGAGGCACCACTACACTTTATGTTATCGATTGTATAACTAACTTCCGGCTAGTGTACAGCTGTTACAATATGACTAACATTCAGTGGACTCGTGGACACAATATCTCTTCACTTTTTAATAGATGAGCTCTCAGCACACTGCTCTATTGCTTTTTAATAGACGAGCTCTCAGCACACTGCTCTATTGCTTCCTCTCTATCTTCAAGACTCTGTTTATTCGTTACAGAGGAAACGGAGGAGATTCTTTTAACAAAACCCATGTGCTTGGACAAACTGTAGATAATGTGGACGAGATGAGGATTGCATTCAGTCTGTTGCATTGTTTTGGAGATGCTAGCAAAGGAGGGGGAATCAAAGACCCTGGCCAAATATAGCTCGTCACACACGATGTGAAGGTTCTTCTCGGAAGTGAAGCTCAACAGGTTGGTGAGTGTTTCTCTGCTCAAAGTAATTTCCAGCAGGTTTGATGAGTTCGTTAAGATCACTCCTTTGACATTGATGTAGGCTTCTACGGCCTTGATGTGTGCTGATTCTACCTGTGGTAGGTTTACTTGGAATTTGTTGGAGCTGTCACAGTCGATCGGAATTATCTGTAGGCCGGTGAGCCATCTTATGTCCCTATCAAATCCATTGAACTAAGAAACATCAATATTCCAAATCTGGAAATGTCATTTGTTTTGACCTAGGAACGTTAGGTGAAAGTGATTAGAGATGCTAAGAACACTTAAGTAGTGACGTATGGTTGATCAAGCAGAGACATATAATTGACATACAGCATATTTATTAGCTTACTATAGCAGCATTGAGCAGACCCAGAATAAATAGCAATCTCATGAATACGTCTCTCATTTGTTAAGCATGTTTATTCATACTTATCCTATGATTTTATCCTCATGTAAACGTCCCCCGTTTTCGAATTCTTTTCCCCCAGATTTGATAGGGACATAAGATGGCTCACCGGCGTACAGATAATTCCGGTCAACTGTGACGGCTCCAACAACTTCCAAGTGAACCTACCACAGGTAGAATCACCATACACCAAGGCGATGGAAGCCAACGTCAACATAAAAGAACTGATCTTAACGAACCCATCAAACCTGCTGGGAATCACTTTGAGCAGAGAAAGACTCGCCAACCTGTTAGGCTTCGCTCCCGAGAAGAACCTCCATGATGAAGTATACATGGCCAGGGTTTTCAACTTCCATGCTTTCATGAGCATCTCCGAAATAATGCAAGAGATCGAATTTAATCCAATCTCATCCACATTATTGACAGTTTGTCGAAGGACATTATTTCGGATTATTCAATGGGGCTATATATGATAAAACTACTTCACAGAATAATACAGAGAGCACAAGAAGAGACGCGAGCAATGATCCCATCCATGGAAAAAACGAGGGAAGCATCTCCAGGAAAGCAATTGAGCGCCTTGCTCTCTTGTCTATCAGATAGAAGCAAAGCTGCAAACAATAACGTAAAACAAGGTGAAAATACGCATCACTCACCAAGTTGGTGTGCACGCTTGGAAATGGGCAGCGCACGCTTGTGCCTGACAACATCCTCTCATGTATACCACTAAAAGCGTATTATTGAACGAAGAGCATTAGCCACTACCAGACCTGATTCCAGGCAAGACCCATCTGGATGACTCCAACAGGATCCTGAGTTGACGGGAGGGGTTCTTGTCGTATGCCTTCCATCCGTTAAAGTCGTTCTCTCTTCCAGGATAAGTGGTGGACTACTCTTTAGTCAGTTCTCAATCGCAGGACAACCCCCCACCCCTATTTATAAGCAGCGGGTGAGGACTCGGGCTGGCCAATGTGAGCGAAAGCAGAATGAAAAGTCCAAACTATCCGATTCAACGGAGTTGTTGGAAGACAAGCGTAATTGCTTGCGTGTCTAATTGGGGCTAGAAGGCCGCACGCAAGTGCAAAGAACCTTCCATTTTTATAATCTAGTGCTGATTGGGAAAAGAGGGTGATGAAATCAGGTTGCAGTATTCTACACAAAAGTGTTGGGGAGATCATTTGTAAGTAAAACTCAATGAATTGTTGGGTTGACATTCTTGAATCATCTTAGAGCCATGCTTCCGCATTGATCATTCATGCCCCACGATTAAATCTCGTATGCTTGGCTTCGAATTCTTCTATTTCACAGGCCTTCATTCGTTGGTTTCAGACAGTTTACACATGAGGGTGTGTTAACTTATTGTTACACGTCACTTGACTATTCCATGTGCCTTTCTTTCAAATAGTTCTAAATATACTTGTACATAAGAATCTATGTTCAAAGGAAATCACACGGCATCATTTGACTATTACGTTTGATTGGACCTTATAATGTATATATAATTTCATTCCGCCTATTAATTTAAGTTTTTGAATAGACCATTCCCAACAATTTGATACGCTTTTGACATATCGGAATGGTATGTTAATTGACTAGAAGATATATATTTGGAATGGTTGGCCTCATTTAAAAATTGTCTTAATAACTCTCAATTATTCTCCACACCCGTCCTAAATCAAGCGTCGGTTTGACATAAAACTCCAAAGTCAAGTCAGTAAAATAGTTGGATTTTTACAATTCAAATGACACCTATGACAATATCATTTCGATAACAAGTTATCTCATACTAAATATGTAAGAAATCACCCCCATATACTCAAAATTGAAGGTTGTAGATTTTAAACACCATATTGCAAAAGCTTAAGATCGAACAATCATAAAGATTTAAGATCTAAAATGGGAAAATTAGGCCCCAAACGATTGGTGTTGACCTTTTTGCAAAGAGAACAAGATTACACTTTAATTGATAGCGTGTTCTGGGATTTACAAAATTACATAAGCAATTCAAGTTTTTCGAAAGAGCGAAAGTGAGGACAGCTTTGTGCTCTTCAAATTACACGATTAAGTGAATTCCTAACCCCTCTAAATTTATAGGTTCTGAGAATAAGATTCCAAACTCTGCGCAATAACGTCAATACTGGAAACCCATTTAAGACGTATAAGAATCGGCACAGAAGGAAAACCCGATTATCCGACCTCGCTTCTGTACCCCTAGGAAAAGATAGGCATTTTTCCTCAAGAGAAAGAGGGGAAGTTCCAGAGGACAGGCGACCATGGTGCTACTTAGCAACGTAAGTCTCACAAAAGCTTCGCCGCGAAGGAACAGGAGATGCAGGCTTTCCAAGTTCTAGAAGAGATATGAAAGATAGCCCCAGCGGCTGACTTGCCGTCTTTCCAGATAAGCATCTCTCACCAGAGTCACCACGCATGCCAGAAGCAGGACTTCGGAATGCCCAGGGGACCAGAAGGCAGAACCTTGGGTTTTCTTCCCAGAAGAAAATACTTCACGGGGTCCTCCACCTCTGCTAATGTCCTCCTTCTTCGCAGTCATCAATCTAGAAGGCGCCGAATCTTTTGAAAGAAATTAGATAGATGACT
This sequence comes from Melaleuca quinquenervia, assembly GCA_030064385.1. Lineage (NCBI taxonomy): Eukaryota > Viridiplantae > Streptophyta > Magnoliopsida > Myrtales > Myrtaceae > Melaleuca > Melaleuca quinquenervia. The sequence goes on along the minus strand of CM057722.1, from coordinate 483,855 downwards.
CGTTGAACTTTGCCGAGCAAATCCGTCAGCTAACTAGCGTTGCTTCCGGGCGTTTCGTTTGTCTCGGCCCCGACAAGGTTTCGCTTTTATCTCCGTTCTTCAGAGTTTGAAGATTTGACTATTGTTTACAGTGGACCGTTTGCGATGTTTGGATATGCCAAAAAAAAAAAAAAAGGAGAGATTCAGAACATAAGCCTGCGACCAAACGAATCGAACTAGGGAAATGCAGATGCAGAACTACCTTTTATAGTGTGAGGACAAATATAGTAATTCTAAGACGTTACTTTGGTGGGAAAAGTGCCAAAAAAGTCATAAACCTTATAAATCATCAACCTTTTTTTTTTTGTGCCAAATCAGTTCTAAACCTTTGCAAGTTGTCAATCTAAGTCCTTTCGTCAGTTAGTCACCAGAGGAAGCACACGTGGCGCCGACGTGGCTCGCCGGAGTTTGTCAGCGATGACATGGCACCAACTTTTCTTTTTTTTTTTCTTCTTCTTCTTCTTCTTTTGGGCGAGGTAGCCTTTGGGGCGGTGAAGCCCTCGCCGGCGACGGGCGAGGGCGATGGGGATTGGGGAGGCTGCCGTCGGCCTTGCCCATCGCCGACGAGGCCAACCCCGCCCCTGCCCAGACAGGGGCGGACAGGGCCGCCTAGATCTAGGCAGAGGCTGGGCAGCCTCGCTCCTGCCCAGATCTGGGTTGGGAAGGGCTGCCCCGCCCAGATTCGGGCGAGGCCCGCCTCGCTCCGCCCTCGCTGGCGATGGGTGAGGCCGCCTCGCCTAGAAGAAGAAGAAGAAGGGAAAAAAAAGTCGATGCCACGTCGGCGCCACATGTGCTTCCTCTGGTGACCAATTGATGAAAGGATTTATATGGCACAACTTGTAAGGATTGATTTGGCACAAAAAAAAAAGGTTGGGGATTTATTTGGTACAAGTGGCAAACACACTTTTCCCTTACTTTGGCCATCTTTACAATTTTTGTTTCCATGTAAATAAGTAGCAAATATGCAAAATGGAAATCAAAATAATTAGCATCGCATATAAGTAGGGAGAATTATTAAAGAAATTCATGAAGTTGTTGTATGAATATTAATTCAATTCTAAACTTATCAATTTCGCTAATTTAGTCACAACCCTTTTTAATAATTTGTCAACGCTGGGCATCATACCTGGCACGCTCAATATTGACATGAGTAAGTTTTTGCACTTCTTTTAAATTTTTTCTTCCCCTCCTTCTTTCCAATGATCACTGACATAGCAACCAGCCACAAGCAAATGCCTTACAATGCGATCAGCAGATGAAGATGAGAAAAAGGAAAAGGAAAAAAAAAGTTCAAAAAAGCTCAGAAAAAGGTGAGTAAAAAATCATATCCATGTTAGTATTGGATGTGCTTTATAAAACGGTTGTGCTACATTAATAATTATGGTTAAAATTAATCTAAATGACTATATTCGTTATTCCTCAAAAAATATTTATGATTAAATTAACATAACTAAAATATTTCACACTATATTAGCGTATGTATAATATGTTCGTGATTTTTTTAGTAATTATGCCCTTATGAGTATGTATGACAAAAAGCCAGAAGAACAGGGAGAGAAAAAAGTATGTATGATGATAGAGACGTTCGAGTGCAATATTGTGGAGTTAGACTATGGCCATCAACTTATTTGTGTGTGTGTGTGGGTGTTATTTTTTTTTTTTTCAATTGTAAAGTTAACGAGACATAATAGTCGAAAAGGGATAAATGGTCGGAAGGCCAATGATGACCTAATCGAAACATCGTGTCCTTCTTTTGCCTTTTGTTTTATTTTTACGTGAAATAGATAAAATTTGGAGAATACGTGTGATTCAATTTCTCTCAATCTATTTTGTTGCTTTAAACTTAAATTTTTAATAAAGAAAATGACATAAATATGGTCAATGAACTTTTTATTTGCTTGATATGGTTCCTAAATTTTCATCCATGAATTTTTTTTTAATATGATCTTTAAACTTTTGATATATGTTCAACTTAGTTTCTGAACCATGTGAAAATATTTAATGTTACCTCTAAACTTAATCAACAATACAAAATATTTTCATATAGTTTAGGAGCTCCATTGTACAAAAAGATCTCATCGATCAAATTAAAATTATAGCAACCATATTGCACTTTGAGTTCAAGTTTATGGACTGCATCGAAAAATTTAAAAAAGTTAAGGGTGACATTGCACGTTTGGTTTGGTTAATGTTCATGGACTATTTTTGCTATTATTCCAACTCAACAAATAGAAAAGTTTTTGAGGATTAAAAGTGAATAATTAAATGCTTATTAGCTAAGCACAAGCTACGTGGTAGTAGAGTCAAGGAGCAGCGTGCGGCAAGGGGTGCACGAGCGCGTGGTGGCTAGGATTAGAGGTGTGCATAGTTCAAGCCCTGGAACTAAACCATCTAAGTCGTGGACCAGACCTATCAATCTGGTTCTTAGAAAATCTAATGAACTGGTTGGAAACAGAAAAACTTCTAAAAAAATTGAATTTATTTACTTATTTTTTTAAAAAAATTGATAAAATTATAGGAACTTAAATTAAGTAATTTTTTTTACCTTTTTTTTACATCTTTATTTTAAAATAAAACATAAAAAAATTTCACCCTTCTTAGGAATCGAGAATCAAATTGCTTAGACACCGGTTACACTTTTGAGAATCGAAAACCGGACCGACACTTCCGATCCAGTTTAGGCGGTTCTCGATTCGGGCGATCCAAGTTGCTCACTCTTAGCTAGGATATGAGAGAATGCTCTCTAAGCTTCTGACTTATATGCCATACTAATAGATGCCAGAGGATCATAGTTTGTATCTTCCTGTTCTGAAGGATAAAAAATCCGTTGGTAGGCGGACGACGAGCAAAAGACAACTGAATACCTACGAAAGGAGTTGAAACCAAGTGGCTGGTCAGTTTAATGCTTCCGATCCCCTCCTCCCTTTTCTCAGAAGAATAATAATAATAATAATAATAATAATAATCTTTCATTGTTGCCGAATACCAAATCCCATAAAATAACAAGCAACAATAAATAAAAATAAAATAAATAAGTAAAGGGCAATATGTGACGAAAATCGCAGCTGGTATTTAGAATTAGAGAATTTCATAAATGACCTTGGAATAATAACCCCTTCATAAAGTATGCCAAGGGTGGAATCGCCATTTTGAATCGGTTCATTTCTCATTGTAGTTTTCGCAGGCAAAATAGTCTCTTTCTCTCTCTCCCTCTCGATCTGCTCCTACCGGAGGACAGCGGAAGGTGAAATCCATCCGCAGCAAATCTCCGTCTCGCTCTCTCGCTCATCCACCACGACGAGGTACCCCTTTCTCGTCGATCTTCCCTTTACTTTGTTATCGGGTGCCGAGATCGCGCCTCGGTTTCTGAATTTGTCGTTGAATTTCCGCATTTCGTACCAATTGGCGGAGAGACCTCGCGTTGGACATTGGTTCGAGTATGTTTGGATCGTGCAGCTGCTGAATGTAGCGTTCTTTAATCTCGGTTCAGCTTAATCTGGCTTGTGCGATATGGGAATGGTATGATTTGTTGTGTCAAAAGCATTTGAGCTCAGTTTGAACCCAATGCTTCCTTCGGAGGAACTTGACCTGAATTTGATGCTACAGCCGGAAGATTTGTTCATTACAAGAACTTGAAATTGTGTGACTCGACAAAGAGCTAGAAAATGTCTTCATGCTGATGATTTCATTTGGTTCGTGAATCAGATGAAGGGGAGTAGAGATGGACCCAGGAATGATAGAAGTGCGAAATCTTCATCCGTCAGCTCGCTTCCGCTTATTTTGGACATAGACGACTTTAAGGTAAATACAGTGGAGTCAGTGCTTTGCTCATGAAAAGTTTTTTATTCAAGGATGATCTGAGTTGGTGAACCGGAAATCTATTGTTTTTTTTCCTTGAAGGGGGATTTCTCGTTTGATGCATTATTTGGTAACTTGGTCAATGATCTTCTCCCGTCGTTCCAAGAGGAGGAAAACGATTCATCAGAAGGACATGGTAATATTGGTGCAAATGATGTTTTGCCGAACGGGACTCTTAGAGCTTCAGCTGATGCTGCTAAATTAGCACAAGGGCTTTCTGCTCCTTTGTTTCCAGAAGTTGATGCCCTTCTGACCTTATTCAAGGATTCCTGTAGGGAATTGGTTGATCTTCGAAAACAAGTATGACTTGAGGAATATCATGTAGTTTCACAGTTTGAAGGAAATTATTTTGTCATGTTTAGTTTTGATCTTCTCCCATAAACCTGAAAAGAAGTACTGCATTCCAGGTTGATGGCCGACTCTATAATCTCAAGAAGGAAGTCTCAGTTCAAGATTCTAAGCACCGAAAGACACTTGCTGAGGTTAGTTGACATGAGGTCATGTGCAGCACCCTTCAATAATTCTAGAGGCAAAATTGAATCCTAAAAGGCACTCAATAATCTGAAATTATTTTGCTCTCCAAATTCTGTGTACCATTGACACAAGTTTAAATAATTGGGGATTCTTGGATTTCTTGGCGTGCTGTGTGATGGCCTAGGCCCTTCTGTTGTACCTGTGACGAAATCAAGCAAATTATCATTAAATTTTCCTATCGCATGATAGATTTTGTCTTGGTTTGTCAAAACTTAGCTGTGAGCTTCTACCATGTCTATTTCATGTGGCCTTTGTTCGCTTCATTTTTATCATAAACGTCAGTCGCACTTACTTGCTTTGTTACCTGACCTATTTCAGCTTGAAAAAGGTGTAGATGGCTTGTTTGATAGCTTTGCAAGATTGGATTCACGTATTTCCAGTGTTGGCCAGACTGCTGCGAAAATTGGAGATCATCTTCAGGTGAGACTTGGATAATTATGTAACCATTCAGATGGTCATTATATCTTCAGTTACAGCATGAAATCATTTTCATGGTCTATTGTCCCCCTTACCCATTGAAAAGTGAAAGGGTGTCCTTTTTTCTTATCTTAACTAACTTAGCATTCTTTATTAGAGTGCAGATGCTCAACGTGAAACTGCAAGCCGGACAATCGATCTTATAAAGGTAATGCCACATGCATTCTATTTGATCTTCCATTGCATATAGTTTCCATCTGATAAAGTCTGGTAACATTAATTTCTATTGCATAGTGCAGTACCTGATGGAGTTTAATAGCAGCCCAGGTGATCTAATGGAGCTTTCACCTCTTTTCTCCGATGACAGTCGCGTTGCCGAGGCTGCTTCAATTGCTCAGAAATTGCGTAAGTGGAATCTCAGTCATGTAGCATTATAATGCTTGCATCTATGTCCCTGTTATTTTTTTAAAATAGTAATCATGCAAAATGTGTGTGTGTGTGTGAGAGAGAGAGAGAGAGGGTAGCAACCTCCTAAGTTTTGCTATATTTAGATGCCAGTGTTCTCTTTTCTATTTAAGGCAACTCTTATTTTTAATTATATCTGCCATCATCCCCTTTAACTTGTTAAGTGAGTTCAGTCAGCTATGTTCAGTTTTGCTGTTCTTTAAGAATGATGCACAAATTGAAACTTAAATCAGGATAATAAAAAAGAACAAGTGCATGTGAGACTATCTCAGGTAAGTGGGTTTATAAATTGACATGTGCTTAGTGAATGGAGAAATGATGCCCTGTAGTTGAAAGGAATGAATATCTTTGAGGCTAGCAAATAATCATGCATTTGCTTCTTACTGCAAAGGGAAGAGGGGGCAGAGGATGAATGTGCAATCTATGATGAGTGCTGCCTCCTCATGATGACAATGCAGACTTAAATTTAGAGGCACAAATATTGGCTGAACCATTGAATTTATTCTGCACGTAAAATTCACGAGCATGGAAAAATTAGCAAAAAATAGGTGTGACAAGTTGAATGAGGTTTAACCTTCAGAATAGGGATGTCTTACAAAGTTTATGATTATGTCGTCTGTCTTATTATTGATTGGTATCCAACTATTGCATGAGTCTCAGCTTGTATGCATGGTCATTCAGCCTAGTGCAATTGATCAAGTATATGAAGTATGCTAATGTTCTCTTGGATTTGCGAAATGAAATTTGGAGAAAGAAGGTCAGACGATCTAAAATTCAATGTCATGGCATGAACCTTCTGATATATATTGATATACGTTATTTACCAAAAAAAAATATTGATGTACGTCACTTTCACTTATTATGTCTTGCAAGATTTTTGTGCCAGGACCATTCCATGAGGATGAAACTCCAGGACTATTGTCCATTTTGGCCATTGAATTTGCCTTGACGATTGAAAAAAACCATCCCGTATGTTTGTTTCACTCAATTTGAACAAGTAGAACTTATGATATTATTTTCTGGTAAAGGGTCATTTGCTGAAGAAGATATTGGAAGACAAGGCATAGCTGTGTCCTCAGTAGTGGGAAATGCTACTGCTAGCAGGGGCCTGGAAGTTGCTGTAGCTAACCTCCAGGATTACTGCAATGGTATTGTTATTTCGTGAATTGCTTTGATGATTTAAAACTTAATGCATAGACAGATATCTTAAAGTGAAATAAATATAATATTAACTTACCCTTTTTCTGTAAAAACTCCAGAGTTGGAGAACAGATTGCTTGCACGATTTGATGCTGCATCGCAAAGAAGAGAATTGTCGACAATGGCTGAATGTGCCAAAATTTTATCTCAGGCAAATCTCTTGCTACTATCTTCTGTTGGCTTTGTTCTTGAGCGTCAACTCATGAACACATTCTCTTGCTTCCATTGCCTGATGCATAATTGGCGTACTATCTCCTTATGGATTTGTTATGTCCTTGTCCTTCACCTTGTGATCTCATAATCGCGGGAGACGTTTATCACATCCCTCTCTTTATTTCCTTTCCTTTTGATGCTCTCTCTTGGGAATTGCTCAAAACTAAACATAATGTACCTAGATGCTTACGAAATTATTATTACTTAATAACTTGGTCAGTATTCAAAGATTTGATTGTTAATTACCTAAACAAACTGTCATTATATGAAAATGCTATTATTTCACAGAACCATCTTGCTTCATGATGCGTCTGCAGATTTTGACTTTTGTGTAACGAATGGGTTGGTTCAATCAACGAAACATGAGTTGTGTCTATAGAACCCAATGCTCCCGCATCACTTCATGTTCCAAAGGCCCTAACAAACAATGTGAAGATTTATGACCTTCACATGTTCACATGTTGTGGTGTTCATTCGATGACATCTTGCACAGGGCATTCCAACTTTAAGGAGTATGTTCAGTTTTCTTGTGCTGAAGTCAAAACCTTGCCAGTTGCCACCATCTTCATACATACTATTTTGGACAATAACCAGAAAAAGATATTTAGACGCTCCTACATGATGGATAAGATTGGTTTAGCAACAATTTTTGCCACTCCTCTAGAATTAAGTGAGTGGTCATTAACGAAAGAAGGAAATCAGTTGCTCAGAGATGTCTCTGAGATATATGCTACCTGCTCTTTTGACATTTTGTTTTTGTTGAACCTTGTAGATTGAAATAGTTCTTGCATTTTGTGTTTATTTTTATTAGCTCCTTGTCATCTACTGCTTCTAGATATACTTGGATGAATCTGAGATTGCTTATAAGGAATTCGAGTCTATCAAGGACAATTTTATTTAAATTTACCTAGTTACTTCTGTGTTGCAGTTCAACAGGGGAACCAGTGCTATGCAGCATTATGTGGCAACACGACCTATGTTTATTGATGTGGAAGTCATGAATGCAGATACAAGGTTGGTTCTTGGTGAGCATAATTCACAAGTTAGCCCAAGCAATGTGGCTCGTGGCCTATCATCCCTGTACAAAGAAATTACAGGTTTGAAGCAGTGGCATAAATCCTAAGTCGAGAATCATAATTATAGTGCATATTGACATAATTGTTCCTGTTCTTTCTTTCTTATTATTGTGCAGATACTGTTCGTAAAGAAGCGGCCACAATAATGGCTGTTTTTCCTTCACCCAATGATGTTATGTCAATATTGGTTCAGGTGCTGCAAAATTCTATAGCCTTTTTGACTCTGTACTTCAGATGTGTTTGGCAATTTAGATTCTTTTTTGACTACACACTATCTGTTCTTGAAGGACTACAGCGATTTTATGTTTGTGCAGAGAGTGCTGGAGCAACGAGTTACAGCTCTTCTAGACAAAATACTAGTGAAGCCATCTCTTATAAATTTACCTCCAGTGGAAGAAGGCGGGCTATTATTGGTGAGTAATTACCAGGATGAATGTTATTCTTACTCTTTTGTGCGTTTCTAGCGTGAACTAAATTTTGTTTCTAATCTGCTTTGGGGCTTCAGTACCTAAGAATGTTAGCAGTGGCATATGAGAAGACACAAGAACTTGCTAGAGACTTGAGATCTGTTGGCTGTGGTGACTTGGATGTTGAGGGTAATGATTTGATATTAGTATTTTCATTTCTCTGCTGCATTATTAGAGCTTTTTGCCCAGTAACAATTATGGATCACTTGGAGAATAATTATATGAAAAATGAAAGCATTTTGGCTTTTTATGGACTTATTCAAGAGATTACAGCTTAGTTTCTAGATGTATTTTCCTTGCCTACTGCAATCATTGTCACATATACATTCAGCTTGTTCCAGATATATTCTGATGGCTACTCTATTTTGAATTCTTTAGGCCTCACAGAGTCTCTGTTTTCGTCACACAAAGATGAGTATCCTGAACATGAGCAGGCCTCTCTTGGACAACTTTATCGAGCAAAGGTATTACTCAATTTCATTTTTATTATCCTAATTCAGAATTTTTCTTTTCACATTAGCATATTTCATGCCTTTTATTTCACAGATGGAGGAAGTACGTGCGGAAAGCCAGCAGCTTTCTGAGTCAACTGGAACCATTGGCCGTTCAAAAGGAGCTTCAGTTGCATCTTCCCACCAGCAGATATCAGTTACTGTTGTAACAGAGTTTGTGCGTTGGAATGAAGAATCTATATCAAGATGCACCCTGTTATCCTCTCAAGTAAAGCTTTTCTTGCTGACATCACATGCAAAACCAAGCATTGTTTCTTATGTTAGACCATCATTGCGCAAATTAAATAGATCGTAAGTATCCTGTATATTGATCTTCCAGGACCACTTTGAGAGGAAAACTAGTTTCTTATGGGCAAAAGATCAGAGTACCTAGCAAGCATCGAGACACATTTAGTTTAAAGAAATATTTTAGAAGGTCTATTCAATAAAACATATGTAAGTTGTTCCAAAGATCCCAGTAGCTGTCATCTGATTATTATCTTCTAACTCTCGTTTTGTTGTGGTTCGTGCTGAAGATCTCATAGTGTAAATACCGTGGTGCTCAAAGTAAAATTTACTGACGAGAAAGTTGCATTGGGAGCAGATCTTAAGATTAACAAATGGATCAACTTGGATGAAGTGCCATAATATACAGAGATCAGAGATTTTTAGATTCTTAGACATATGTATTGTGCATTTTGGTGGTAATTCTCATCAGGAACTTCAATATACACAGGAAGAATAATGGAAAGAAATAGTGGAATATCTTCAACGGCACAACAGTGCTTGTTGCTTGATTTATATGTTGGGAAAGACATTGCTTAGTCATAGACAGTTTAGTTAATCCTTATGCAATGATGGAATAATCTAATTTTGACAATTGGTTTCTGGTTGATTCATTTTCTTATTTATGTGCAGCCAGCTACACTGGCAGCTAATGTGAAAACAGTTTTTACTTGCCTGCTGGACCAGGTAAGGTCTTTGCCTCCTATCACCTCGCAAATTTTGCGCATTTTTTTTAATAGTAATAATATCATTCTTATGATCCAGGTAAGTCAGTACCTATCAGAAGGGCTTGATCGGGCTAGAGATAGTCTCACGGAAGCTGCAGCTTTGAGGGAAAGGTTTGTGCTGGGCACCAACATTAGTCGAAGGGTAGCTGCTGCAGCTGCTTCTGCCGTAATTATCTGATCACAGGCCTTCTATTGGATTTTGTGCCCATTTTTTGCTGACTATGCACTGTGTTGAATTTACTACTCTAATTTAAGGGAATGTATTAAAGAGATGGATCGAATCTTGTGTAGGCTGAAGCTGCCGCTGCCGCTGGTGAGAGCAGCTTCAGATCTTTCATGGTTGCCGTACAACGCAGTGGGAGTAGTGTTGCCATAGTCCAGCAAGTATGTTCAGATGCTATTTTCTTTTATTGTTAAAATCTCTGCATGAGAAAATTGTTGCTGATCGATATCTTGAACTGTTTTGACTTCTTTGTCAGTATTTTGCAAATTCAATATCTCGGCTCTTACTACCAGTGGACGGTGCACATGCTGCTGCTTGTGAAGAAATGGCGACTGCTATGTCTGGTGCTGAATCTGCTGCTTATAAGGGTCTTCAACAATGCATCGAGACTGTAATGGCTGAGGTGCGTGTCATTGACTGTTCTATCTGATGCTTAGATTTTGCATTAAAGTGAAATTTTCATAATTCATGTGTAACTCTTATATTATGTGATACTTGCGAAGTAGGTTATCCTAACTCTGCAGGTGGTTATTGCTGTCAGTAGACATTTGCTTATATAATTTCTCGCTTGTAATAAACCCTTTGTATATTCTTTTCCTTGCTATCTCTTTTCCACATGTTCATCATGCCTCAACCCACCAAAACATTCTGGGGAATTCAACACCATCATGCAGGTTGAAAGACTGCTATCGGCTGAACAAAGGACAACAGATTATAGGTCACCGGATGATGGTATAGCTCCAGATCATCGGCCGACGAATGCCTGCACACGGTAGGTTCATTTTGATAGAGGTTGGTTCAACTTGTGAGAGTCAACTCATGTAAACCTCTGAGAACATTGTTATTGTGTGTGGACACAAACCATAGGAGCAAATAAAGCAGGCAAATGTCTCATCCTTATTTATGCAGATGACATTCTTTCTCCTTCAATCTACTCTATTTACAAGAAGAATCTGAAACTTCTCTTCTTGTGAGTTTTTGCGTGCTCATACTAACATTTCTGTTTTGTACTGACTAGGGTTGTGGCCTATCTTTCTCGTGTGCTCGAAGCTGCATTCACTGCATTAGAAGGTCAAAACAAGCAAGCGTTTCTCACTGAACTGGTATCTACTTTTGTTGTTTCTGACTAGGCTAGTAGTGTCATTTTTGTCTTTACGTACCTTTCGTGCCTTTGAAAAGGACTTCGCTTTTCTTTCTGAATTGCCTTACTTGCTTAATTGATATCACTAGATTTGCTTTCAACCAAGTTCAGCACTTTATTGCAAACCATGCGCATGGGCTCTTCATTCTTGTATGTATATGCCCATTTAGGTGTTTATGCATAGATGTAGAATTGTGTAGCCTCAAGTTTTGTGAATTGTCACAAATGAGCATCTGGATCTTGCAACATAAAGTTCCTTCGCCTGATTACATTCAGTTGCATTTTATTTTTGACATCATGCAGTGGCTTTGTATTTGAGGGTTTATGGAATTTTGTCAATGTTTTTGAATCTAACTTTCTGATGATATGAATTCAGGGAAATCGCTTGTACAAAGGGCTGCTTAATCACTGGCAAAAGTTCACCTTTAATCCCAGGTGAGTAGCATTCTGTTTGGTTCACTTTTTTATGAAAACTAACTCTTCTCCTAATTCACTTTAATGTTTGGCAACGTGATGGTAGTTGTATACCTTAGACTGTATCGTTAGGTGTATTGGCCAAGCACTTGTGAATGTCTTAATTCTCTTATTCATGAAATTCTTAATTCTTTATAGATATCTTTCTTCTTCAAAATATAACATTTTTCCTGTCTTCTCTTATACAGTGGAGGTCTGCGGCTGAAGCGTGACATAACCGAGTATGGAGAATTTGTGCGTAGTTTTAATGCTCCTTCCATCGATGAAAAATTTGAGACGTTGGGCATGTGAGTCAAAGACTTTTTTATTCTCCATGATTTGCTTTTACATCATTGTATTCTTAATAACACTTCGTTATTTTGCTTCCAGCATGGCAAACGTCTTTATTGTTGCTCCTGAGAGCCTCTCCACGTTGTTTGAGGGCACTGCTAGCATCCGGAAGGATGCACAAAGGTATATGGGAGTTACTGGCAACACCATATATATTATCCCGCCCCAAGATAAAAATGCAGCTCGAAAAAAGAAAAAGATTAAGTGAATGTTATGAAATTCCCAAAAAATTCAAAGTTATGCAGATGATTTTCTGATGGATAAATTGCTTTTGGACCGGTGGCCTAGATTCTAGGATAGGAGTGCTCAATAGTTGAAAAAGTGTTATGATGGCAAACCCTTGAATCTGTTTTTGACAGCATGGTGTGCCTGAGATGCAACATTTAACTAGAGTATTAAATCATGTAATTTGCGTATAAATTAATTAAGAAAAGAACTTGGTTGCAAGACTGTTTAGATTTAAATTCTCTCTCTGTGTTTTCTTTTTTAAATGCAAATTACTTTACCGGGAGAGATAACTTCAGTTGGCTTGTAAATCAGGTTTATCCAGCTTAGAGAAGACTATAAGAGTGCAAAGCTAGCAGCCCGACTTAGCTCCCTATGGCCAAGCTCTAGTTGACTCTTGATTCTGGCTCATTCAGAGTTTACATCCCTAATATTGTTGGGCTGTTCATCTCTGGTGCTCAGTCAGCCCCGTCGTACTGCCTGGGTTGGATTCTTCTGATTGCACCCATGAGGAAACTAAATTGGGGTAAAGCTGGTGCCAGACCCTTCGGACTTATGTCAGGATTAAGTCGCTTCTCCTTTTTCCTCCTCCTTGATTGTAAATTTTGAGTTGTGGATACAGAGATGAGTTTTGCCTGCTTTTCGATAGCTTCTGCTTTATGAATTACGAGGGCATTATTTGTTTATCCTTCGGGTGCCAGTCAAGGCAGGAGTCAGTCTGGTCTGCGTTGTTGTATATGAAAATCTCGGATGAATGACAAGATACTTTTGAGTAGTTCTTTCTTTTTACTGGACGCAGAGTTATTAGACAGCTAATTTTGTTGTAAGATGAGTCTTTTTCCCCCATTGAAGTTTAATGCGCTTCAGGATTCCGGAGTTTCAGTTCAGTGTTATCTGCAATCTCTAAAGTTAAAGCAAGGAGAATCCTTTTCTACGTCCTTGTAAGGTAAAAGCTGTTGGTGAAATTGCAATGCTCTTTCGACAAGTAGAGAGGGATGAGGATCGCGAATCCAACAACTTGCACTGGTCATGGATTTGCTATTCACAAGGTGGAGGACCATTTCCTTGGTGTCTTTAAGGTGATGTGTAATGATGGTCGGCTCGCGTCGGTGGATGTTACTGGAAACTAGATTTTCTTGTTGGAATCAAGTTCTTTCTGGACGATGGGATTTAATCCCATGAAGAATCGACCCTACCCCTGATCGATCGGAGACAATGTCAAGTTTGAAATGGACCAAGTAAACTTCTTGATAGTTGCGTAATGGACCCAATTGAGAAGAGAGACGAGAAAGGTATGCCGTAGGGTATGGCCGTCGCCTAATGCTTTCGAGGAAGCGAGCACGGTTGTCTGGGCCATTCGCTGAGTTTCTGCAGGTGCGGATGTGATTCAGCACTACATGGGAGCGGATGCGGTTTGATTGTTCGTGCTTTTTGGCATGTGGCGAGAAGTGAAACGAAATTGATGAACTGTCCTAATTGAGGTTGCAGCCTCTGTGGGACTGGCACTCTCGTCTGCCCCGTTTGGGTAGTGTAGATGTACTGGCGTTGCGTTTGAACATTCAATACCTTAAATCAGCGCAGGCCAACTTTTGAAGGTGCTTCGACTTTTAAGATAAAAACACAAATTACTTTTTGATCTTTAATCCAATATGCAATAAGCTATCTTAACTTTAAATTTGTTTAACTTGATCTATCATTTTTAGTCAAATGTGCATGGTCCATGGATGGAGTGTATAAAAATGTTCAATATTGTCCATAAACTTAAATTAATAGAATGTTAATATTGAATGTTTTCATATGGTACATTGATCAAATTGAATATGTACCAAAAGTTTTAAGGACCGCGTTGAACAAATTAAAAGTGCGACATTGCACACTTGTTTAGACTTTAGAGTAGAAATCACATTACATATTTGATCAAAATTCAAGATTCATTTTTATCATCTACCCTAAACTTTTTAATTTGCGAACAAATTCCTTTTGTTAGAAGAGAGCAGGAAGCCCCCACTATCAGAACTCCATCCAAAATAACAGAGACTCTCTCTCTCTCTCTCTCTCTCTCTCTCTCTCTCTCTCTCTCTCTCTTCAATATATGTGTATGTGCATTTCATTTTAGATAGATAGCGATTGAGCCAAAGAAAGTGCAGTGTGGGGGGGTAGGCAATGGTGCAGTGCAATCGCGACCTTTCGAGAGCGATGGTCGATCCCGATCACTCCTTTGGCCGAACCCACATTCTCTCCTACTTCGCTTTGCAGTAGGATCCAACTCATCCCATCTCTCTCTCTCTCTCTCTCTCTCTCTCTCTCTCTCTCTCTCTCTCTCTCTCTCTCTCTGTGGCCATTCAAAGGCCAACGATAAGAAAGTCTGCAAGAAGTCGAAGATGGGAAGAACCCCCTCTTGCAACATCATCCTCCACGCTCAACCAGTCAATTTCTTCTCGTTCCCATCTGTCTCTTTTTACAAAAATAGTTACACGTCACCAATCTATTCTTGGTTTTCTAGCAACTAAAAGCCGCGACTCTCTCTCTCTTTCGACCTCTCCCTGCCCAATAACCAGATTGCTAGTCCTTCTCACTGCGTCCGAAACTCCGTCTCGCCATGGACCACTGCAACTCTAGTGCTTCTCCTCCTAACCAGATCTATCCATATCTACCGAGCTGCGCCAGCGGAGTTGCTGATTGTGACGCCATCTAATCACCACCCAGTTTTTGTTTGAAAAGCCACATAATGGTGCAAGAAAATGGAAACGTTGGGTATTTTGGGGATCCATTTGATCAAGACGCCTCCATCTCGTGAATCATTCGAAGAGGCTAAACATTTCAACTAGAACTATTCTAAAAGGATTTTGAGATCCCAAAGAGCTTTTTAAATGTCCGACCAAACACATCCTAACTCGCATTGCTAGTTAAAATCACAGCAACAGTACGGCGACTAGTTACTTGATGGTCAGCTGCCCGAAGCCGAGTCAAGAGTGGCAGGCTCTTACCGGCATCGGACATGAGGATCTCGAGCTTGTAGGCCAACATCAGTAAACCTAGCAGCATTCCTTCTAGATGACATACCGAAGAGCATGTATACAGCCTTCTTTCTTGTTCCAATCAATTATCTCATCCCATCTCTACCTCCCTATCGCAGCCTCCTCGAGGGACCGTCACACCTCGCAAGAAAAAGTGCACTGGCCCCGTCCGAGGCATCGGATTCGACATTCATGGAGCCAAGCGAAGGGGACGCTCACGTTGAAATGATAATTGAATCAACTCTTCATCTCCTCATTCATCACATAATGTCATCATCACGAGTCGCCTTCGCTGGACTCAAACGATTGAGGACGTGGAGCAAATGGAAATCAATCTCATTCGTTCCGCATTTTGGCCAATCATATTGCTAGGACCCAAAACTTTTATCTACTTAACAATTAAGCCGATGCGGCGTTTCTACGAATATGCTCATCCGACTACCGATTCTCTGACATAATCAGTGCCGCATCAATAATTTTCATTCCATATCTATAGAAGATCTCAGCTCGAATCAAATAGTAGAAATCAGAGAAATTTTATTATTATAAAAAATGATTCAGATAATTGATTACAGAATTGATAAAAAGCTCAGATTTTCAGGGTACTATTGTTTCTGAAACTTTTTTATTGATTCGCAACGGACGACCCCGGTCGCGGAGGAACGAACTTAACGGAGGAGGCTTTCTTCTCTTTTGCCTTTTCCTTTTTCCACTTTCCCTTTTCTCTTTTGCCCACCAAGCAAAAGAGGATGGTGGAGCCCAGGAAATCTAAGCAGACTGCAAGCTGTCGATTGATCCAACCTCCTCTTGGGGGGGACCTCTCTTCTACATCGAATTTAAAATAGATTTTGTTTTATATAATAACATGCGATGGATTTAATCCTAAATAAGAGTATGAATTAGTAAATCGCTAAATACTTGGTGACGTGAGTTTACTGACGATTAAAACAGTGACTCTTTTGTCTGAGAAATAAATTTTCGAAAAATTACAACCTCTAAAAGTTAAAAATTTATTTTTCTTTCTTTTCTTTTCTTTTCATTCGTTTTTTAAAGTTTCTTTCTCTATCCTCTCGTTCTCATGCTTTTATATTTTGATTGTCGATGTCATTGGAGGAATGGTGTTTTTTTTTGTTCGCACGGTTCGTTTGCCATTCCTCCCTTTATCTCTATGGATTGGCTCAAGGAATTCTGCGGCAAATAGCAAATGGAGTGAGACCATGTCAAGATTAGGGAAATAACCAAGTAAAAGATTAGATTGCAGTTAAAAAAAAGAAAAAGAAGACTTTGCTGGCACGAAAGTTTTTGGACCGTGATGAGAGTGATGGTATATTGTGAATTGCAAATTTTTAAGAGAGCGAATCCCCCATTAATTCATTTTCTTTACAATCCTAAATAAGTTGTTAAGTTCACGGTGGATTAAGAATAGTCAAACAAGCACATCACAAGAAAAACAGAGCTAAAAAGGGCTGGTCATTGTAAGAACATGAGAAGAGGGAGACCTGCAAAGAAGGCGAGATGCCCAGGGGAGGAATGAGAGATGGATGAAGTGGGGGCTTGAGAGCTTCATTAATGTAGTTTAAAGAAACCTTTTTCAGAAAGGGAGAAGAGAAACCAAGATCACCGAAGAAGAAGGAGGAGTAGAGGAGCAAGAGAAGACGACGCAGTTGCCAATTTCAGTCCCGTTCTCCATTATTTGCATCTCGCAGTCTCTTTCAAGGACCTATGGTTTTCGACCTGATGCCTTCCGTCAGTGACGATGCAGCTTTCTCATGACGCTCGCCGTTTATGTGGGACGGCCGAGGCTCTGGCGAGTCCCGGCGGCGATAGCCACGAGACCGGTGATCACAGCCCTCGCTCTGGCGTGAACAGGACAGCTACCTCCCTTCTGCGAACATTAGCAGCATCATGGAGAAAGCCCTCGTCGCCGATGGCAAGATCGCCAAAGACGCGAAGGAGATCGTGCAGGATAAATTTTGGGGAGCAGGGAACGAAGAAGACGGGAAGAAGGGAAGAAAGAAGTGATTTTGGGGTTCCTTTCTTTGCGTTGATTTTTTCGAACAAAAGCGCCTTGCTCCAGCCGCCGAAAAAATCGCTTCCTCTTGGGCCGGCGAGATTCGGCCGGCCGGCCGGCCAGCTAGTTTAAATTCTCATTCGAAAGTGACTTTACTATTTTAAATACTTATTTGGAACAATTCTTGTCTTGATACTCCTTAAAAAAAAAATTTCCACATCATATCCTTATTTCGCAGTTTCCCCTTTTGTTTTTCTAATGAATCGCATGCAATTTTTAAACAATCGAATACGTAGAAGTCACACGAGCAATAGTGAAAATGTAATTTTTTTTTTGTAGATGATTATCCAATTAGTCCCATACCATTTCTATGGATATAAATGCGGTACTTAACTTTCAATTTAATTAATATAGTCTTAAGTCTTCGTACAAAATTTCAACGTAACATTTTAACCTGTAGCTGTTGGAAATAGTTGATGCGGCTTCTAGTCATCGAGCATTCTGACGCATACAACTTATGGATTACCATATAGGCGATTTTGACGATAGGTGATCGGAAAGACTAGATTGGAATTTGACACCAAGGAGTAGAACAATATTGATAAAATTAAAAACTTTAGGACCAATTGACATCCTTATATTAGTTTTCTTTTGTTTCCTTGAGAAACAATATAGTAAGGAGTCGAGTTGGATCAAACGAAACAAAACGGCCCCGGTTCTGAACGATTCCACGACTCCAACTCGAATCGCTTTCGTTCATGACGTTTCGCGAAACCAGGTGAGATGCCCTACCTGTGGATGGAGCTCCAATGGGAAAGAAACTTCGTTGCACGTTCCGGAAGAAGAGGACTTTGGTACTGTACACACGTCACGATTTGGGGGAAAAGGATGGGATCCAAATTCCACAATGAGCGGTTCACAGTGGGAAGGCCCCAGATCATGAGAAACTACAGAAAGCAGGAGGAGCCTCCACTTTCAGAGCTTTTTGCTCTTTGTCGGTAAATCCCAAGGGGGCAATCCATGGCGTGTGGACTTTTTCTCGCCAACAGCATCTCCCCTCATGCCCCGGGCTTCCCCCGATGCCCAACTCCTCCTTTGCTTCTCTTTTAATATTTGTTTGAAAACCGCCTTTTGACATTTGGCAAAAGTCAACCTCAAAACCACCCACTGGTTTTTCCTAAGTGCACCACTAGCGCCCAAAAAGAATGCGGACGAGCACAAACGATAAGGCGTTTTTAGATGCCATCTCTCTCTCTCTAGCCCATCTGTCTCCCCCTTTATCTCCCCTCAAAAAGTCAGCGCCTTGTTCATTCTCTCTCTCTCTCCCTCTCTCTACCCTCTAGTTGTGGTTGCGGAGTCCACAGAGGTTGTTGTTATGGAGGAAGACTGGGATCTAAATGCGGTGGTAAGAAGCTTCACCGCTTCCTCCTCCTCCTTCTCTGCCTCCGCCGCCGCCACCACCTCCTCTACAACATCAATAAATCTTGCACTTCATGTTCCTGTGTCTTGCTCCTCTTTTGGCGTGGTCAGGAAAGGTGAGGGCTTTGTCCCTCCACCAGATCCTTATGAAGCAAGACACGGCTCGCTCGCGGAGTTGCATGAACTCCCCAAGCCCTTCTTCTTCCCCAAGCCCGAGCCTCTCGTCTTTCAAAGCGCTGCCGTTTCTACTCTTCCTTCCTTCGGAGGAGTGAACGGTGGTCAACCCACGTTTAGACAACAACCCAATCCTGCTAATAATAACGGTTCTGCGCCTGCCTCCTCTTCCAGCTCCTGCACGACAAGCTCCCAGCCTCAAGCGTCTCGCTCCAAAAGAAGGTAACTTTGAAGGAATCCCACCGTTATGGTGATAACCCTTTTTTCACAGCGCAAATTTGCACCGTGTCGATGGTCTCTCATACCTACTATTTCTACAAAAGCAGGAAGAGCCAGCTCAAGAAGGTTTGCCATGTTCCGGCAGAGAGTCTGTCTTCTGATGTCTGGGCTTGGCGTAAATATGGCCAGAAACCCATTAAGGGCTCTCCATATCCAAGGTAAATTCCTTAAGTTAGATCCCCAAAAATCTGCTTTTACCTTCTGAGGTACCTAATTTTTTATATGGATATTAATATGGTGCGGTGACTTATGCTTAATCTTGGTTTATGCCCTGTAACGCAGGGGATACTATAGATGCAGTAGCTCGAAGGGGTGTTTGGCCCGGAAGCAAGTGGAGAGGAACAGATCCGACCCTGGAATGTTCATAGTCACATACACCGCGGAGCACAACCACCCCGCGCCTACCCACCGCAACTCGCTTGCAGGTTCCACGCGTCAAAAGCCCGCGACGCTGCAGATGGACACCGTCGAAGACCCCAGCGCTGCTACCTCAACAAAACCTCCTCGTTCTTCTCCAACTACCTCCGTAGAGGACGAGGTGGCAAAAACTCAGAGCGCAAACACTGAAAGCAGAGAAGGAAAAGAGGGTAGTATGGCTGATGACGAAGAGGATGAGGAAGATGGGCTATCTGATATGGCTCTGAGTGATGATTTCCTTGAGGGTCTGGAGGGATTGATAGGAAGTGGTGATGATGAGGATTGTTTCTTGGATCGTTTTCCCGCGAACTTTGGCCATTCTTGGACGGCTAACAATACGGCAACCGCCACCGGGAGGTAGCTGACCCAATTGGTCGAGCGTATTGTTTTTGTGGTTAGGCCGTAACCTTCTGGAATACGTATAATTTTCGTCTTTCTTTTCAGAACCGAAGCAAGTTTGTAACAGTAGGCATCCCCGTGCGGCTAAGCTTTATATATGCGTATTTTTCCTTCCATTTGTATAAAGATTTCTCTAGGCAGGCAGTGAGAAGGAAGCGCTGCTCATCTCTGTAGCAATAGTTCGACAATCCGTTGTCATTTGCACTTCAGTTGTAGCACAATTAGGAAAAAAAAAAAAGACATCAGTTGTAAGAATCACAAATACGATGCTTCAGCTTTTCCTTTTCTGGTTCTTTTCTTTCTAATTGATTTCCAACATTTCATTAATCAATTCACAGGTCATACTCGCAAACTCATATCTCCTCAAAGACAGGTCTGACAGCGGTTGACCTTCTCTCCCCCCGCTCCCAGCGGTAATCTACACTACTGACAATACTTCTCCTACCCGTAATTTAAGGTTCCGTTTTTCTTTTTTCCGCGAAAAATGAATGGCATAGGAATATTTTTTTTTAAGTTATTATTTTGTATTGAGTGAAATAATTAATCAATGAGAAATATTTTCATAATTGACAATAAATTATGTTTCGATATACCTATGAACGATGAAAATATTTTTCGTTTGTGCATTTTCATACACAATCCGAATGATCATTATTCCATAAAATAACAAACGGAGCCCCAATGCGAGACACTCGGCAACCGCAGTATATTGTCTACTTGACTAAGTACATATTAAGTCCAAACGGATCACTTCAAATCTTCACGATGTAAAGAGAATTCACAATTTGGCCCCAAAAGAGAGAGCATTCATACATATTTAAAGCCAAATGATTCCATGACTTAGCTTCTTATGGACGACATAAGTCAGAAGAAAAGCAAAAGCTTCACCTATCCACTACATTCCACAAGATCATCAACGAATTTCTCTCGTCACCAATACAATTTATCGTGCAACTTGTAGCACGTGAAGAGTGAAATTGGACCAAACTTAGCAATAAAGATTCCAGTATGATCACAGCGCATCGAACTTCTTCAATCATCTCAAAAAAAGGACTCTGGAATCAGATGGAAGATGAAGAAAAGATGACACAAGTATGAGGCCTTTGAGGCATCTCGTGGGTAACCCAGCGGACACTTTTTAAGTCCAAAAGACTATACACTCCTTGGACTCTGAATGAGTCCCGGCTTTCTCCTGAGTAAGGCCTACTGATCAGTAGAAGAAAATGCACAAGAATCATATCCTTCCCTTGCTAAATCTGCTTTAGGCAGGGCAAGCTGAAACTTCATAGCCCTGGACAAAATTCTTAAGTTTCCCTACTTCACCCGCAACTGAAAGCCATTCCGTTAGAATCTCCATCGTTACGTAATCAGGTTTACAAGCATGTTCATTCATTCTATCCATCATTTCAAATGTTCTCTTCAACCAATTCCTCTGACGAAGGCCCCTGAACAGCGCATTAAATGTAGTGGTATTTGGCCTCACCCCTTTTGCCATCATATCGTCCATTAAGGAACAGGCACCATCCACTTTGTCATTCCTGCATAGACATTCTATGAGGATGTTGTATATTACTGTGTTGGGTGGGATCTTTGACACAGAATTCATGTCCCTGAAAATTTTCATGGCTTCCTCAATGTTGTTTTTTAGGCAGTATCCATGAATCAGTGCACCATATGATACAACAGTGGGAACGAGACCCTGTTCAATCATCCGACTCATCAACTTATTTGCAGTTGTCAGATTTCCAGTTTTGCCAAAATGGGACAACAAACAATTATAAGTGACGGTATCAGGCTTTAGTCCAGAGTCCTCCATTTCTTTGAGCATCTCATAAGCCTCCTCCAATTTATTTTTCCTGCAGAAACCACCAATCAGATTATTGTAGCACACAACATCAAGTGAAAACCCAGCTGCCTTCAACTCTGTTGCAACGGAACTGGCATCATCCACTCTTCCAGCAATGCACAATCCAGAGATCAATGTGTAGTAAGCAATTGAATCTGGCGACCATCCTGATCTAGACATTTCCTGGAACAACTCCATGGCTTTCTCAATATTGTTGACATTGCAAAAAGCCTTGATCAGTGATGTATATGTTCTAACATTAGGACTCAAACCTCTTACTTTCATTTCTTTAAGAAACTCAACTGCGCGATTGACTTTCCCAAACTTGCACATACCATCAACCAATATATTAACAGTGACCACATTTGGTTGCACCCCTTCTTCACTCATCTGATTAAATAGCTGACAAGCCTTGTCGATCTCACAGCACTTACAGTACCCATTAATCAAGCTGTTGTAAGTAATGACATTAGGAATGCAATCACCCTGCAATGTCATCTTTCTTAGGAGTTCTGCTCCTTCATCTAACCTTCCTACTTTACAGAGTCCATCAATAAGACAATTATAAATGACTGTATCAGGTTTCCACGACAACCCATCATCTTTATGGTTGCAGATCCTCTCAAACACCTCCAATGCATCATCAACTCTGCGAGACTTACACAAATAGTTAATCAGTACTCCCATGGTCACAACATCAGGTGTAACATTAATTTGTTCCATCTTAATCATAAGCTCCTTCATCCTCTTGAAGTCAAGACGCTTCCCCAACTCAACCAAAATAACATTGCAGGGCGCGGCTTCAACAGGACTGCCTGATTGAATCACTCGCAGTACAAGATCCCACGCCCTTCCAATCTCCCCATTCCTGCAGAGCCTCTTAATTATCTTCAAAAGTATAATCGAGTCAGGAAAAGAACCAAGTTCGAGAAGCTTCGTGAAAATCCCAAAAATCTCATCCTCATTGCCACGCCCATCTCCTTGCAGTCTCCTCATCAGGGCCGAGAAAAAAATCTTACCTGGAATGCCCGAGGCGGCAAATCTCGAATCTGGCTCAAGCATTTCGTCGAGCACCTTCAACGCACCCTCGAACCTCCCGTGCCTAAACAGCATATCGACATACAATTCATAAAGGTACCTGTCTCTCGCTTTTCTGTCAATAACATCAAACACAGAAACCGCCTCATCAACCATTCCAGCCCTCCCAAAGAAGCTAACCAGGAGGGTCAACGCATTGATAGTCAAAGGAATGTCCCTCTCTTTCGACATCTTATAGAGCTCAAGCAGGGTCTTCTCCCAACCGGGTTCTCGGCTAGCTAGCTTAACGATGGACTGGAACGTGTGAGAGAGGAAAACCGGCGCGTCTTTCTGGGGCGAATGCGATCGAACGAAATCAAGAAACTTGAGGGCCTTGTCGGAGGCACCCAAGCCTATGGTGATCTTGGAGAAGTCGGTAGGAGTGGCAGGTGAACTGGAGAAGAGGAGGTGATTGAGATCGGCGGTGTTCCATGAATTCTCGGGGGCTTGAAGAAGGTCAAGCGCTTGGGTGACTATTGGATCGTTGTGGGTTTGGTGTGATGGTCCTGGTTTAGGCTCTGCTTCAGGTTCATGGTCCGCGGAGAAGAAACGAAGGAAAGGAGAGACCTTGAGGGCGGGATTTAAGTGGGGTTTAAGGGAATGGAGCAAGGATTTTGGTTGTTCTGAAGCAGATCGCAACAGGCTCATTCCGGGGTGTGTATGTGTGTGTGTGTGTGAGAGAGAGAGAGAGAGAGAGAGAGCGCTGAAGGAGGGAAAGGTGTATGACAAAATTGCAGCTGAAGAAGTAGCTCTAGTTGGCTATATAGGTTATGCAGGAGCATGACCCATCGAGTGATCATGGGCCGTGGCTCGCGGCATTTCCTGTCTTTTCTTGAGAACCACGGGCCTTGGCCCAATACACAGTTGAACTGCATTTGGATTCCCAAGTATAGGGTGACAAGCTTAGATCGTTGGGATTTTTCAAAAAAATTCAAAAGTTTTTTTTTACAACGTCCGATTTAGATCAGACGGCTATGGGGTAGGCGACGTCACCTCCTGCCATGGTTTGTACAACGGCAAGTGATCCATTTCTCGAAAATTCACTTAAATAAACTGAAAATAAGTGCTTCTAGCCCCTGGTGAACATTTCATAACAGGCGAGCAATTTCTATTTGAATGCCCGGATGGGACAATAGCGTCGGTCGTCTGTCCTAAACCTATCAAGAGAAAAAAAAAAAGCACTTATTGATGAGGTCTTGGCGTTGTTTAAATTAATGTTGAAGCATTTGCAAAGCAGACACAAGTTTGGGGAAATAAGTTGGTAATTTGCATGTAAATGATAAAAGAAGTTGGTAATTTCATAAAAGTGCTGATGAATTACCTACAAGTTACTCATAAATGAAATAACTATTTAACTTCTTTTACTAATATTCTTCACGCTTAATCAATTCGTTTGCAAATTTACCAGCATTTAATAAGAGCACAAATTTTTGTTAGAGCGGCAAGTGGAATCATGGGCTCGTTCCTGCAGCGGGAGACTAGATGAGCTAATTATCTTACACATCAACGTAAGCTTGATGATTATATAATGAGAGTTCTTTCTTTAATTCAAGTTCGATTGGTTATCATCGATTGAAGAGCCTAACTCGCGTGAAAGAGAGGACGTTCCACTAATGACATACATGTTCATGCGTAATTGCCCCTTTCCAAGAGGAAAAAAAACATAGTTAGCACCGAGGAAGCAAGCGCTAATTAACCCTTTGCCCTCCATTGGTTATCATCAATTGAAGAGCCTGAGTCGCGTGAAAGAGAGGACGTTCCATTAATGACATACATGTGCATGCGTAATTGACCCTTTCCAAGAGGAAAAAAACATAGTTAGCACCGAGGAAGCAAGCAGCAATTAACCCTTCGCCCTCCATTGGTTGGTAAACAAATTGCACGTACTTATTTCCCAGTCTCGAAGCCGCGTGAAACTCTTTCTTGAAACGTCCTGCGCTCACCGAAAGAACACCATGTGCATATGTTCTCGTTGTTGTTTATCTTCTTCTTCTTCTTCTTCTTCTTCTCCTTTTCTAACCCAAACTCATGGACCGACCCAAAGTCTACCCCCGGATGCATATTGAAATACATGCATTGACGATATCGACTGAATTAAGTGCTCTTGAGTACGTCTTTCTCCCATGCACGTAAAAGCGTCGGTTTGTTGAACAGAAGTTAGGTTGTTAGTTGGGCTCTTTCACCACTTCTCTCAGTACGCTGCGTCTCAAGAGATTGAACTCTCCCTCTCCCCCAATCAAAGTCTGTGTATGTGTGGGATCGGTCCAACCTCTTTTCACCTTCCTCTGACCTTTTCCAACTTTAAAAGTATCTTCCCACTCGAGCTTTCAAGACTTCCTTTCCTCAAACATTCTCATCGTGGAGCCCTCCAATGGACAGCCATGACGGCCCTCCACCACCACCTCCTGGATTGCCGCCACCTCCGAACAGTCACTACATGTTTGCGCCGCCGCCATCGCTCCTGTCTTCCTCGTTGCTGCACCCGCTGATGGACACATCGGCCTCAGCTCAAGCGTTGGCTCTTCCTTCATCTTCATCTTCTTCGGATATTGATTGGGTTAGCCTCTTATCTGGCCAGCTCAGTGGGCTTCGAGAGATGCCGCCAATGACGTCAATGGAGAATTCGCCGATGACTACAGTGTTCCCTGGAGATGGAGGAGTAGAAGATAGGAGGGAGGGGGAAATTAAGAAGAGAGCTATGAATAGGACGAGAAAGCCGACGCGGCCTAGAATTGCATTTCAAACAAGGAGTGTGGATGATATTCTGGACGATGGATATCGCTGGAGGAAGTATGGACAGAAAGCCGTCAAGAACAGTGTTCATCCCAGGTATATTTTTGCACGTTAAAGGTTCATATTCATTGAATTCGCCAAGCATACACCAATAAGTACACGACTTTGGAGTTTTAGCAACACATAAGAATCCTATAGTTAAACTGGATTATTTTGGTAATTGATGCTCTTGACCAAATGAGAAGTTCTCTCTTTGATTAATTCCTTCCAACCTCCAATTATAGAGCAAAATGATTTCATTTAATGTTGTCGTCCAAGACAAGGATCCATTAAAATGACCGAAGTCAGAACATTGCGCCTATGTAGATGTATCTTCAGTATGTGCTGATTTGATGGATTGTGGTTGAATAAACGAGTTTCAATGACTTAGGGATGTACTTAGGGATGTACTTAGGGATTTAGGACATTCTCAAGATGAGGAGACTTAAAATTTAGTATCCCTTCATTTCGTGCAAACTGATTAATCGTGGACATGCATGGCCACGATTTTTGGGTGGTAGATGCTTAAGAAGATGATATATTATATGCTCAGGATTTGGCTGATGCCCAAGATGGTGAGTATACATGAATTGGAGGAAAAGATAGGTCAAGATAGGTCAGGGACTGACTTCGAAAATCGCCATTGGAAAATCTTACAAAAAAATTAAAAGGGGGAATGAAGATTCTCTTCCCTTTGTGCCATGACAAATCTTAGCGGATGCATGGCAAGTGCACAGTTTCTTCATTGACGTTTTTACTAGGAATCAATGCATCGTTCGGTAGACTAAGGCATCGAATAGGAGTATACAGTGGGATAGAGGATATCCACCTTCAAATTAGGAAACTAAGATTAGCAAAGTCATGAAGGTGAGAAGAAACATTTAAAATGAATCTAATTCTGTATACTATAATCCATGAAAAAATCGATTGCAAGAAGCAAGAATTTAAATTTCCTAACACCTTAAATATTATATAATTTTAAAAAACAAAGAAAAATTAACAAAATCTATACTTAAAAATGGCAACGTTAAGTGGAAATTAATTGAGGATGAAAGATAGTTCATGTCTGAAAAAGAAAAGTTAGGACAAAGTGTTCGAGATACTTAAAAATTAATACATGTTTCCAAGTATATGCAGTCAATAGTTAGCCCTGAAATTTTATATACGGATCCAAGTGTACGTATTCAACACTCCACCCCGATATTTTCAACTGCAAATGTGATAAAGTTCATGCTTGCCTTCATGTATAAACCACATGTTTCATACACTTTGACGCTTCCATCTTTCAAAATATTCTCATTTCTACTATATCTAAGCAAACCCAAGCTAGAAAACAATTTCAGACTGATACTTTCAGCTAATATTTCATGAAAAGTCCATTTCAACTGTTAAGGCAAGTTTATATCATCCATTTTCCAATTTTTGTGCAAAATCGCAAGCTAAAAATAGTAGAGATAATTAGAATGTGATTTCTCAAATTTCTCACACTTTGTAGTGATTAATGTCAATTATTCCATTTAGAAAAATTCAAATGTTCTTCTTCTTCTTCTTCTTTTTTCTAAAATAGATATAATCGTCCAATGTTATTTTGTTTCTTCACTTATTTGATTTTTTTTTCTTCACGGGGAATGTCTACTTTGCGGGAGAGAGAGAGAGAGAGAGAGAGAGAGAGAGAGAGAGAGAGAGAGAGAGAGAGAGAGAGAGAGAGAGAGAGAGAGAGAGATTGTTGATCTATAAATTACAACTTGCAACTTGTGCCTGGGTACATTTCACAAAATCCTATCTTAATCGTCTTAATTAGGCCAACAAATCGACTGAATATTGTCACAATTAAGCCCCATCAATAGTCATGTAAGTATTATTTATAGCTAAAATGACTACACACATGTCGAACCATCGCGTCTTAATTAAACCCTTAAGCAATGCTCAATGTACAGGCAGCTACTATCTATGTCAAAAGAAAGACTTAAGACCACCGGTGTGCTAATCCAGCTTATTATAATTCTGTAAAGAAAGATGTAGCATGCATGCTTATATGAATATGTACTCTTGGCAGTTCTTTTACTGATCGAACTCTTGCTTGTATCCTTAACACACTGGAATGGACGAGAAGGAGCTATTATCGGTGCACACATCACACATGCAACGTGAAGAAGCAGGTCCAAAGGCTAGCCAACGACACGAGCATCGTGGTCACGACGTACGAAGGCATCCATAACCATCCCTGTGAAAAGCTAATGGAAACCCTAACTCCTCTCCTCAAGCAAATGCAGTTCTTGTCCAGATTCTAGCTTAGCCATCCAAATTGAAGTTCACTTGACTATCTAAAAAACTTAAGCACTTCTGTATCATCTGGTAGATTATTCTTCTTGGGGTTCTATAGTGTATAGAACTAACCAAATCCCTATGCGTATACCGGTGTATATGACTGGCAAACTTCCTGTACATGGATAGCTCAAAAATAGCATCGCTATACACACATTGCATTTTATCTAAAAGAGATTACATTTGTTTCAATGTACGTGCTATACAAGTATATTTTTCTGGTGTAGGCTCATGTTATGCACATATGTTTTTCTAAAGTCACGTCGAGTTTGTTTAACAATTCTAACTCATTATCGCTTTATGGCGATATCATCAATATTCTTAAAATTCGTTACACGTACACTAATTTGAAGGATTTTTTTTTCTCAGTTATTAAATATGTGTCCTGTTGATTACAGTTGTAGATTCGGTCTAAATTAATAACATAAAAATTGATTGATCTCTCTATTCATTCCTTCAACGAGTAACCAAAAACTAAAATTGTATCGTCATTTCTCGTACTTTGTGACGCAGAGAGTGAGGTCAATGGTTTTCCACGCGAGGAGGTCAATTCAGATTATAGGGAATCCCACAAGGCAAATCAATTCAGTTTCGCTACCATTGATTATGAACGATATCCTCTTATTGACTTTCGAAGGTGGAGGTAGGCGGCGGTTGGTGATAGGTGTCCCTGATGTCGTGACACTGACCATGAAGAAACCCACCTGCTGTATCACGCAATTACGGTTTACATTATGATCTAATGTCTGAACTCACCGACCTACAACACATAATACCTTTTCCTAGAACATATCAAGCTGCCCAAAGTAATGTATCGAGAGTCAGCTCCACACGCTCATATCCAATTAGATGGCGAGAAGTTTCTTGGGCTCATATCCATTATGTATCTTCAATAGGTTGGGCTAGCATGTAGAGGTGATTTATCGATGCAGTCGTGAGAAAAAAACAAATGACTTCATATCGATCATAGATAGATGAAGAAGTTGATATATCAATTGAGAACCATGTTAAAATACAGAAATAGTAAACACACTTCCATCTAAATGTTCAAACTTTTAAAATAATTACCGATGATCTCATAAAAACTTCACAAGATCTTAGATAGTTTTGAATTATTTTAGGGAGATATAGATCTAGCTATAAGAGGTAGTTCATTTGTGTAATCATGTTAGACACTAGTTTTCATATATGGTGACTGGGGGGGCCCGATTGCTTGGACATGTGAAACCACTTTAGAGCACGAGCAGAAAAGGATGATGATAAAGGAATTCGACCAAATGAATTTGTCTGGGCTTTTGTTGGACCACGCTTTTCTTGTTATGGAACTCTCGTTCAGGTCATTGGTTGAGACATGATCGTGATTGCAATATTTGCCGAGATCAAATTTTACAGGGACCTGGCATTAGGTACAGATTAGGTGTGATCATATTAGATTTGCGTCTCAATCATCACCTCCATCAATCTTGATTTGGCCCTTCTCCATATGTGGACAGATCTTTGGTGCCTCAACAAAAAAATATTTATATGCTCCGTTCGTTTCGTAAAACTAAATAACTTTGAAAATATAATCTTAAAATGACTATTTATGCGCTTACAAAAAAATGAATGAACTCAAGAAAATTTCATCGTCCATGAAAGTATTTAAATCTAAATTTTGTTCATTGTGAAAACATTGTTCACTAGCCGAACATTTCGAGCAATGCAAGCATAATTTTTTAGAAAATATTTTTTAAACCATTCACGTTCTACGAAATAAATGGAGCATGAAAGAGAAAAGTTTTACGCTACCAAGAAAATGAGTACTTGGAAAACTACCCATTAATTAGGATGGACGAGGGAGAACCTCATTTGCACAATCGATCATGTGGATATGCACAATAGAATAGATCATGTGGCTGATCATCCATGGGCTTTAAATAAATGGAGATTATTCAATGCACAATCAGCGTTCATCATAGCCCATGATAATCAATTATATAAATCAACCTTAGTTTCTCCAGACTTCACTTATACACCAATGAGAATAAATTTAAAATAGTTCTCTAGGGTCCTTTTCTATTCCTTCTATATTGCAGAGTTACTAGAAAAGGGGAAAATTATCAAAAACAATCCTAGACTTATTATAATTATGTCAATTCAGTCTTAAATATTTTTTGTTTGTTAATTTAATTCTAAATCTTTTACATCTATGATCAATTTTAGTCGACTGGCACTAACATGGCATTGTTGGTACTGATATGAACAATTTTTCATAATATCCTTATACTTATTCGAAATTTTTAGTTATTTTTTTCCTTTTGAAATTTGTTAATTATTTTTTTCATTTTCCTCTATTCCCCTTTCTCCTATCTTTAGCTGGTTGCTGAACATAGGTGATTGACCAGACGTGAGAGGCCTAGCAACGACGAGGCGATTCTCGCTGACCCTTGCCTTTGGCCAGTCGCTTGAGTTTGGAAACCTCCTAAGAAATAAAGGAATGGAAGAAAGAAAGAGAAAAATACAATTAAAAATTTAGAATGAATACTAAAGTATTATTAAAAAATATCAACATTTGTGCCGTCCCATTAAAATTGGCCAAATAAACTGAACTAACATAAATGTAAAAAGTTTAGGATTGTATTAGTAAAAAAAATTAACATAATTATGTTTAGATTTGTTCTACTAATTTTTCCTCGGGAGGATAAGGTTAGAAATCATTATATTATTAGACGTAACTCTTCCTTTATGAAAAAGTGACAAAGCTTGTAGATTTTGGTGCATGGATCTCCATATCTTTCCTGAATCCGAATCTTAGGGGCCGGATCCTTGACATAAAATCCCAGCTCAGATGGCTGGGACTTTATAAAAAAATTCAAAAAAAATATTTCAGAAAAGAATTCCCAGCCATCTGATCTGACTTAAATTAGAGAATTCATTTCGGTCTTTCCTTCGTTTCGTGCTGAGTGATGAGGTCAACCCAATGGCCAAAACTTCGTGGACACTCCGGAGTGTGTCCATTCAGACCCGCGACCAAAAACATCGTTTGAAATGCGCTGCAATTGACCAAAACTTTAACTTGTCCAACCATATTCTCTCTCTCTCTCTCTCTCTCTCTCTCTCTCTCTCTCCAATGAAATGCACTGGTATTGCGAAGACACTGATGATGTTTGACTCTGTTGCATTACAAAGGAGACTAAAATATTGGGAATATCAAACTACTAAATCACTAAAAAAACAGAGAGATGAAGCCCAAAAGTCAAGATTCAGCAGCTTGAAAATCTGGGCTAAAGCAAACCGGAGACCCAAATTTTAATGATGACAACATCTTTCGGGAAAATCACTTGCAACCCACTCCTCACTTCCCACCTATAAATACGAATCAAGCACCCGACTGAAGATTCCATCTCCGGTTCACCATACCTTTCCTCTGCAACCTTTGGAGCTTGCTGTGTTCCTCCTTCAAAATTCCGAGCCATGGTCGAGAGGGATCAAGTTTGGCCACTAGCCCCGTCGGGAAGCCTCCGGAGCGACCAGGATGAAGCGTCTGAGCATGCCAAAATCGTCCGGAAGCGGAGATTCATCAAGTGTTGCGGCTGCATCACCGCCTTCTTGCTCATCCAAGCGGTGGTCGTCGTAATCCTTGTGTTCACGGTGTTCCGGGTGAAGGACCCGGTGATCAAGATGAACGGAGTCACGATCACCAAGCTTGAGCTCATCAACGGGACGATCCCCAAGCCCGGGGTCAACATGTCGTTGTTGGCGGACGTCTCCGTGAAGAACCCGAACGTGGCGTCCTTCAAGTACAGCAACACCACGACAACCCTCTACTACCACGGCACGGTGACGGGCGAGGCGCGGGGCCCGCCGGGCAAGTCTAGGGCGTGGAGGACGATGCGGATGAACATCTCGGTGGACATCATCACGGACAAGCTCCTGTCGAACCCGAACCTGAACGAGGACATGAAGCTGGGCCTTCTGCCAATGAGCAGCTACTCGCAGATCCCGGGGCGAGTCAATATCCTCAACATCATCAAGAAGCATGTCACCGTGAGGATGAATTGCACTATGACCGTGAATATCTCTACCCGGGCGATGCAGGAACAGAAGTGCAAAAGGCACGTCAAGCTCTAGAAGACATAATCAATCACTTCCTAGTCTGGTTTGTGTATGTATAGTGATAGCATCCTAGTTCGTGTGGATCCGGATTCTCCGACAACCCCCATTATAGGGGTTTTTCCAGTTTTTGAAAAAGTTATTTTTCATAACCGTCCGGTCTGAATCGGATAACTGGAATCCAAGTCCGGATTGTGTAGCTATATTCTACTTCTACCTAGCTAAAGGTAGATTATTATTCCTCTCTTTTTTTGTTAATTTTATTTAAACTTCTATTACCGAGCTTTACCATTTCTCTCTTCTTCCACTTCTTCCTTTTTTTTTTTCTTTTTCTTTGTGGCATTCAAGTCTAGTGTTTTTTTTCTCCATTTTGGTGCATTCTTTTGAGTTTCGGTTGGTGGGCAGGTAGTTGTGATTAAAACACTGGTGTATTTATATTCAATTGGGACCAATAAGGAGTCCATTCATTTGTGGGTTGACTCCAAACGTCAATGGAAGAAATAATCAGCCGCCAATAATAAATCAGAACCGAAGACGAAGTCAGGAAAGGCAGGCAAAGGCACCTCACGGGTCCAAATTGATAGGGAAAAAGATGTGTGGAGTTTCTAGAAGAAAACTAAGTTCGTGGACCATAGAAAGGGGTTTTAGTCTAATTAAAAGTGACCTCACGATCATTTACTTTGAGAAAATTCTATTAAGTACATAACATCTCCTCAAAGAGGTTTAGTAAGAATTAACTCTTTTTTACTCAAAGCGATAAGTCACAGATTTAGAACCAATCATCAAAATTTGACCTATATACCACCAATTAATTAGTAACCAAACACGAGGCATCCATTTAATTTCATTAAAGATTAACTAAGAGATTAATTTTGTAATATTCTAACATGATATGATAAGCTTACTTCTACCCAATGATAGGTAACTGTGTTGGTTGAGAGCTTCTTCCTCATCGCCAAGGTCAAGAGTTCGAAATTCACAATTGTTAGCGTCTTAAGTGGGGGTCGTGGTGTTTGGGTCATATGCTCATCTCCCCTGAGATATAGGGAACCGACCCTTTGGTGTCGTCTGGGCACAAAGGATCCGTGATAGAGTCCTCGATTGCCAAAAATAATAATAAGCTCGCTTCTTTTGCCGGGTGCAAGTGAGTAGGGAGATCCACTCTCCTCTTAACTACAATGGGCTTGCTTTCTAGCCTTGTCAAAAGCCTTCTATCCCCTTTTGGTCACAATAGTAATTGCCATCTTCTCTGCTTAGGCCCATGGAAGAGAAAAGAGAGTGCAATGATCTGTAATGGGCCGAGTAGAGGCCCATGCCTATACAAAAGCCCGAAACCAGATCCATATTCTAATGATCCCCCTGCTGCTAACTCAAGTTTGATCAAAACATTTGGTACGCTCATCCAACGGCTGAGATGCGTCAGACGCAGCCCCCTTGCTATAAGCCGTGCCGCTATATAAGGAGATAAGCGGCGCGCGAATTGCTAGGTTTTGCGTTCGTAGTCGGCGCGATTGTCTTCGTCGTCATTCGCAGTTGATGCTACTTGTAGCTCGATTTTATTCTTCGTGTCGTCGTATCTGTTTCAATTTTATGGATGCAATGAAGAGAGATCCCTGAATGGAGATGAGTGATTGAGGAAATGGTTCGCGAATCAAATCCTTGAGATGATCCTCCCCTTCTGGTTCGTATTCGCTGAGCATCGCCATTTTCTCTGATTATCCGCACTTGCTTGTGATTCTGCAAAGAATGTTCTTATACCAATATCACCGATTCTGTCGGTCTATGTGGTGATCTCGCCGAAGGACCTATGGAGGGAGCGATATCGCAAGACATGCGCTCTTCTCCAAGTTTGCCTTCGAACATCGAACCGGAAGAACAGACGGTCGAGCCGCTCGCTCTTGTAATGGCGGTTTCGGCTTGCTTTTCTCAGTCCGATCTCCGTACATTGGTCTTTCGTTTGAGCGAGATTCGAGAGTGCAGAGCGAAGGTGCCCAACGGAGAGGTGGGAGCTCTGTGAACGAGGCTTCTCTAACGATCGAACGAACGTGTCCTTCGCAGAACCGATCTGCCGAATCGTAGGATGCCTGAAATTCTCGCCATTTTCGGAGCATCCTGAACCCTCGGCCACATTCATGGCTTCCATTGAATTTGGGTTCTTCTGCTTTTCGCTGCTACACTGATATCTTCTTCGGCAACGGAGAAGGTCAGGATTGTGATTGTGTTAGTGTTAACGAATAGATAACCGTAATTTCAGTTAATTTTCTGAAGTAGCTATTAATTTCTTATAATGAAAAAAGTTAGTGAATATCACTAAGAAAACGGATGTTAGCTACAGAAAATTAAATGTTTTGCTCTCCATTTACGAAAACTTGACAGCCTTCTTCGAGAAATCAGAGACGGCAGAGTAGATGGCGATCGATTAGAGTGAACGGTTCAAAGAAAAACATGTGCAAGCTCCCGATGCGAGACTGCAAAGGACGCGTCTCAGTACATCGTGATAGCTCCTTCGACCATAACTCCTCAGATGAATATCGTTGCCTAACGAGCGTGCACACTGTTCAGATTTTAGCAGTGTGAACATCTGCACATCTCTTGAAGAAAGAATTACATGGGATTCTGGATGGCTAGTCTTTGATGTAAGATATGTCAGCTACCTTATTCCTCTTGTTGTTGACAGGCCCACCTGTATAATTGTACCTAAGCTTGCTATTAGCCACTCGTTGCCTTTAAATATCAAAACCATGCATTAAGTGACAAGAAATTGTCTTGGTCTGATGTTGATCGGAGAATGTCTGAAAATTCGATTCACACGAGCTGCCTATTTTTGCAGAGAGCTAACATTCCAACAACCTCATACTGTTGGGACCCTGATGATCAAAACATGAACATATAAGAAACTCCATAATGCTACGTTCTTTATTAGCTATTCTTGTCTTTCCCGATAATTCCTTTGATGTATTGTACTTATACCTATCGAATCCGTTTGATTAGACGTGGTTGCCTACCTTCTTTCACAGTTCCTTGCTGGTCCGAGTTTTGACTTGCTGTAGGAGTTCGACATGAATTACTATCATGAGCTGATGAATGAAACCGCTTGATTCTCGAGGTTACCTTCAGGAATTGCTCGCGTTTTCCAAAACCAAGCCACATTCGAATGAGATTGGTCCTCGTGAGTCGATGATGGCGTGAACTTCGATGGTCAATTATCACGTGTCTCACTATGTTGAGATTTCTTTCTCTCGCTGCAATATTCACAGAACTGAACCATGGTTAAGC
Organism: Melaleuca quinquenervia; assembly: GCA_030064385.1. NCBI lineage: Eukaryota > Viridiplantae > Streptophyta > Magnoliopsida > Myrtales > Myrtaceae > Melaleuca > Melaleuca quinquenervia. The sequence goes on along the minus strand of CM057722.1, from coordinate 448,585 downwards.
CTTTTTTCGAGTTTAGAAATGTGTACTGCGGATTGCCTTTTGATACGACAATCTATCGGACGTATAGAGCCGGGTCAAAAGAAGTGGTAGCTAGTCTTATCGGGTTCGCAAACGGAGCCCATCAAATACGTGAAATGTTTCTTTATTTGCTTTTGGGTAACAAAAATGTTGTTGGCAATTGCCATTTCAATTTCATAATGTCCGTATGTGTGTGCATGCCAGCTTATAAATATTGCCGCCCTCCCAACAGCAAACAAAACGACAGAAAACTCTTTCTAGTTTATGGGTCCGCTCTTTCGCATTGTCAACACATCATTTTCTCCCATTTTGTTTCTTTGTGCGATAGCCTTCGGGATGGTGATGACTAAAGGCCCTTCACACGTTTTTTTGGCCAAATGTACCATCCAACTTGCTAAATCATGCTATCTCGTAATGCATGGTTCGGTACCTAATGTTGGATCCTTCTTATGTATGAATGTTCGACGAAGTTTGGTAAATCGACGCGAAAAGAATATCCATGAAGTTTTTCCTTCTTTAGATTGATGTTTGATGATGTCAGTTAAGATGAAAGAGTTTCCTGATATTTGCCAGCATGAAGCTGAGAACATGCTTGGTTTTTTGGCTTTGATGCGTGCTGCCGTGCGTAGCAAGGAATAGGAAAAGATGCTTCCAAAGGGACGAGAGATGATCAAAAGAGTCCAAGTCCATGCAAGAAGTTCCACGCACAGAGAGAGAAAGATTTTGTACTGATCTATCACATGAGAGCATAGTAGGTTATGAGAAAGCCACGGTTTATCCCCGCATCTTTCGGTTTCCCCGTTTTATCACATGAGAAAACACAGTAGGTTTTGAGAAAGCCACTACTGTTAATCCCCTGGTCTCTCTGTTTCCTCGTGATTCTCTCTCTCTCTCTCTCTCTCGGAGCACATTAATTTGAACATTGAAAAACTTCCTAGCTCATTAGTTGGCAAGCCTGATGAGATTGCCCTATTATTCACTAGACAATCGTGGGATTGACAGAATATTTTATAGCAATAATAGGCAAGAAGATTTACGATTTCAGACTTGAAAAAGAAGCGTTCAAAACCATTCATACTTCGACTAAATTAGCACCTGCGAATTTCGGATAGAACATAAACTAGAACCCAGTATGTGAAGTTATACAATGTAAGCCATGAAGTTCTTCTAACAATTTAAGAAACTTTTATCAACAATAGGTCGTAGATGAAGTTCGAGGCAGCTCATTAGCTAACCGTATATTGCAAACATGTCTATCGTCCTATCGACTTCGTAGACAAAGATGAGGATAGTCTCTGAATGAATCGCTCATACAAAAAAAAAAAAAAAAATGGGAAGACGAGCCAGAGAAGATTATCATGCAAAAAAGAAACATCACGTGTAACTTTCAGCTGGTTACACTTTATTAGTTGTACTTCACATTGTCTAGGAAGCTTTTCTTTCAATTAAAGAAGAATTCTCGTAAGATACCAAAGCAGGAAGAAAACACCGAAACCGGGACAAAGAGAAGGCCTTGCTGCTCGCCTTCTTTTCATTCTGAAATTTCTGCACTCTCTTTCCAGTTTCCATCATATAATTCAACTTCCGTCCATAATCATTTCAAGCATGAAAAGCAACCCTGAGTAAAAAATGAAAACTTGATCAAAGAAAGTTGAGCTGCGACTTACTGAACTTCTATGCAACTGTGCACCTTTTGCAGTGAAGGATTGCCTCATAAATTGAGCTCTCGGTGTCCCTCGAGTCATCTGTTACATAGGCTGAAGCTGAACTTTGAGGTTGAGATGGTTGCGGCGAACAGTTCCAGCTCCCAAGCTTCTGAAACCTCCGATTGCCATCAGCTTTGTTACCTTTTCCCTCCCATCCAGACTTGAAGCATGAAGGCCTAAGATAACCAATACACCTCCGTAGAGTTTGCACTGATGATTTTCTCAATTTGGCAGGAGCAAGCCAATGAATCCGAATGGCTGGGAAAATAGTCTTTCGAGCAAATAAATAGGAAGACGGGGTTGGACAGCTTTTCAAAGAACTGGAGGTCTGAAATTTGTGATCCTCAGATTTACCCCTGAAAAAAGGTTTTATGATGCCATCGGCGAAGAGCTCATCAGCGTGTACAAGAGTAGAAGATAATTGAGAGATAGAGACATTGAAATTGAAGTTCTGGGATTTCTCTAGATAACTGTCAGACTCGACGAAAGAAGGTCGAGGAGGCTCATCAAGACCATCCAAGGAGGTCCGCACATTAGACAACCAGCTATACGAAAAACTGTCGATTGCTAGAGGTTTTGTGCTTTCCATGGAACTTAGCAGCTGTTGACATACCGGGTGACGAGGAGAGAAGATGGTTTTATATATGTTGGAAGGGATTAGACTTAATACACGCGGCATCTCTAAGTAACTTGAGTTTTATAATGATTGAAGGTTAGAGACAGCAGGAGTCTGAAAAGAATAAAAGTAAAAAAGAAGGGCGATTATTTAGTCTTAATGGCTTTCATCATGCTTGATTTTCCAATCAATTTATTTGTCCGTGGTGATTGTATGCTTCCCTTTTCTTTTCTTTTTTTTCTCTCGTCCTGCATAATACCAAAAAGGACGTTTTCATATGGGTTGACTCGATTTCTTGCAAATCAAAATCTCTGTAAAATTGCACTCCACTTTCATCACAGAAAGAGCAAATATAAATACTCCTTCCATCTAATTGAAGGTACGACATCATGGATTGAGCTTATCAGCTTATGTGCGATAAACATAGAATAATAACTGTACTTTTTAATATATCAGTAACAGTTTAGCATCATCATGCAATATTAAAAAAGCTGGATCTTACAGTTGCATTCTAGAAGTGCTCTATGATTATTAGATGCAGCTTCCAGATGGCAGCATAACGTTCAGAAAAGACAATGGATGATTAATTATACAAGGGTAGACAACCATATCCAAGATTTTATCTTCTGACTTAATCTCAAAATGCCAAAAGGAGTAGATTCGCGTAAAAGTCTGAAGTGACCATAGATGTGAACACCTAGATAATGATGCAAGCGGAAGGGGTTATGCAGCCCAGACCGAGCACACTTGGCTGAGAGTGCTAAAGTCTGTAACACTTGGATAGATTTTAACAGGGTACATCATCAAGCAAACAAGACAACCATTGTGGACCTCTTACAAACAGTGCATTCTACCATTCTCTGTAGTAACCAAAATATATCTTGAACGCAATAAGATTAAAACAATCATTTTCAATGCAAAAGTAGTGCATATACTGCTCGAACTTCTAGACACACGAGAACTATTATTGACGTTATCTACACTTACAAAGTTCCAGTTTTAATCTGCTCGGGCCAAAAACTTCCAGTTATGCAGCAATATATATCTCCAACCACACAAAAACCATAATTTTACCTGGATATTTGCTTCAATAATTCCACTCAAGTGATTTAGACTGCTATTGAAACTGCCATGCTAGAATTGCAGCTCTTTCCACATGGTGCGTTGAGCTGGGTATATATATATATCGATTGAATAATACCTTGTCCTGTAAAAAAAAAAATTAGGATGGAACACAAGTTTTTATAAGAAAAACTCAGGTTACAGTAGAAGAATGTGAAGGAAAATCACATGCCGAGTGTTAATCGTCAAAAAAATAAGCCACATTTAAACACGGGTCTCAATTTAGAGGAGAGATGATACAGATTACAGAGGACAGATACAAACGAAAATCCCTGGCCATCACAAGCAGTGCTTTTCGCATCCATGAATGAAATGGCGTTGCATCATTTTTGACGATGATTATCAAAGTGAAGGATACTTCAAGTTGGCTCCAGAAGTACTGTCAAGTTTCTTTGGTTTCAGTAACTGACATGTAAAGATGAGAGGCAACCTACCATCAGCAGTCGAAAGGGAGACCGTCAATGACAAATTTATCTCCAAAGAGCTTTAGAATGCTACTCATTATTTATGGTTGATTTTCACTTTCATCCCAAAGGTCAAAACTGATGGGGCAAAACCAAGTTAGTATGTGTTTGGCCATATTGCAAGGTGTCAAACCTCACACATCTAATAAATATAGCGAAGCACTGGAAGCTCTGGGAATCTGAATTTTGACCTAATTCATATGTACCCTCAACATCAACTCCTTGAAATGATCATTATTATGAGTAGTTGCTGCTGCTTGCTCGCAATTGTCAATTCGGAATGACCATCAAGCTCCAGCCTAAGAAAACAGCTGTTCACATGGGTACGCCTTATAAAGTCAAGACTCAGAGCAACCTCAGTTTTGAAGAGTACTCACTGAAATTTCGATCAAGTAAAACTAGAGGAAGTTCAATACCTTCAATACCCTCACCTACAAAATTGAGCCGCCACTTACACACACTTTCACCGTACACATGCACAAGTACGACAGGAATGTGTATTCATCCATTCCAAAACACAGTAAGTTCATGTCCATGTCTTATCTGATTCAAACTTCAATAATTGCAGCAACAGAAGATGAACAAACAAGTCTGAACATGAAATCTCTTGCAATTATTATGCAAAGCTAAGATGCACTCCTACGCTTTTTTTTCTCCCTTCAAAACTTCAGCATAAGTTTTGAAATGATCTGTCTTTAAACCTCAAAATTTCTTAGCAACCAATAAGAACCTTGAGATGACCAAAATTGTGGGGATCGTGATAGAACTCACAAAGATCTAATGGTATGACAACTGAAGCAGGAATCAAACAAATCAAAGGGAAGAAGCAAATTGAAAAAGGTCTTCCTTTTTCACGATGACTCTAGTTTTCGACAAGAACGAGCTTGTTAGATAAAAATACGTAGGGCAGTGTTCGGAATCGTAATAAGCAATACATAAATTGAACCAAGCAATATATTGTTCAGTCACGACGATTAAAAGCAACAAATTCTATAACCAGTAACTTGGGAAGATAAGAGAAAACCTTGAATTTACGATTGATCCGTTCACATTGATTGAAACCGAGAGTCGCTAAAATGGTAGAACAGTTTAGGTTCGAGCCCGACGCCATCGTGTCCTTAAGACGATTTTTTGCCCCCTCAACTTGTACTAAGGGCACCGGCAAAACGTCTCCCAGGATAGAACGAATCTCGTCTCTCTCTCAGTACTTCAAGAGAAAACCCTTCGAACTCAATTGTATTATCTTTTAATGATATCGCACTTGCAACCGAAAAAAAAATTGATGGCTATAATGACTATATGAAATTTGGTCGGTTGGCCGAACATGCATGATGGAGGCGCCTTTTCGAATGGTCACGAAGACCGGAAAATGAAATGGTGCAACGAAGAGTCACCAATTATTATTATAATATTCGGAGCCTGGCCCGATCCGAGCCTTGCGTAAGTCCTCTCTCCTCCACAAAAGTGGGGTGCCCCTTGGGGCCCAATTCTAATTGTGAGGAACTCATATATATACTCTATCTTCCTTTCTCTCTTGTCCAATGTGGGACTCCCACATTTACTTCTCATTCACACTTTTAGGGACACTAAGTACATTGGCTTGCACGTAGGATTCACGTTATTGACCTCATACTTCTAGAAAGTTTCTAGTGTAAAACTTAAACAGTGGACTACAGCTGATTTCGAAAAACATACAGCATCAAAAAATTATTCCTACTACTGACAACTGCTTATATAGGAAGCAACATCAATACCATCAACCAGCAAGCCAACTTACATGCAACAGTACAAGCTCAATTTCTTCTCATGTAGCCTTTATTTGTACAAGCTTGGAATACGAAGCCGGTGTTTACACATTAGCGGTCATAAGTTCGCATGAGATAAACTATTAATGCAGCCCACAATTTATTTGACAAGCTTATGACTATAAATTTGGTTTTTTATCAAGCTGCAGGAGACAATGACAATCAGAAGAGAAGCGGAAATGCATTACGAGAGACAAAAGTTAGCTGACAAAAGCCCGCACACCCTCAACACAATTGTGACTCCTTAATAATCTTTTATTCATTTTAGCTTTAAGTTAAAGGACGAAAAAAATAATTATGAATTGATAACCATGGAGGATAGTTTTGTTCTGTTCGTACTTAACTTTTTTACAGAGCAACTCCGTTAGCCCACAACAATTGGTTGATGAGATATTTATCAGACTGCTTAGTTGCCAAGTCACGCACTCACCCAAAAATACAAACGAGGACATCATGTGTGGGCCTGATTTTTCTCCTATAAAAATCCCTCATGCCTAACCTTGTCAAGCACTAAGGAGAGAGTAACCGATAGTCAAGTTTACCAGCTGAATCGAGATAAACACCAACGATGGCTTCCAAATCTTCAACCACACCAGCATTTCTCTTTTCAATCATTCTGGCTATTGTGGTTGGCACCAATGGTGGTGGAATCGCTATCTATTGGGGTCAGAACGGCAACGAAGGCACTTTAGCAGACACTTGTGCCTCTGGAAATTATAATTTTGTGAACCTGGCTTTTCTCTGTGTCTTTGGCAATGGCCAGACTCCCGTGATCAACCTCGCCGGCCACTGCAATCCTTCCGACGGAGGATGCACTGGCTTGAGCTCGGAGATCAAGTCTTGCCAAGCCAGGGGAGTCCAGGTGATGCTCTCGATCGGAGGAGGGGCGGGAAGTTACGACCTCACTTCCGCTGAGGATGCTAGACAGGTTGCAACTTATCTATGGGACAACTTCCTAGGAGGCCAATCCTCGTCTCGGCCGCTTGGGGACGCGGTGCTTGATGGCATCGATTTCGACATCGAAGGAGGCACAAGTCAACATTGGGATGATCTGGCTAGGTACTTGTCTGCATATAGCAGTGGGGGAAAGAAGGTATACTTGACTGCAGCCCCTCAATGTCCTTATCCAGATGCTTGGGTTGGAGGTGCCCTTCAAACAGGCTTATTCGACTATGTCTGGGTCCAGTTTTACAACAATCCTCCGTGTGAGTACAGTTCTGGAAACATGGGTAATCTCGAAGATGCATGGAAGCAATGGACTTCAATTCCTGCCGGCAAAATCTTCTTGGGATTACCTGCGGCGCCAGATGCAGCTAACAATGGCTTTATTCCCGCATCGGATCTTACTTCCATAGTATTGCCTGCCATCAAAGAATCTGCCAAGTATGGAGGCGTGATGCTGTGGTCCAAATACTATGATGATCAAACCGGATACAGTTCTTCCATCAAGGGATCTGTCTGAGAGTGAATTTTACGTTTTGCACAACCATGTAATAACTTACCTTATTTGCTTGCCAATGCATCTTGTACTCATGAGAAATCTACTTATGTAATTACATGTATTGATCATAGTGCATATGTTTACGATTAATGTCAAATATATCAACCAGGTCATCTTGGAACCATATATATTAAGATCCACTCTTATTTTAGACTCTAACTCAACAAATATTCCAATCTGCATGTAGAATACAGTTAGGTGTATTCCGTTTCAAGCATGAACTTCTCCCCTAATTCGCATGTCTCGACCACCCTTTATCAAAACTGATTTACAATGCCTCAAGTTATAAATAAAAGATGCAAAATGTTGCATCGGCATGATTTGTCACTTTAGTATTGTCCTTTTAAAGAACATCAAATTTGAATTCAAATCTGGAGCTACTTGTTTAGGTGCCTGAGCAGAATCGAGCATGTCACTCCAATGTCCATTGTCATGCTTATAAACCAACTTCTCCAGACGTGGGAGATTTCAGGAAGTCTCGTTTGTGAAGATTTGCTTATTTTACATATATTTAAGAATTTGTGCAATGGTCCTTGACATATACACCAAATTTGTCAAAAATAAAGGAGCAAGGATAGTCTTCAGTTATCTTAGAAACAGACAGTAAGTTCTTTGTTATATCTGGTACTACCAACACATTATTAAGAGGTAATTGATTGTGTTTGGTGGAAAGAACTGTACTGCCAACATGTGATATAGACAAGCCTGAACCATCACCTATCAACACTTTATCATGTCCTCTATATACTTGAGGATTAGAAATAATACCATGTTGTGATGTTATGTGTGCAGTGGCTCCTGTGTCAGGATACCACTCTGCACCTGTAGGATCTTCGAAGTGTAGAGCTGCAAGTGCTGTTGGTATCTCTTCATGCTGAAAAGAATTGTCAAATCTATACCAACAACGTAATGCTTCATGCCCTGGCTTCTTACAAATCTGACAAATACTTCTTACAGCACCTTTAAATCTGTCATCTGAAACATCTTTATTTCCAAGTGAAAGATAAGATTTTACCTCTTGATATCTCTGCGAAGACCCAGCATAAGGTCTAAATCCTTGGCCAGAACCAAAAAACTTCTGTCTTTGAGTTGAAACTTCTCTATTGATAATAGGAGGTCTATAGTTCTGACCTCGAAGTTGATAGCCAACATTATTATCTCGAACATAACCTCTACCTCTGCCAAGTGCTCTGCCTCGGCCACCTTCAGACGACATAGATGAACCTCTTTGACTAACAAAGGCACAGTCCAGAGGATGAAAACTTCTAACAACATCATCCTTTTGATCATTACTAACTGTCTTTTGTCCATAATAAGCCAGCTGAGGATTAAACTGATTAGAATTATAATTCTGCAATCTTGCCTCAAAACGCTCCAATTGAGAAATAACTTCATCATACTCAGGCTGAGGTTTCATGCAATAGATGGTGGTGCGTAGATTCTCATATTCTGATCCTAAGCCTTCCAAAATCCCAAAAACCTTGGTGATTTCATCAACAGGCTTTCCTATTGCACTCAATTGATCACATATAAGCTTGAACTCTCTAAGATATTCAGTTAGAGCTCTATCCCTCTTCCTGCACGATTGAAGTTTTCCCCTTAACTCGAACTCTCTAGCGACTGATTTCTGACTGAATCTATTACTTAAGGTCTGCCAGATCGCAAAAGAAGTATCTAGCCCAATGATCAGACCTAAAATGCTTTCAGAAATCGCTCCACTCAACCACGAAGAAATCAACTGATCAGTCTTTAACCAATCAACATAATCTTTGTTTGGGACTTCAATCACACGACCATCAACTTCAACACTCACCGTTTGCGGTGGAGAAACCACATCACCATTAATAAAACCGATAAGCTCTTGACTCCTCAAAAATCGACATACCTGCGCTTGCCATAGAAGGAAATTGTCTTCCGCAAGCTTGATTGTGACGAAATTCCCAATATTCACATGAATCGGGAAAGGAAACTTCGATGATCTGTTTTCCATTCCAACGTACTTATACTGGCGCAGATGGCTCTGATACCATGAGAAACTAACTGGAACAAAGTATTGAAGAAGCTGAGCTACGATGAATTGAAGAAGAAGACGATCAAAGAAATATCGCTTCCATTGATGAAGATGACTCTGTATTTCAGAGTTTACAGAGCTTGCATGTACACTTTTTTACTCAGCTTACACTTTACGACTCTCACATCTCTTTTTATTCTGTTTGTTTGTTACACAACAAGAGTTTAACTAGAGTCAAACTGAAAGCTAACTGCCTTGACTCTAGTTAATCAGCTCAGGTCAACTAACTCTGACTGATTACTAGATCTTTAGCTCGTCCACTTCAGTATTCTGCACAGCTGTGTTGTCACTCTTGTAACTATCCAAGACTTGCTCTGCTTGTGCCTTTGATATAATCTCAACATATAAGACATGATTATATGTGGATAGCCGTTACCCCAGCCCTTCAGATTTATGAGGGATGGAACCTGCGAACGTTGAAGCGGACGGAGACGAGTCATTTTCGCTTATCAAGTCATGAAGATCTACACAAATAGTGTCAACATGCGGATACGATATATCATAATAAATCGTGTGGTCGCACCTTTGGCACATTAAATACGCGTGACCTCAGTAGTTCCCAATGCACGTCCGAACATCTGTCATGGGCTTGATCAAGGACAAGTTTGTAGATTAATCATGCTCGTTGCGCAATAAAACATCCAATGAGACCTTTGCAGATGACACAAATTAAATATATCTGCATCGAATCCCCTTTCGTCTGGAATTCTTGTCCCGTGGGTGCGGAATTGAAAACAAAAACTCCGTTCACGAAATCCCAGAAATCGATCGGGGAGCAATTCCGACGGATTCCCGAGGATGGGGGAGAAAATGAGTTAAGGGCTGGAGGCTGGCGCAGTGTCTTCGATAGAATGTAGAGTCTCGTCGCCTCTGGGATGAACTGGAACACCATACAGCCAAGTTAGAAATACTGTCGACATCCAGAGATTATACTGCTAGAGACAGCTGCTTTTGTAGGAAGTAGGACAATACCAATAACATCATCCATCAGGCCAATTTGCATACGGGAGACAACAATTAGCTGCCAAAATCCCGCAACCAAATTGCGACCGCTTCACGATCTTCATTCCTTTTGGCTTTAAGTTAAAGGACGAAAAAGCAATTTATAAATTGATGACAATAGACGATTGTTTTGTTCTCATCTTAGTAAACTTTTTTATTGGCCATCCATGTTAATCCACAACCACTTATTGATGGAAATACTTATCAGACTGCTCAATTGCCAAGTCACGCTCTCTCAGGAAAAACACAAAACATGGACATCATGGGTGGTCTCAATCTTTCTCCTATAAAAAGCTCCCAATTCCCAATGTTCTGAAGCACCAAAGTCAAGAGCAACCACTAATCAAGTATACCAAGCGAGTTGAGAGAAGCACCAAAGATGGCTTCCAAATCTTCAACCTCGCTGGCATTTCTCTTTTCAATCATTCTGGCTCTTGTGTTGGGCATCAATGGTGGTGGAATCGCTATCTATTGGGGTCAGAATGGCAACGAAGGCACTTTAGCTGACACATGTGCCTCTGGAAACTATAAGTTTGTGAACCTAGCTTTTTTATGCGTCTTTGGCAATGGCCAAACTCCTGAGATCAACCTCGCCGGCCACTGCGATCCTTCTAGTGGAGGATGCATTGGCTTGAGCTCAGAGATCAAGTCTTGCCAAGCTAAGGGAGTCAAAGTGATGCTCTCGATCGGAGGAGGTGCAGGAAGTTACTATCTCACTTCCGCCGAGGATGCTAGGCAGGTCGCTACTTATCTGTGGGACAACTTCCTAGGAGGCCACTCCTCGTCCAGGCCGCTTGGGGACGCGGTGCTCGACGGCATCGATTTTGATATTGAAGGAGGCACAAGTCAACACTGGGATGATCTGGCTGGGTACTTGTCCGCATATAGCAACGAGGGGAAGAAAGTGTACCTGACTGCAGCCCCTCAATGTCCTTATCCGGACGCTTGGGTGGGAGGTGCTCTTCAAACAGGCTTATTCGACTACGTCTGGGTCCAATTTTACAACAATCCTCCATGTGAATACGATTCAGGGAGCATGGGTGGTCTCCAAGATGCATGGAAACAATGGACCTCGATCCAAGCCGGCAAAATCTTCTTGGGATTGCCTGCGGCTCCTGATGCAGCTAACGATGGTTTTATTCCGGCATCGGATCTTACTTCTAAAGTATTGCCCGCCATCAAAGGATCTACCAAGTATGGAGGCGTGATGTTGTGGTCCAAATATTATGACGACCAGACCAGATATAGCTCTTCCATCAAGCACTCTGTCTGAGAAAGTGAAATTTACCTCATGTAATACTTTGTAACAAGCTCCCTTTCTTACTTGCAAATAAGTTTTATAACTAGTCATGTGGTATCTCCTTATATAATCACATGTATTGATCCTTGCTCCCACTACATATGTTTACATATTAATATCATGTATGTTAATAATGTCATGGCGACATGTTGAAAGCCACTCTTATTTTCTAATCGACTCAACAATTAGTATGATTTGCATTTAGCATAAGTTGTTTTTAGTTCATTTCCGACGATGACAACGATTGAGATGAATCTCCAATCCACCGAGTTGTAAATGGAAGATGCAAAATGTCGTATCGACATGATTTGTCGAATTTAGGGAGTGAGAATCCCTGTAGTTTTTCCTACTAAATAACCTTAAAATTTTGGGATTGGGTCGCTCATATTGTTTTGCCTTGAGGGATCAGCGACCTTTGACTGGTTGACCCCGGACATAGGCGATAGGCCTTGGCGGCAGGCAATAAATTCCCGCGACCAATCACATAATTTCCTCAGATTTAATTACCCAATAATTCTAATTATCCACGAAGGAAACTCTTTATCATCCGAAGCGGATCAGCTTCCGCTCTCCCTTTTCCTCCGGCCGAGAAAATATCTCTTCTTCAGCTCGCAATTTTCTCGGAAAATGTCGCTTTGTTGTCTTACCAGCTCTTGATCCTTCGCGCTATTTGATCGCACCACCGAGTGAACTCGCCATGGCCGTTCAAATCCTCTCGCCGGAAGTGCCCACACTCCGCGCCATACGGCGCGTGGGATTTAATGCAAACGAATTCTCTCCCCTGAGCCCTAATCCGAGAAATCTCAAGGTCGTCCCGCTGCTAGGGAGGAACGAGGATTTGGGCTTCAGGATGAGACTCCAAGCGCGGATTAAGGATGCCGAGTTGAGAATTACTTCGGACTGCGATCAGAACGCGAGTCTGTACGGACAATTCTCTGCTCCGGCGAGGAAGAGTAAGGAGGAGGAGGAGCAGCAGCAGCAGGATTATTACTTGAATATGGGCTATGCGATTCGCACTCTGCGCGAGGAGTTTCCAGAGCTGTTTTACAGGGAGCTTAATTTCGATATCTACAGGTTTGAACTTGTTGATCACTCATGGTGTTCAGATTCTGTTTGGTTGCTTAGCTTCTGGAGGAATGAATTACGCGATTTTGTCATTGCATAGTTGAAAAGCTTCAGGTTTTCGAGAATGTTTGGCTCATTTTAATTAGTTTCAGTTACCAAGTAACATCGTTGCCAATGCAAATTAAGCACATGGATGGCTTGGGTAAAACTGGTGGATTTTAAGCATAATGCTTACTTAACTAGTGAAATTTTTTGGCCCAAAGTAAAATGGTTAACTTTTTCATGATAGACAAAGATGCAATTGATGCAAGTACAAGAGCTTGATCAATTATGTTAGTTCAGTTTCCATGATTAAGTAAGTGAACAGGCGGTCTCATGTTGGTTTATTAATGCATTTCTGGGCGATCGTGGTGTACTTGAAGGGGACGTGTCTACTTGAAATCCATAGCCATGCTAGTTGCTTGGTAGTTTCACTATAAACTGACGCGATGTGGTAGCATGCGATGATTGATTTGTTACTACTTACTTAAGCCGTCAGATGGTTTCTTCAGGAGTTCATTAGGTAGGTAAGTGCCTGATTTGTATAGTTAGCATCAGCATAAATTTAGATGAATGAATACACTTGGCATCATATATGTGAAAAAGGAATGAGATGAACCTGAATTAATACCCAAGCTCTTGATGTTGGAGCAACTGTGAAGTCAAAGTCAATAGATATTTTATCATCGAGAGCTGATTTACCTTGCTCATTACTTTTGTATTCTGACTTGGGTGGTTACTAGCGCCCATGCCTAAGATGGGTACAGCAGTTATAATCTGGTATCTCTTAATGCATGACAGTCATATTAAGCGTTTCATTAAGCTTCTAAGAATTCAAAATTTCTGTGCTCATATATGCACAAATACTAGGTTGTGATGGAGCTCCTAAATATCTGCATATGCTCTCTTGATGTCCATAAGGAACCATCACACAGCTGTGGTGTTTAGCCTTTTGCTTTTGTGTGCCATCTGACTAGTGGGTGAACTATCTGTGCTGCTAATTATCGTCTATAGGGAGACCCATGCTTATAGTAATTTGTCTGTACCACTTTGAGATAAAAAACTACTTTTTCTTTTCTGGGTCATGTGTGTTATGTCCTACTACTAACCATCTAACTAACGACTGTTCTTGATGATGATGATGATGATGATGCACATTCTGGAAGTTCCCAAAGCTTGTATTTTTCCCTTTAGGAAAATATTTCTAGCCATTTTTAAAGCGGTGTCTTGGAAATCAATATAAGATGCTCTTCTTTGCTTTCTTTAGGAACGACATAGTCTTCAAAGATCCGCTCAACACTTTCATGGGAATTGAGAACTACAAATCTATCTTCTGGGGATTACGATTCCATGGAAGAATATTTTTCAGGGCATTATGGATTGATGTTGTTAGCGTGTGGCAGCCAGTTGAAAACATTTTGATGGTTCGGTGGACTGTTCATGGAATTCCTCGAGTCCCGTGGGAGAGTCGCGGTCGATTTGATGGCACTTCTCAATACAAATTTGATAAGAAGGGGAAGATTTTTGAGCACCGTGTCGATAACATCGCTACCAATGCACCCCATAAGTTCAAAGTCCTTACTGTGGGTGAGCTGATCCAGTCTCTGGGCTGCCCCTCTACACCAAAGCCAACGTATTTTGAGAGTTCATCCTCCTCATCTTCAAAAAGGAACTAGCATTGAGGAGTTGCCTTTCAATTTTGCTATACAATGCTTTCTTAAGTTAATTTTTGCAGGTTGAATTTTGGCCTGCTTTTTCCCTGGCTCAAGCAACTTGGAACTGTAATGGCATGTTGTTAGATTGAGTCATTATAGAACACTTATACTATAACTGTATATTTGTATAGTATTGAACGAGTGTAAGCTGCGGTTCTTCCCTGGATGGTGTGTCCTATACGACATACTACGACACTGAGTCTGAATTTACCGTGCATTATATTCTATAACTATTTTCTGGTGCCAGGTGTGTAGAGATTGAACTCTGCAACGAGTTTGAATGCTTCTTGAAAGAAGGTTGAGCTATAAAGATAAAGATAAATTCGGCATCATTACTCTTACATATTTTGTGCCTTCTCAGGTGAATTACAATTGAAAAAAACGCTTCTTCTATTTTCTTGGACGAAACAACAACATTAGAGCACTCACAGCACCAAAAGCTCTTCATTAAGGAGGAAAGCTTTTCAGGTCATCCATCGGCATGTTACCCAGAGGGGGGAGGAGGATTGTTAACTTAATCTACGGAAACTTTTCCTTCCTAGAAAGAGTAGCCATCCAATTAGCAGCAGCATTACCACTTCTTCTTACTAAATTAACTCTTGCGCCTTTCCACGTCTCTGCCGAACATCTTCATATCTTGGATAACAGGTGCAATATTCCATGGCAGTCCTGCTTACTCTTTCCCAAGCGCATCAAGAGCCCTCTTGGTATCAATTTCCTGCTCTCATTTCTGACAACTCGTAGCTCTCGCTAATTGTAACCCTTCCTTTGCAGTTAGGGCGTCTTGCCTAAGTAGCACAATCAGCCTTGACAATCTTTGACACTCCATTACGTATATAAAACCCATCTCTCACAACCTCCCCCGCAGCAGCTCCTCAATCTTCCTCTGAAAATGCACCATCACGGCTTATTTCAACACCGTACACCTAATTTGTGATCAAAGATTAATTGAAAATATCATCCCATTACCAATTAAATGAAGAATATAATTAGATCATAACTCATTAAGAATTTTCCAACACATGTAATTCGTCTAAAGTATGTGGCCGGATTTCAAGATGTCACATTTTATGACCACGATCCTTCCGATCCAGGCGTGGTGAATGATAAGTTGAAGCAAATTCGGTTAATCAATTCGTGATTGTTCATCGGTACAAGTTTAGGAGAATGGGCAGGACAAAGTGGGAAAAAAGGGGGGGAAAACAAACAAACAAAGGAGGAGGAGGTGCGCAGCTCGCGCACTGGCACTGGCACTCGCACGTGCTGACCGGAAAAGGAAGTGAAGAAAAGAAGAGGCCACCACAACTTAGATCCGACTGTTTTCTCATTGAAGCTGCATCTGAGCGCGCCATTTACCCTGACGACATCGATTCACCGCTCAATCCCGCTCGCCATTCTCATCGATCTTCGCCCCAATTCGAAGCTGTCATGGCGGATCCATCGGAGAGTCTCTGATGTTCAGTCGCTTCGAGGTCAGTTTCGCCTCATCTCCGTCGTACCGGGAATAGCGGGTGGCGAGTCGCGTCGAGTCTGCTCGCTCCCTCTTCTTCAACTCTCCTTCAATTCAATCCCTTAAGTGCCGGCAATGTCGTCGTTTCTGCACCAGAGGCCCCTCCAATCCACGCTCTCCTACTTCCGCGAACCGTCGTCTCCTCGCTCTTCGGCGCTCGCCCAGAAACATTCTTCGATCTTCGGCCGCGCTGGCCTCTTGGTCCTCCTGGTGGTTCTCGTGATCCTCGGCGTCTTCATGCCGTGGTCGGAAATGCACGAGGGCATTTTCTCGAGCACGCGGCCGGCGCTCACTAAATGGCGGGGCTACACTTTGGCTCAGGCGGCGTCGTTTGTGGCCAAGAACGGGACGGTGATCGTGTGCGCCGTGAGCCAGCCTTACTTGCCCTTCCTTAACAACTGGCTGATCAGCATCGCCAGGCAAAAGCACCACGAGAAGGTGCTTGTGATCGCCGAGGACTATGCCACGCTTTATAAGGTTAACGAGAGGTGGCCTGGACACGCGGTTTTGATCCCTCCGGCTCCTGATGCACAGACGGCACATAAGTTTGGCTCTCAGGTACACTGGGACTTTTCTGGATATTGAGTAAAGTCGATTCTCACGTGGTTTTAACAGACAGACTGATGATGCTTATTGTTGCGATTATATTATGAACTTTATAGACTTCACCCGAGGAATTTGTAGTCTATTTGTCGTCAGAGATGAGTAAGTAAGTAGGAAATGCTAGGTACTGCAGTTGTCATCAGAAACCCACGCGGCATTGCGAATTAATCAAGTTGCAGGTGGCATTTGCCTGCTGAGGTGCTTGATGTAATCTTAGCCATAAGGAGTCTCAGTAGAGGTGTAATAATGTAATCTGAGCATTTCTCTCCCTTGGGGAGTATCACTGAATTCTGATGTGCTTGTTTGTAGCTGTCAATTGGTCGGTTCATGTTTATTGTCATTTGTTTTTGTGATGGTTGTTTATTTTCCGAGCTCAATGGACAACCTTTCTAAGCTTGCTTCCCATTTATTTTATTTTGTCACAAGGGTTTCTTCAATTTTACATCACGAAGACCTCGCCATCTGCTGGACATATTGGAGCTTGGGTATAATGTTATGTACAATGATGTTGATATGGTTTGGTTGGCTGATCCATTTCCTTATTTGGAAGGAAAACACGACGTGTACTTCACAGATGACATGGCTGCTGTAAGTATTCCAATCCTTGGAGCTAGTGTTTCTATCATACATAAGATACGTAGTGGAGTAAATTTCTGCATGTTGGCTCTTTTTCACTCTATCTACCCCGAAAAGGGAAAAGAACATGAAGTGAAGGGACAATTTCTTGTAGTCACAATTTGATTATTCTTTATTTTCTACTTATCGCATTTATGATTATTCAGTAATTTGTAACACTGGTGCTTGTTCAGCTGGAACGTTGTTTCGATCTTCGTCTCTATTTTTGGTAATAATTCTGTCTTCATTGTTGTAATTGCATGGTTAGTAACTTTATTGTCAGCATTCATGAGAAGCGTGCCATCAAATAGCCTGGAGCATCCAAATCATGGGGGGTAAAGCATCCAAATCATGTTTTAAGCCTTACATGCTCTTCAGGACCATATATAAGGCAAACCTTTAATAGTCACCTAGTTAGAAAATCAGCAATAGAGAGAGACAAAAACAGAGAGCACGGTAAACACCAAGTGATGCTTTAAGACTATTTGCAGTTTCCAGCATTTATGGAGTCAAAGTCCTGTTGCAATGGATTTTTATGGTCCTGGTCCATCCGCACCTAAAAGTAAAATGTGTCCCCAAACTTATGAGTCTGGATAGCATCCAACAATGCTCTTTCAGCAACACCAGGCAGTGATGCCTGTTTAAACCCCATTTTAATATGCATTTGACCAAGAAAGTGCTTATCTTAAGTCACACCCTTTTCCCAACATAAATGAAACAAAGATGTTCTCAAATGGGGAAGCACAAATGCATTAGGAGTTTAATACGTTTCACCTTTTGCTGTCTTTATTTAGACACCTGGAATGAGGTCTCTTCAACCAATGGTCATGGAAATCATGTTTTACAGTCTGCCATCTTTTCAATAGTATGCCCTGTGTACCTGGTTTTTACTGTCTGAAAGTCTGAATGAAGTTGTGGTTCTCATTATTAACAGACATTGGTACTCTTTCTTCTTTGAGCAGGTGAAACCCCTGGACCATTCTCATGATTTACCGCCTCCTGGAAAAAAGGGTCGGACTTACATATGTAGCTGTATGATCTTCCTACGCCCCACTTTTGGTGCAAAACTTGTGATGAAGAAGTGGATGGAGGAACTTCAAGCGCAACCATGGACAAAATCAAAAAAATCCAATGACCAGCCTGCTTTCAATTGGGCACTGATGAAAACCTCTGGACAGGTTTGTCAAGTCTAATTTGGACAGCACGTGTCAATTTGTTCCAAGGCCCCAATTAGTTGACTTTTGCGGAATGCATCACCATTCCACGGTAAATTGGTGCCTTGAATGATTGGATGAAAGAGCAAAATCACCACAAATGGAAACACTGGCATCTATTTGTGCATGTCACTGTTTACATCTGTTTTATTCATGGAGTAGGGATAATGTCTCGATTCAGATAGTGACCTCTTTATGGAACTTGAAAAACTCCATAATGCGCTTCCAATAATTATCTGTCATCTGTTCTACTAGTTTTAGTTGGTCCTGCATTTCCTGTGCCGAGTCCTATCAATGGATTATGATTCAGAATAATTTATCGAGGGATTTGCTACATAGAGATTCAATGAAACAAATTGATGCTGCACTTACACAATTTGCGTAGTACTTTTTTCGTACTTATGACTGGTTATATTTCTTCCATCTGCAGGTTGATCTCTACCTGCTGCCCCAGAAAGCCTTCCCAACGGGAGGCCTTTATTTCAAGAACCAGACGTGGGTACAGGAAACCAAGGGAATGCATGTTATAATCCACAACAACTACATTACAGGTTTTGAGAAAAAGATAAAGCGGTTCCAGGATTTTGGTCTCTGGTTGGTGGACCATTATGCCAATGAGTCCCCGCTCGGCAGGTTGTGAGAAACTCATCGCTGCCTTTTCCTTGAAGTGAGGCTCTGTGACGGATTAACCCCTGCTAATGCCAGCTCCCGGGGCTGTCTGTTGCTCCTGCTAGCCTGCTGCTGTGACATCACGAGGTAGATTAAGTGAGAGCACTATGCTACAAATTCTGCAGCTCACACACTCCCAGTCTCAGTTTTGCGGTTGCTGCTGCCCCTTGTTAGAGCAGCGAGTCTTTGTTTCATTTAGCTACTTTTTCACCTAGATTAAGATCTTGCCCATCTCAAGGCAAGCAAAGTTTTTATTGATTCTTTGTATCACGAATCATATAAAAGAAGAAGAATCAAAGGCAGATCAATTCGCTCATGTAAAGCTTCTTTGAATTACGTTACGCATAGCATCTTCGGACGGGGCTCTTTTGCGAACTTATGGGGGCCCTCCATGCTCCGGATTCTGGAGGTTTGGAGAAACATAGGCTACGTGTAGCAACTTTTTTATTTCTTTAATTTTCTATATTTTCGTTCCCGTGAACAAAAAAGAACACAAAGATCATAAATCCATTATATATATATATATATATATATATATATATATCAATCAATATTTTTATTCACTAGGTCGAGTCTCTCCCAACCACTACAAGGTCAAGTCTTGCCAATAGCTAGGCATGGCTCGACCTCATTGCAAACCTCGTCTAATTGCAACTAGGTCTTTGTAACGAGGTCAAGCTTCGCGGGCTAGAGAGAGGGAAAAAGAAAATGACAAATTTTAAAAATCAGAAAATTAATTATGGACTATGCGCATTTTTACTTTTTTTTATTCAAGGAATGGTTATTACTTAAAAGCTTTTTTTTGTAAAGAAATTTGTCTATGAAATAAGAAATAGAAAAAAATTATGTGTCGACCCTTTTTTTGGGTTTTTGTTTTATAACGGTGTTGACCGTTGATCCTGCAGCAAGCGAATACTTTCTTTCTTCCCGGTAGAAAATCGCATCGTCGTGTCTAATTAATTAACAAACATCCCAAAAGGACGTCGAGTGAAGTTCCGATATTGCCCCCCCTCCCCTCGAGTGTCGGTCAACAATGAGAGGCGCATAATAATAGGCCGGGGGGTATTAAAAGAAATCGAGAAAAGCGGAATTGTTGCTGATTTTGAAAAACGAGAAACCGGACAAGACCCTTCTGAAAGGAGGAGTCGGGCCAGGTCACTTCACTTGATTATCGATTCCTCTTTATTCGTTTTGTTAATCAACTGTTGATCCCTCCTTAATCAGTTGACAAAGCTGACAAATCACGTGAAGGGAGCGACATCGGCGAACGGGATAACCGAACCACCATAAAAAATAAAACATAAAAAAGAAGCAATCCCAAAAGAATAAAAATAAAATATAGACCAAACAAAAAAAAATTTGATAGAGAAGCGCCGATAGCATTAGCGAAAATGACCATCCACATGTCTGTCCACAAACCCAGTTGTCCATCTTGACAGATATAAAACTAGATCATTTGTCTTGGGTGCTCCTTCCACAATCAGTAGTCTCTCGAATTCTACTTTTATCCTTAAAAAACTGGCAGTGACGTCACGTACTTCTAATTTACGAGTATATATTATATATATAATTGCTCGAGAGAGGGCATTAACAAAATATACTTCACATAGCATGCAGCTTTATCTTATACCTCAACTTTGTACCGTTAAAAAGTAATTTTTCAAAAATATAATCACACCAGGCAACACGGGACATGTGTAATTTTAAAAAAATGCCACGTCGATAAATAATCATTTCGATTGATACTTTTTAGGCGGAATGGAGATGGGTTGATGTATTTATTTATGATATTTAATTATTCATCCATTTTGTTATTGAGATTTACGAAAAGATTAATGGAATTAATTAGGATTAATAATGCCTGCCTAATTTACAGGTCACGTCGAATTAGTGCAGCCCCCCTATAAACAAGGGATGCGAAATCGCGGGGAAAAAAGGAGGAGGAGGAGGAGGAGCATTTCTCGTAAATCTTCGGTAACAAGCGTCTATCAACTCCAACTCCAAGTCGTTTCGTTTTCTTTTCACCTCCCCTCCTCGATTCGGCCAACTATAAAACCCCGCGTCAACCGCGTTCCAGCAGAAGCTCGCTCTCTCTCTCTCTCTGTGTATATCCATTACTGAGCTCACAAGCATCTTAACTGAGTCGCTTTCGCCAGCTCGCTCCGCGTCACTTCATCCGCTCGAGCGAATCGCCATTGCTGCTGCTGCTTCTTTGCTCGCTGCTTTGCTTCCTGCTTGGCTACGCCTTCCTTGCTCCGAATCGATTCCCGAGGGGCCGCACTGATGAGTTGATTCGACTCCGGATGGGTTCGCTAGAGGCCGGCCTCCCGGTGAAGAGGGAGCCGCTCCTCCGCACGCAGCCGTCGACCAGAGCGCGGGCTAGATCGAGGTTCTCGCGGTTCCTGCTCTTTAGCAAGCTGGATTTCCAGCAATGGATGTGCGCGGTGGCCGGCTTCCTCTGCATCGTGGTCATGTGCCAGATGTTCCTGCCGATGGATAAATCGTTGGCTCCGTCAAAACGGAAGGAGACGGGTTTTGGCGATTTGGTGCACTTGAAGGAGCTAGGTGGTCTAGATTTTGGGGAGGGCTTCAGATTCAGGAGTTCAAAGGTTCTCGAGAGATTTCGCAGAGAAGCTAGTGTGTTGAACCAGTCGTACCATCATAATTTGATTCTCCGTCGTTATGGACACCTTAAACCCCAGCTTGCGCTGGTCAGTAATAACTATTCACTTTAGCGTTGAAATTTAGCTTCCATATGGCTCTTCTATGTTGAAATCTGACGTACTGGAAATTGCAATATTGCCTGCCGTGGAGTCATGGTTGAGTATCAGGAAATTGTATACTGCCAAGTTGCGATTTCTTCTCCGGCCATGCCATTGCTGTGTTCTGATTTGGTGTTTTCGTTCTGTGCGAAGGTTTTTGGCGATCTTGTGGCTGATCCGGAGAAGCTACTAATGGTGACTGTTGCAGCTGCCCTCCAAGAGATTGGTTATGAGTTACAGGTTCTCACGACTGATATGCATATGCTATCATCTTATTGATGCCATAGTATTTATACTTAGGTAACTCAGTACTCGTATGGTCTCTGTGAAGAATATAACTAGTTCTTGGTGTTTTGACCGTTACTTCTGTACCTATGCCATTCCCAGAATTCCGGAAATTTGGATAAGGCGTGATGTGAGACATTGAGTAGCACTGATGCCATTCGCTAATGAAATTTATTTTGCTTGCGGATTGAAGTATCTACACTTGATTTTATTTTACGCTGCTGGACAATTTGCTGCAGAAGAAGATCGTTGCTATTATCTTTCTCTATTCCCGTACTTGTTCCTACTGGATGGGAGGTCATTGTGGGAATCAGGGGCTTTTGTAAATTGCCTATTCACGATGCTCCATTCAGTCTTCAGCATTGCACTTTACAACTGAGTTATGTCCTATAATTGTCTTTGTAGAGCCATAATTAACTAGTAAGTGAAACTTAAACAGGTATTTTCTCTTGAAGATGGTCCAGTGCGTGATGCCTGGAAAAGCTTAGGAGTTTCCATTACAATTGTTCAGAACTGTGACAAGGCAGACTCCTCTGTTGATTGGTTGAAGTATGACTTTGTGCTAGTCTTTTTTGTCCTTTTCATTCAGGATCTTTCTTTTTGGGTCATCCTTCCCTATTCGTCTTCCTTAGTGGTTTATATATATTAAAATAGGACTTCTGCTTTCTGCTGATGGAGGTGATGTGGTACTTTGATTCTATCAAGTAATGCACTTATTGGTTGTTGATATAGTTATCCATACGTTCCTTCACATTGGGCTCTCTCTTCTTCTTGTTTTTTTTGGCCGGGGGGGGGGGGGGAGTGTTGATATGTGTTCCTTTTTTAAGGTTGGGGTGGTGACGAAATTAGGACAGGAGATGAACGTTTGAGGGTGTTCTTTTTTCAATTCCTTTGCTCGAAGTTTGAAGCAATCTCTCTATTTTGTATCAAGAACTATGCTTTCGACCATAACTTTACCAAAATGCACTCAGGGTTCTCTCAAGTGAGAGGGAGGATGGGGCTGGATTGGGGCCCAAGCACCATTTCATTATCTTCCAAACAGCTGTCTCAAGGAGTTTAAATACTTAATATGTTACTAGCTATGACATGTCTGTATGTGTGCTTGCTAGATAAAATCAGTTGCTCCTTGCAGGAAGAATGTGGAAGACATAAGTTTGCTGGTAAGGGTATTCATATTACAAAGGATTAATGTCACAAAAAACTCCAAACTGGTACTCTTATGACAAATTTACCTCAAACTAATTTTTAGGTCATCAAAATCCCAAATTAGTACACTCATGATATATTTACCCTCATTTAGCTTTTGTCAAAATTAATTGTAAGTTTGCTGAACTGGATGACACTTGGTAGTAACTCGATTGACATGGCAGGCGCACGTGAAAATCCATATCAAATTTGGGTAAATTTGTTGTAAGTGTACCACTTTGGCGTTTTGGCGACCCCAAAATCAATTTTGGCTAAAATTTTCACTGGAGTACCAGTTTGAGGTTTTGGGTGATCAAAAATTATTTTGGGGTAAATTTCTCCCAAGTGTACTGGTTTTGGGTTTTTCATAGCATTAACCTTATCAGAAGAGGAAAGGTGTTAGTGCTCAACTTGGCCTCGCTGTTTCGAACTTTGCTTACTGTGGTTACAAAGTCGATGCAGTCTTTCATTTGACAGCTGGTTGTGAATTCATTGCTGTAAACTCTATGGTTCCTGTGATTCATCCTTTTGTCTCCATCCTACCTGACTTATATGTACTTCTCCGCAGCTTCAATGGAATAATCATTAATTCTCTTGAAGCTACAGATGTATTTACCTGGTAAGCTTTTCCTCTTTTTGTCTGGTACTTCTTAGTTGGTAAATAAATTAGGAACTACCGTCTGTCTTTAGTTTCTTTTAATGTTTAGTTGTCAAATGGGTGCAATTGTGCCTGTCGAAAATGGCTGGTTATCAGATAAGATGCTAGACATTTTCATCTCATTGAAGCAGCCAGTTTTGCAATTATACCGACTCCTTAGCTTTTTTATGCAGAATTAGTTACATGTGGAACTTTGTTGCTTCCATGCTTACCTTTTGTTTTTTTTTTTTTGGGTTCCTATGCTCCAAAGTTGGATCTCTTAAAGATGAATGTGCTTGTTCTACATCATGGCAGTCAAAGCTATGAATTTGGCAAGGAAAGAGGAGTTATTCATAGGCAGAGGACCAAGAATTGGTTCACTTGGCTGTCATGTCCTGCCAAATATTTCCTATTTATTTGACTTCCTGAAGTATTCTGCTGATTTTTTAGCTCACTTATGCCTCTCGGTGAGGCTCAATCTGGGGAGATGCTCTTTTAATATGCTGAAACAATCTGAATTGCAAGGACTGTTGGATCTAGAATTTTGCATCTATGGTTCCTTTTGCCAGTTTAAGCAGAGTTGAATGAGTGTTCATTGACTTAAGCATGGCTTGTGACATTAATTGATGCCTTGGATTGCCCGTTGCATTAGTCTCGTCCTTACTCAATGAAGATGAATGATTTCAATTTTTGCAGTTTTCTGCAGGAGCCTTTCAAGTCTTTGCCTCTCATATGGACCATCTATGATGCAGCACTAGCTATTCGCTTAAAACAGTACGATTCACATGGGCAGATAGAGCTTTCAAGTCATTGGAAAAAGAGACTCAATCGTGCCACTGCTGTTGTCTTCTCAAATTATGTGCAGCCAGTAAGTTCCAATATCAAATACTCCTTTTCGTCCAGTGACAGTTATTGAATCTCATCCTCTAACGTAAAAAGCATCAAATACCGGTGCCCTTTATCTGAAGTTGTTCTTAATTTCGTCTGTTCTCCAATGGACAGATGATCTTCTCTGCATTTGACAGTGGAAACTTTGTAGTTATTCCTGGTTCTCCAGCTGAAGCATGGCAAAAAACCACTATGATGGCATCATACAAAGACAACATGCGAGAAAATTTGGGTCTTGGAACTAATGATATTGTGATTGCAATTGTTGGAAGTCAATTTTTGTATAAGGGTTTGTGGCTGGAGCATGCACTAATTTTAGAGTCTATATTGCCACTTTTAGCCGAATTCCCAACAGATAAAGATTCCACTTCCCGTCTCAAAATCATTATTCTAAGTGGTTCACTTGGCAATTACAGCGTGGCTGTGGAGGTATGATTTTACATCTCTTGCAGTTAGAGCAGCTTTTTGTAGCTTCGATTGTGTGAATTGATAATATTTTCTTAATTCTTTAGGCAATTGCGCATAATTTGAGATATCCTAGTGGAGTTGTGGAGTACAAGGCTGCTGACCAGGATGCTGATGCTGTCTTGAGCATAGCTGATCTTGTGATATACGGTTCTTTTCTTGACGAAGAGTCTTTTCCAGAAATTCTGGCGAAAGCAATGTGCTATGGGAAGCCAATCATAGCTCCTGAGCTTGCTGTTATTAAGAAATACGTATGCTTCTAACTGTTGGTTTCCCATGATGCAAGCCAAAAATTGAAAGTATCCTGAGTGCATGTAATCTGTGGATAATACACATACTATGCACCATTAAGGGTGTGCATGCATAATATTTCACTCAATTGAGTGGCTTGCCCAATTCTTGGTACAGCATGCCCTCATACAGTCAGGGACGCATTGACCTAGCCAAACTGCACCCTCTTCCTGTGGTCTTAGTTCCTTATAATGTTGTTTGATCTCTTTGTCTTGGGAGAAAATAAAAGTAGCATCTCACTTGCATATTGCTATTTTCTTGATTTTTCATACTCTTTCTCAACTAAGTAGTGGCCTAAAGGTTTAAATTAACTGCTATTCTTCCTAATGAATGCGTCTAAAACAGAACCACCTAAGGTACGGTGTTAGTCCATTTTTATTCCATTGTTAGTTGTAGTAACTTCTCTTGAATGAGGAAATCTGGGTCATCATTATCATACGGTGCTTATTTCGGTGCTTATTTGTGGATTGGGACTATTAATTCTAGTCATGAAGTATTTGGGACAACATTGTCATGTGGTGCTCATGTGGGTGGGAATATTACGTCAGTCACGAAGCATTTAGGACAAAGTGCAATAAGCCTCTTATCACCCTATAAAGATTCAAAATTCCTACTACTATCCTCTATCTTGAGAGCATTTTTGTTGAGCTATCTATTGATATATTCCTGATGATGGTTAGGTTGATGATGGGGTTAATGGCTATCTTTTTCCGAAGGACGATGTCAATATATTGTCAAAAATCGTAAGGCATGTAGCCCCAAAAGGAAAAGTGTCACCTCTGGCTCATAATATTGCTGCACGAGGAAAGACTACTGGTAGGGACCTCATGGTATCAGAAACTGTTGAAGGGTATGCATCATTGCTTCAAGTAGTTCTGAAGCTCCCATCTGAAGTTGCCCCTCCAAAGGATGTTTCCGAAATATCTCCTAAACACAAGCAAGAGTGGCACTGGGATTTATTCGAAACCATCCTGAGACCGACATATCAGAAGAAAATTTTGCGGAGTGACCTATTTCTGGACAAGGTTGAGGAGCGATGGAACCATACTCAAAAGGAGAGCTCCAGCTCAATTAATGGTGTTGATGATTCATTTTCATACAGCATATGGGAGGAAGAAAAGTATCTAGAGGTGATTGCTACTAGAAAGAGGAGGGAGGAGCAGGAGGTAATAATATTGAAACAGTTTGATGTATTTGATTCTTACTTTCTTGTGAAAGTTCATTTGTTGCCTATAATTTGATGCAGCTAAAAGATAGAAGTGAGCAACCTCATGGAACATGGGAAGAAGTATATAAGAGCGCCAAAAAGGCTGATAGGTTAAAAAACGATCTGCATGAAAGGGATGAACGGGAGCTTGAAAGAATTGGTCAGCCCCTTGGTATCTATGAACCTTACTTGGGAGAAGGAGTCTGGCCCTTTCTGCATGTTTCTTCAATCTATCGTGGAATTGGACTGGTGAGATGCCTTATGCATGTTAAAATTCTCACATTATCATGTACTTATATCAAAGTTTAGGCTTAGACTTAATCTGTTTTTTCTCATGTTGGCTGATCAAAGCCTCGTTTGGTTCCTGGGGATCCTTGAAAATTTCTGTTTTAATTTCCATATGAGAATGAAAACATCCAAAACAATGCGCTTCGTAACACTTTGAAGATGGTTTCAAGGAAAATGAGGGACATTTTTAAAACAGGAGTTATAAACTGAAAACAGTTTCCTGATGTTTTCGTCATAGCACAAATCCAAAGGGAAAGACATACTTTACATCCTAAAGGTATGCCGTGAGAAGACGATCGCAGTGCTAATCATTTCGTCTGGTATTTTTGAACTACTGTGTCTCACAAAGACTATTTGCTTAGATATTAGTTTATGTGTGTATGGTTCTAATCTTTGGTTTATCCTTTGATCTCATTGTTGAGGAAGAACTTTAGCTGTAAAAAGTAATCTGTATTGAGGTTTCTAAAAATTGCAAAGCTTGTGAACCATGGGATAGAGAGCTCCATTTTCCTTTACCTAGAGCTTAGAATTTCAATGCACTTAAATGCACTGGTTGCGGTGTTGTTCATGTATGCCTAGAACCATTATATTTGGGGCATATGAATGAAGTACCGAATTCCTTGAATTGATCCTTTACCTGGTGATTGCAGTCAACCAAAGGTCGAAGACCTGGAGCTGATGATATTGATGCACCTTCTCGGCTCCCACTTCTTAATAATCCATATTACCGAGATGCTTTGGGTGACTTTGGGGCCTATTTCGCAATTGCAAACAGAATTGATCGCATACACAAGAATGCTTGGATAGGCTTCCAGTGTTGGAGAGCAACAGCAAGGAAGGTATATTTATTAGATCTATTACACACCTGAGAACTTGAATACAGATCTTGAGTTGTACTTATTTGTAGATCTCTCTGTGAAGAGACAGTTGTCAAGCTAGTGGTGACAACACAAATCTCTGGCCTTACTGTATCATTATGGTGAGGCAATGCCTGGAACTTCAAGAAACTGTTGTTTGGTAATTGTCAAAATTATTGAAATTGAATAATTATTGGACGCCCACGTCAGTCAGTCAAGACTTACAGTGGACAAAGTTCTAGCTAACTGAGTAATGCCAATTATTTGAAATGTGTGCCTATGCTTGAATATGACTAAATGTCCATAAAGGGAAGTTTGTGAGCTTTTAGACAAGGTCAAGCAGGTCTGACATATGGATCTTCTGTAAATTCAAGGGTCAAAGTAGGAAAATAAGGTGTAAAAATATACCTTGAGTAATAATTGGCTATTTGTCAGGTTTGAAGAGCCTAAAATTATTTTTATGTCATTTAATTTACCAAAAAAAAAATTATTTTTATGTCCATTGGTTGAAGAGACCTCATTCCAGCTGTATAAAAAAAGACAGAAATGAATGAAGCATGTTAACCTCCGGATGCATTTATACTTCTGTTTTTCAGAATGATTTTGTTGAATCTTTGTTTGGAAAAGGGTGTGAAAGATAATGCAGTTTCTTGCTCAAACTCATTTTTAACATGGGGTCTGTACAGGCATCTCTGTCTGGTGCTGCTGAAAGGGCATTGTTGGATGCTATCCAGGCACGTAAGCATGGAGACACATTTTACTTTTGGGTGCGGATGGACCAGGACCCAAGAAATCCATTGCAGCTGGATTTTTGGTCCTTCTGTGACTCCATTAATGCTGGAAACTGCAAGTTAGTCTTATAACATCACTTGGTGTTTCTTATGGTCTCTTTTTTGGTCTCTCTATTGCTGATTTTCTTAACTGGATGGACTATTGAAGGTATGCCTTCTCTGTGGCTCTTAAGAGGATGTATGGCATAGAACATGATTTGGATGCTTTACCCCCAATGCCTGTAGATGGTGATACATGGTCTGTCATGAAGAGCTGGGCATTGCCAACTAGGTCGTTTCTGGAATTTGCGATGTTCTCAAGGTACGGCCATAGGCTAAATAATCAAGACCCAGTCATGAATGCTGTTTTCAGTAAGCTGCTGCTTAATTATAGGAGTAAATCATTCCCTGTGCAGGATGTTTGTTGACGCATTGGATGCACAGATGTATGATGAGCATCGTCAGACAGGACGCTGTTATCTGAGTTTATCCAAAGTAAATTGCTTCTCTTGGAATTTGCCATTCAAATTTCAATTGGGGCTTTCATCGAGTAAACTCTAATGCCATGATTATAGTTTATCATGCTGCATGCTGGAGGCTCTGATTGGTCTTATCAACTCAGACTCCAATTTAAAGCACATCCTGGCTCCAAATACTGTCGTTTCAATAACAGGATCCTATTATTGCATCACTGGGCTGCCACAAATGTTTTGAAAATAGAGTCCTGATGCACAAATAGACTTAATGAAATTGAGATGGATGAATCACTGGAAGTATACACAATGTAGAGTTTGTATCGGTTTGGGAAAATTGCAAGACACTGTTTATATGTTCTAAAGTTCTGGCTAGTTTCACTTTGATGGATGCATCTCTTGCAGGACAAGCATTGCTATTCAAGAGTGCTGGAGCTACTTGTGAATGTTTGGGCATACCACAGTGCCAGGAGAATGGTATACCTGGATCCAGGGACTGGTGTCATGCAGGAACAGCACAGGTTGCAGGACCGAAGAGGGCGGATGTGGGTAAAATGGTTCTCCTATGACACGCTGAAGAGTATGGATGAGGACTATGCAGAAGAATACGATTCCGACAAACCAATGATAAGGTGGTTGTGGCCTTCAACAGGGGAAGTCTTGTGGCATGGTGTCTATGAAAGAGAGAGGAACCAACGGCATCGGCAGAAAGAAAAGAGAAAGCAACTGAGTAAGGAAAAGCTCGGCAGGATGAAAAAGCGGCAGCGTCAGAAAGTGATAGGGAAGTATGTAAAGCCTCCGCCTGAGGAAACAGAAACTTCAAACTCAACAATGGTTGTCGAGAAGTCTCTATGATCAAGTTGATCGACCAGGTTTATACTGAAAATTTTTTTTAGGTACATGCCCTTGATTTTTTTGAAATTTTTTTTCATCCCGGAAGGATGCATCCATCTGAATTTTGCATGCAAGGTTCTTTTCTTACTTTTTTTTTCTTGTTTGGTTCCTTTTTTTTTTTTTTTGGGCTGTAAATCCCGCATCCTTCTGGTAGCTAACGTGCCTAATTGGGTAGATGATGTACTACTGATAGCCATTCTTTTCATCCAAGTGTGTCATAGTGATAGATGTACAAACAAGCAAAACTGAGTTGTAGCATTCTCTCTCGGAGATCTGAACTCTTTGCTCCGGGAATGAAGAATCTGCAGCTGTGCCCACCATTACAATTCATTTCGACCTCATAATCCATGAGGAAAAGGAACGCGTCTTCCCTATGTGTCTTGCCAGCTTCATTCCATCAAATGAAAGACGTCTCTCGTCTTTGGTCACCTTGAAGTGCCTTTTCTGTAAGGAAAAAAAAAAACTCTAATTAGGTTGATTGGATGCGGTGCCTTTTACATTACATTTATGTAGGTCAATATTAAGCTATCGTTAATGACCAATGTTCAAAGCAGGTTTTAACTTGACCTCGACCTGCTGTTTCATATAGCTTGTAATATAATGTGGGCACCTAAGTACCTGCATAGCCGGGCCGAGTCAGGCTGTGCTGTTTCCCACTCTTGAAGGGATGGGGAGACATTTATATAAACTAGTTATACGGACTGCCCTTTGTATGAGCCTATGTTCGTAGACGGATCTTGTCGTGAGTCCGTACACTAACAAAAAGTTTGGGATTGAAATTAGATGAAATTTGACATAAAAGTTTTATTAGTTTCGAGAAATACAGTCAAATCTCCGATTACAATGACAAATCTAGAAAGAAAAAAAAACCACCCCATTTTCTTCTTCATTCTAACCCAATGACGGCCTAGATCACACTTCGAAATGCTTTACTCTCCGAAGAAAGTGACAATTTCGCATATTGTTGGTATGCCTTTGTGTATCTGGACGGAGGAGAAGATCCTTTGATCCTTGTGGTTAAACTTAACTGACTTATTCGAGATTTCTTGTTTATTTAATTATGGAGGTGAACGAATATACAATTTTTTTAAATTTTGACTTGAATAGTGTCAATTTGATTTCATTTTCATGGTTTGTTGCTGGACAATAAACTACCAATTAAAACTCATGTACTTACCTCTTATTTGATTTTTTTTCTTATAATTTCTCGATTTCAAAATAAGTGAATTTTGGACAAAATTATTTCCATATTCATTTTTTCCTATAAAAAGATTGCTTCAAAATGGTAGAGGCTATTTCCAAGATAAGCAAAGTCTAAAAGAAATAATAATAAACCCCTACTAGTGCGTTGTAGATTCTTATCCAATATAAAGGATCGTCAATAAGGATATTCTAGTGCATTGTAAATTCTTATCCAAGACTTGTATCATGTGATGATACCATACCCAAGTTCGGGATTCCAACGCCCTCTCCGCTGGGCAAGGTTCGAATCCAAGCTCGCTCCATTTGTGCGACTTAAGTAGAGTGTCGTGGGAGGTAGGTTCCATACTAGTGTCCACTATGGTTTACGCTGAATGTTGTTGGCTATGAGGTGGTTCCATGGAATAAAAAAAAAAGAAATAATAAGAGTCAATAACTTATCAAACAACGGCACTATCATTCCTCTTCCTCCTCCTCCTATTTTCTTTTTTTAAGTTAGCCTATTTTCTATTCTAATATAAGTAACAATTAAAAAATCGCATCAACGTTTTTGTTTATATTTAGACGGAGTTAATGAAATAATTCGATGATATAATTTCAAAATTTTTAGGATTTGATTATATTTTTGTAAGTTTTGAATATCCAATTGTACTATCGTGATTAATTGTACGATTTAGTGTGCTTATAAAAAAAATGGAAGACACATTTGGGCCAAGAGGCGTTGGGCTTAGATCTTTGAGTTCAGCTTAGTACGCAGAGACCTGTTCTTCAAGCTCAACTCTGCCCACCCCGCGGCCGACCAAGGCGGTGCGCCGTACTAGCTTGGTCTCCTCCGCTGCCTCTCTCTCTCTCTCTCTCTCTCTCTCTGAGAGCGAGCGAATGTTGGTATAGAAGCGCATCATTGGCCGCGCCAGAAGCAGAAGGAGCAATTCCAGTGTCGTCGACTCATAACACACCGGCCACGAGAAGGGTTTGAGGTGAAAAGGAGATGGGAAGAGCCAAGAAAGGCCCTAAATTCGCCGCCATGAAGAAAATCATCACCTCGAAAGCCATCAAGAAGTAAATTTTCTTTCTTTCTTCGGTCGCTCTCTTTTGCTTTTCTCGTTCGCTTTGTATGTTGATCGGGATTTAACAAAACTGGTTGTTGTTTGTGTGTGTGCTGGTTCAGTTATAAACAGGAGGTTCTGAACCCTAACAAGAAGGACCTTTCCAAGGAGAAGCTCCCCAGAAACGTGTAAGCTGATTCCTTACGCGATTCATCGTCTCGTATGCCTTTTGTTTTTGTAACTTATTGCTTGTACATGAACCCGTTGATTGATGTTCATCTTCAGGCCCAATGTTTCGTCCGCGCTCTTCTTCAAGCACAACACCGCCTTGGGACCGCCTTATCGGGTTTTGGTGGATACCAACTTCATTAATTTCTCCATTCAGAATAAAGTGAGACTACTTGTCTGATTAATTCTTGCCTTTTTATGGCGTTGATGTTTCACTTGCACGGTTTTCTTTCTCTTTGGATGATTTTCCTTCGAAAGGGAGGAGTTTCTAGGTGATTTAGCAATTAGGCCTTAGCACTTGCTATTTGTGCCAGTGCTGTTACATTGACTGGATCCAATTTAACCAATCAACCCTCGTGATAAAAAGCTATATGTTTTAGTTGCAGTTCATGTGCAATGAGGTTTTCCTGCGTTTTTGTTTCGGGTATCAGATGAGATGAATAAACTTTTTCCCTGCTTTCTTTATCCATTTTGAATGTTAACCAACACGAGTTCTTTGTTTACTGTCAGCTGGATCTGGAGAAGGGAATGATGGACTGCTTATATGCGAAATGTGAGTCCTATTATTGTTCTACTCATACTTTAATGTCAGTGCCAATTTTCTTATGTTGGCTTGTCATTTCTTTAGATTCTGTGTTTCTCTGCTTCATTCTATTCTCTGGTCTTATGTTGATTTCCCTGTCATTCAACTCCAAAGGTACTCCTTGCATCACGGATTGCGTGATGGCAGAGCTCGAGAAGCTAGGCCAGAAATACCGTGTAGCTTTAAGGTTGGTTTTGGTTCTTTCTTTTCATTGTTGCTGAGTTGATCTCTTTCTTTGCTTTCGTAATCTTCACCTCAATGTCTTTTGTCTTTCACCATTAGTATGACTGCTGGTCTGAGGTTTTGTGGCTCGTCCATCATTTACAGGATAGCAAAAGATCCTCGATTTGAAAGATTGCCATGTACTCACAAAGGGACCTATGCTGATGATTGCCTTGTTGAGAGAGTTACTCAGGTGTGTTCGCATCCAGAATTTTTGCATTAGTTAGCATTCTCTTCTTTCTGTTCCTGAAATCAGCAGCCCTGTTTGAAGTCCTCTTTAGAATGAGAACTTCAAATAAATTTCGGATTGCATTAGATTAGAGCAGGAGTTGTAGGATCTTCCTTTAATTTCGTGCTCTGCTTACATTTTGTGAATTTGCTTGCTGTGATGGATAACTTTCAAGACCCCATACTGATAATTATGTTTACTTTGAATGGAAAAGAATATTGTCTGCCAATTGGTATTCTTTGAGGAAGCCGGTGCTGAAGTAACTCAATTGAGTTGAGGATTGGCCGTTCATTGGAACTTGTAGAATTAAAAGCTTAGCCCTTAGCTTTAGCTTCGCCATTGTGGGACCATGATGCTGTACATAGGAAATTTTATCTGTAGTCCCTCTCAAGTTCTCAGCATCATTGGAAAATCACTCAACTAATCACTATTTTTTGGTGCCAGCTTGTGCATATGTTGATGATTTGTTCGATTGACTGTGACATGATAATCTATGTGTTTTTGCATTGTTATAGAATGTTCAACTTTGTTCTATGGTTAACCGCCAGATTTTTATGCCATCAAATGGTCGTGGTCATAGTTTGAGCTCATTGGCTTGAGAATTGCCTTGTCATCGATTTTGAAGATGGATGTAGTTGTACTTTTACCGTTTGTTCCAGCATATTCCTGGGTCTCTTTCTTTTTTCTTGAAAGACTCACATAAATTTATGAATTGAACAGCATAAATGCTACATTGTTGCCACATGCGATCGAGATCTAAAGCGAAGGATCCGTAAGGTAAAAAATTTTTGGTTGTCCATCATGAGAATATTTGCTGTGGAAGTAGCTTCTAATACCATCTTGTACTGGCAGGTCCCTGGTGTACCAATCATGTACATTACACAGCACAAGTATTCAATTGAGAGATTGCCTGAAGCAACCATTGGTGGAGGTAGGTTCAGCACCTCGATCCAGCTTAAACAGCATCTTTCGTCAACCCCAGTTCTGGTCTCTTGCATATTTGTTTAATAGTTCGGCACCTGAGGCATGTTAATATTTTTTTATGCAGCTCCAAGATTTTGAGGATGGCATCATAGAGTTGTGGAGAAGACTCGGTTCCACCGACTTAAGTTCACTGGAAATGCAGTACCAGATATTGTTCTTGTTCACTGTTGGATTTCGACGCCAGTGCAATTGAGTCTTCTCAAGGAAACTTTCAGTGCTGAGCTCTAGACCCTGTGATGTAGGATTACGGTCTATTTTTTGCTTGTTAAGTTCTCTCAAATTTTGTAGCCTCCTCTTCTTGAGCCTGATCTATTGGTTATGTGATCTGTTTAAATTTAAGCCATCTTCTTCTTAAAATGGTTGGGCAACAGCCGTACATTGAATCTTTTAATGATGGGCACAATGCAATGCATTCATTCGATTCAAAGGTGTTCACGTTTTGGAGTGATCAGTTTGAGCGCGTTCACGTTTTGTGCAGGTTACACACGAAACATCCTGAATGTTGTTGGAAGAAAAGATGAGGTGGGTTTGGATTCTTTTCCAAAGTACGAAAGCATTAGAGCAAAGAAACGTTCAAGTCACATGAATTTGTTCGGGGGATTTGATGCGTGGATTGCGATTACTGATTGATGTTGCATTGGGCTGCTCGGTCTTGTCAATTTGGTTGCTGCTGTC
Organism: Melaleuca quinquenervia; assembly: GCA_030064385.1. Classification (NCBI taxonomy): domain Eukaryota; kingdom Viridiplantae; phylum Streptophyta; class Magnoliopsida; order Myrtales; family Myrtaceae; genus Melaleuca; species Melaleuca quinquenervia. Next base: position 413,381 of record CM057722.1, on the reverse strand, counting down.
CTGTTAACTCCTCCGTTTGGCAAAAGCCCCGGGTCCAGATTAAAACGAACTGCGGGTATATACGCTGACTGGCTTCATCAACACATCAAATATCTTCGAAACGGGAGCAGCTGAAGCCATTGCGCTGAGGTTTTGATACAACTTCATGAAATTAACCCATCAATCATCAAATGGATGCCCAACGATGAGAGAAGGCTGGGGATTCGGGAACTAAATCGGAGGCCAAAGTGTGTTTGTAAGTGGTGAATTGCAATGAGGGACGGTGATTCTCGAATGCATTACGCACTGTCTACTGTTTCATTAGAGGAGTTTTCAATGAGATGTTAAAAAAGAAATGCTTTCAGAATAGTCTCTTAGCACGCCTTTTCTTTGATCGTCTTTCTAGTTTCTGCCATTCTTATACTCTCTCTCTCTCTCTCTGTGCCAGCATGGACAACCGCCTGACCTGAACCGCGAAAAGAAACCGTTAAAATTATTGCCCCCATAACCTCAACCGTCTCCATCACTTCTTCTTCTTCTTCTTCTTCTCGCAGTCTCTCTTCACTCGCCGGCGGTTCTCGCCGCCATCCTGTTGGCTGATTCCCATCTCTTTCCCCACCCCACAACCGCACTCACCCATAGAAAGATCGATTAAGAAGCTCTCAAGGATCCACAGATTCCGAACCCCGAAAAGAGAGAGAGATGGAAAGGGACCAAATCAGCGAAAGTGCGGTTCTTGAACTCCACCTTATCTCGGCCCAGAACCTGAAGCCGCCTCCGGCCAACATGCGCCGCACCGAGACCTACTCCCTCGTCTGGGTCGACCCCGCCACCAAGCTCCGTACCCGCCTCGACCGCGTCGGCACCGACAACCCCACCTGGAACGACAAGTTCTTCTTCCGGGTCGGCCCGGACTTCCTCTCTAGCGACACCTCCGGGGTCACCGTCGAGATCTACGCCGTCGGATACATCCGCGACTACCTGGTCGGCTCCGTACGGCTGCTCCTGAGCACCGTCCTCTCTTGGCCCGATTTCATGGGGAATAGCAAACTCCCCTATTTCACCGCCGTCGGCATTCGCCGTCCTTCCGGCAAGTGAGTACTTTCGTGTCTCTTATTCTCTTAAGCGAATCCTACCGCGAAATCAATCCGACTTCTTTAATCGCGCAGGATACATGGAGTTCTCAATATCGGGATAATGCTGACCAACGGCTCCGACTTCACGGCCCTGAAAGGAGTGTCCGCGATCGGCTACCGCGATCTGATGGGCCAGTCGATCGAATCGCAGAGAAGAACCGACCGCCGGAGGGACAAGAAGAAGAAGAAGAGATTGAGCGCGGCGGCGGACCTTCGGAAGGTCGCGGGCGGCGAGTCTTGCGAGAACTGGTGGCCCGACTTGAAGGGGGACATCTCGGACGGCGGCGATTCGACGACCTCGTCCTCGTCGACGGCGTCGACGGTGCTCAAGGAGTGGAACGGGATGAGGGAACTGGCGGGGAAGAGCCTGAGGCGGTCGTCCTGCGGTGGGGCGTTCCTGTGCGGGCTCCCGTTTCAGAGATAGTTGACGCCAAGGAGGCCGACGCCGTCGATTCTGTTGACCGGATTGGTCAAAGCGAGGAGCGAAGGGGGGGCAGTGTGAGTATGATACGATTACGCCTTGACGATTGCGTTGACTTTCTGGTCAAAACTGTAGCGCTAGGGTAAGCCTCTGCATTCAGAGAAACGGTGAAGATTTTCCCTTTCACTTTGATTCTGCGTATGAAAGTGGGCAAAGCGTAACTTGTGATTTTGTGAAGAGATTGAGAGCACCCTTTTACCACATGCATAACTATAACAATTTACTCTATTCGTCAATTGTTCAGTTCTGGTTAGTTCATCTTTGTGTCCGGCCGGCGATCGAACCATTCGCTAATTTAGAGACGGGTCGGAGTTAATTAGGTTGACAATTCATCGGCACCAAAAGGAAGGTCTGTCATTCTGCTAAGATCCTACAAATATTCAGCTTGCGTTACTAACATACACAGGACTGTCTATGAATCACTTCCATTATGTAGTCATGACTACTGGACAAGTAAAGGAACAATCTTGCTCCAGTTTTGTGGTGCTTCGACCCGCGGCAATGCTCCTCATCTTTCAGTGTCTTCAAGCTCTCTGTAGTTGGATTTCGTTCCTGCTGATTTTGGTTTTTGTGTGCTTCACTGTTCTCGATTCATCAATGGCGAAGTCTGGGGCGTTTGTGTTTAACCTTGCTGGAGCCTGTTTCCGAATGAAAAGTGGGATTGATCCATTAAAGAAGGTATCGAAGAAGCGCGCCAATCTGTAATTTTGTCCATGCAGACTCGTGGTCGCGGCGGCAGTAGCCCCTCGAAGGCTAGAACTAGTGGCTTTAGTGAAGTAGCTCGTTTTCTTTCTACGGTCTACTTGACTGTTGTACTAGCATTTAGCTTCGAGCGTGGGGGTGATCTTGGACGGACTAAGCATCATCCGAAATCTTAGGCACGTCCAATATTTCATCTCGGTGCTTCATGGTGTCCATTACTGACGCCAGCTTAGAAAACTTTCGAGCTCTTATGTCGGCGTTATGAGCTTAACTCCCTCATGTCCCTCCCTTGGAAGAGTCATGGCACATGCTAATTGAAACGCGTCGCCATGTATGTGGATGCTCGAAGCAGGGACGGCAAGGCTCGCTCTCTTAGCCTTCTCTATTGCTCTCTCAAACAGATAATTTTAGAGATCCGGATCCCCTGACTTGAAGTCAGATGACGTGAGAAGGGAGGGTCATCCGATTGAGGTTGAACGGTCCTTATTAGAGGATTTGGATCCTCTAGAGTGAAGCAAATCCAAAGATGGAGAAGAGGTCTTTTCCCCTTTTAATAAGGGGAAACTGCTTAAGGGATGATGGAGATAAAAGAAAGGCACCTGCAATGATGCAAGTGATCTTCTTTCCTCGTTAGAGGGGGCAAAAAGAAAAAGTGAGAAGCCTTTTTTTTTTATTGGGAAAAAGTTACTTTTTTTTTCAGCCATCCGATAGAGATCGGATCTATTGGATGGCTGAAAAGGGAACCATGGACCTCGTCGCCATGGACCGTACCATGGTAAAAAGAAGGTACATGTTAACGAAGTATATGTTGCAATGCAAATAGATAAAAACAAAAAAAAAAGTTGGGGCTGTATTTGTAAAAAGAAAGAAAAATATTGTTTCTTAATAACTTGGCTAAACTTTTTAATGTGCAATATTTTGGGCGTAGCAGCCAAATTTTGCTGACCCTTCGGAGCTTATAGACCATGATATGGCAATTATACCCTTAGGCCCAAAAGCCAAATAAAACCATGAACAGATGAGGATGAGGTGGGCAATATGGTCATCTTCATAGATACTATACAACTTATTGGGAAACAGGAACGTCGCTAGCCTTTATGCTCGTTCTCGCTGCTTCATAAGATTTGAAGAGGGTCAAGCTTTCGGCCGCTTCCTTTTGCTATTCTCGCCTCCCTCCTCTCGCTCCGGTCTGAGGTTCTTCCGCTTCCTCTCTCGATCTCACGTCTTATTCAATTCACGAAATTTTATACGCTCTGCGGCGTCCGTCCGAACCTTCGTCTATGTTTTTCTCGGTGACTTTTGCCTGAATTAGCTTGTCGCCGTTTTTATTTCTAACCCTGTTAGTGCCGTGGTTAATGGCTTCGGATTGCTTTGCTCACTTAAAAATGTGATGCGCACTGTTGTTCCCTTGATGTATTTGTAGTTTGGATTTCAGTTGGATTCTGATTTGACTCTGGATGAGCGTGGGAAATCACTTCATCGCCTGTTTCTTCTGGGTGTGACATGGGAGGACGACGGGATGAATACGGTGTTATTTGTTTGAATCACCTGTCCTGTTGTGAATTTAAGGGATTAAATTGCCCGTTTTGTTTTAGGTTTTGCTGTTTTATTTGCTTAATGGGGGGTTAGTATTGAGTAGACCTCCTGGAGTGTGTGGGTTTTAAGTACTTGAGCTTGGATCCTACATTTAGTCAAGCTTTGCTCTTTTCTTTTTTGCTGGATCAGTCTAGCTTCCTTTGAGTTGATTTTTGTTATTAAATTCTTGATGTTTGCTGCTTCTTATGAACTTGAGCAAATATGTATATTTGCGCGAGCCAACGAATTGCTAATCTATGAGGATATATTGCCGTAGCATAAGTACTGCATATTTGTTAAACACCTGATTGGGAGAATTGGGAAGTTGAACTGTGTGTATTGAATGGGAATTGAATGTGCATTTTTCCAATGATGTGAATGTAGCCCTTCTCAATATCCATGTGTGGCTGGCAATTGATTATTCCATGGCGGGTCTTCTTTATGTTTAGTTTGTCTCCCTTGTGCAGAATGGATTCTCAGATTAAGCATGCTGTTGTTGTCAAAGTCATGGGTCGAACTGGGTCAAGAGGGCAGGTTACTCAGGTGAGAGTCAAGTTCTTGGACGACATGAACCGGTTCATCATGAGGAATGTGAAGGGACCAGTGAGGGAAGGAGATGTCCTCACCCTTCTGGAGTCCGAGAGAGAAGCAAGGAGGCTTCGTTGATCGATCACTTTTATGTGTTCCCATGAATTTTGGTATGACAATAGTGGGGTTTTCTGCTACTATTGATCAAATGTGAGAGTGTTGAGTTTTGTTTCCAGTTCACGTTTTGGTTACTTTGAGTCAAAAGTTCGAACTTCAGTACGAATGAATTGTAGGAAGTATCTTACTTTCAAGGAAGCATTATGAATCTTCATTCTTGGTCGGTGAGATGTGATGTCAATTTTGGCTTCGTTGGACTGCATGCGCTTGGACGACTACTGCTTCTTTTGAGGGATTGATACGAACTTTAGGATCGAGTGGGTAATTGAGCTCTCGGAGATCTTGTGGAGAGTGTGTTCTGAATGAGCTCTTCATCTGGTTTTTAGTTTGCTTTATCGTTCTTGTGAACTTTTGAGGCATAGGAAGAGGAACAGGGATCCTGCTGGAACTGATGACTTTGGTTAATCTTCTCATCACACTATATGGTCAACACGTTGTTGATTGGTATTTTCCCCGATTCGAACTCCTTAGTCATTCTGCCTCTCATATTGAATTTATTCAATCGGAATAATCTTTTAACACGAATTATATCAACGATAGCAAACGTCCTAGTTTAAATATGTGAACTTGTTTTCTCATTTTTGTCGACGAAGGAGCTCGGAGAATTTCCCAGAACATGGGAGGAACATGGGTGAAAATGAGGTAGACGCGATGCAGGCTCGTGGGTTAGAACGCAGAGTCTCGCCACATGTCGCGTCTTTGACTATGAGGAGAAGTCGAAGATTTCTAAGATTTGGGTAATCTCGTAGATGCCTATGTGATCTACGATGTCGTCGTTGGCCATGAATTTGATTCAAGGGTTTCGCGATGCAGGATTCTGGATTTTCCAACGAAAATGAAATTCAACAGGCGGAGCAAAACACACCGAGACCTCTTAATTTTAGAATGAAACTGAAGAGAGATTGAGAAGGGAACATACCTCAACCCTTCGAGGTGCAGTCTTTAGATGGTTCGGAAGAGTCGATCTCGAGAGCAGCAACTGAGCAAGCTGTTTTAAAACGAGACTTGACTACTTTGTATATACTGAATGAAAAAAGAAGGGAAAATGATACAATTGATTTTTTGAAATATCGATTCAATGTTTACTGTGGATCATGAATTTTTAATTTATTTAATGCGATTTCACGAATCTATTTGCACATGTTCAATTGAGTCCATAAAATATATGAACATGTTCAATATTAAGTCCAAATTTATGAACCGTCTATATCATTTTTCTAAAGAAGAAAGTCTCGAATGGTTTTCAATTTGTTGATGAAAATACAAAGTGGTATTCTTAACATGGAAATCCCGGATTTTTTTTTTCTTTTGTTGGTTTGCATTAATAGTAGTCAATTATAAAGAAAAATAGTGGTATGCGAGGGGGTAAAGGGTGCGTCGCATTAACCTTATCCGTGGCTAGAATATGTTGGAAGATTACCAAATTTATTCGGAAGCCATATTTTGAGTAAGGGGCAGCGGGTCCGGGCGAGACAAAGAGCGGTGGACGCAGACCAGAAGAAAAATGGTCGGCGAGAAACCATTTGCGCCGATCAGTATCTCCTTTTTACAAAGTTCTCTTCATCAAGCACCACCCAAAGAACACGTCACTAGACATTGACAAGATCCTTCCATCCAAAGATCCATCTGGCAAATTCATTTAGCAAAACCGAAAAAGAAGGTCCAGTAAACATCCGGGAGAACCCGCTTCGAAGTAGTCCCCAAGTTCAGACGCATCGCTTCCGCTATTATGGACAACTTCCGCTTTTTGAAAAGCTGGCTGTTGACGTTCGAGCGAATGTCTCTTATCTCCTGTAGATTTCGCTCTTCGTGAGGATTAACAGGTCCTGATTGATTTCACAGCGTTGAAGATCATCTTCTCTAGGATCAGTACATCTCTCAAGAGAAGCTTAACCAGCATAAAGCACAAGCGTCCTTTGCAGATCGACATGAAAATCCTGCAACCTTGACGCTCCTGAGGGTCTCGGCTAAGCAAATCATATCCTTCTCGTACAATTCCCAGCATATCTTCTCTTCCAATTTGCCGAAATTTAAGTTTAACAGGGATCGAGTGATTTCTTGAAAGGATATCGTAACTGCTAACACTCAATGAGTCAATATTGTAGGTACTAAGTGGATCTAACTAAATCAATTAACGAAGGAGGCCTTTGAATATCTGCTCGAACAAATTTGGAGCCCTCCGTATTTGTTCTGGCTCGAAAATTCTCCCCCCACGAGCAAAATCTATTTCATGCACCCACCAAAATTCTCCCACGAGTGCCTGCCGCTGCGCTTTGAAAATCGACTTTCCAAGGGGAACAGTCTCATCATTAGCTAGCTTGCGAAAACTACAGTGAACACTGTATAAACAGATGGCTTCATGAGAGTGTGCTTGGCCCACAAGTGTGTGTAAGAGTTCTTGCAGCCAACATTGTAAGAGAGTGCCTCCAGTGATAAAGAGTGCATTTTGCCTCATGTGCCTTCCCCAATAATTAATATCATTAGGGTCACGCTTCCATAACTCAGCAAGTGATTTTTAGAGCCGCGTCTCTGAAGTTCAAACAGTTCACGATGTTCATATTCCATTTAACTCATTCCTTCCGATGCAAACTTGGTCCAACTCAAACGAATGGGGAGTTCGAGCAGAAAAAGCCGTGTTAAATGATTGCTCAGCCAAAAACACGAGCGGGCAATTGAAAACTTAGCAGCAGTTTTCAGCATCCGCAGTAACTTATATAACATGTCTCAACCAGGCAATGCTCATTCTAAAGTTTGGCTATCACCACCACCACCACCAAGGTGAGGTCTTAGGCAACGAACCGAACCCGGCTCACGTACAATATCTGCAGGGTTAATTCTGGATTAGAATTATAATCTCGGGTTATTCACATTCATCGGAATGATATGAGAGAGTTTTGCCTTAATGAACTAAGAGCGGGGCCGGTTAGGGAAATCAAACCTAGTCTCTCCCCAGACTTTCTTAGCGGTACTTTCGTTTTGCACAGAGACTCGGTGAAAACGTGATCTGTAATTGGATTTGTAAGTTCCCTTCTTGTCGGTTCCTTGGATACGGGTATTCCCTAGATCGAGACCTCGCTAATTATACTCGTTAGAGGGATGGTAAAAATTTCCTTCCGTCCAATGTCGTCGAATCAAGAGTCGTTCTCTGGGAGAGCTTGCGGCAAAATCAATGCCATCCCTCTTGAAAACAACAACGCGAGGCTTCTCTTCTATGGCAAGTAAGAGGATCGGGGTGAAACGGTCCGGGTTCGTGGTTGCTCTTCTCAGGAAAAGGGCAACCCGAAAGTGATCTTGGGATTATGAGTAAAGATTGTCCAAGACGATGATGACAACGACGATGAACATCCAGAACATTTGAATGGGAATTCATGAGATAGCACGGCGACGATTATGGATGAGTCTCCGCTTGGAAGACGCTAGCTGATGATGCTTTCCTTCTGTTTTTGGTATTTTATCTTTTGGAGGAAATTGCATTTTTAATGAACCATTCTTAATGTCTTAATTTGGGAGTGCAGATCGGTTCAATTGACTAAAAATGATGTGTCATCGACGGTGCATGCTTCGTTTTTGAATTATACGGGGTGCGATATAATTATGCTTGGCCTACTTATTATATAAGGGTATTTTTGTCCTTTCGGCCATGTCCACAATTAGGTTTTGAAGGTTGAAAGCACTTCTATTAAAATAACTATAGATTCTTAAAACGATTGTGGAAATTAATGGCGTGCGTGGGGTCTTAGTTCGCCATTTGGGGGCATAATTTAAGTATACGTTACAGGAATCTAATGCCTAATTTCATTGACAAATTCAATATACCAATCCTAACATTCCTAGCATTATTCTTCGTAAATAGAGTGGATAGGTCTTTCACGAAAACGCCGGTTTGGCAAAAGCACCGAATCGTCTATCATGCCAAAAACGTCCCGCATATGTTTCAATGGGATCTACTCGAGCGACGTGTTGCAAATTACATCCCGAAAACCCGCATGGTACGGAATAAACATCAACGGGACGAGTACATCGCACGATGGTGATAACACGATGTATTGGATCGATCTTACTTTGCCCAATGTTACGAGCGCACGCACGGTGTCTTGTTTTCGATCGATCGGATATATTATCGATCTCGGGATTACCTTCCGCACGACGAGAGGCGTAGAAACCTCCACCTACGCTCGAATTCTTTTTCCCTAAATCTGTAGTCCCATCACCTTGCATCTCTCAACGAGCAATTAAAAGTCCATGCAAATGCTCGAGAAAACGAAAAGACCATCCCATCCTAACCCAGCGCCCGCGCATTAGTTTCGTCCATCACTTCGTACCTTAGACGGCAGCTCTGTCGGGCCTTAGTTGGAGGGTGCCGCGCTTTTCACAGTCCTCGTTGATGTTGGCCGTCGCATCCGAAATGTTTTCGGGCGAGAATCGGACGCCACAGCTCAAAAGGGTGGTCGATTGTCGTCTCAATCCGACCGCCGACGATCTTAGGAATTTCCCATCGCAGAGCTGGTCACGCGCGCACGCTCCTTCGAGCAATCCCCACTCGCCGACGGTGACTTCTCGCCACTAGTGCGTATGAGCCGGGAAGTCCATGCTCAGAATTTCAAAGAAATCGGCCGCAAGCGAGACTCTGATTGGTGGGCCTTTGAGAACCCGACAAGGGCGAAATTGAAAATCTCAAGGATCGAACGGGATCGGATCGGATCCGAAGTCTATTTCCCCCCCCCCCCACCCCCAAAACGCTTTCGCTTCGAGTCCACGTCAACAACGGGCCCCACCTCGCATTGCGTAATTAACCCGAGCGCCTGCGCGACACGTCACCCTGTCGGACGCCCCCCCCGGCCCTTCCGTCCTGTCTGTTCAACGTCGGCTTGCGTTAAAATACTCCTCCTCCTTTATTTTAGTCTTTCCTTTTCGTCAAAAGTTAGTATGAAAATGGGCTCGACACGTCAGCCGCCACCCCGACCCAATCCCCGCCGCGTCCCTTTCTCCGTGTTTGCCCCGCGAGGCGCGCATCGCCGTTCATCCGCCCATCCGATCAACGGTCCATACTGCCTCTGACGTGGATGCTCTGACGCTGTCGTCACGCTCCACTAAGCCTACCTGTCACATGGCGGGCCGGCGGAGCAAATTATGGGTCCTTCGCCGGACCAGGGTCGACGTGTTCTCCCGGTCAATGGAAAATTTAGGAGTTGCTTTTTCGAAATATTATTATATCTGTTAATTTGTTGGGCCAACTAGAGAGGCAACAGCTAATCTTTTTGTGCGCCGGGAAATAGGAGAATAAAGAAAATATATCATAAAAAAACTTCAGATTTCGTTTATTGTGTATATTATCAAAAATCCTATCGCAAGCTTTTTATAAATATCAATGTAAGTGCGTAATATGTATATCTTTTGTTTTAATTCCATCGATGGCGTATTTATTGTATTAATATAAATTCATAATTTTATTATAAGGTATTTGTATTCTAGTGATCATAATTTGATGTTTTTATTATATTAAATATAAATGAATGGTGTTTGGTGGGACGGCAAGTTGTTTCAGGACTTGAGAATTCACGTTTTTGCTCGATTGGGCTGACGTAATAATGGAAGAGAAAGGAGCGGGTGGAGATGGAGCCAAGCAAAAGAGAAAGGACGGTGGAGATTCGTCTTGGCGACACCCACTGGCGGAACGGCACGTGGGCCTAAACCACGTGGAGCCCCGCGTGGTTGATCCGGGGGGCCGTCTTTGGAGATCTCCAGAGAGGGACGTGATAGGGGTGAGCTGGCTCCGCAACACCTGTTTTCCTGTCCCGTGGGCCCCGCACACACGCCCAGTCCACCTGGTTTGGACACGTCACCTCTCTGACCACCCTACACCGACACAGCCCAGCGGCAGCAAAAGCTCGTGGGGACCACTTCCCCCCCCCCCCCCCGGGACCACGTGGGCCCAGATACGTGTTTCACCTTCCCTGCCTCGGCCGACGAGATAACTGTTGTTTTACGCAACGGTTACCGGGTAAGGAATAAAACCACCCGTGATTATTGCCACGTATAATTTTAAAAATTAATTTCTCTTTTAATTATTCTCCAAAAAATTTTCTTAATGTTCGCATATTTTTATCTGAACTTTGACCTTTTCCTTCTCTTTTTCTCGGAAAAGCGTCCTAAGTTTTGCAAATTGATTAGGATAAAAAAAAATCACATTAATGAACCCAACCGGTGGTTTACTTTTTTTCTTGGCATGGGTCCTCTTCCATCAAAGGGGCGGCTTGGCTCGATGGTATCCGTCCGATTGCCCGCTGAGCTCTCCTTGCGTGAGATCGTGGTGGGCCCCACGATCACCAAGAATATCATCCATCATGTGTTTTTTCTTTTTCATTCTCCTTCTTTTAGGCGAGGGAAGACAATGACACGTGTCTACTCGATGGGATGGGACGGAAAGGTCAGGGGGAGATTCAGCATCAGCATCGGACGGCCGAGATGAGAGATTCCTCCTGATATATTCTAGATCATAGCGTCGATGAAAGCAGGCTTTTTGTTGTCCGATAGCGGAGTGCTCTCCGCGTAAGGAAGTGCGGCAAAATGCCATATATTTAAATCTTTTTGTGACAAAAATAAAAATAAAAATAATTATATCGCAATAAACTTGGGTGAGAGTTGTTTGGTAATATATAACACTAATTGTGATTGAGTTGTGATTTCCAATATGACACACTAACGTTGCGAAGTACTTTAATTCTAATATTTCGAATCCGCATTCTATATATAATCACAATGTGCTTATTAACAGCCTATAAAAACTATAAGGACCATCTTCAAAGTCTAAATTATGGAGAGAGAGAGAGAGAGAGAGAATCGCATGTCGATTTGCGGATGGACAATGAGAAATTGAGGTTCGATCTTGAGGTGTCCATCATGTCAATTGTGATGCAGAGGAACAGCGTAGGGATGTTGGGCGATCCATTTGCATCCCCGCATTGACTTTCTATGACAAAGGGACAAAACATGGGAAAAGGAAAATAAGGAAGTCTTCATTGAATGATACGCGTGAAACTGAGTAGACGAGGGAGTGAGCTATCGCGTCAAGTCAAGCAATATCACCCGTCGATTCGGGCACGAAAGCGAATTTGATTGGAGAAGCAGCAAAACCCACAATCGGCGGAGGGGGAAAAGCTCCTTTTGCGTGCTCGGAAACCCTTTATCCCTTCGGTTTTTACCGACGAAAGAAAGTGATCTTCTAAAGCGGATTATTGCCCGTCTTCGATTTTAATGTTTGGCGTCCGACTATTTTGGCTCCAATCACATGTAAGTATATTTACCCGGTTAAATCTTTTGCAACCGATAGTATTTTCAAAGAATAGTGCACATTTTGTTAATCATGCCATGGACATGTAATTTATTTACTAGGAGGTCCCCTTTTCGAGCTCGAATTGTTTTTTGGATTCAAATAAAGAGAAGAACTGCCTTAAACTATGAAGAAGATAAATAGATTGTAGGGGCAAATTCGTATTTGATTTTGATAATGTACATTTAGTGGCGACACGAAATATTCACTAAGACATGGTATTTTGAGGCTGCACACTTTTCCTAATAAAAATTATTCACTGTATAGACACAAAATGGAATATTTTACCAAGGCATGTAATAAGTTGCCACGTAATATATGACTATATTTCCTAAATCTTGTTGCAGTGATCATGCGACCACATACTCCATAATCGTTTTACATTTAGTTACAATGAATCATTGACGACCTTTTTACATTTGATTAGAAAACGACGCATCTCAGTACTATATGATATGCTCATAATACCATCGGAGCATTCGCAATGTTCGTCCCGAGTCAACCCATTTTCCACGACAAGCAATCTTTTCACGTCCACCCAACATCCAACTGCACGCGTGCTTGTTCGAATGTGCAACAAATCTCGTAGGTCAACCGGTCTTTAAACGGCAAAATTAACTCAAAAACGGCAAAGGAATTCAAGTACAAGACTGGGAATCTGAAATCATTGAATACGTGGCATTTAAATTTACACGGGGGGCACACGGAAGGTAGGTGATCGAGCGAGCTTTCCGATCGGTTAGACGAGCACCATTGCGTGCTGTTAACTCGCGCCTTTACGACTTCATTTGATGCATTTTCTTTTCTTTTCTTTTTTTACGCCTTTCCGACAGACGATGGAGGAGAGCTCTCCTCCTAACCTTGTTCTCGTTTGCTGCTCTCCAAGGGGGGCCCTTTTTCCTCTTCACCGTCGTTGCGAGAAAGATTCAGGTAACATGGCCATGTCATGTTTTTTGGTCGAGGAATACGAGCACGTGGAATCCCTTAACTAGTCCGAACAATATGCATGTTTAGTATAGTAAAATCGATTCTTTAATTTGAAAACGAGAAAAATATCTTTCTCGGAAGGTACTTTTTTTATTGTAAATATTTTAAATGTACCAAAAAAACTATACCATGCTGTGAGGAGCCATGTAAGCCCGTCGACATTTTCATTATCGTGTTTAGCCACAAATGGAGAAAATATTCGGTGACAATTAAGTGACGCGTCATCGCGTATTTTCTTATTCAGACCAATCACAACTTAACATATAGTACCGTAAAAGTTGCCAAAAAGCTGTCGATAAGACATTTTAAAAATTTTATTTTTATTTTATATTAGTGGTTGATCGAAGTGAGAAAATATGCATGACGAACCACGGGATATTTTCACCCAAAGACGAGACTCGTTCAATTCGACCCTTCTCCAAGATTATGTGCGCTGGCAAAGTGAGGTCGGAGAGAGGGAGAGAGAGAGATATTAATCCAAATGGCATGTACACGCGGAGCTCGATCCCTTGATCAATGCAACGAAGATCAAGGGCCAAAATATTGTACTTGCCTTGGATTAGATTACGGTTTTTAACGCTGGGGACGTCAGAATTACGTGGCGAAGACTGGGAAGGTCGTCGTGGACTCCAAAGCGGCTATTCATTACCGTTAATTTTTAGAACTTTCGTCCCTTTTTTCTTTTTCTTTTCTTTTTGGCCTCTTTGATTTAATTAATAAAGTTAATTAATTAATCAATCCCATCAATTATCTTGTACAGCATGGACCACGTAGGCCACATGACGGGGTGGTAATGGGGCGGGCTCTCTTGAGGAGAGATGGATCCGCAGGTGGCCACGTGTACGGCCAGCGGTGACTCTGGAATGAAATCCCCATATATTGAAAAATTGACCAGCACGATTGTCGAATTGGCCAGCTCAACCACCACCCCCCCCCCCCCCGGCCCTCCTCCTGCTCTCGTATATACGCCGTATGCCTACGCCTTCGTAGCGATACGACACGTGTTTGGTGACGTGGATGTTGTCTTCCCCTCTCTCTCCCCACTCCGTCTCCCTCCTTCTCCATTCCCTGTCTCCCTTCCCCCCCTCTCTGTATCTCTCTCTCTCTTTCCTCCTCTTCGCTTCGAGAGAGCTCGTATCGTTCGTCGTGTTGCCGCGAGAGAAAATGCGGCTTCGAGGATTGAGCTTCCTCTGACTGCTGAGCGCCAAGCTTTTTCCTTCTTCTGCTGAGCTCTTTCTGAGCTAGGAGTCTCTCCGTGAAATCGAGCGTCACAATCCCGTTGTGGTCATCGTTTCGCTTCCACCGATATATCCTTCGCCTTGGATTTGGCAAACGAAAAGAGGCGGGGCTTCCGTTGTGCAGCACAAGGTGCGTTGAGCAGCTGTTTGATTTGTGAGTTGGGATATTTCGCTGCTTCTCCGTTCTGTACTTGGCAAAAATGCTTCCGGCTGCTGAACAGCGAGGATGACCGAACAATGCCTGCTGAGATGAGTCGGAAGTGTTTGTGGCTGATATAATTGTGATGTGTTCGGTAAGAAACGTCGATTGCAGCGAACATCATCGAGATTTTTAGTTGTAGTGGCGACAGAATGAACTTTTTCTTGTTGACAAATTGTGTACAAATTTTTGTGTAGAGTACATATTTCATGCTCTGTTTGAGGGTAATAACAGCAAGAGAGCAACGTCTAGCATTTCGATTTTGTTTTTTATTTCTCTGTGCTTCCTAGAATTTGCGTTGCATGGAGGTAATGTTGTTGAGTTGTTGTAATCCAGCAGAGGACTTTCTTGCATGGGAAATAATCTGCTTAGATTGCTGATTTTAGTGTGATTGTAGGTGATTGTGGAGTTGTAGTTTTAGATCTGGGAATTGTTGGCATGAACTAGGAGTCAGGACCATGATTTTGCAATAAGAAAAGAGCACAGGACCTTGAAAATTCTTCCTGCTTGTTGGTTTGTTGCTTTTTCCTCTTTTTGGGAATTTTTTTCCCCTTAGTAATCAGTATTACTCTAGCTAAACGAGCAGCTTTAACTTATACTGTAATCATATGACGGTTACTCTTTGAAAATCTGAATAGCGTGGTAACTTATCTTCACTGGCTAGTATTACTCTTCTATTTTCTTGTAAAGGTTTCGTTGCATCTGCAACTTACAACTCCTTCTGGTGAACCATCTGAGTTAAGGTTTTCAAGATCTCAAAAGTGACCTCCGTGTGAATTATGGGCCCTCAGAGTTGTTTCTTCTTGTTTATTCTCTTTCTTGGAGTAGAATAGGTGGTTAACTATGATTTTTATCTTCTTGCTATGGGTCCCTTAGCAGATCCAAATTTTCTTTGCTGATATGTGGTAGTTACTGAATAAATAGTTTGATTCGGCATCAAATATAAGAATTATGATGTGATGCTATATCAGTTTTCACAATTTGCTAGAATAAAAGCTCTGACTTTTTTTTAATATGTAAAGAGAAAAGAAAAAGCTCTATCTCCACGAATTCTCACTGAGATCTTCTCGTTAAGTATTAGGTAAATTCAAGGTTATGATGACAGATTTAGGACAGTTTACTACCAAATTTTGCGTTTGAATGTTATTATCTTTGTCTTCCATAGATGGGTGCCAGATGTTTAGGAAAATATTTCCAAGGAAGACAATTCTGCAACAAGACAAGGTTATAATGAAGTTCTTCTCTACAGTTGAAAGATTCTGTGAACCTCATAAATTATCTGACTTCTGCCTTGTAATGGTTGTTAGTTTGTTGGTCATATATAGATAACAAACAAGTTGACTTTCTCCAACTACATTTGAGCTTGATACTTGATCATTATTTGGTACAATTTGAAGCTATTAGTTATATTCCCAATAAGATGTATCAATTTACCCCTGCCATAGAAACTTGACATCACCTTTCCTGATGCAGCTGATTACATACTCTTGTTGCCAAGAGAGGAATCATCTGAATTTTTTCCTTGGTCCTTCATAATGGGGAACAATGAAGAGACGAAATCATCTAAATCTGAGAAGTCATCTCCGCCAGTAACTCCGGTGAGATGAGGAACAATATGCATTTGTGCTTTCAATTCTGAGAACATCTTTTTTATTACTGACCAGAATATATGATGATATATTCCATGGGAAACACTAGAGTAGCATCCCCTTCCTGATACCGAAGCTTGAAATTTGTCAAGGGCCTGTTTTCAGCTAAATGTTTGTTCCTCGTGCAACAGGATCAGACGGGTGTTCATGTGTATCCTGATTGGGCAGCTATGCATGTAAGTTTATTGCTTTGACTGAATGCTTTGGAGCAGAAATGTCGCTCAATAAAATTTTTGACATGATCCATTGGCCTTCCATCTTTCCAGGCATACTATGGTCCTAGAGTTGCTCTTCCACCTTATTATAATTCTGCTGTATCATCTGGTCATGGTCCTCATCCCTACATGTGGGGGCCACCACAGGTAATGCTGGAAACATTGAACTAAGTATTAATATTTTTTTTTTCTAGTTTTGGCTTGCAACTTAGTGTCATGTTGATCTCCAGCCTATGATGCCTCCATATGGGGCCCCTTATGCCACAATATACTCACATGGAGGTGTTTATGGACATCCTGCAATTCCTCTTGTAAGTATATCTTCTTTACCTTTCTTTACCTGATAATTAGTTTAATGTAGGAGAGTGACCAAACCTCGTGCACACTGGGAGATGCGCTGGGTTGTGTGTTCTTTCTCTGTCTTAAGAGTGCTTTGCTCTTGATGATGCAAGCCCTGTGCTTAAGTTAAGGCAAGCTTAGACTGCTTCTGATGACTATAATGTTCTGATTCCCTTTCATCTTCATCTGCATCTGGTGCTTTTTTCCCCAATAAGCAAAAGGAACAAGAGAACATGTTTCACCCACTGTTCTTGTAAATATGCGGTAATAGGCATAACTTCTTGGTTCACATTTCATCTTCCATTTACTTCAGAATGGCTACTATTCTGAGCTACGTCTCTGATTTTACCCGCACCATATAATCCCCTGTATTTTATCTGGGCATGTGCTTGAACGTTGGTTCTGACAGTTGTGCAACTGCGCAGACACCGACTCCCTTGGCTGCGGAGACTCCTAAAAAATCATCTGCTAATTCTGATGATGGACTGGTGAAGAAGTTGAAAAGTTTTGAAGGGCTTGCAATGTCGATAGGCAGTGGGGATGTAGATAGTGCTGACGATGGGACTGATAAGAGGTCATCACAGAGGTTTGTCGAACAAGAAACTTTTTGTGGCTCCAAATAAAGATCAATGTGCTTACACTTATGATTCCGGAAGATTTCTTTACCGTATCCATCCCATCGCTACTATTCTGTAACTGCTAATTGTGCTAATTCTTCAATGTTGTGATTTGTCAGCAGTGAAGACACAGGGGGCTCAAGTGATGGGGATCAATCGGGGGTGAAGACTAAAACTCTATTACTCCTATATTGCCCCAGATTTCCTGTTTCTGCGAATATTGTGGTTGTAACAGTAGGCTGTACTAAATTTTGCATTTAATGTGCCAGGCAGATAAAGCTAGGAGGAAAAGAAGTCGTGAAGGAACTTCATCCATTGGTATAGCATTGGCCTTCATCAACTAAATTATCTTGATAGTGAGATAACTCTGTTTCATCTGACCATCTGCCTAACCCATTTTTCTTTTTGGGGTGGGTGGTGGGGGCCCAAGGGGCGTTTCTAGAATCCCTACCCTACTACTTCAGACTGTAAAGACTGTCCATTTCTTGTAAGTAGCTTCTGATGTAGAACCTGTAGACTCTAGCAGTTATGAGGATGAACTTCGATGAGATATGCTATGAACTTGCTGAGATGCTTCTCTCTGCACCGTTTGAAACTACCATGTCCGGTTGCTTCCATGGGGGTGTGTAATGAAGTTAGGAGTCGTGTATTTTGCTTGCGTGAGTATTCCATGGAGGTGAAAACAGAAAGGCTTAGTTTTTGTTGGTGGCAGCAAATAATTTGTTGGTGGTTGATATTTGCATCAGCAGAGATCATTCAAACATTCCTGGAGTTGAATTTGTCATTGGTTTGGGATGCAACAATGCAATTAAGTCTGACTATGGAGCCTCATATCTGCAGGTGATGGAAAATCTGAAGTTCAAGCCAAGGCTGCTGGGGAGGTGGATGCTGCCTCTGAGAATGTGTCAGGTGGAGCCATTGATCATCCCAGTGCTGCAGGAAAATTCGTTGCACCTGTAATCTCATCTGGTATGTCTGCATCGTTGGAGTTCAAGAATTCTTGCATGGATGTAAATGTCAAGCCTGTTAGCATTTTGCAACCTGGTGCAGCAGTGTCATCTGAACCCTGGTTACAGGTAATGTCACTGTGTAGTAGTTTACTCTAAATGTTCTCCCCGAAAGTCCAGTAGTTTTGTTCTTTCTGCTGTTCCTTCAAGTGGCTCTCTACAATGTCATAAATTTTCCTTTTCCAAAATGCTCTTCATGTAGAATGAAAAAGAACTGAAAAGGGAGAGGAGGAAACAGTCGAACCGTGAATCTGCTAGAAGATCAAGACTGAGGAAGCAGGTATAGATGATGTGTGGTAAAAAATGTTCTCGTGCGGTTTTCAGTCTTTCTTTCTTGTCATCTTCATCAACGTGTATGTCGTTTAAAGTGAGTGGCTTTTCCTCTTTATGTTCAGGCTGAGACTGAAGAACTTGCCAAGAAGGTGGAGTGTCTGACCGCGGAGAATGTGGCTCTTAAATCTGAAATCAGTCGACTAACCAAGAACTCAGATAAATTGAGGCTAGAAAATGCCACATTGATGGTACCTCTTGCATCCTTGGCTTCAGTGTTTACGAGTCATACATATAATTTGCTAGTTTAGTTTAATGAACCGTTACCGTTTCTACTTACAGCAAAGAATGGAAAATGCACAGGAAGGGGAAAAGGAGGTTCTAGGTAAATTCAATGACAACGGGCTTCTCTCGGACAAAACAGAAAACTTACTTTCAAGGGTAAACAATTCTGGTGCCATTGATCGAAGAAGTGAAGATGAGGGAGAGATATATGAAAGGAAGTCGAATTCCAGTGCCAAGCTTCACCAGCTCTTGGATTCAAAACCCAGAACTGATGCGGTGGCTGCTGGCTGATGGCTCTTTCTAACTTACTATTAAATAGTTTGCCTTACTTATTGAGCTTCGGAAAAGTTCGAAATCAATGTCGCTGCTAACAGGTGAAGGATGGGATAGCTGGGTAGAGCTAGCATCCAAGATTATCAGGACTCTAATTTTCATTGTAGTATAGATCTCTCATGGCAGAACTGATGGCTTTTTTTATATCATGTTCGGAATGCCGTGATGGTCCTAGAGGCTATGTACATTTGAATTTGGTTCGTGATTGGGTGTTTTTACGGTTATAACTGTGGACTAAGTGTCTTGTAATTAGTACGTACCACTTGTGATTAAGCTTGTTCTCTACTTGACTTTAAAGACGACTTGACAATGTTTACTGGATTCTCTTGCCAATCCTACCTCAAAGCTTTGACTTGCGGGTGCACCAATGACTCCTTTTTACGGTAGCTTTTGTCGATGGAGGATTCTTGATGGCACCTTCCTTTGTTTGCTTGGGTCAAGCACTGCTTAAAGAACTATTCCTTTATGTTCCACTCAAAAGCACGAGAAAAGGATGCAGACTTGTGCCCGCATGTCGCCGCCTGGCCCTTTGTCATCTTCCTTCACTGATCGTCCTCTTCTTGACAAACGCGTTGCGTCGTTCCAAAGTATTATTTTATCTCAAAGACCAAAGACATAACACAAAAGCAAGAAAAAGAAGAAGGTTTATTTGGCGTGAAAGACTACCTTTTTTGTGTTACCATCCATCAATCTTGGACCACTGATGGCCGAAGTCTATTCCCACAGCCATAGGGTTTCGTGCAACGAACGGAAAATATTCATTTCGCTTGAAAAACTGTACTTACTGTTGCTGATAAGGTAACTCGTACTGTTTCCTCTAATGTTCGCCTGATATTCTCTTCTGTTAGGAGCATCGTTGCTTCTTTGGTGTTTGACAGGCTGTCTGGTAATTGGGGTTCTGAGTTTGACTGAGTCTAGAGCAGATCTGAGGGAGCTAGTTAATTTTGTTACTATTCCGACCGAGTTGACTTGGGACGACCTCCTTTGTCGTGTACGAGAAGCAAATGAGATTAAGTTTTCCAGAGTGTGTGATTTGCCTTTAGTTGTTACTGTCTCGTTGAGGAACGAAATTGTTGCTGCTTCGCTGTCCCGGATCAGCTTGAATCGAAATATATGCAGTTAGTCGAGTGGTTTCTAGCCTAACGTAGTTCCGGGCGTGCTGCTGCTGTTTCCCTCGGCTGGAAATATTTTGAAATGCTAGCTAGTCCATTCTTCCATTTCTGGGCGGTAGTCAAATTTCCTCAGGATCTGAATTATGTTTTTTACAGTTGGTTCCATCAGGTTGTTTTGCTGGGCGCTTAGCAACGAGAAATGCATCTCAATGACAAAAAAGATTTTGCAAGTTTGAAACTTTTAAAGAAGGTGTCAATATCTTAAAGGTTCGTCCACATGATGCTGATCTTCGCTCATGACCCACTTTGAAAGATCGCCCGTTTCCCTCATCCTTCCTCCGAATTGCTCTCCATTTTCCCATTAGTTTGAATCGCTGCGGGGTTCATCACCCCCTCCATTGCACGTGATCTTCCTAACACCCCCAACCCCAGAAAAAGGTGGTCATCTTTGACTCCCACTTTTCTCCCATCATGAGTTCAACCAAATTCCGGTTGGAGAAACCCACCTCCCCTCACGTGCGCCCACCGTGACTTGTGGGGTCTGCTCCAGCTTTTCTCCTCCAACTTCGCTTTTCCTAGGTTCCTTGGTTCGCGCTCCGTCGAAGTGTCCCGCCCTTGTCTCCCCCACTAGCTCTGCTTCACATGTCGGCTTCTCCTACTAGTTAGGATACTCTTATTTGGATAAAAGTCATTGACGTTCCAGGACATGGCGGTCTTGAGATCAGATGCAGCCAAAACACGAACCAGTAAGCAGGAATTTAGGTTCAAGCTTACACCAGCCCCCCTCTCTCGCGACTCATAATTGGTGCTTTAGGAGAGAATTTGTCCTCGATTCTGAATTTAAGCAGTCTTAATAAAGAGCTACCGGAGAATAAAACTGGGGTCGAGAAGCCGTCTTTGCCAGCGGAAAATCTTTGGTTTCTCAAGTATCGTATAAGATTATGGTCGAACCATGATGCGAGTCCTACCAAAGAACCAGAAAAATAGGATTACAGCTCATGAAATTGGGTCTAGCTAGATGTAATGCCTAGCGATAGGTTCTTGTTCAACAACTTCGAATGCTTTGAATGGGTGATGGTAAGCATAACACTTTACCCAACCCAGTTGCTGGGTAAATCCAGGCTTCATGTCCTACTTGGTCATGTAGAGTCTCTCTCATGGCCCAATTCAAACATAACCATCCGTTTGGATATTTTCCTTTTTTCTTTTCCTTGCACTGATTCGTGCATGTAAGCGACAACAGGGGCGGGCAGTCCACGTCGAATTAAGGATTTATTTTCTTATTATTTATCTGGAAAATTTGCTATCAAGGGGGGAGGGGGCAGAAATTCTTTTTTTTTTTATAAGAAGAATCCACTGCTCACAGCACAATACAAGAAGTCGAGTTGTCTCCATCTCAAAAATCCCTCGTTTCAAAATTTTGGCTGCCTGTTCAACGTACATGTGCCTCGTATCTTCACGTTTCTTCTGTTGCTCCCCCAAACATGCCCGGGTCCTTCCCTCCCGACCATCCACTTCAACCCTTTCTTTCCCTTTTCCTTTCCCTTTCCCCTCCCCCTTTAGTTGCTTCAGATTTTAGTTTCATTATATAGAAGAAGCTCATAGACATATTAAATTCTTTAGCCAAAAAGCTACTTCATTCGGTGCATGTGTTCTTCGGCGTTTCATTTCAGTTCTGAATGGGCATTGCTTTTGCATTAAATTCTGTGACTTTTGTTTTCGTCTCTATATATCCAGAGAAGGGCTTTCTCTGATGAACTCCTGCATTCAACCCCCCTCCCCTTCTCTCTCTCTCTCTCTCTCTCTCTCTCTCTCTCTCTCTCTCTGAGATTTGCTATTCCCTTGGGCTGTTCGGAGGAATTATAGATCCATGCTCTTGAACCGAACTGCTTCAACCTTTCTTGCATTAAAAGTCTCTTCTTGATCTGCTTTTAGGCTGTGGATTTGCTCCTTATTTTATCAAGTTTCAACCTTTTCATAGTAAGTTTGAAGCTTGAAGAAACTAAAGTTTCACCGATGCTAACAGCTCACCTGATGGCTCTCTCTCCTTTCAATGTCAGCAATTAATGGCGTGTTGACATATGTGGGCACTTGTTTGAAAGTTCCTAGGATAGATAGGGGTTTGGGTCTAGAGGGCTTTGCCAAATGTTCTCGTTCTACTGGAGATTCTCAATTTTATGTTTAAGCAACTGAGGTTCTAGGGATATCGGGCTTCTTCTTATTGGATCTGAGGATAGATCCTGAGGAAGCCGGTGGTGGTTGGAAATCAGCTTTTAGTTCACGTGTTCACAGGTTTCTTGCATAGAGAAGCCTCTGTTGTAACTCTGATGTTTCAGTCATAGGGTGAATTCTGTGATTCTTTACTGTCCGCAAGTGCCAGTTTTCTCTGGAACTTTTAGAACTCTAGCAATAGAAGTTTATCTTCCAATCAAAATGGGGCATTCTGCTGCTGTCTGGGATCACAAAGCCGCAGTTGAAATGACAAGGGACTGGAATGGGATTGGCCATGTCCTGCTTCGAAGTCCACAAGGGACTTCAGTGCGGGTAAGGATTGTGAATTTCGCCATGGGATGATTGCGCTGACACATTGAATTTTTTGCCCTGAGTTTTGTATTTCGTATCCTTGGTCGTGCTTGACTATTTTAAAATCCTGTCGGTGCTCCTATTTCTGTCCGTGTAGGTTAGTATGCATGGAGGGCAGGTCACATCATGGAGAAATGAGCAAGGTGAAGAGCTCCTATTCACTAGTAGTAAGGTGCGGCTTATTTGCTGTATTTGTTGAAATCTTTGAGCTCATTGCTAAATTTACTCTTTTAAAATTGCAGAAGTTAATGTGCGTTAGTTTTCATTCTTTACGTGCCTGTAAAGCACTCTGCTAGTAAAGTGGGGGTCGTAATGTGAGCTTAGAACTTCAAAATAACTGTTGTGCTTTTAGTTGAATGTAGCGCTTGTTGACATTTAATATGCTAGGTTGTTGTAGATTAATGCTTTGCATCGTTCAACTCACGACATTTGAGGAAATTTGAGAATGAATGAATTTGACCAAGTTCCATATGAATTGTTGCTTTTTCTTTGTTTATGGGTCAAGCTAAAGCAAGAAAGTATCTACATCTGCAATTTCAGACAGATTCACTTGTGTATTATCTCCTACTACAGGCAATTTTTAAGCCTCCCAAAGCAGTGAGGGGAGGAATTCCCATATGTTTCCCTCAGGTACTCTGCAGATTTTGATCCGACATTTATAAAGGAATCAATGTGGACATCTCTTACTCAGGTTATTTTTGAACTTTTGAAGTTTGGCAATTGTGGATTGCTGGAACAGCATGGTTTTGCTAGGAACAAAATTTGGACAGTTGATGATAATCCTCCACCCCTGCCCTCGATGGATTCTCAAGGCAAATCCTTCATTGACCTATTGCTTAAGCCTTCTGAAGAAGACATTAAGAGTTGGCCTCATAGGTATAAGCTAAATCGTGATTATCTCTGAACTCCACAACCGATATACATGCCTTGTGATGCTTTCTCTCTTCTTTTCTCTCTTCTTTGTTAAATCAATGGCATAAAACATCATTTTCAAAGGCTCCTGCTGATTGTTTTAAGATCTCCTGTTTCAGTTTTGAGCTTCGCCTTCGGGTTTGCCTTGCAGCCAATGGTGATCTGAGCTTAATATCACGAGTCAGAAACATTAATGGAAAGCCATTTAGTTTCTCATTCGCTTATCACACATATTTATCAGTTTCTGACATCAGGTATGGACAATTATTTGCTGATCATATTGTTATTGGCCATAGATGTACTTTTACTATTGTTGGTAAATATGATAATCTGAAGAACTGGCGTGACATAGGCCCTGAGGTTCTCCAAGCTCATTCTACAGGATAACATCTTTATATTTATATTTTGAAACATTTTCCATCAACATTTTTCTGGAATATGCTGTGATCTTATGAGTTTGAGGCCACTATCTAGGGTCAGTGAGAAGTATAACCACAAAGCAATCATATCTGAATGTCAAATATGAAATAGCTATGACTTAAAGGCAATTATAGGTCTGAAATCCTCGTGATGTTTGGAGTTCAAGCAAGCATGTTTTGTTTAGGGACCTGCTGCAACGCACTGTTTAGCCTTGAAATGCATAAAGTTCTATATAGTATTGCTTTGCTTCTTGCCATGTACCCCCACCAAATTCAGCTGATTTATATTTTCTTTTGAAATTATAAATAAAGTTCATTCTCCAGTTAATAAGGGGATTGAATGCACATTTGTCTCAGTGAAGTGAGAATCGAAGGATTGGAGACGCTTGACTATCTAGACAACCTTTGTCAGAGGGAACGCTTCACAGAACAGGGGGATGCCATAACTTTTGAGTCAGAGGTAAACATCAAAGTTTTATGTGATTCAATTTATTATTTTCATGCAAAGGACTAAAGAGCCTCATATTCATTGGAGTTCTGAATTTCTTGAATTGCAAGAAATGAAGGAGCAGCCTCTTCAATGGTTCTAAAGAACCTAGAGGGGGGCTTTTCTCTGAATGCTTTTATCCTCAGTGAGACTCCTCCATGCATTTATAGTAATTTTTGTGGAGAGAATGAGGAAGAGTAATGACACCTGCATGTCGAAGTATTCTATTCGTGCCTCTCCCCAGATTTCGATGATCTTACCTCTATGCAGCCTATAATTAATACTTTTTTCTGCCTCACCCAATTCTGGCAGTTTGATCGAATCTACTTGAGTTCTCCAAATGTAATGGCAGTGCTTGACCATGAGCGAAAGCGAACTTTTGTGATCAGAAAGGAAGGTCTGCCGGATGTTGGTAAGAGCCCTTTCAATTAAGAAAAATGTCTATGCATTCTATTACACACTCATGGAACACAAGTGGGATACTGGAACCCGAGAGGTTGCAGAGAGACGGATGCGATATTAGTCACTCCAAGTTAAAGTAAATGGGGTTATCTTGTCAAAATATGCAGTTGTATGGAATCCTTGGGAGAAGAAATCAAAGGCAATGGTGGATTTTGGTGATGAGGAGTACAAACAGATGGTTTGTGTTAACAGTGCAGTGATAGAAAAGCCAATCACATTGAAGCCGGGTGAGGAGTGGACTGGAAGATTGGATCTCTCTGTGGTCCGCTCAACTTTCTGTAGTGACCACCTTGATTTCCAAACCAGAGGCCTCTGAAGACTAGCGACGTCATCGCAGCCATATTTATCTTTTTCCTGTTCTGTTTCTGATGGCTGAGAACCAAACCAAGGCATCCCTGTGGACCGATCCTCAACCGGTAAGCCTGGGGACAGTAGATAGTCCCATAGCATACTATCCAGTGTTAGTGTCAGTGCACTAGTCCGTGCATACAATAGAAATGTGAGTGGAGCTTGAGACCTCCACCTCTTGAAGTATGGCTCTCAGCTCACTCTTACTGTTGGGGACACTCTTGTGAGGCTGGTGGATTGAGAGTTTCGACTTTGGAGGCAGTCGGAGCAGAGCAAATTGTAATATTTTGCCGAGAGTGGGTTCGTAGGAAAATCTGCATCAAATAAAATGACAATTGCAGCTTTTAGCATGGGAGCCCCAAACTCCCTCTCTCTCTCTCTCTCTCTCTCTCTCTCTCTCTCTCAGACGACGTAAATCATCGTGCAGAAACAATGTGCAAAGGCCTTCAAACATTGATGTAGTTTTGTAGATGTCAAGATACCATATTATGACTGAAGGGCTCGTCTCTAAACATCCTCTTAAGGTTCAAGCCTTTCTTTCTCTGTAGAATAGGTGGTTTAGGCAGTGTAGGAAAAGCATGACCCCCAATCTTGGCCCAACTTTAGAGGGCTAGAGGACAGAAGTTAAATTAACCTTCAGTAGGAACCACTGCTGCTCTTCCATATGAACTTTTAGTTCTTCAGTGACTCCAATCTCAACCTTTCATGTGCGAAAACCAATCGCATCTATGCGTGCTTCCGACTTTTCTCATCACCCATTTTTTGCATTTTCATGTCTTTTCAAAATACAATTACCCGTAAGTTCAATCCTTTACAGCATCTAGTTCATCACTTTCCCAGTTTATTATCTTCGACTTTGGCAACCAAACTAAAAGAAGAAAAGAATTAAAAAAAAAAACACCATGTAAAATACTTCATGTATGCAAGAGCCAGACTAAAATGATTTGTCCATATCTGACAATAAATTAGAAAACCATGGAAAGTGGTCTGACACTGCAGGGTCGGTGATTTTTCATGAATTTTATGAATATTCCAAATATCACTATATATATATAGTTCCCAAAATTTACTACATGAAACCGTGTGCCCTGAACCAGATGGATGTCTAGAAAAGTGTACTTGAAACGTGAGAGAATGAACTTCTTTCAAGTGTAAACACTATGAAATATGAATAATCTCTCATAACTTGGTATACCAATTTCTGCACTATTCTAGTGCATCTAACATTATTTGCATCCGTAAAATTTCTTAATTTCTTTCTTTCTCTTCTTCATACACACAATAGTTCATGTTGTCCTCTTCTCAATCGCATTTCATACGTCTCATTCATGCGTAACAATTACATGCAATTCTATTAATCCTTCGGCCTGATAATGGTTCTTTAGTAACTAAGAAAGAACATGAATGGCATGGATTTTGGTTCTCCTCCGCCACTTGCATTAATTCTATCTAAGCCCATCTGTCAGATGTATCAAAGGAAGGAAACTGGAAAATTAAAAGGACAATATCTTAAAATAGCTGGACGAGGAGACGTTGTAGGCACGTAGCTGCTGATGCAAATTAAACAAGGCAGCGACCAATTTCCTTTTCAACTGGAAAATGAAGAAGAAGATGTTAAGTGATCTGATGAGATTATATTACACTATACAAAAGCGTCCCCAACATTTTTCTGAATTACCCATTTCATGATTTCATCTCAACACCGACTTTCTCGCATGTTCTAATAGAATGATGAGCTGTCTTATACAACGAGTTACGTACCCTGTACTTCAGCAACACCATAGGATGTACATGGACGTCACATGCATCATTGCGAAGGTCTCTTGATGCGTTGTCGGAACGCCGGCAATTGGACTCAGAGTTTGCGGATGAGTTAGCAACGAGATCAAAACTCTAAAAATGTCGGAAGACGATAGGCATGTGCTCAGAGCCATGAAAATTCCATGTGAATCTGATGAAGATTGTTGGGCGTTCCTACATAGCAAGTGGTCCTGAGCTCCTGTGGTTGCCCTGTCTTTTCGTTTATATATCCATTCCCCCCATTTGGCACATAGAAAAATGGCGCCGCATTACGATATTTTCCTTACAATATTTCGAATCGCGAAGCTCGACTTCAGTAGGTTATTCGTGGATTTCATACTCCTCGCACTCCCATTACATACCGCCGTTCCCACCAAGAGGCGCTAAGAAGTATGGTTTGAACGTACTTGATTTGAAATGATCCAATGTTCGGAGCAGTGGCTATCCATAGTACAGAGAAATGGATCAATGCGGTAGGAACTTGGAGATTTTATTATTAGTTGCTCAACAAGAATGTATGAGACGGTGATTAATGAAATCCGAAGGAATGTTTTGACGATTCAACGGAAAAAACCAGAGAATAACAAGAAGAAGATCATTATAGTAAATGATCAACGAGAAGAGAGCGAAGTCGGGCGTCAGAACAAGGTGTCGCGCCAAGTCAGCAGGAGAGCGACGCGCGTGAATGTCGTGAACGAATCCCTGCCACTCCTCCTTCCCCGAATATGACATCCCCTGTTTTTTCCCCCTTCATATATCTTCGCCACCCCCCATTTGAATTTTGCTTTAGCTTCGTCTCTCCGTCTCTGGAATTTTCATTTCGTTATCAAATATCTCGTGAAATCCACCACCTTTTCATCGGATCAAGATCCTTTCCCCCCATTGAAATCTCCTAGACCGACTTGGGTTCCAATGGCTTCGTTGTTCCTGTAGAATCCGTCACTGTTCCGGGTCGAACCGTTTCTATATCTCTTCTGAAAGGTCCGAATCTCTCTGCATTCCATTTCAGATGCGCCATGTCCTTCTTCCTTTCTGGTTCAGAGATTTTCCATCCCTTTGATCCAGAAATCGCATTATGGAGATCTTTCAAGAATTTAGATAAAGCTTACGTATGCCTATTTGTGATGCTGTGTCTCTGTTTCTCTCCAACGAATCCGACACAAAGCTGTTCTTTTCCTTTTCTGTTTTAGCTTGCCCATTTACCCTTTTCGTTTTTATATAAGACGAGAGTCATTTTGTGTCGAGCATTTTTCATTGGATTTTCAAAGGTTGCCTTCGATTACAGAGCAAGAACGAAAGGTCAATTTTAGGTTCTCCACTTGACTTGATTTCGTTCACCAGTTGCATTTGCATTCACGTTTCACGTTGAATTATTTTCGACATTTTTGGTTCACTTTCTTTGTCGCGTGCACCGTCATAATGAATTGCTCATTTTCTTCAGCCGATTCTCTTTCTCTGTTTTCAATGCAGAAAACAGAGGATTTAACGGGAGGAGCCGTCAAATGGCCGAACCGCCGCAAAAACCGGTACTCCAGAAGCCACCGGGCTACAGAGACCCGACCATCCCGGTTCGACCGATCCCAAGACAGCCTGTCCGCAGACCAGTCATGTCACCTCCGATGTACCCGAGGAAGAAGCGCCGGGGCTGCTGCCGCGCGTGCTGTTGCTGCTTCTGCGTCCTCATATTCCTCATCTTCTGCATCCTCGTACTAGCTAGCGCCGCATTTTATCTCTGGTTCGGCCCGAAATTCCCGGTTTTCCACCTCCTGTCGTTCGAGATCCCCCGGTTCAACGTGACCGTCGAACCGGACGGCACTTACCTCAATGCACGGACCGTGTCGATAGTCGAGGTCAAGAATCCGAACGAGAAGCTGGGGTTGTACTACGGCGTGACCGAGGTGGACGTCGGCCTGGGGCAGGACGGGAGGATCGCATTGGGGTCGGCGAGCCTGCCCGGGTTCAGCCAGGGGAAGAAGAACGTGACGAGTCTGAAGGTGGCGACGGAGGTGCAGGACGAGCTGGTGGAGGACGGGGCGGGCGCGGAGCTGAGGTCCGGGTACCGAAGCAAGAATTTGGTGGTGAAGGTCGAGGTCCGGACGAGCGTAGGGATGAATGTAGAGGGGTGGCAGGTGGGGAAGGTCGGGGTGAATGTCGAGTGCGGGGATGTGACGATGAAGGATGTCGAGGATGGGGACATGCCCAGATGCAACATCAAATTGCTCAATTGGTAAGTTTGATTTCGTACTTGTTTGGTGGTTCATCCCTCTTAATACCCTGAATTGGACAACTGACCAAATGCTTGGTACATACATGATGCATTAATGAGCAAAAACTTTGGCTAAGCCATAGTTTGTAATCAGGAGGAGCTGCCTAGTATTTGCCATGTCTAAGTGGAGTATGACATAAATCTTGTTGTTTGGAGCTAACAAAATGAGCAGTTTATGAAAAAAAATTAAGGTTTTATCTTTTTTTTTTCATGAGATCTAGAATGGGCGTGCTAGTTTCATAAATTATCACGCAAGATTCCGATAAAGAAGTAAGACCATTTCAATAACCTTGAAAGAAGGGAAGGATGCTCGTTTTATGCTTGTGTTGGTGCCTTGTTCCATTACATTGGGTAGGATGCAATAAGTTTCACAAGTTGTTGATTTGGGTGATGCATTTAAAGATGAAACACGGCCTCATCATGTTCTAAGGATAACGTGTCACTATTGTTTGGGTGCTGTGTCTAGATCCCAAGAAACGACAGGTTGACTTATCCGACACTTGATTGCCTTATTTCCCTCGTGTTGGAATGCAGGATCTCCTTTCAATGACATGGTTATTGTCATGTGAAGAAAAAAGAAAGAACAAGACCGGATCAATCTGACGACTACATTTGGTGACCCTTGCTGAACATGCCGCTGATTCTAATGTTACTCTTGACCTCAATAACAACATCACATCCAATTAATTTGTCCTTTTCAAATGTTTTGTCCCTACATACAAAAAAAAAAAAAAAGAAGAAGTCAGAAGCTCCCCGCATGAGGGTTGAAGACTTGAAGGTGGTGGGTTATGTGTCTCAGCCCTTCGTCGCCTCCTGATGTAATTTACTGCACATAGCGAGCTCTTCTCCTATTTTGTATATTTGGTCTGTCAACGCGGATCCCATGACGTTTTATTTCTCCATCTTTGTTTAAGAACGAAGGAATCTTTAAGGGTGGTGGTGGCTGGTGGGGATGGACATCTGGTTCTTCAGTCTCTAATGTTTCTCTTGGAGTCCAAGAATTGTAGCTGCCTCTCTTAGGAAAATGGAAAGAGAGGAACACGCCATCCATCCGCATTTTGCGTGATCTAAGTAAAAGATGGCCACAGAGAGAGATGTGCAATCTGCATGGCGTCAACTACAGGTCAGTTCTCGCCTGGCCAAAAGAAGCTTCATGATGCAAACCCCCTATTGCGTTACTCTTTCCGTAGGGTGACTCCTTACTAAGTTCCTAGTTCTTGGATCATTAAATTTTCCAAGATGACATGTGCTAAATCCTCATGCATACAGTCAGCCATAACTATCCCGGAAGGGATTCCGAAACAGCAAACAGAGCAAAACCCAAAGATCACAACAAGCTGGCGCGGTTATAAGCAAAAGAGAGCCAACTAATTTAGTTGTGAACCAATTAGTTTCATTGAGGTGATGACAATCAGCAACAAAAGTTGACACATTTGAGTCTTGGCCTCAAATGAGTTGATAATGTGTTAGGTGCTTAAAATGTCTTGATGATTTCCACCATGTTGATCGATGTCTTCTACAGAATAAGCGGATGACAGTTATGTCAGAGAACTCAAAACATTCAATTCCGCCTCAAAATACCGACTCTAGTATTTCCAGAATAAAAGTGGTCATGAAGCATGCTGCCTCACGTTCAGTACCAACTCTCTCATAATATCCATCGGGCAAATCTCTGATAGATTTCTAAACTACCTACTAGCATCTAAAGAGTTGGGCTTTGGCTTTCAACTCAAGGAATGAGCATGGAAGCGATATTGAACAAGCTTCAAATGTCTTGCCTCATCAATAGTTGAAATTACGGTCATCCACAATGGAGTCTGATCACAAAGAAATAAACAAGCAGTGTCGCAAAGAACCAAATGAGTAAGAGATTAGTGGATATATACCAAGTCACATGTCAGCAAGTGAAAAAATCCAGACTTGTCTTGTCCAGGAATTAATTGCGGTTGAGCAGACAATAACAAACAGTACTGCAGTCTCCAAGAACTCTAAATTCTCTTCTGGTAAAATAAGTTTCACATTCAAACATTGCAGCAATTCCCATGTACTCTGGAAGTGCATTCTAGAAATCAACTCAAGATTCATGTCAATAATGACAAATCCTTAAATACAACTCACACATAGCCGACACATCTCAAGTTTGAATATTGGAACCCCAAAGAACTGGTGACTAAGCTTGCAGTGAGATTCTGCATTCTTTAAAAAGTGAATCCTAAGAATGGAAAAGCAATTACATATCCAAAAAATCTCACCACAAACAACTGAATGTTTCACAAAGTAAGAATCCTGATGAAGACTACGCTTACAATCCTCACTCTGATGCTAGTCAAACCTGCAATTAATAGGGCACCGTAGTCGCCTCTCCAATCCGAGCTGGTAAAGTTTCCTGCAACAAACAAGTTTCAGCTCATGCACAACAATGTAGATATATTCAAAAGTTCAGGTAAACATGTTGCATCATGGGTGAGATCCAGCTATCCGAGAATTACAAAGAACAATCTTTATTATCATTAGGGAATCCGTAGATGGAAGAATAAGACAGGATTAACACAGTTAATTGAAACACCCAGCTCTTTTCTTTCTGAAATGCTAGTTGACCTGATGAGAAAGCATGTCAGCATAAGTGTGTAAATATGCAGTTTTGTTGCCAAAATGATGTAGCACAAGTAAATTGTCATTGACTTGTCAGATGTTACTGACTAAAACTTACAGACATGAACTGCATGTGACTACAAAGCATAGGCAAGTATATGGTATACACTGGAAGTAAAGACCACTGCAGCTTACCTATGTTTTCACACAGACTTTTATTCAGTTCAGACGGCTAATTTTGGATCTACACTTCCCGTAACATTTCCCTCTCCTGTTAGGATGTGATCGGGATCCTGCTTCAGAGAAACTTACTGGTAAGATTTGATATATGCTCAAAAGATGAGAAAGATCAACAAGGCAAAGTACATCATATACCTCCATTCCCCACTTAATGTAATCTGGAGATTCACATGCTTTATATTCGTCAACCAAGCTCTCAATTATGTCTCTAGATTCGTCAAACTCTGAGAGATCATTATCCTGTTCATGTGATTGATTATGTCAACATGATGTCTCGCCATACCAGAAACACCATCTGGAGTAGGGAACTCTCGGAATGGTTAATTTGTGTTAAAGCAATAACAACAGCAGTTGCTCAGACAGCCTTTTCATTAGGACATCAAACAATCAGTACACTACTCAAAAATACCAAGCACTAGAATGCAAGCAGAAGTTCCCATAAAAGATGTACAAGATAATTGCAATTGTATGAATGCTATCTATTGACAACTTACAGCAAACATTGGGAATTTCCGGTAATTGTCAAGGAAGGCTTGCTTCTTTCTCAACTTCTCGTACTGATTCAAACACTTGCTAAAAAGATGCCGTATGCTAGTGTGGCTTGCTAACATAAGACCACTGACCTGACAAATGCAACAGTTATAAGTTTTTCATCATTCTCCTAGTAGATTCTCAAAAGAAGGTACACGTGCCACTGCTACCAAATTTCTGGAAGCAAAAATTTGTCACAAAACTCCAACCATACCCTATGGGCAGTTTGAACATATGGAGACTTCCTTGATAGAGCAACCTAATAAATAGAAAGAACAAGAATGCAAAAGATTTATTATAACATCAAATAGCTCTGGAAAATCGATTAGCATGACTTGAATTGCTTTTATTGTGTAAGAAGACCTGAATACTCGCCGGGCCCCACTCAATGAAATTAACAAGCTTTCTTTCGCGTATCCTCTGTAAACTTTCATGAACCTGATTACAAGAACAGGGAAATTTCAATTATATCAACCAAGATTACAGGAATAATATAATGTCTATTAAAGTTTCAAGCCGCTATTTTAAATGGAAATGTGATAAAGGATGTCATAAACTTAACTTATGTTGGTCGCATCCCAACAACAATATCTATGATGAGAATTTTTATGAGGAAAAAGACAAGGTAAGTACAGTGGAATTAGTATTGCAAGAGCTAATAATAAATCATTTGCTTCATCTGAGATTCAGAATTGTAGATTATATCCAAATGACTCCTGGAAAAATATTGTCCAGCAAGAACTTTGAATGTTTCTTTCAGCATTTAAAATACACACACTTCATGTTTTTCACATTGCGCCCCCCCCCCCCCCCAAAAAAAAAAAAGCCAATGCCTCAAAACAGGATGATTAATTGTTGGCCAGAATGAGGAACCAGACGTGGCCAATTCCTCCACGCATGACTAAACATAGGGAATTCATGCAGCAACAAAATATACCTGAGTGGGATCTACTTCTCCCTGAATGATGTTCAATATGGAGATGTACTTTGCTTGACTAGCTTCTTTTGTTCGAGCGTAAGATGAAACCATAATATTCTTTGACTGAAACACATGCATACAAAAATAATAATAATAATAATAATAAGGAAGAGAAAAGAAAGATCAAAGAAGCTCTCAACATGCACAATAAAATATAAACAATAAACTTTCTCACCTGTAAAAGTCTTCTCATGACATCTAGAACAGTAGTCTTCCGAATTACATTTGCCTGCAAAGATGAGAAATATTTGCAATGCACACTTCAGTAAGTTTCAACCATCTGTACAAGGTTAAGGTGAGTCATCTCATGATTAAGACCAAGCTAGGTCCCTCCAAAAGACCTTGCAAATAAGTCCATGTTATTATCCCCTCTCATAGCAAGGCATCATCCATGGATGCCACATTAAAGAGGAAGTTCCATGCCAACACATTAAGCTTAACTAGATGGTCATGTAAACCTATAAATTACATTTTTAAGAGAAAGGAAAGGAATATCAAATATGTTACCTGACGCTCAACAGTAAGAGGTGTATATCCCGTCATCAGGAAATGGCATCTTGGTGTTGGAATTAAAGAAGCAAGAAGGCCAACTAAGTCGTTATTCATGTACCCAGGATAGCGAAGGGTAGTTGTGCTCGCTGACATTACGGTTGAAACCAATGAATTTGTTTGAGCAAAGGTGGGATTACTCAGATGAAGGCGCTCCACAGCTATTCTATTCAGCGCAGTATTATCGAGAACAACGACACAATCAGCATTGAGGGTTAGACGCTTGAGGGTCAAAAGCGAATTGTACGGCTGCACCACCACGTCGCTTGTCTCCATCTGGTTAGGAAACACACTATATGTTTGAACCAATTTTTTGCTGTAGCGATCATTCAGAGTTTCCAATAGATATGAGCCCATACCTGCATTGTTTTGCTTTTGAGAAAAATAACCAACATATGCGTCATAGGGGGACTATCAAGTTAGGGAGGTAGCCAATAGAAAGTAAGGATCTGCAATCTGCAGCTTAGAAAAAGATACTTCACAAAGTGGCTACAAGACAAGGAACTTGTATAAACTAGACCATCCTATGACTGGTGCATATTAAGCATAATATAGGCCAGGACACTCCAAAAGAATGCCAAGCCTTGACAAGTGGGAATGACTATGCTTTATATCAGTTTTCACTAATTCCATCAATCTTAACTACAAAAAGGTGAAAAATATAAATAGAAGAGCATGGAAGCAACCTGAGCCTGTCCCTCCAGCAATAGAGTGGCAGAGAACAAAACCCTCAAGACTATCACTACCATCTGCTTCTCTATCGATCATGTCCATTATATCTTCTTCAACACCCTTCCCCTATCACAGTATTACAAAAAGGGATAGTAAGAAAGTCTGCAATTATGATTACCCTAAAAGAATTGGTACACACATCAAGCAGGAGCCAATAATAGGTTAATTATCATTTAGTTGTGATAAGTGATTACAAGGTAACAGCATGGCATTGCTTTACATGATGTGCAAAAGCCATTAATAATTAGGAGATTTTATTTTTCAGTATTCCAATCGTTAAGTGGTCTAGAATCAAGGGCAGAAAAAGGTTTACATTTAGGTAACAGTAATCCCATTTACTATGGTCAACTTTAACAGATGATACAACAAGAACATGAAGAAAACTGATGCAGTGGGCTGGTTCATATGACTTTCATCACTAGAAGTAGTACAGTCTTAGGCAGCCTGATATGAAAACGAGGTGCTGAACATCTGCTAACATCCCAAAAAACCATTTCTCAGATGATTTTCTTACTCAAAATTTAGCAGATGCAGCACAGAAACGATAAAATAGCAAACCTGATGATATCCACTGGCCCAATTATTCCCAGCACCTCCTCCATGATCAGACACAAATATGTTCTCATGATTGTAGAGATTCCGATATTCACTGTTCTGAATACCATTTATCACTCGTGGCTCCAAATCCATCAATATAGCCCTCGGAATATAGTGCTGATCATCAGCTTGATAGAAAAACACATCTTTTCTGTCGCCTCCCTAAAGCATTGCAACAACAAAAGTTTCACAAGTTAGGGATCCACTGGAAACACCACGTCCACACGATGAAATCATAACTAGTACATGGGCTGATGGTAGGTATCTTGAAGTCGCTTCAACAAACATTTTTTGGGAATAGGCTGATGATCAGCCTATATCATTGCAAGTTGAATTCCAACCTAAGCTTCGCGAGCTAGGGATCAAATTACAGCACCCTAAACCCCAATTCACCCACAATTATACACAGTTACTCTACAAACTCTATTGGTGAGTTTCACGGGAAAGAAAAGAAAGAAATTGCGCATTGCCTAACTGACCAAACGACACTCAGCTTCCTAAGTTCAGAATCTTCACAAATTTCTTACGACCAAACAATGCTTCCCAAGTAAAATCAGCCTGCAACAAAAGCGCGAGTACGTAGAGTTTCGGACCTGCGTAGCGAAGTCCTCGAGCATGCCATCCTGGCTGATTCCGTGCTCGAGGCAGAGCTGCTTCCAGAACTCCATTCCAATCTGGTTCCCGCATTGTCCCACCTGCAGCGTTATGATTTCTCTCGGCATTTTCTCGTACTCTCGCTCGTTTCCCTCTCGCTTCTGCTGGCGAGGTGAAGATAGCGGTTGCTCAGATCAAACGAAAGAATCGAGAGAGCTAGGGATCGATTTGGGGATTGCAGCGCCGAATCATTTCAAAAAAAGAAGAGGGAAAGTGCAGGGCAGAGGGAGCGAGAAAATGAGGGAAAGTGGGAAAATTTTTAGTGTGGGAAGGAAAACTAAAGCAGGAGGTCTTCGAGCGTCAACTCGACCACTGTGTCAACTCAGTGACTCGGTGCGCCGGCGCCTTCTATCGTGCGCGGGAAATGCTAACTTGCGCCCTCCGCATCATTTAATCGTGGGCCTCCTCCGTCGAGGGAGCCCAATCATCGCAAGCCCAGTGGTCGCTTCGGATCGCGAGCCCAGTTTCAAAATTTGAACGTCTCGTCGACGTGACTTTGATCCCAATTGGCATGGTCCTGTCGACCACATTAACTTAGGAAAACAGCCAATTCCTGATGTAATTTGCTAAACTGAAACGAGAAGGACGAATACCAACAATGGCGGTTGGCGTTACGTAGGCACGGCGAAAGCGCGGTTTATAGAGCGGAGCTACAAAGATCGTGGAGCAAGATAGCTTGTCGGAACTCGGCGATTGTTGTTTAATTGGGAAAAAACCCAACTGAAATTAGATTATTAATTCTAGTTCGGAGCATTAGCAAAGATTACATGATCAAGACCATACGCAGGAAACGAAATATGCTACTGTACTAGACAAAGGATGGCTAATGTTTGCGGAAAACCAGTCTCCCCGGAGTGTGATGGGGATGGGATTTTGATGGCTAGGGAACCGCTAGTTGGGCCAGAGGAAGCATCCGATGGCGAAGTTCCGCTTGTAGTGGAGGTCGCCGATAGTCGGTAGGCCGTACTCTCGGAGCAGGGAGTCGAGCTTCCACTCGGGCATGGCCTCGTAGTCGGCACGGGTGAACCTCGGGTAGTGGAGCGGCATCTGGAAGCTCTTGCAACGGTCGGTGGCATGCTGGCGCCCGCCGTTTGTGCCGCTGCTGCCGCCGCCGCCGCTGCCTCCTAAGGCGGACGCGGGCGTGGCCACGACGGACTCCATGGCCCCTCTGCTCATATCTGCTCTTAGCGCCTTCCGAGCTCCTCGCACGACTTCAATGGACGTGTGTATGATGCCGTGCAGGTTCTTGTTAATAGCCATACCTACTTAGTGATCTCTTTATATATAATTTAGAGAGAGAGAGAGAGAGAGAGATTGCTTGGCCAAATATTCACCTTGTCGAGGTCAATGCTAGTGGGGGAAGATATGACCCGTCCAGATCAGAAATATAGTAATTATTGAGAAACCAAAGTTTTTTTTTCCCTTCTTTTGTTTTGGGGATTTTGGTTTCTTCTAGAATATTCATGAGAATTAACACCTCCCCCTATTTGTGAACTCAAGCAATTTTATTGATGGTTGGCGGCCAATGGAAGAAAATTGGAAAACAGTAAAAAAAGAAAAGGAAACAAATTCCGGAATTTAAAAAAAAATCACAAAATCATCCACGTCAAGATCAACCGTACTACATAAAATTGACCTCCAAATCAACTATTTCTAATCAAAATTGACAAAAATGATTGATTTGACAAGTCGTTCAAAACTATATGACTAAATCAGCTAAATTGAAGAGTTTAACACTATCCTATAACAAGTCTAGAGACTTTCGGAATGGTCATCTCAATATGAACCGAGTCGCGCTTGATTCGACAGAAATTCGTCTCCGTAACGCAACTTATGATCGGGTGCAACGTACGCGACTAAAATACAAGTTGGAAATTTCTGAGGGTTTTCTTTCGTTATCATTCCACTAAGAAATTTGCCGCCAGGGCTATTAACTAAGAGGATTATGCTCGGCACAAGGTCCGTGGAGGCGACGCTTCACATCAACATGAACGAACGCTATTTTTATTGCGGATGTTTGAACTTTGTTGTGCTGCTTTTGCCTTTACAAAGCAAATCCACGTCGAAATGCACGCCCTTCCGCAATGATCCTTCGCCCGACCGACGGGTGCTACTACCACGGGCTTCGTCGCCACACCGCGTCGCACGAATTTGCATTGGGGAAACAAGAAATCTTTATGTTGCTCTTGACAGGTGGAGTGCGGAAAGTCTAGAGTTCAAATCCTCGCCTTCTTCTTTTTGCACGTGT
Source organism: Melaleuca quinquenervia (assembly GCA_030064385.1). NCBI lineage: Eukaryota > Viridiplantae > Streptophyta > Magnoliopsida > Myrtales > Myrtaceae > Melaleuca > Melaleuca quinquenervia. The sequence goes on along the minus strand of CM057722.1, from coordinate 374,823 downwards.
TGCTGTCGACGACTCTTTTTGTCACTAGGCGTTCGATGTCGGGATTAAGATATGGTATTCGAACATTCTCGACCGAAATCTGGGATCAAGACAAGACATTTGCTGCTTGTGATTTGCAGGCGAGCTGCTGCTGCCGTGCTCATCGAGTATGTCGACCTCTGCATTGCAACAGCATCTATCTGCGGCTTGTTTGCTGGACCTCGGAGGGATCGGGAGACTTAACATTCGACGACAAATGCCACATTATGTCTTCACATAAAGAAAGCTGCCTTTTTTTTTTTTTTTTTGCCTAATTCCCTGAGAAAGCAACAACTCTAAATCGAGTCTCAATTATGGCTCAAACTTTTTTTTTTCTTTTGTGGCATAAGAAAGCATCAACTTTAGATTGTGCCCCAGTACTCCAATTTTATTTTTTTTATCTCACGAAAAAGCATCAATTTTTGGTCGAATCCCGATTAGAACCCATAGTCTTTGTATTCTAGTAAAAGAGCGCCAATTCTTAGTCAATACTCAATTTTAGCTCCTCTCCAATTTCATCCATTGATATTCCTAAAAATCCAACGCGTCATTTCACATGTTCTTAACAGAAACTTGATAGAGGCAAGATTTTAGCATCAACTAAAAGTTGATGCATTTTTATGAGACAAAAATACAAAAGAGTTTGGGCCAAAATTGAAGACACGATTTAAAGTTTGTGCTTCTTCATGAGACAAAAAGATGTTCGGGTCAAGATTGGAGCGGAATTAATTAAATTTGATGCCTCTTTACGAGATAAAAAAAAATTTCAGGCGATGTTGGAACTTTGAGTTAAAATTACTACTCTTTAAACGAGTTGGGCTTTTTTTCTTTTTTGCATTCGATCTCTTTTTTTCTTCTTTGGGAAAATAATTCCCTTGGACAAGCAACCCGTCTTGCAGATTCGGTGCTTCTTCATCGGTATTAAGTACCACTGGCACATGCGCTTCATCTCTCTATTTAATGCTGTCAAAATTCATTGTATGAGTAGGTGGGATCGAAGTAGTGGTTTACCAACAAAAGAAAGAAAGAAAATCCGACCATGCAATGTTTCTGGTCCAGGCAAATATATGTTGCCGTGGAGGCGCAGGCAAAAGCAAGAGAATGAATCAAGAAGGATTCAAGTACTTGATACGATATGGTTGGGCGCGGGACACACCACCAATTACTGCGGGGATCCCAACTGAGCCATGAATTATGGAGGGAGATATGTCGAAGAAACTTCAACCGCACATTTGCATCTTCTGCAGACCCAATTTAATGTTGGTAGGGCTTTGGTTTGTGAGTGATCGATTGAAAGCGAGGCTGTAGTTCGAGACCGAGCAACTTATGGCTATATTGATCATGTCCACTTGTCAATGGTAAGCCATTAAATAGCGAAGCGATCATGTGAAAGCTGAGCTGAAGTGGACCTCATCTACTCGGTTTTTACTCTCTCGATCCGCAGTCGAATGTTAAACTGATGTTAGACATTCCTGAGCTTTTGCTTGCAGTCTTTCACATTACACCATCTTTCGTCGCGTTGCTATGATATACCGCTAAAAACTTGTCTCTCATGACCCATCAGTCGCTGAACTGTGCATCAGCACACAGCCACATGTAAAGCCACCATAATATGTCTCTGGCTATCTCTAGACCATAGGATCAACATCAGCTTGAATAAGTGCAACCAACTAAATCGTGCTTCCTGCTTACTCGTACTGTCGACCACACATCTCTTATATGCGGAATGAATCAAGGAGCATTCAGTGGGTGCACTAACCCGTACCATCCTAGTGGCCTTTTCCATCTGTTGAACAGTTGCCCTTGATTACTGATAAGTGATGGAGATCAGGGCGAAGGATAGGAACGAAGCATGAACCACGCAGAGGTGGATTGACTTTCGGCTTTTTGCACCAAAGTTGGCGTCGGCTAGTCGCGAACTTGTGACGGGCGCAAATTATGATTTCATCTCAAAAAAATTTACAACATGGGACGAGGGCAAGAGACCATACCCCTGACGTAGTTCGAACAAACGTGACCAATTGCATGTTCCGGATCTTATGAAACACGTCAAATGAATCAGAGTTTGAGCCACAGAACGTCCGGTACCATTATCTAGCGATCTAGGAGTTGCGATATCTCTAAATTTGACAGTCAGAGATGATATAATATCACGAGCTTGGAAAAAGTTAGGTGAATGAGGACAGATACACACATCATTTCAACTTGTGGCTCATACTGTGATCACTTATATTATTTTGCAGCTGAAGAGCAAATCCAGCTGAATTTTTCCTAATGAAAAACATAGAATGATGTAAAGAAAAAACAAATTTCATTGCACAATCCAACACGGTCCCCGTATTTTCAACTCAAGCTGAGAGCAAAGAAGAACTCCATTCGCCTAGCTGAAAGTCTTCTGAGCCAGCCATTCCCCAAGAAAATTTGCCAGCACAGCTCCCTCCAAACAGGAGTGAAAAACTTATTTATTGCAAAGAGACATGAAGCCATTATAAATAAATAGTCTGCTGAAAACCCTGTTTATCTGAAAGACCTTTACTAATAAAGGCTTCAAGAAATTCGACAAAGATTAAGTCAGCATTCCTGATGGCCATCTTCAGGGAGATATGAGCCAAAACAACCCTGCGGATAGATTTCTGTTCATCCTATTCTGCAGCAAACTGTGAATGATGGAATATTTGACCTGAATTAATGCCTAAGCTTCATGTATATTTAAGTGTATATTTATGCCCTAATTCTTCACTCGTCGATCCTTGGCATGACAGTATTTCAATGAGATGAATTCATGCCTGAATTAGTAAGTAGGATCACCATTGCTGCTTTTGGATCACCCTCCTAGGGGTTCAAGAAATTCATCCCTCAGAGAACTGTCACCATCACTATACAATGCCAATCATTTCAAACGTTCGTCATGGAGTAGAGGATGAAGCAAGACTGAGTGTAATTAGAGGATCTAAATTCTTCACAAATGAAGCTTCATTCTCTGGGATGCGTATACTGAGGAATAACTCTTTCCCAACAGCAACTGTCAATGGAAACTTTTCATCACCTTGGCCAAAAGTTATAGAGCATAGACAGTCAACAACAAAAAGTATACAAGCTTTAGAAGTTCCGAAACAACTCAGGTTCCTTTCGTCACTCCTGCCATGCTGAAATTTATACATAAATAATCCATCATCAGTTTGCAGTAATTTATATGATCATAGGTTCATGACATCTTTTTTCTCATTCAAAGCATGTAACATGTCACTTCTAAAATGGTCAGAAGTTGCGACTTTTTGATTATTTGGCCATGAGAAAAGACGCTTAATCCTCAACAAAAATGATGAGCAGCGAGATAGTATTCTGAGACAAAAACCATAATCAACAGATGATATGAAACTATTGTGATGTCACCTAGACCAAAGTCTCAAAGATATCGAGTGACAGCATACCTGAACCAACCCTTTACTGCTTCTCATGAAGCAGAAAAACGATTGCCAATATCAGATTCAAAACACTGCAGCATAAACATAGTCATCTGATTTTGCTTGCCCTCTCTATCACCGAAGCCCTGCTACATGCACAATTTGTTGAGCTGCCCCAAGAAAGTTACAGCTTGTGATTATGCCAGGATCAGCTGATTAATCGCCTCATAATATCCTGCTTTGTACTCCTACATCATTCATACCAATAGAAACGGAACTGCAGCTAGATCAGCCTTTCTTTGTGTTCCCAATACAACTTGAGCGTCACAAGGCGAACTCACCACCACAAATGCAAAGCAGAGTCTTGAAACTCACCAGTCAATCCGAAAGGTTTGTCCTGAGGACTTTCAAGAGAAAATCATGTTTTCCCCCTCAACTTGTCTTGAGGAAGAATCATGTTATCCCCCTCGAATCATCTGCTACAGCTTCGAACTTCTAGCAGAGTGGGCAGCCACAATCTCATTTGTCTTCCGTCCCCACAAAACAATAGAATCAAAACTGCTTTTTTCACTCAAACCATCTGCAAGATCTTCAAAGTAAATCCAAAAGGTTTGTCCTGAGGACTTTCAAGAGAAAATCATGTTTTCCCCCTCAAACTTGTCTTGAGGAAGAATCATCTTATCCCCCTTGAACCATCTGCTACATCTTCAAACTTCTAGCAGAGTCGGCAAACACAATCTCACTTGACTTCCATCCCCACAAAACACTAGAATCAAAACTGCTTTTTTCACTCAAACCATCTGCAAGATCTTCAAACTTCCAGCAGAGTTGGCAGCGACAACCATATTTGTCTTTTGTCCCCAGCAAACACTGGAAACGAAATTACCATCATCGTTGCTAATCTTGATTCCAGAATTAGGATCAGAAGATCCAAATGGATGAGAAGTGATTGGCATCGGTAGGGATCTATAGTAACTATAAACCTGATGAAACAACTGGTTGTATTTAGTCAGCTCATTCTTCATTTTTACAATGCTACACTAGATTATCATTGGAGACTACCAGGATAATGGCAAATGAAGAAAACTTAAAAATAAGACCTGGGTTTAGACAGTATAGACCTCTAACAAGAAATTCAATTGGTTCATCGACAGAGTTTTTTTTTTTACTTCAAGAATGATTAGTCTCACTTCGGTGGCATATCTTTGTCCAGCTAAATAGAATGCATCTTGGTCCAATAAGAAAAGTTTAGGTAATCTTAATAGGTCCAGTATCAACAAGAATGAAGTAAAACAACAACTAAACATTGCTAGCGGCAGAAATACCGAAATTTCCATCCCCTTTCCCTTTATAATGGTCTACAAATAAATCAGGACACCACAATCTAAGTCTCAATCACTAACCATTGACATCTAACTCCCACCAATTTATTGCTGATTTTGAACTTCTTTCATGAAAATTAACAGTACAAAACAAGCAAACTTGTAACCAATTTACTCGCTAGTTATCTAAGGACAAAAATTGTACACACAAAAGCTGACACCAAAGCAGTGCACCTCGTTAGTCTCTGAGCCACATGCTATGTATCCATCCAAAGTGGACAAACCGACAAAATTCTGCAAAACCAGAAGCTCATGCTCAACATAATGGAACCAATCGGATGCTTCAAAATGTCAATACATAGAATGTAGAGAAAGCAACCTTCTCATTAGTATGACCCCTATATGTTAAGGTGCAAGCATTAGAGGACAAACCATCTGAGTTCGCTTTCTTTAGATCCCACAGCTTTAGGGTGTTGTCCGTGGATGCAGAGACAATGCTTTCAGAATCCAAAAACTTAATATAGCTAACCGTTTTCCCATGGCCAGCTAAAGTGCACCAAGGAATTTGAGTGTGCCGAAGATCGTAGCCGTAGATTTTGTTATCAGCACATCCGAAAACCAACAGATTAGCCGAGTGAGGAGAAAACTGAACACAGCAGACATTGGCTGGGTTCCAAATGGTGCTGACCGAGTTTTTCTGCAGAAAATCACATTTATGATCTCATTGTTCTTTTTTGAATTAGGAATCCTCACATAAAATTCCAAGACAATAAATTAACTAGAAGCCAAAAGCAAGAATTTGCATCTACACTGCTTGAACTTATGGTTACAGCTTAAATAAATACTAACGGAGCTTTCAAAGGCCAAGAATGATCAACTGAATTCATAAAGTCTACTGAATTTCCTTGCTGGTCCGATCCCCCAATGTGACTAAGTCCAAGCTTCTTTCCTATTGAAGCTTTCACGCATGCATACTTGTAACTAAGGGGATGATTATGTCACTTTTGCAAGATTATATTATACTACTGTATGGAAAAAAGAAAGTCAAAATAGATACAAGAGATGGCCTGCCTCATTTATTGCCCACAGCTTCAAAGAACAATCATCACTGCCGCTCGCAAGCTTCGTAGGGTCTGCTTGAGAGAAGTCAACAGACCAAGCCCTCTTCCGGTGCTCCATATGTTGTGAAAATCCTTGTGCAGTGCCCACATCCCATATCTAAGTTCAAGCAATGTTAAAGTAATTATGTGCAGAATTAGGATCGTGAATCACCAGGACCAAATATTTTGACTGCTGTTCACATCAGTTCTTTTTGGAAACCAGAACACTAAGTTTCGTAAGTCAAATGACTAGAATCAAGAAAGTAATCCCAGATTAATATATGGTTTTTAATGGTAATTTGCTGCCTCATCAAACTCCCTTGAAACAGACATCTCAACGCTAAATTGGTTCCCAGAATGGAAGGCCATTTAGATGTCCGTGAATGCATACAGTTCCTAATCATCATTATTAAGAAGAAACCGTTTAATGATATATTCTGTAGAATCTAGTCAAACGAGAGAGTAAGTCCAAGTTAGTAGATAGTTTTTCACAGTAATTTGTTGTTGCGGTGAAAGTTCACAAGATAGAGATCTCATCACTAAATTGGTACTCAAAACAAGAGTACACTTAGATGGACAGGGGAATGCATACAGTTCTGAGTCATCATAATTAAAAAGGAACCGTCCACTGATGCATTGAATCAACAAAGACTGAACTCATTATGCTTCACACACCTTAACTGTGCCATCATAATCAGTTGAAGCCAGATAGTTTCTTATGTAGCTGTTCCAACAAACACAGCTAAGCTTTGAATTGTTGGACATCTCGACTGCTGGATAATGTAGGTCAATTGAGTCATCTAAAAGAGCGGCAAACTCATAGATTTTTATCTTCTTGGACACACCAGCAGCTGCAATATAATCCTCATCACGGCTGAAACCTATAGATCGAATCACATTTGCAGAATTTAGAAGATCTCCGCTTCTCAATGCTCCCCGTGCTTCAAACTTGCTATACCGAGCAAACTTGCATAGACCGTCAAAATATTCTTCTTTAAGATCAGATGGCGTTTGCTTGACAGTGAGGTCCTGATTTACATGCCATACCCCAGACCATCTCTCTCGATTGCTTAGCAATCCATCATCAGGATGTGCCGCCACAGAGCTATTTCTAGTTTGTGCCTGAGATCTCACAAAAAAGTAAGCATCCTCAAGCTGCCTTAAATTTCTTGACAAGTTTGTTTCACTAATTGCGAGTGAGTATGGTCTCCTGAGAAATCCAGAAGTCATGAGATTTTCTGAAAGGAACTCTGTGGGCATCTCACTATGCGTCATGAGATTTTCTGAAAGGAACTCTGTGGGCATCTCACTATGCAAAGAGGAGGTTAACAAATGAAATTTTCTCTTCTCCATTTTTTTAAGATCTTCTTCAATGTGTCTTATGTCTTCTGCTAACTTGGTGGCATCCTTCAATTTTTGAGCTTTAAGTGAAACCAAAAAGTGAAGTAATAGCTCCGATTCTGCATCATTTCCACTTGTAGATATCCTCGGATGGACGTCATGGTGCAATTCATGCAACTTTGATGAACATAATAATTCCGACTGTAAGATTTCCCTGATGAAACGAGAGAGAGAGAGAGAGAGAGGTAATCGTTTTGATTTTCAATATATAGTTGCTTATTTGGAAAATGAAAATAAAAATCGCTGGCTAGAAGGTAAGAGAAAAAAATAAAAAATTTCAGGGCCAGCCAGGTTAAAAGCCTTTCCTGGGTGGTCAAGCAATTTGAGATTAAAATTTGCATATACCACTGAACAAGCTGCATCTCTCATCGCATATTTATTGAGCAAATTCATGGATCAATTTAGAATTATTTACCTCTGCATAGATTTAGTTGAATGGAAAGTGATCAACATATGCACCAAGAATGCATTATAACAAAAGCATAAGTGATCTTCCTTTCCTTCTCTTCCAGCCACGGAATAATGAAGCAAAAGGGCCAAATATTAGGCATGCAGAGTGTCATGATGTGAGCTCATATCATTCGCTCACAAAACCATGTGCAACACTCTGCTTGAGAGCTAGACTAAAATGGGAGCATTTTACGAACTTGCAAGATACTCAGTAACGACCACTTAATCTGTAGTGACAATTTAAATTGTAGCAATAAAGATGTGAATGTCATTGCTATATTAGGGGCAAGATCAAAATTATCATTGGCTCTGAATCTCCAGATGACAAAATACTTTGAACCACGGGTGCTGGGTGCTAGGTTCACTAAGACAACATATGAAAGGGCCTATAACATTTTACTTAATACCTCAAAGTAATACCCAAACATTTACGAGACTCCATATTCATAATGCCAAGAACAAAGCAGTATTCGGAGTTTACCTAGTCTTTGGACGGGAATCATATTCAGGATGAAGAAGCCAAAGACAAAACCCAGCTTCCTTTGGGTTCTCCGAAAGAAAATGTGGCGGTAGAATCCGGTGACTCAAGTCCAACATTCTCACACACTGAGCTTCCCATGACTCAAAGCAGCAGAGCAACTGAGACAAACAGCTAACTTTAGTATGCTCTTATGTCCTAAAATAGCGCCCTCAAAGAACATGGGATCTCGGTTTGACCATAGAAAAGAATCACAGTGACTAAAAAGTAAATCAGGGATTCCTTCACTAGAAGAAGAACTTTTTCAGTTGATTGACGTCAGGCTGACATCATATGTAAGCTGGTCATAGAAGAATTTAGTAGGGAGAAGAAATGGTTATTGTCTTTTTCCTTAATGAAGAGCAAATTTTTTCTGATTCCACTTGAACTGTTAAGGCAGCTCATTCATTGACAAAAACCAAGTACCTAAAACTCATATAACAAGCATTGATAAATATGGGATCCCATGCAGCCAAGGTGATCTCTGATCCTTTCTTGTGTGTAATGATATCCATATTAAGTGCAATCTCCGACAGGTAAACAATCTTCATTAGTTCAACCAAGACAGAGAAGTTTGTGTTAAGGTGACTTGATGTATGAATTATGACTCGATGAAAAAATACGAAACAAGTGCCAGAAATCAAAAGTGTGCAAGCTTCAAATTGAAAAAAATTGTTATCTTTACCTCAAAAAGTAGGATGCCGAGGCTGTATATGTTGGACGCAGCAATGCAGCCTATTTCAGTGAGCTCCTCTGGACTAGTATACCATCTCTCCTCCAACTGAAAGGGCACAGATTGTATTTGGTGGCTGAAGTTTGTATTACATGGCCCAACGTTAGGTGTTGATCCTGGAAATCCCATGATATTTGGATCTGGCTCAGCAATTATTTGACTTGCGAAGCCTGGATTGGAGCCAAACTGCAGATATGGAAGAGCTTTTCTGTCTTGATCAAGTTTTTGTTGCTTTTCACCTAAGACGCAAAAAGCACGCTCGCCTTGTTCCCGCGGCCTTTTCCTTTTCAAATCATGATTAAGAACAGTCGCTGCCTCTCTGTTGGCCGATGAACCAATATATATGATTTTGTTCAATGAAAGCAAAACAAATTGGGAAGGCCTCAAATCTAATAAAAGAAGACCTTGTGAATGAGCAGAATCCACCAACTCTACTATCTGCCTGAACAATTGCAAGCTCTCGAGTTTGTTTATCTTGCGGTACCCCGGTTTGAGCAACTCTCTTAAGTTAGTCCCATCATGTGAAATCTCAATTTCAGACTTACTGATGCCGCACAGTGAAGGCTTGTTGGTGCCTGGCATTTCTTCCAACAATGCCAGAGAAGCTACTTTTGCTTCAGAAGTCAGCTTCTCGGGTTCGTGATCTCTAACCCCGTCGGCAGAACAGCTAAAAATCCCCTTTCCCTTCATGATTTTCTCAGCCTCAGTAGACTGTTCACTGGAAAACTTCCGCTCATCAATTGCCCGAATCAGTTGAACTGGTACATGTGAAGGCATCCCCCCATTTCTCTTGCTGACCCTTGCCATCACGGGAGAGCTATCTTGCGAGCCAAGACTTCTACTCGGCAATTGAGGAAGATGCAACTGCCGCTGCCTAAAAACATCATGGCTGCTGCTCAAAGCTATCTGATGCATATTCTCCACTGTCAACTCTGCAACCTCGGGCCTCGTATCCTGAACACTAAAGCTGGCACCTGTAGTAGTAATGGGAGGCTCGGAACGTGAGGTGGAGGTCACACAAGCACTTGGATCTTTCTCCTCCATATTAACCACAGAAGAGTGCGGAGAGCTCTCTGGCCACTTGCTTTTCATACATGAAGGAAGAAAACGATCCTCCAGTATGAAAAAATTATCAGATTGTCTCATTCCGAGTCCTCCATTCCGAGAAACAGAAAATGGAGATTTTTTCTTAGTTGGCAGTTCCATACAGCCCAATTACTCAGCCTGACCCTTTTCGCATTCAATATACATGATTTCCCATGCAAGTGACCTATGAAGACCGATAATCACAAGGAATCTGAGTGATGGAGGAAATCCAGGAATCGGTACTTCAAATTTCAAGCAATTCTAACAACTAGTACATAAATGCAACACGAAAAACCTCAATGCATTCATCTTCCTTGAAGGAACTGACGAAAAATCCTTATACATATACCGTCTAATACCAAACGGTGTGTTAACCCAAAAGAAGAATAAGCAAACTATAGTGGAAGTGTATCGGCCATATAATTAACATGCTTGAATGAAAAACATGAAAAATTCCAGGTAAGTTCACCTCAAAATAACTCTTCAAAAGATTTGAAAATCAATGGTTGTCTCCGGAATGCACACTCCAGACCACGAGAAGAGCAGGTTCAAATAGGTATTTCTTTCTTTTTATACCAAGCACTTTACTCAAAGATCAGGTGCTTCACATGCACAAGATGCAAAATGCTGAGATGGGTTATCAGCTCAAAGAATCTGAATACTTCAGCCTCAATCTCGACTCATATTGTGAAGCATTATCATCACAAGTTTCAAGATAATCTACACAAAGCAAAACCAACCCAAGAGAACAAAGAGGAGAGAGAGAGAGAGAGAGAGAAGAAGAAGAAAAACTTGCCTGAAATGGGAAGATGACTTTCCTCCAAAGCCATCACAAACGACCACGCCACCCATTGCATACTCCACTCGAAAAAAGGATTGACGGGGCGAGAAATGAAAAGAAAAAGAAGACAAAAAAGAAGGGACTGTCTTTATCAGTGCCTCAGATATTTATATACACTCCCTTTGCAAGTAAGTGAACCCAATCTCTCCACATCGCTCGGACATTATGACCTCTTCCATTACCTTTTCATCTTATTTATTTCGATTTTTTTTTCACTTCCTCGAAGGGGTCTCTCCTGTTGAGGTCAGATTCTCACAACAGGAATTCCATCATTTTCTTTTCTTTTCTTTCTTTCTCTCTTTTGCATGCGGCGGGGGAAGGAAAAGTGCAGGCGCCACGACGGCCTTCGTTAGGACAAGTCACCATTTTATTCTTTGGCGTTTCGTTTTGCCTCTTGGGCTCACCGAAGCGTTGCATTTGAGATTCTTCGAAGGGAAGAATGGCCGGGGCTCTCAATTTCAGCGCCACCTGAGACCGCCGCGAAGCGCACGCAGCAGCCGACTCTGCTGCAACGTATGAAACCTCGTAACTTGTCGGCTCAGTCGCTGACATGTCGTCATGTGGATGCCGATGGCACCGCACAATAGGAGCTATCTAAATTACAGTAAAACCAACTAGACCATTTTGATCAATATCATTTAATACATCATATTTAGTTAAATTGATACATTTCGTTAATTCATTAGTGACTTTCAAGAAATGTTAATTCTAATGGGGTGTCCTGGAGTTATTTATAGAGGAAGTTGTCGACGAATTTGAAAAATGATGGATGCTAAGTTAATGCTAATTTCAGGAAAAATGGATTAATCTTGAAATTTACCCGCTTCTTAGAAAATTAGAAAATAAATAATGAGGAAGATATCTTTTCTAAAAAGTAATTATTTATAATATTCAATTGATAAATGACATTTTCATTATTATTGACGGTAATTTATGACGCAAATGTTTTCCAAAAAATGACGGGTTGAAAAGGCGGGTCCGTGACTCCATGAGCCTATGGCTGCAATTGAAGCACGGCGCCCAACTCCGGGCAGCACGCCAAGCCAGTGGTACTCCTGTAATATAAGGACGAAATCAGTGGCATTCTGATGGGTTTGCCATTCCACTTGGCTAAATCGGGGGGAGGGGATTTAGACACGTCGCTGATTTAGTGCGACGGTGATGAAGCCCCCTTCCCCGGAGAAAAGGGAATATTAATAATCTGGTGGCATTAAATGCATGGGATGCTAGTCGTTGAGATTTGTCAGTACGTGCGATTCGGGCCTGATCATCCGTGCGATTGATGGCGATTGATTAGATCTTACGGGGCAAACCAATGTTTTTGGTCCACCCATTTGGAAAAATGAATCCGGTTCCAATCACTACTCCTAATATGACACCTTCGATTCAATGGATATCATGAGTATGCTTCGAGAGAGAGAGAGAGAGAGAGAGGGGACCGTGATAAAAATATTGAGAGTTTCATTTTCTAAAATTTGTAACCAAATTTTAAAATTTATCATGAAAAGACGGTTGAAACTCTAATTTTTTTTTAAAAAAATACACTTTCATAATTAAAATTTAGGAAATTATGGCATGACTTTGACCATGGAGCGCATCCCGTTTCATTGAGCCTTTGGGTCTTGACGGGATCAAATCTCGTTTCGACTCCAGACCCTTTCCCGTCCTTAGATGGGAATGATGATCCCAATCAAAGCTTCAACTTAACGAATCCATATCGTCTGACGTAAAATACTCCACGTCTGGCAATCCAAGTTATTAAAATTGGGAGGGGGGGCCTCTCTTGTACTGGGGGGCATTTTAACAGTGGGGATTGGCTAACGTGGAGTACTCCAGGTTAGCCTATCCTTTTCCTCAACCGTATGCCCCACCAAAACCACTGATGATCATTCAGGTCGTCTCGCTTCCTTCTTTGCTTTTCCACGTGTCGCATCAGCGTCGCGAAATTGGCATGGACACGTTTCGACGCGGTCCAACTTGGGTTCCGTGCCAAGTGGAAATTGGATCCGGGACATGCGGCTTAAGTTTCTCCATTGAAAGATAACCCTCTGTTTCCTTATTCTTCGAAATAAAAATTGAAATGAGGACAAATTGGCTCCGAATTATAAGAAGCTTTTTCTAATTTGGGTGGGATGGAAATAACGATTTTACCGTGCGATGTAAATGAAAGGACGGGAATTCTTTGACGTCGATGTCCCAAAGGATTAAGATCCGCATGCTAGAATGATCATTCTTTGTACGATATTGGCGTTCATGCACTCGAAATATATTGTACGACATGATATGCTTAGGGGTAAGAAGCGATGCCAAACTTCCTGTTTAATGAGCAACAAGGAAAAGAACTGATCTAATTTGTCGAATTGGGGTCGAGTGGAGTTGAGATCCATACTAAAGGCCCATCTCCGAACTGCATGTTGAAGACGTTAGCAATCAACAACAGGTGGCACTCCATCGTCCCACGAAAGGGCAAAACCAGAAGAAAGATGGGCCGAGGCTTGGGCCTCGGCCCTCTTAACTAGCCCGGCCTCACTAGTGCCTCGACAGGCTCAACTTAGTTTGGATTTCGGAACGTGTCGACGTATATTCGAGCCTGCACACAGACTCTCCGAACTCCTCGAATCATATTTCACCGATGTCAGCCGCGGATTTCATCTGTCCCAGATCTATCGTGACCGATGAACATCGAGAAATTCTCATCCCTGGAAAGAAGTGTGTTCTCCATTAGGCCAGCGACGCTAGCGTTTTACGTCAAAAACCGACTATGGAACGAGCGAAACATGCGTAAGCATTTGATCTTTAAAGTGGGTTTGAGAAGTCGGCAAGACTAATCTAAAGCCGTGACGAGTCGATCCAGCAGAGTTTGACCGGGAAAAAGGAGCAGCTGATGCGATGGGAAACGGGAATCGGGAAGGATTCTAAGTAGGCAAGAGAAATTTGGCTGCTGGGGAGGAAGGTCAATCGATTCGATCATTTCCGGGAACGGTCAATGTTGACGGGTACGTCGCGTGAAGTTAGATCGAACTTTTGCGAATGGGTCATCATGAAACCTGTGACTCCTTAGCTCGATGAAAGAACAGGGCATAATACAAGGGCAGGGGCCGCGGATTCCGATCAATGCCCCGTGCGTGCGTTCTCAACGAGGCAACAATGGTCGTTTCCTTTTTTTGACTTGCTGAACTCTTATGTCGGCGTCGCCGTAGATCGAGCAGACGTTGCATTTTGCCCCCTCCGATGCAGCGCGTAGGCAATATGCTCGACCTTGGAGAACCGCGGGGCTTGACCCCGTGAACTCTAATGGCCTTCAATTGAACTATTTTCATGATTAGTAACCGTGACTAATCAAGCGATCATTTTGTTAGGTGGGAAGCTCTTTATTACTTTGGATTTTTCCCTTCTTTTTTGTGGGGGTCTTAATTAATTGTCACCTTTTTGTAGAGAGCTCGAGGACCGATCAAAGTAATAAAGTTAGGCGGAAGCTCTTTACTAGATCAACCACTTTCCCATAGAGCAAATGTGAAACTGAAGAATATGAAGACCTAATCACTTTTTCCACCAAGAAGATGACAAAAGAACAGACAACGTGTCCATCTCCACCCTCTTAGTGGTCTCTATAATCTTTGGAAGCCGAACCCATCTTGACTATGAAGAAAAAAAAAATCCAAAAATATGATTTTGTATCGTTGGAATTAATTAACCAACAAAAAATATTTATATTTCGATAATCATTTATATGTAAGTATTTTTATGAATGATGAAAATAATTCTTATTAATTCATTTTTATAAGTAATTTAAACGATTACTTTTGTGATAATATTTTCTAAATAATTTATCTTTTTTTGCGGAACAAAATGGAGCCTTCGTATAATATAAAAATAGAACTCGCTCTTTGCTCCTCCGATGATATCTACGTGGGTCGTGGGACACGATGCTCCTTTTAGAGGACGGCCGACTACCTATGAAGTCTACTTAAAAATGACCGATGCAAATAGATGGTCAAGGGAAAAGTGGGAGGAGATTTCCTTTAGCTCAATAAAAATTTCCAAAAGCAGCACCTTTGAATGGCCCCCATGTAAGGGCGACTACTAAGTGGCGAGCATTAAATATTTAGGGTTAGAGATAAATTCAACGCATCGTGGAAAGATTGGCATGAAAGTGAGAAGAGGAAAGGTTGAAGAGTGCATCCGACCTTGCCTTTTCACGTGATGGGTCTCCATTGCACTCTCCGTCCCCTTAGAACCCCGGCACCGACGGCATTTGGACCGACAATTCTCGACACGAATCGTTTGCCATCCCCGCCAGGTAATTAGACATAGCTCGAATTCGACATAAAGGGTTCGTATGATGAATCGAGTCACTTCGATTATGACGCGACATAAATTGTGTCTTTCACTCGTTAATACGTTTAGACATGTATCGGCATTATATTAAATTTATGAGCAACCTTTTGCACAAGATATTATTGTATTACATTTTAACATGTATAGATACTCATCTCTAAACTTTTTTTTTTTATCCTTGGGAGTTTATAAGATTTCAAGCCTAAATCTTTTTACATTTTATCAATTGAGTTCATTCGATTAATTTTGATCGAAAATTACTGAAACGAATGCATGCGAAATCGACATTAACATGAATACTTTGTAAAGAATTTTTTAAAATTTTAAATTATTTTTTCCTTTCATTTTGATTGGCAAGGGCTTCACGGGTGAGGCCGCCTCGCCAACAGCTAATAGGGCCACTAAAACCCTTGTTAGATATGAGCGAGGGCCACCTCACCCATGGCCGGCCAAGCCACCATGGCCTCGCCCAGACCATTGCAACTGGCAAGGGCTTGTTGGCCCGAGCCTTGTTCATGGGCCAAAATAGAAATGAAAGACGATAATAATATATTCAAAATATTATTAAACATATGTCCACATCATTGTTAGCCGTGGTCGTGCTATGTAGGATGGTCGATATTTACGTCATCCATTCGGACCAAAATTGATCCGATGGACTTAATTAGTAAAATGTGAAAATACTTAAGATTGAATTGACAATAAACCTAAAAGCGACAACCAAATGAAGATGATCATAGGTAAATTAGGAACACATTTACGGGCACGGAACACATGAAATAGGATAACGTGTCATGTTGTGCTAACACCCGAAGCGGTGACATGTTCAACAATCGTGTTAATCGTGTTGCATTGCGTGGCCTATTTTGCTAGTGCGTTATTTTCGTGCCGAGGAAATTCAGACTCATTGAATAAGTAAACGTGGCATGTTGGGGTTGGTGTTGATTCTTCTATATTATGAACTTTATACATGAACTTCTTCTATGAATGAGGTAGGACCCATCGCCAAAATACCGAACGCTCTGATTTTTCAATGTATGAACTCCTTACGCAAGTCCAATCTATCATAAATTCGTAATTGTACGCATAAAGAGACCAAACGCAACGTATAATCATTACGCTGAAGAAAAGAAGAAGAATCAAGCCGAGTCTTCGATGCGTCCGAGTCGGGTACTTCCAAAGCCTCCTGCGTTATTCAACGTGCGCGCCGTGCACCGCTATCTTATAGCTTGAATGATCAAAGACCTCGTTCATGCACTTCTTAATTCGTGCATGCACCGGTGCCTTGTACTCTCCTCCCCGAGTCCACGCCCCGCGCCCACCAAAAAGCTGGTCGATCCACTCATAATTGTAGGCGCTGAAGCTTTTCACATTCGAACAGCTGAACACTATTGGCTGATCTCGGGGCCCGAACGATGATTGCACGGGGAAAGCCTGAATGCCATCGTCCTTCCCTTTGCTCGACAGAAACAATTGGAGATGCTGAAACCCGGTGAGTGTGCTCCAAAAGACCTCTACCATCGACTTTGCCTCTGCTTTTCCAGTTCTCCCCAGATCGAAAATCACCACGAGATCAATGCCTCGTCGCAGCTCGAGAAATTCTGAGTAACGGGTCTTTGCTTTATGGTCAATGCCCATCTTGCACTCGGTTCACAACGTATTTCTTGAGAACTATTCGACTCTTAAAGCGTAGATATGTTACGAAGACATTCTTTTTTTCCTTTTTGCTCTCTGCAATTTTACTAGCAAGCTGCTTATTTGAGTTAGAACTGACGTTATGATAATGACTTGATTTAAATGGATAAGGGCTGAAAAGTGGCATGCCGACTTTCCAGAATAAATGGAGAGAGGAGCGGGGCTTTTAAGAATTCGGGTCCTATCACCTCAACTAAGATCAAATCGACGAGATTCGTGCTTTATCAAACGAGAAGGCCACTTGTTAACCTTTGCACTCAAGGTCCGGATCGTTTCTGGTCCGAGCCCAAGGAAAAGATTGCGGCTACGGCATATCTATGCCCAATATATATATATATATATATATTCTTTTTACTCGAAATCAAGCTTATCGATATGGATCACATAAAAAGAAAAATTCCCGACATGGGGAAAAATGTTGTGAAATATTTTTCTCTTGCCTTTTGTTTTTGTAAAGGAGAAATCAAAGTGAGAGTGTGTCGATGAGAAGAAAACCTCCCTTCTTCGGCACTCATTTATTTTGCGAAAAATAAATAATTTGGAAACATTTTCCTGAATATAATTGCTCATATAGCCAACGAAGATTAATTTATGCTCAGACACAATATTTTTGTTTCGGTTATTTTTATAAGTGATATAGACAAACGCAAATGAAGAAAGTGTTGCCCAGATCATTGATTTCCCACAAAATAAACGTATCCTAAATTGTCTAAGTCTAATTAAAGAATGAGGTTCTTTTCCTTCATTATTGTTACTAATTTTTTTCCCTAAAGAACCCTAAGTAGCTGGAATGGTAAGTCCACTTACGCCTCCAATCCAAAATGAAGTAGATTCCCATCATCCAAAGCAAGCGAGTCATTGGAATGTTGTGAATCAAGTGCGCATGAACCCGGTATAATGCTTGGGGGAAGAGTCCACTTTCGTGCTACCACTAAACTTGTTGATGGGAACTATCAATAGTCATCCGTTTGGTGTTTGCTGATGTCCCTTCCCACAAACTCACTCAACCCGAAACTTTCTCTTCATCTTTTGTTTTTTCTTTCCTCAATTTGTTGCGATAATCATATCCTATTCTCAATAAATCATCATGCACCATAGACATGCAATATAATGCTTTCATGTCTAGTCAGGGTAGGCTACACGCACAAACTTTTCACATAAAATAACCATGCACCATAGACGTGCAATATAATACTTTCATGTCTGGTCAAGGGTAGGCTACATGCACGAACTTTTCACATAAAATAACCGTCACATGAATTTGACTATGAAAGCTTGCGCTCTTCCTTTCTTTCTTTTTTTGACACGCAAAATATATGGGAATGCCTTTTCTGAATAGATAATCTAATTAAACAGTTTTGTGCTTTTCCTTTACAACGTCTTGAGTGACCCCGGTGTTTTACCCGACTCGACTAAGAGGGAGCTGCACGTAATAATGCACACATGATTAGGGTTCATCGCAGGAAAATGGATGACCACCTATCACCCATCTTCCAAGTGGTGTTGACGACAGCAAAAGATCCCGCCTTGTAATAAGCAGTAACTTAACTTTGATCAGCTATTTTTAGTTGACCCGCTTACTTTATGCGAGAGTCATGGGCATTAGGCATTTCATCAGATTGGCTTCTCCTCGATTTGCTCAATCGTATATGACTAGGCTCATGAGCCACGCCACTCCACTTGGCGACCGATTTTCAGTGATTGTCACTGCTCCTGATCGGAGATTGATTAGTCTCATCCATGCTCCAGAGATGGCGGCTCAAAGTCCCTTCAGAGCATATATAAAATTCATTCACTTTCGTAAAAAAGAAAAAAAATTTATCTTCATTTTGCGAGGCCAACTTTGAAGGCGGCGATGACAACAATTGAGACTTATTCCCATGCAACGAAGCTTTTTCTCAAGCGGAAAATACATATGTTGATTTCAAAAGGTACGTGAGTAACATAAATAGTTCATGTGTAGTTAATCTAACGATGTATATAAGAAAATATGGGTAATTTTGCTGTAAAGGACGTGGCTATTGGGGCCTGGGACGTGCATAAGATATGTACTAGACTTTAGCACCTTCTTTTTAGGCCAGTATAGACAAGGTAGCATTTTGTTCCGTAGATATTGCCGATGGTACCTCAATTTGTCCATTTCATGCTTAGTGAGACGTTCAATCCCAGGAATATTTTGTGGGCCAAAAGGTACCATGCGAGGATTTGGATGGAAAAGCTTATCCTTTTGTAGGGTTTGTCCTTGCTAGGTTGGACCACCCTCGAGATATCTCGTAATTTACAAAGACCATACTACTTCTATCATATTATTCTCTGTGAAACTACTCAACATGCCATTCATATCAGGAAGCATGTGGACACATGTCCCCGATCAATCGATGCATATGTTGCAAGTAGTTGAAGAGTGTGAAATATGCATATCGACTTGTCATAACATCGTCGGTGGTAAAAGATTTGGAATTCTTGATGGGAGAGCCTAAGGTCATAGATATCTTTTAGGTTCTAGAATTTAAGTGCTTTCTTTCTTTCTTTCTTTTCTGGGGTATAAAAGCTCATTGGCACGTGGTGCATAAGAACATGCGCATGTCGTGCTGAAAACCCACATTGGCATGTGGTATGGGTTGGGGATTGGGAGTGACCCTCCAGTTTTAGGTTTGTGTGTGTGGTCATCGGACCTTCTTTTTCTCTGGAGAGGTAGAATTCTATTCCCGTAATTATGATGTATTTTCCTCGTTGATAAATTTCGATAAGCATCAGCGAATATCGATAATCCATTGAATAACAAAATAGCTCGTGACTTTCTTCGAGAATACTTGTCGGCCTCGCGATTGGTGATATTATCCACATGCAAACTTAATCTTTTACTTAGAATGAATGTCGATCGTGTACATCGATGGGGGGATTGGTTGGAGAGTAATTTCTTCGATGATGAATGGATAAGAGCATAACCTGTAAAGAAATATGTTGAACATTATTCTGAAAAGCGACGAGAGGGAAGAAGAGGAAAAAAGATAAGGGGGTGATATTAGATGTGCGCGGTGACGACGGGCGAAGAGAAATGAGCAAGACACCAAACATGGCCGTGGATGGCTCCATTACAAAAAGATGCACAACCCGAAAAAGAGAAAGAAAGACACTCCCAACTTCTGCAAGTAGCACCACAGATTCTTGGTAATGGCAGATCTTCATGCTGGATTTAGATGCTGCCCACCCAATTCCAGTAAGCACGAAAACAAAAGAAGCTACAAATATAAAGGATGAGAGAGAGTTGTGGGATCACAGATAAGGCTATTCCCTCTGGCCCATGTCATTCTCAAATAAAGGAAAGCTCCGGGAATGATAGGATGACACCATCGTCCATCCTACCATTATCGCATGTTCCTCGCCTAGGCATAAATTAACCGCCCGATTTTTTTTAAGTACGCATTAATTAAGATTTTCTGGATCTTCATTGGTTAGAAATGACCTGTCCTAATCCCGAGACTATCCCCATCGTGGACTTACGATAATTTCGTAATTGTGCCTTCATATCGAGTTCTGGATTCTAAATCCTTACACTTGGTAGTTGACATAATCGATGATGTTATAAGATCATATTCGAAGAAAGAGAAGGAAATCATATTGAAAGAATAAAGAAATTTACATCTCGATCTTTCATTAAAAGAGTAATGAACGTACGAGAGATATGCCCCCATCATGGCTTTTGCTTTTCTTAGGCTACCGTTTGAGCGTGTGGCTAAATTCTTCAGTGATATGAAGTAGAATGCTGAAAAAAACCATGGTATATGAATACATGTAGTTAAGAGAATCGATGTATTAATTTCCGTTGTATTAATTAAACTACTTTCCTACTAAACCCAATTTACTGGAGGACATTGCTATATGTCTACATCTATCAATCCGTGATGGATTCAATGCAGATTGTGATAGAGGTCGAATGGCTGTTCACGTGCCTCTATCTAACTTTCCAAGGGCTGTCTCGTAGCATTCTAGTCGAGATAGATAAATCGAATAATAGCGCCATCTCCTACGAGAACGACAAGCATTTCAAGAGTCCAACATAAAAAAATGAGAAAATTAGTTGTTCTATACAAGTGGCAAGATTATATATGTGGGCAATCCACTCACACAAAAAAGGAAAAAATTAAAAAAAAAAAAAAGAGAAAGAACTTTGCACGTATTACAATCGTTCTTACGCATGATTTTTCCACATATTGATGTATGAGGTCATATGTTGAGCTCCTCATTTCAATGTAATCCTTACCATAGTAGAAAACAAGATAATTCTCGTCTTAATTTCTTCAAACAAAATGTTTTAATTTTGTTTTATCAAACATGAGAATGGACATGCTCTTCCCCATCTCCTTTGTGGCGCTAAACCAGCAATACAAGCGATCATTTTTAGGAAAAATATCTTTCAAATGATTCATTTTTCAAGAAACAGGCACATCCATGACCGCTTATTCATTTGACTCCCAACAAGATGTTATGACCTTAGGTAGTTTCATTCCCTTATTTGAACCACGAGACGCAATGTGCATTGCTGAGCAAGAATATTGGGTGGTTACTAAATAAAATGGATGAAGCGGGTGATTACCCAATACACATCGGGGGCTGGACAACAAAATTTAAAAGTTTGTTCTTATGCATGACCAGCTCTCGAGCAATCGCTAAGCTCACGTAGTTTCTTTCATGGTGGCCACGAGGAGCAACAACTTCTGATTGATGGGTACGCGACACGCATTTCTCTAATTGATTTGATCTTTTGGCGGATGATGAGAGTTTGACGATCCATGATGAATTTCAACGAAACAACAGAAGATAGGAAAGTGGAGATTAATTTTTTTTAAACCAAATGTGAGGGTGTATACCATGTCTTCGATAGGCGGTTCACAAGTTTTTCCTCTTTTTGAATAATGATGTAATTGTGAGTGCTTAGCTTAGGCGTGACATTACATCGGTATCGTCTACATTGGGGCTCGTAGGCAGATTCGCTTTGCCATGTACTAAAATCCAAAATTTGTACGGGATCGCATTCGAAAAGATATCATGATCACAAGAGTTGTTTTAAAAGGGTATTATGAATATGAAAGTCTTTCTAATTCTGTCTCTCCTACAGATTAGGTTAATGAATAATGCTACAAATATCAAGATTCATCGATTAAAGAAATGGACTATGAAAACGAAATGGACAGGCAATATATACATATATTCTTGTGGCGAAACGGTTAGCCAGGTCTCTGGCGAGATAATATTCAAAATGGGCAAAGAAATGCAGAGGATCAGTTTAAGTAAGAGGGTGCAGGCAGCTGTTGGCTGATTTTCCGCTTTCATTTGGTGCTAGCCGAACGAATCTTCAGTCGATGAACTCCCACTCTCTCTCTCTTCCCCGCTTGACATGGAGACCAACAAACAAACGATTGCGACACCCGGAGACTAACAAACAAACGATTGCAACGTGATCTCCCTCCTTCTCTCTCTCTCTCTCTCGATCTCGAGTAAATAATGCAGAAGAAGACAAGAGGTTGGTACAAGAGTCGGTAATGTATCTTGCATACCTTGGCTTTGTTGTCCCCTGTTTCACCTCGTCGACATCGAGATTGACACGCCCAACTCATCCTCTCTCTCTCTCCCCCCCACCCAATAAGAACACCCACGTTTTGACTGCAATAGCTCGTCTTAGTGTTGTGGTACCTTCCCGGTACTCTCCCTTCCTCTTGCTTTCCATTCACCCATTCCTTATATCCTTGAATTCATCTTCCATCTCTGCTGATAGTCCTCTTTTTTCTTTTTTTTTTGGTAGAACAAGTTAAACTAGTTTGTTTCCTTTTGCAATAACGAGTACTGCTGAGTGTGCGTTCGTGTTGCTGTCTCTTGTTGACCTCAATCCTTCCACTCTCTTCTCTGCTTATGCATTCTCTGTTTGTGTTCTTCGGCTATCATTTCGGAACTAATCTTTGCTTTCACTTTGGCTCATTGCATTGTTTGGATTATTTGCCAACTTTATTGGTGGTTGATCTCTGTTTTTCCTTGGTTTTCAGCACCGCCCACATTCACTGAAGCGCATAGAGGTGCAGCTTCCTCGAAAATTCCGTATGGTTGACGGAGTTGACCACTTCTGAACAGAGGAGAAAAAGAAGAAGGAGAAGAGGCTGGAATTCATACCACACTTCTTTCTTTTACCAAACTTGGAGTGAGCGACTGGCTCTTGTGGCAGTAAGTTCATTAGTCTCTGGGAAATTTTCATTTTTTGTTTCTTTGAGATTCACCCCGAAAGTTGGTTCGGCTTTATTCCGTGGTTTCTTATGTTGATCATTGAATGAGTATATTCTTCTACTGGACTTTAAATTATGAAGCAAAGCATACACATCTTTTTACTTTTTATTTTTATTTAAGGTGACAGCTGAGCTTGGAGATTAAGTAGGAAGTTTGCATCTGCTATTATTAAGCTCCCTTTTCTGGGCTTGAGCAAGTTTCAGAAAGTCAATATGCCAGCTGTTTACTTGTTAGGTCTTTCTTGGACACAAGCTCCCTCAGTGGATGTTCTCTGCTCATGCATGATGCCAAATTTCTGTTTCTATAAAGAATCAAAGTTTTGTCCTCCACTGTTTAACCATTTTTGACTTTCTCTGTTGAAGAAATTCAGTTTGTTCACTGCCTAAGTAATCTGTTTTTTTCTTTTGCGTCTGAGTATGTTCTACTTGGCCCTCTTAACGTAATCGACTACATTAAAGGAAGTTCCATCGCATAAGAATTTTTACTGTTCTATTCATCTTTGGTGGTTCTCATATACACTTCTTCTTTTTCGCTTATATTTCAGCCAAGGGATTTTGAAGATGTTGGACACGATGGAAGGCATGAATTTTGACATTGTTATAGATGAATTTGAGGCTATGACTAAAGATGCCAAAAGAGTTCAAGAAGAGACCTTGAAGAAGATCTTGGAAGAGAATGCTGAGGCGGAGTACTTGCAGAGTTTGGGGCTTAAGGGAAAATATGATCTCGAGAGTTTCAAGACTCGTGTTCCTCTGGTCACTCACAAGGAATTGGAGCCTTACATCCAGAGGATTGCGGATGGTGATTCATCCCCGGTCCTCACTGGAAAACCCATAACCACGATATCATTAAGGTAATAGAGCTTCGATGATTCTATTGCTATGAAACCATAATGAATGGATTCTGTAGCCATAATTGATTCTTGCATGACGTTGCAGTTCCGGTACCACTCAGGGAAGGCCGAAGTATGTACCCTTCAATGATGAGCTCGTAGAATCAACTATGCAAATTTACA
Organism: Melaleuca quinquenervia; assembly: GCA_030064385.1. Lineage (NCBI taxonomy): Eukaryota > Viridiplantae > Streptophyta > Magnoliopsida > Myrtales > Myrtaceae > Melaleuca > Melaleuca quinquenervia. Next base: position 350,627 of record CM057722.1, on the reverse strand, counting down.
GAACCTCTTTTGCCTTTCGAAACAGGTATACAAGAAGAGCTTCTAGCTACTTTCAGGATTTTGCAACTAACTTTAAATCAGTTTCAGCATGTATACATTCATTAACGTTTTTGTTTGTGATCTGCTCCATCTTTTGATAGATAACTCAAAACAATCTACATGAATTTAAAATACTCTAAATTCCAGATTTCTAGACAAAGATTACGTGGAATTCTAGCACACTAGACATCATATTGATCACTGTCTCAAATTTTTTATGTGAGCTGCAAAGATTTATTTTTTGAAAGTAGATTATCCTTCACAGGGAGTACCCTATTGGGAGTGGAAAGGCTTTACAGTTCATTTATAGCAGCAAGCAGTTTCAAACCAAAGGCGGTCTGGCGGCCGGTACTGCCACAACTAATGTGTTTCGAAGTGCGCAGTTCAAAAGTACTATGAGGGCAATGCAGTCTCTTTGTTGCAGTCCAGATGAAGTGATTTTTGGTCCCGAATTCCACCAATCCTTATACTGCCATCTCTTGTGCGGGCTTATCTTCTGCAACGAGGTCCAGTTTGTGTCCTCCACATTTGCTCATAGCATCGTCCATGCATTTCGAACCTTTGAACTAGTTTGGCAAGAACTGTGCAATGATATAAGGTACGGGGAACTAACTAGTCAAGTCTCTGTCCCATCTATCCGAGCGGCCATGTCGAAATTGCTTAAGCCAGACCCTGTGTCGGCTGATCTCATATACAGTAAATGCTCCCAGTTGAGAAATTGGTATGGAGTAATACCGGAGCTTTTTCCAAATGCCAAGTATATTTATGGGATCATGACTGGATCAATGGAGCCCTATGTAAAGAAACTGAGGCACTATGCTGGGGATCTGCCTTTGTTAAGTGCAGATTATGGATCGTCTGAAGGGTGGATTGGAGCTAATGTAAATCCTAAGTTGCCCCCAGATTTGGCCTCTTTTGCCGTTCTTCCTAACATTGGCTACTTCGAGTTTATCCCTCTCAGGGAGATGACTCAGATTTCAGGGCAAGACAATGATTCATCGACTTTGCTTTGTGTCGATCCAAAGCCAGTGGGTCTGACTGAAGTCAAGGTTGGTGAGGAGTATGAGATTATCGTCACCAATTTTGCAGGTACGTTTGTTAATTTTATGTCTAGGTTGTGTCTTCATAATGAGGACAATTTTTCTTCACGGCCATATCTTTCGGTATCACATACACAAAACACATGAATGAAATTTCGTCTCTCAGACCATGCATGAAGTGTTCCGTTGTAATTTTTCTCTGGCTTTCTAACTTAAAAAAAGGCGCAACAACTTCCAGATGGAAACGAATGCTAACCTGTTAAGAGTATTATGGTGTATGGAGGAAGATCTGTGTGGCCAACTTAGAGTGGTTAAATTCTGTGTGCTAATAGGAGTGAAACAAACCATATGTTCTTACGATTGATAAGACAGAACTAACAAGAATGATCTTTAAATCTTAGCTCTTTTGATCAGTGGAATTAGAATTTGAAATTTGAACATTGAGATCAGCCCTATGTCTTCATCTGAAGCCATTTAGACGAAATGGCGGCAAATCTAAGCGGTCCATCATATCTGTTACGAGAGAGACAGCCTGTTCTTGTGGAATATCCACGTGCATTCTGTCGTATTTTGGGGCATTCTGAGGTATTCTCATGGCACTACTTCAGAGATTCCCATATCCTTTGTCTTCTGTTTTTATCCGAAAATTTATCTCACAAGAAAATACCCAATAATTCTTCCAATTCATCTGTCACTGTTGGCAGGTTTTGAGGGTGTCCTTTCAATTGGCTTGAGGCTTGCCTGTTTCTCTGTGCTTGGCCGGCTCATCTTGTTTTGTCCCTCACCAACAGAGTCCTGCACCTGTCTTGGTTTTTGTTTTTATTGCAAGTCCATTTTCATTCACCGATATAAAAAATAATCCCTTTTGAGTTTGGACCTGGATGTTTTGGGATCATGCGGAGACTTCTTAAACCTTACAGTATCTTTGCTTTATGATTGTTCACCTGGACTATAGGTTCTCTGGGTTACTCGTAAGTGGTGAGTTGAGTGGAATACTCTTTTCCAGTGCAAAAAGAAGAGTATATGCTGGCTCCCATTAAGGACGAGACTTTTGCAGCACTTAGTAGAAAGTCAGGGGACTAGCTTCAATACGCGCGCGAGAGAGAGAGAGAGAGAGAGAGAGAGAAGCGCTACATCTTTTCTTTTTATTTAGTATTTCAATTTGCTGCATACTTGAACAGCAATAAAGGATGAAACAAGAAAATTATTCCACCACCACTTCCAGGTTGGGTTAGTGGCCACTCTTTTTGCAGAGAAAGAAGAGCAGAATTTCATTTGAAGGTTATGCCCTACAAATGCCCTAGACATGATCGTGCATCTACACGGTCCAAGATCACTAGTTGGTTCTGTAGAAGGAAAGTTTAAAAATTGATTGAAAGAACAATCAAAACATGAACGCTTCTTTAAGAAATGAGCCAAAAAAATTTCTTGGTTGTTCTCTTACTCTAATAGATTTATTTCAGTTCCCACTGGGATAATGTTCTCATGGAAGACAAACAAGGGCTAGGTAAATGAAATTTTTGTTTATTTATTTCATTTGATTTAGAGATAAGTTCAAATGAGTAAATATAGAATAGAACATCTATCGTCGCTTCTTTAGATAGAATAAATTTTCTGAACCAGAATAATTCTATGACCCTCCAAATTGGGCTTAAATTGTCTTAACTCGTAGCCTACTGGAATGCCGGTATCGTGTGGCCAGCTGTAGAATCTCATTATTGACGTTTGGACTATATTTCATGTTAATTAACCTATCTTAAGCTCCTGCACATGGCAACTTTGTCATACTTGTGTCCTCCGTGCAAATGTCATCAGTCTTCCTTGCTGCTATTGTGGATAAGATTTTCCGTATAATAGTATCTACAAAAAAAAAAAATCAGGCTCTCCTTACCATTTTGCCTTTTCCTCTTTGAGATTCAATGGATTTATAATGATTAAATGTCCTCGTTATGTTTGTTCCATGGTTAGTTTGGAAGATTATGTGATGCAACTTTGTTGATTGAACCATGTAGACTGGTGTCTAGATGTCTATTTGTACTTACAATTGCAACTCCAGGAACAAACTTGCTTTTTGTTAGGAGAGTTATGCATCGATACATGCAATGTCGATCTATATAAGTTCTATATGAGGACATTTTTCTACTGGTTCTTTTTCCCATTTATTGCTTTTATCATCTCTGTTCCCGTTATTTCCTCGACTGGTGACTCTCTGTCTTTAAATTTTGCAGGGCTGTATCGATACAGGCTAGGGGACGTGGTGAAGGTCGTGGGATTTCACAACTCCACCCCTGAACTCCAATTTATCTGCCGAAGAAATCTCTTGCTTACTGTGAACATTGACAAGAACACCGAGAAAGACTTGCAGTTAGCTGTCGAAGCAGCAGCAAAGTTACTGGTAAAAGAAACGCTGGAAGTCGTAGATTTCACCAGCCAGGTGGATTTCTCCACGGACCCAGGTCACTACGTGATATTCTGGGAGATGAATGGCCAAGCCATCGAGGAGATCTTGAGAGAATGCTGCAACTGTTTGGACCGCTCGTTTATCGATGCAGGGTACGTTGGTGCGCGCAAAGTGGGCGCGATAGGGGCCCTCGAACTCCGAGTAGTCCGGAGAGGTACGTTCCAGAAGATCCTAGACTATTACTTAGGATTAGGAGCCGCTGTTAGCCAATTCAAAACCCCGAGATGTATAGGGCCTAGCAACAGCATGGTCTTGCAGATATTGTGCGACGAAGTCACTAACAGCTACTTCAGTACAGCCTTTTGATTGGGGATTATTGATACTCGGGTTGCTTAAAGTTTCAAATTTCAACAGCTTTCTTGTTCCTTAGGTTAGAGGTGTTCGGCTCATGATGCAGAAAACATCGTTTGCTTGATTGGACCTGGTCAAATATATTGGTATTTGGTTGCTGAACCTGTGACATCATATAGAAAAGGACGAGGCAAATGGAGACACCTTACTTGCCTGGACTTGCAAATAACTTGGAAATGATGGCATTCAACCTCGAGCTTGTCCATCTTTTGAGATAAAGTAATCTGATTAAACGTCGGCAAGTTGTGGGAGAAAAGTAAAGCGGAAATTGGGGTAATGAAAATTGCACACGACAGAGACCTGAGGGGCATAAAGACAAGGGCTTTATTTTGTATGGATACTTGCGTAATGACCTGCGTTGCATTTGGAACCTTTTCGTTTGAATTTATTCAAGGAGCATTTCCTACCCTAATGACTAGGTTAAGAAAAAAAAGGCAATGTCATCTAGTCTTTTGACTCTTTGTTGCGCCAGCGGGATGGCATGTGATGAGACCTCCAATCATCTTGCAATGATGGATAGAAAGCCAGCCCCCACGGCACCGCAGTAAGAAACAATTCTTCTGCCATCGGAGAGGCTGGCCTTTCATGATGACTCTTCCAACGAACGCCTTCTCTTTGTGCTGTGCGCGTCAGTTGATCGTTTGAGTTAAATGGCGAGTCGACCCGACTTGGGCCTCAGATTTAGGGAACAGTCTGTCATGAGTTCATGGAGCAACAAACATGGGGGCGGGGCGGCTTGTTTATTGGATTGGATTTAGGTTTGGACTATTGATTGATCCTCAACGTGCATGGCATCAATAGGGCAGAGACCTCCCAACCAAGAATGCTTTTATGTTCGCGGTGGTTCCTCGTTCGTCAAATCCCGCAAGGCAGAAAAGACCATCGCGTCGAGAATTCTAGGTCGATTCTTGCAAAACTTTGGATCTTTAGCTTACGACTTACTTGTTCGTTGGGGTACGAATTAATTCGTAAGCGATAGTCGACATTCTCTTAGTAGTTGGAATTCACTCCGATAGTCAATGTCCTCAATTTTTAAATCTCTTTCCTTACTAGAAATCTATTCAAAGCTTCTATTAAATTGATAAATGGGTTTGATTGTCAATTCTTTTTATATGCTACGATACCATCATATGCAAGGCATCCTCCGGATCATTCAAATCGAGCAATTAGATGCGTGACTTGAGCCTCAGCTGTCATCCCATAAAAGAGGTTGGGCCAATTGGGGGATAATAAGTGGTTAAGGTGCCGGCGGAGCTTCGGGGGAGTAAATGGTTCTTCTAGCAATGGCACTAGATCGGGCGGTGGTGCTGAACGGAAAGAGCCCCTTGTGCAGGCCAACGTCTTCGGTGACTGAGGAGACTAGCCATCAATTCTCTAAAAGATTAAAATGAGTGTCCATAAATGCCGAGTACTGTGTTTTAATGTCCGGTGTTCTTCGTCCCTTTTTAGGGGAGGGATCTACTTCGATGCTTAATGAAGATAGACTCATCAAGAAAAAACCTCCATTCCCGCAGCACCGATGTGGCATCGGACTGTACAACCAAGCAGTGCTTCTCTCCCGAGGATGAAGAGATAAAACCAGTCTTAGCAATAACAATAGAGTTAGATCGTCAACCCCCATTTATTTTATCAGACACATGAACCGCTTTGATTTGGTCAAAGATAAATAATCCATAAGGAGATTCGAAAAATTTGAAAAAAGGCATTTCGTTATCATGGGTAGCTTTACATGAATCGGTACTTATCCCTTATCGAGAGATCAACGAGAGCCGTCGATATCGCATAAAAGCTAAGGTTTGGTTAGCTGCTCATCATCCAGTGTCCTGACCAGTGCCCCATTTTCACAGAGATAAAGCCGAGATCAAAGAAAAGAAAGGACAAGCAACGGAAGATCCTCCGAATGAGGTCTACTCAAGTCTTGTATCAAGAAGTGGGCCGCATGCCAGAGAGGGTCCGAGCACCAGAAGGCAGAAGAGCCTTTGCAATGCTGCACCAGTGACACATGGCACGGCTCCCACCTCATAAAGACAGAGAAAAGGGAGGCGCTCATCATCTCCTTCAACTCGAACCACCACCTCTTTACTTCCGTGAGCTATCTCCCCTCCATTAACCAACCCTCTTCTTTCCTCCCACTCCTCTTTCGGTCTGGTCTTGTCTCCAATGATAAATCGCCAGCCTGGACATCACACTGAGAAATTGCACCACTGTCCGAACCCTCTGAAGTCAACAAGTGGTGCAGGTGGGCTCCCCCCAACGGCAGGGGTTGGGCGAGGAGAGTGGGGCCCGACATATCTCAGGCAGGTGTGAGAGCACCGGTCAACATCCTCAGGAAATCGTCAGGCTTGTAATTTTACGCGCCTCTATCTGTCTCTCTCTCGCTTTCCCCGCTTTTGCTCTTTCGCTTCTTTTCAGGAGAGTCCAAAACAGTGCTTTTCTCTCTCCACACCCCTGCCAGTTCCTCTCTTTTCCCCCCTCTTCCTTTCATTTCTCCATGTAAAATAAAACAGCGAATAAAGCTGAAAGCTCGATAAATAAGGAAAGGAAAAATTGGGGAAAAAAGCAAAAGCGCCCGCCTCCTTCCCATCAACCCGTGGAATCTCTCTCTCTCAGGGTACAGAAAAGCAGTCACGTTCTCTTCTAATTTGCTAAACCCAAACGAACGAATCACGGGATTTAGTCATACATTCAAGCAGTTAAGTACACCAGACCTGCTTCCTCCTCCCTTCAAGAAATAGCCCACTTATGAACCCAATAAGCACGCGATAATCCCCTCAAGCTCGAGTCTATACAATGATTCGATTCGATAAGTAGAGGCGAGTTCTCTATTCATTACTATAACTGTTTATCGAATGAATATATTGAGTTTTGGATTGGATTTGCTCAAAGTATAAAACTACTTTAAGTTAGGGGTGCACGACAAATTCGACATTCGATGTCCTTCCGTGATAACAATAAAATAATGAATACTTGAGTGGTCTCTCTCATAATAAGATCAAGTGCTGAACAAGCAAACAACAACAGGAGTGGACGAAGCGCATAAATCTTGTCCTCTGGCATTTTGTCTTCCTTATGTTCGAATCCTAGTCAGTCCCCGACTCCGAGGAGCATCATTGGCTCGACGACGGTGTCCCACCCTCTAACGACGTCGTCTCCTCTCTCTCTCTCTCTCTCTCTCTCTCTCATTTCCTTTCGGCACCAACTTTCCGCGGCAACGGCAAGGGTCTTTGGAAAGTGATCCTTCCGACTCTCCCTCTCCAAAATAAGAGCCGCAAGCTTCAATTTTCTCTGCAGAATAGTTCAGCGGTTCGTTCGTAGATTTCTGAAGTAATATTTCTCCCACCAATGTCCGCAATTTCATCCCTCCTCTCGCTGGGTCGTTGCTTGCTGAAAAATCTGTGGAGTTGACAATTTCTAAAAAAAAAATTCGAAGACTTTGCAAGTCTCGGCTCTTCACGGACTGTCTCTTTCGTTTCACATTAGACACCACCAAGAGGCCTCAGGAATCCTGCTCGATGACCTTCTCTCCCACTGAATGATAAAAGAAGAAGCTTTTTATTTTCTGCTTAGACTTGTCTTTCTAGTTCTCCAAGGTCCATCTTTGAATGGCGAACGCGGAGAAAGTTCGGCTGGTTCGGTGTCCCAAGTGCGAGAATCTGTTGCCGGAGCTCGCCGATTACTCTGTCTATCAGTGCGGTGGTTGCGGAGCTGTTCTTCGGGGTAAAGTTCCTTTCTTTTTTCTTCTTTTTTCACTTTTTATTTCGCGCTTGCTGAGTCATTTTGAGTCTCTCTGGGTTAATGGAAACATTGTGGACAGTAATATGGAGATGAATGGTTCACGATTTGGTAAAAAGTCGAGGCATTGTTTTTGATGCGTGGGTTGGAACTTTGATGTTGTTCCGCAGTATGATGATTCGTAGTTTGGGCATTATCAGTTGTTTCTTTGCAAACTTCGATGCGCTTCTTGGTTCCAAAATGCTGGCTTTGCCTATGCTCGTTCATCAGGATTTTTGCTTACGGTCTGGTAGAGGGCTTTCCTGTGATTGATTCGATTGCAAAAGGAGGCGAATGAGAGAAGTAAAATAATACATTTTTCACTTAAAATAATAAACAAAGCCGAATTGTAGAAGATTAGGGAGGTTTAGAGAACATTAGAAGTACCTGATCGATTTCAAAAACCTTGGTACTTGTCATTTCTGCTGCAGTTAGAAGATTTGGAAATCGATGTATGCGGAAACTATAAGGAGGGTAAGTTAACTATGCTTACAGATAAAAGAAATGTTGATCTTCAAGCTGAACTCTTTCTTTTCTCAACATGCAGCAAAACCTAAAGTCCAGGAATCTGATTGCTTATCTGAGAAGTCTGATGACGAAAGGATTGCAGGAATTTGTGAAAAATCCGAGAATCTCTCAGAAAAAGCCACAGCCAACTTGTGCAGCTCTTCTGCTTCAGATGTCAAATCCAATGTGGGATCTTTGAGTTTTGATCACAGGGGCTTGGAGGGAAATGGGACAATAGGCTGTGAATTTACTAATTACGATTGCAAAGGCACAACTCCAAACTGGCTCACTGAGAGTGGACTTCATCAGAATGACGCTGGTAATGGGCTTTGCGAAGGTAATGGAGAATACAGACCCCCAAATGGTTCCACAATCGGGCCTCAAAGATCAGGAAAAATGGTCGATCAGCAAACTAGGGAGATGGGCGGCAAGGATGGGTATCCGAAAAGCATGCACAGTGACTTCCGTGGTGTAAGGTTATCGACTTCTAGGTATCCTGATGAGGGTCCTTCAAATTACCAGTTAGATTCTCATTACAGTCGTGAAGCACCATTTAGGAAACACAATGATCTTCACAGAGGTAACGGAGTTCATTACCTTGAAAGTGATCGAGCTGAACTCCTAAAAAAACTGGATGAACTTAAGGATCAACTTGCTCGGTCCTGCGACGTGGTTGATAAAACCAAGGATAATTTTCCTCTAAATAGAGGAACGGCTGCTCCAGATTCTTATGCTGGTCCAAATGCGTGCTTTCCTGTTGGCTCTTCAGATTTGATTAAAAACCCATATGGGTCCTTTGATCCTTATAGACATTCTGCGGGGCTCCCTCATGCAAGTCAGCAGCAACACCCTTTCTCTTACACCAACCAGCATGATGTTATGCACAGATTTCACAGCTCAGTGCAGAGACCCTATCATTTCCCTGGATGCAAAGACACTTATGCTTCTCATGTACATGGGACAGCTCCAGGTGAATACCATCGACCACCTCCTCACATGTTGTATGCAAGAGAGTATGCTGATGCTACTTCTGATCCTTTTGGACCGTACAATAATTCCAGTCTCCATCAGCCTGCTTGCCGTTGCTACCATTGTTGTGACAACCATCGGGAGGTTTCTACAGCAGTGCCACCCGCTGCATTCTACAATAAGTTCTCTGATGTCCCACAACATGATGGTTTGTATCATCATGAGGATCCAGGTTCACTGGGTTATAATTCGCTCAATCCTAGGTTAGCTGTCCCTCCATTTATTTCTCACAAGCCACAGTCCCATGTTAGAAAGCCAATTGATTTGAATTATGAAATGGCTGGCTTTGTGCAACGCCAACCTCCAAGGGTTGTTTTAGCTGGTAGTGGTCGTAGATTGCATCCTATAGGTGGTGCTGCTCCATTTGTAGCTTGTCACAATTGCTTTGAATTGCTGCAACTTCCCAAGAAGGTTGTGCTCATGAGAAAAAAGCGGCAAAAAGTTCAATGCGGAGCCTGTTCTACTATGATTTCATTTATGGTTGTAAACAAGAGACTTGTTTTTTCTGCTCTCACGGAAGCAAGAGAAGCTAATGCCGATTATGAAGACAGCTCTTATGAGGCAGTGAAAGAAGATTATGGGCATTCCCGTGGCTATGTCAACAGAGACAGTACTAATTTCTCTTCTGATGATTTTGATAATTCTGGTTATGAGTTTCTTTCATTGGACAGAAAGCAAGCTCCATTGACAGCATGCCACAACTTAAGCCTGACTAACTCTCAAGAGATGGATGGTCTGCATTCTACCTCCCCTAGTATCTCAGATGATGAGCATAGCCCTGACGGTTCCATTGAATTGAGAGACATGGTTCAGCAGCCAATAGATGCCACACGGTCTCCACCACCTCCTGGTTCACCTCTACAAAAACAATTTGATCACTCTTCCCATAATCATGCAGTGAACCGGTTTGGTAAGGGGAATCGCAGTAGTCGATCTGATCATGACAAGGTCTTACCAAATAAGGCTATCTTGCGGCAGAATTCTCTACAAGAGGCTTCACTTGCAACTGAGATGGAAGTATCATTCAATGAGTGCTCTGATACTGGGGTATCACAAGAATCTGGAGATGCAAGCAGAGAACATGATCAACGAAGAAGTAATAAAGGGAATGAATCATTTTTCATGAACATTATCAAGAAGAGCTTCAAGGATCTTTCAAGGTCAAATCAAAGTGACGAAAATGGCAGAGCAAAAGTCTCAATAAATGGGCACCCCGTATTAGATCGTTTGATAAAGAAAGCTGAGAAGCTTGCCGGACCAATACAGCCTGGAAATTTCTGGTAATTATCCAATCTCCAATAGTATTCTTGGTTTCTTGTTCTATTGGTAGATCTTTTCTTCGTCATATTTTTGGTAGGGTTTTACTAATATTCCTAGTTCCATCCCTTCACTTAAGAGAACCTATAGACTAGGTCTATTGAGTTATTTGTGCATGATTTTCCCTGAGGGTGAACTGTAAAGTATTTTATGTATGCATCGGGCTCCCACCTAGAGCTTAGATTATCGATTAGTTTGACTAGCTATACTTGATTTGACCAGACAGAATATTTCTTTCAAACTCATTCTCCTTTTGATGGATTTCTCGTCTGTGGAATTATCTATTGTGCACATTTGCTAGCTATGTACATTTTCCTCACAATTTTGTCCTTAATGTACTTAAAACAGGTATGATTATCGAGCTGGTTTTTGGGGGGTCGTTGGTGGACCTTGTCTTGGCATAATTCCGGTGAGGCTGCAAATACAAACTTATCTGACTAAATGCTTAATAGGAAGCCAATTTTTATGGATATTGTCCCTTTTGAATGGCTTACTTCTGGTTATGTAATAAAGAATGTCCTCTCTCTTCCCCCTGCAGCCATTCATTCAAGAATTTAACTATCCTATGCCCGAGAATTGTGCGGGAGGAAATACAGGCATCTTTGTTAATGGTCGAGAACTCCATGAAAAGGATTTGGCTTTACTTGCTTCCAGAGGACTTCCAGCTGATAGAGATAGGTCATACATCATCGAGATCTCCGGACGAGTCTTGGACGAGGAAACTGGTGAAGAGCTGGATTGCCTTGGTAAACTTGCTCCAACGTGAGTGCTAGTAGCTGAAATTTATTTAGTCACATTTGAGGCTAATGAATTGCATGTCTGAATTTGGTCGTAGATGAGACTTCCTACCACATACAGTATCTGAAGGAAATTATGGTGATTTACCAATGAAATTATGGCTAATATGATGTTGAGCAAACTTGATAGCAATAGTTACTCTCTCTCTCTCTCTCTCTCTCTCTCTCTTTTCTTGATAGCCAGGGCACATTTATTTCTTCACCTTCTACTTGTGAAGTGACATAACAGAAAGTAAAGTTCGCATCTAATTTATCATGTGCACAGTTGTGTTAAAACTGCCATTTTCCTGACAATGAAGCTATATCACTTGTCAAACTCAATGCTGATTTCCTCATTTTTTAACAGAGTCGAGAAAGTGAAGCATGGGTTTGGTATGAAAGTTCCAAAAGCAGCTGATGACTGATTTGCATAATGAGCATTTCAGAGTGCCCAAGTGAATTAGTGATGCCATCAAGTTGTACCTGCAAGTATTCAGGTTGCTGGGAGTTCAGCTTGAAGAAGTCTTGCAATGTGCTTGTTCATTTTACCATTTTTACTTCATGATTTCTGGGAGGTACTTGTTTGAAGCTTAACTTGTGATTCCTTGAGAACTTGAAGATGCGATGCACGCACTGAGATTGCTGCCTCTAGCTTGCTTGCACAAGTGCTGTATTTCCTGTATTATTTGTAAAGCTTAGAAGTTCAAGGGTTGATTAAAATGGAACGAGGAGATTTTTTTCAACTGTTGTACTTACTGGTTGCGCTGTATATCGTGTACTGCTCTAAAAGATCTTTTTCTTTGCTTTTGCCCCTGATCACATGCGCTTACCCGTATACAGTGGCTTTTTTTTAATGAATGTGGTACTGTAGCAAAATGCAATTTAAAGTATGTTATATGCAGTTTGCATATTTAGTTTCCTTAAGACGTTGATTATAATCCAAGTACTGAGTTTTGGGGTGGGGGTGGGGTTGGGGGGGAGGGGGGTGGCGGCTCGTACTTCTAAGGATATTGGACCAATCATTGACCTGTACAGCACAGAGCAGAAAGACATGCGCTGTGTATGCATGGCCTGGTCCTTCATGAGAAAAAGAGGAGGATAAATTGAGTCTCTGAACTCTCGATCTCATTTGAATTCTTGTGCCTTTGTTCGCACTGGGCCATAAAACAAGCGCTGTCAGAGTGGCTTCGGCTTTGTCAGCTGGTGGGTCGTCGAGGGCTTCCTGATCCAAATCGCAGATAGTACCTTCAGTTTGTGGAGAGAGAGAGAGAGAGAGAGAGAGAGAGAGAGAGAGAGAGAGAGATTGTACCTCTTGCAGTTTTATAAATTACAGGAAAATTCGTACTGGAATCCTCCAACTGGTTGTTCACTTATGTTGATATGGCTTAATCTATCCAAGAAAGAAACTCATTCCAGTGTGTGATGACATGACAGGAACAAATGGCATTAGTATTAACATTGGCATTCACAAGGCATAAGTATTAACATGGGCATCCATAAAAATGGCCATAAGTTAGAAACGGCTGTTTTTGGGTGGTCAGCTTCATGAAAAATCATTCTGTATCTTATTCACCTCTTTTAGAGTTGAAGATCGATCGGTTACATTAATGGAAATAACAAAGACCTATAGCAAGTGGCAGGCAATTGAGGAGATTCGCCGTTCAAGTGAAAAGCTAAAATCAAATTAAATTGAAAGTGTCGTGGATTTCACCTTTTGAATTCGTGATAACTAGCTTAAAAATTGCTTATTTAGGGGTAGAACATGGGTGATCAGAAAAGGAAAAGCAAAGGGTGATTGGCTTAAAGCAAAGTCTTGGGGACTGGCTGGAACGATCCAGCGCTTCCGCGAAACACGTCATGCCAACGACGGCCTCACATCTCCGCTGTCCATCTTGCCGATCCGATGACCGGAACGCCTCCTATCAAAACAGGACATGGTGAACGCAGAGGACAAGGAATGGGAGCCACACAGAGAGAGAGAGAGAGAGAGAGAGAGAGAGAGAGAGAGAGAGAGACGCCCCGACAGGACCACTCTCCCTCTGTCTGACGTTGCCAAGCTTCCTTGAGAAAACTCAGCTTCCTTTAGTTGTCCTTGATGGTTCCTGCCAGCTGCGCATAGTCTCTCCACTCATCACCCTCCTTAGATCTCAATTCCCACGATACCTTTCTTAAAACCAACGCATTTTATTTCTAATCCTCCCACCAAAAAAAAAAAGACATGAAAAGCATTATTAGCAGTAAGATTTGGTATCCGAGTCCCAACCAGATGCGAGAGTGACATTCATTCTTCCTCAATCCTCTCAATTTCCATATATAAAAAACAGAGGACCCATTATTCAATGCTTACTATGCCCTGCAGTATTCAATTTGAACATGGATTCGGATGGAGCTCTCACGCAACCATCTTCCACCTTCGTGTATTCAATTTCTTAATCTCTTCCCATGCTGCAACTTGGTTATGGCATTACGTGCCTTCTGTTTTTTTGGTGATCTTCCTTCTTTTTTCTCTCTACTGTTGTCTGAATTTCACTGCATGTTTTTTATTTCACACTCTGCGTCTACACTTTTTATGTGCATTAACAGGCCACATGACACGTCACCTCTCTCTCCACCCTTAAACCCATGTCTTCGGATGTTTTCTCTCTCTGTCTCTGTCTCTGGCTCTCTCTCTCTCTCTCTCTCTCTCTCTCTCTCTCTCTCTCTCTCGTCATTAAACTCTTCCCGGTTAGAAACACCTTGGGTTGTTGCGAAATGCTTTCTCACACTAGAATTAGTAATCAGTAATCCACCACCCTGCTTTTCTCTTTCAAACGTTGCTCTATCTTACCTCCTTCTTGGGCACGGCGAGGTGAGGGAAATGAGGTCTGAAATCAACCCATCGTCCCTCCTCAAGCAAAATTACGTCTTTGCCAAGTTCGCCCTGTCATTTCTATTGATAGGTCTCGCTTTTCGCCTCTTCATCTCCGATTCCATCAGGTTGCCGTCGCCAGTCGTTCAGGAGCCACCGGTCTCAGAATCATTATCTGAAACTCAATCGCCTCTTGCCTCTCTGCCTATTCAAAAGCCGGACGACGGCGATTCTTCCGCTACTTTCATGTCCAATAATGAGTCCCTGATCAATCGGACAGGTGGGTGGATTTCTATGTTCTTGCTCTGCATCTTCTGCGATACAAGGCTTGCAAGAACGACAAAATGCATTGCCAATGCAATGAGAAAAGTGAATTCTTTTTTTACTGTAGAGTTCTTTACACGAAGCAGTTTCTGCTTTATATGGTTTGTCTTCCAGACTTTTCCAAAATTCGCTGTGAATGATGCGGTCAAGTTAGATCACTCTGGGGTAGCAAAATCTGAGCTATTCCGAAGTGTTCGAAGATAAATACTGGATCAAGGAGCTCATTTTACGGCATCTGCTTTTATGTTTTGTGATAGGGTCGTGTATTTTCACGTAAAGTTGGCTTTCTCTTACTTGAGTTTATGGATTGGTGAGATTACATTAAGTGACACTCTGCTTTACATACTGATCTTACTTTGGAAGTGTATTGCTGATTATTCATGGAAGTATATCTCTCTCTTCTGTTTCGTTAAGTCCTTCAATAAGGAAATAATCTATGGTTGAAATTGTGTTCACGATCATATTTGAAATAAAATTTAGTTGTGGATATATATGTATGTATTGGGAAGGAAAATGAGAGTTCGTCTTTGATAGATGAAGGTCGGTTATCTACAATCTGTTATGAAGCTTACTTTGTCATTGAATGCAATCAAGATAAAACTCAAAATTTCCCGAAAATATAAACATTTCTTTTGCATGTATTCATCTTCTCCTCCTATTTTAATTCTTTGATCAAATTTCATGGTATGTGGTGTTGTATTTCTAATTGCTCTTTGGCCCAATCTTTTGCAGAAACTTGTGACATCTTTGATGGAGAATGGGTACCTGACACATCCGGTCCCTTTTACACCAACGAGAGTTGCCACGCAATTGAAGCTCATCAAAATTGTATGAAAAATGGACGTCCTGATTCTGGTTACCTTTACTGGAGGTGGACTCCCCGGCACTGCGAGTTGCCCAAGTTTGATCCTGAGAAATTTCTTGCCTGGATGAAGGATAAGTCATGGGCGTTTATAGGTGATTCCATCTCTCGTAATCATGTTCAGTCATTGCTCTGCATCCTCTCTCAGGTACGTGATCTGGGCATTAGCCTCATAATATCTACTGCTACAAATTTTCTGTCGCTTCCCATGAGCTTTTGCCCAGTCAATGTAAATCCAACAGAGAGAAATTTGTTTTAAACAGCGTATAAATGTTCATTTCAAGGGCCATGGTAGAAGCATTTGCTTCAAATGACCCATGAATTCGAAAGTGAGTTGAAGGTCATGAGCTATTCAAGTGGAATTTCATGATGGAGATTACCCTTTTCTCTTTCCATTCTCCTTCTAGGACTCTATCTGGCAGAATATATGTTGGGCGGGATACATTTTGGTGGACCGTCTGGCAGATATTGGCTACACATCCATTTTGACTTGATGCCAGAATTTGTTTAATTTCTTGATGTTGCATCACCTACAAATTGGTGCTTCAAGAGCTTATTTTGTGTGGTGGATAAACTTTTTTGGTTGGACTACTCCTTTGAAGAGGCTACCAAGTCGAAACCAGCCACCACTCTGGGGAGTTGGTTCTTTGTTCTTTTCAAAATCACCTCCTTGTACAATAATTTGAGATGTTTTCCTGTAATTTTCCATAACAACACAAAGACCTGTCAGTTCTTATTTAGGTCTTAATGAAATTTCCATGTTGTGACCTAAAGAAAAAAATCATGAGGGGTTTTCTTCATCTTTTCTGGCGCTCTTTCTGTTTTGTCGACTTCTTGCTAGAAACCTAGCCCCATTTCCACCATGGTAATGGTAGTTCTTTAGATTTCTCAGTGCACACACTCAGTTGTAGATGTGGCATCCATCAGCCAATCGAAGGTGACTTTAAATTATTGTTAGTGTGGATCTTATTTAAGAGATGGTTTTACAATCAGTTGTGGATAGCTCAGGCTTGACCCTTTTGCTGGATTCGATTTTCTGAACTCAAACGTATCCTTTTATTTGGTTTGTCGTTGTAAGTATGCGCTTTTCAGTGGTATATTCACCAGAGACTTCCGATGGACGTATCAACAAGAAACTCAAATAAAACCTGATGGTAGACCCCACCTTGTAAATCAGGTTGCATATTTACAAGAGTCTTCCACTTAGTATCAGTTGGACTAATAACAGCGGCAACATAAAAAAGTCCAGCTGTCCCCAACTGTTTTGCTCGGGCCCCGTAGCAGTTGGATAAGGTGTAGGTCCTTGCAGATCCATGTTATTCAATCTTTACATTATGATCATGTTGTGCAGGCTGACGAAGCCATTGAGGTCTACCATGACAGAGAGTACAGATCAAAGAGATGGCATTTTCCAGCTCACAACTTCACACTTGCAGTCATATGGACTCCTTTCCTCATTAAAGCAGATATATTTGAAGATATAAATGGAGTGTCTTCATCAGAAATCCAGCTTCATCTTGACAAACTTGACGAGAAATGGACTGAGCAGTACAAGAACTATGATTACGTTGTGATTGCCGGTGGCAAGTGGTTTCTGAAAACTGCCATCTACCATGAGAAAGATACAGTCATGGGATGTCACTACTGCCCTGGAAAGAACTTGACAGAGCTAGGTTTCGAACATGCATACAGAAAAGCTCTTCAGCTAGTTTTGAACTTTGTCATTAGTTCTGAACATCAGGCATTCGTTTTGTTCAGAACCACCACCCCAGATCATTTTGAGAATGGGGAATGGTTTAGTGGGGGTACTTGCAATAGAACAATTCCATTCAAAGGCGGAGAGGTGGATCTGAAGGATGTGGACGCAGTCATGCGTGACATTGAATTGGAGGAATTCGGCAAGGTTATGGAAATGGGATCCCAGAAAGGGGCGACTTTGGCATTACTCGACACGACGCAGATGTCGCTGTTACGGCCTGATGCACACCCGGGTCCATATCGGCAATTCCAACCATATGCGCAAGACAAAAATGCCAAAGTCCAGAATGATTGCTTGCATTGGTGCTTGCCAGGGCCCATCGATTCTTGGAATGATCTGGTGATGAAAATGCTGGTGAACCTTTCAAAAGGAAACCTTCATTGATATGACTTTTCGCGGTTTAAATTTTTTGGAAGAGAAAAGGTTGTAGCGTGGTCATCCCATTTTGATCTGTTGGGATGAAGCTTGTAAAGGGATCAATCGCGAATACTTCATCAATCTTACACATTCTTCAATTCTTGAATTGTTTTTGACGGTGCTACAGGATGGCCTTGCTTTAAGGGTAGATTGCTTGTCGGAGTTCATTCACTTATTCTATCTTTGACCGTGACAGGGCAGCCCCTTCTTGCGACTTCCTTTCAAGTCACTTGGTGACACAATTATTCATATGAGGGAGATCGTTTACAAGTTTTGAGATCACTCCATGTCTGTAAATGGAGAAGATACTTGTTCTGCTTTGAGATTGTTCTCATGCTCCATAGAAAATTCATCAATTGACAGATCAACAAACTACATCATAACCTTCAGCAACTCTAAAACTATACTTATCCTATAGGGAAATGATTCTCGTTCTTCCTTTGTTATATATAGTGAGTTCTGAAAACAACCTCCCCGAAGATTGCTGAGCGAGCAAATCGCAGAGCTTTCTGCTCTGCGGATGCAATAAAACATGACAATTCGAAGTGACAGGGCACAACTGGCGAAGCATGGTTTAATATTGTATCAAAGCAGGTCTTAAAGTTTGCTAGCAAATAACATTCATAGCGAAGCTGTAAATCACTATTTTAGAGACATCAGCATGACAATTCATTGGCTTCTGCCACCAATGGTAGCATTAGCATTAGCTAGAGTGTTTACTGGCCAGATTCAAAACAACTTATTTTGGGCAGTCAGCCGAAAATATGACAGCAGCATTCAACAAAAGAGAAGGGGCAGGTACATTGGGTTGAACAATGTCCTCGCAACTTACATTTCAAGATACAACTTCCTGTTCCCATCTTAAGGTTTAAGAACACTCAAAACCCAGCCTCAAGATGGTCCCCACATTAACTTAAATTCTGATAAGAGATCCCAAGTTATTGGCTGTCCAATCAAAAATCCACCAGAGATAATGACCACGACTTAGGGAAAAGGAGATTGCTTACGAATCACCATGGTCACTTGGTAGATGATGGTGAATGCTCCTTCTTTGGCTCTGGCTTACGAAATGGATCCTATAGAGACAAAAATGTATGAAGCAGGTAAAGAACACCAAGAGCAAAAGTGACAAAATATGACTCTGTAACTCAATTGCATTCTTAGCCAGAGACAAGTGACATAAGGGACAGCAAAAAAAATGCTTGATGAACTGACTGAAGTTAATCGAACCCTTGCATGGTTGTTGCAGCTTCTCTTTCTCAAATTTTGAACGAGTGTTTAAGTGGAAGTTCGGTGCAAGCATGTACAATGTACTTGCTGTTCTAGTTTAAAAGCCTTGGCAAGTGAGATAGCATTGCCACTTGTAATTACGGAAAGAGTGCTGAAGTCTAAGTTAGATGGGTCATGTAAATGTGTTTCCCATCCTAGAACAAGAGTGTTCTATTAGATGAGGTAGCCATGCAACATTGTACAATATGACAATACAAAACTCATTTCCATGGAAATCAACAACCAATAAGAGACCGGCCAGACCAGACGAAAGGAAAGTCCAAGAATTGACATAATATATCTCTCTCTCGCATCCATCTTGAGCCATGTGTATCCAACAACACTGGATTCGCATGAGTATCGCAACAAAAGTAGGTCTTTCAGTTTCACCCAACAAGTTCATCTCTCTCCCAACCATCCATTTCTTTTGAGCATCGGTCCTAGTAGTCCTCCTCTTCCACTAGATGGAATCCAGAGAGACTTCCATCATGTTTAGGGACAACTACTCATGCCAAGAAACAGCAAATATGTGGCATAAAACACCGAATTTTCCTAGTATAGGATTCTAAAACCGCCACCCAACTAACATGTTACTGGATTCCCAAGCTACTTATAACTTCACGGATAGATTTTGAGTAATTGCAACCCAAGTAAAATCAAGCATGAAGCTTGAAGCAATAAACAGACTTCCAGTAAACTATTTCTGCAGTATGGAAGAACAAGTAAGCATTAGACATAATATACGCAAAATCATTCATGTAATTCGGTTAGTAGCGTCAACTCACGCTTAAGTAAAAGCCCATTTTTCTGCAACTTAAAAGGATTTCGAAACACGAGCTCGACAGACAGCCCGATACACTAGTCAACTCAGGCATCCAAAGTCCAACCTATTTCTCCCCCCCCCCCCCCCCCCCCCCCCCCACCCCAATAACCAGATCCAACATCGCTACCCGCATAAAGGCCGTCAATCGAAAGCGATAAGTCAGAGGGTCCAGCGGCAGGCGCCGAATGATAGAGCTCTAGAAACGAACAAAGGAAAAAACTTTTTCTGGTTTGAAATTAAGGGAGGGGGGGAGAGGGAGAGAGAGAGAGATGATTACTCCTAGGAAGATATAGTTGGCGACGACGACAGCGGCAACGACGCCACCGAGTATAGCGAGGGGACCAGTCATGAGACTCCATTTGCGGTGTATCATCTTCCTCCTCGCTCTCGCTCGCTCTCTCGATCAATTTCAGGCTCACGCACTGTTTTCCAGCGTCTTCAGCTTCTTTCTTGCAAACGATGGTATGTAAGGTGGGCACGATGAAGCTCTTAAGTCCTTTAGTTGGGCCCTTTTCCTTGATTGGGCCTTTATCTCACGACTCCCACGATTCTCCTCTTTCTCCCGTTGGTAATGTCAAGCCCATTGGGCCCAAAGGACTGGTCCTTATCACTGTCCTTAATTATGTGGGTCGAGTACATATGATCTACGGTCAAGATGTACTTAGATTCAAGCAAGAAATTTCCCTAAGCGCTATCAGACTCTGAGTCTCATAGATTCAGAATTTGTTTCAGTTTCAATTTGTAATAGAGTAAATCATACTCTAGTCCGTACGTTTTTCTGAGTTTTCATGATATTTAGTGAAAGAGAAGCGCAATCTAGAAAATCAATATATTAAGTGTCGGAGTATGCTTTTTTATCGAATATTGAGTGTCACCCGCGGAGCAAAATATTCAGTCATGATATATCTCATCATTAAATATGCTAAAGTGGTAGCGTTGCTTTTGAGCAGAATCCGACATCTCCGTACCGCACGTAAAACCCAAGAACCATTGAAGACTGAAAGGTAAGATAAAAGACTGAAGGGTAAGCTAAGGAGATAGGATCCATTAGCAGCTGCTGCAAAAGGATCCTAGTTGATGCCCCCGGTGCCATTTTTGACCAACGTAGCCCTGTTTGACAGGCTGTTACTTCTGTATACGACATTAAAATCAGCTGCATGCAGGCATTTTAAGGTTGGCATTGGCAACCTAGTCTGATCACGGATGCGAAAATCGTGTGCAGTCAGCATATCTTAACTCGACATTCAATAGTGAAAGGGCTGGAATAGTCAAAAGTTGAGTTGAAGGAATACGTTTCCGATCAAACGCATTCCTTCCTTTAATGAGAGACAGCCTTCATTGAGACATTTCAAACATAGGTTTTTTTTTTGGGGAGACCTTTTAGGTCCCTTTTGGGCCTTTTGCAGATCTGACCAGCATAACATCATCAAGTTTACCATTTTCGACAAAGACTCCGTCTTCCATTTCTGAAAGAAAAAGATCCTATAGAGAGTGGAAAGATTGAGTTCTGCTAACAAAGTTACAAACCGGGAGAAAAAAATAAAATTTGCCGCGCCCGAACTTTTACGATTTGCCTCAACCATATATATTGACGATCGATTTAATTTGCCATATGAATTGGCCATGACCTCAAGATGCAATTGCGGGAACGTAGACTAAGAGATTATGTCGGGAAAAAAGAAAAACACTCGAGGGATTACTGTGGAAACAGGGGAAAAAAAAAAGAAATCCATCTTATGAGGATGTATCTGTGTAATTGCAAAATGACTGTACTACTAATACTGTAGCAGTGTAGCAGCAAATGTTTCGTGTGGTCAAGTCGTAGCAGAAGGAAGCAGAACACCTTGAAATTAACCCGAAGTGTTTCTTTTTCCTCCAACTCTCCCATTTGTGAAAGATTTAGGGAAGTGACGGATCGACCATCCAGAATTGAAAAGGCAACTGGTGGACCACATACCGAGGAGCACATTAAATAATCAGAAGGTCCAGAATCTTTGTTTCTGTGGGATGGATTTTGTCCCTTCTCCTGTCCTCTTCTGAGAGTGCAAATTTTGTGTAGTTTCGAGCGAGCCCAAACGTTCCGTCCCATTTTATAATATAACCAAAGGGGAATGTCACAGCCACAGGTACTTTCAGTTTCATCCAACCCCCAAAATCTTGTGACATTTTACTCGTCTAATCTAATTTAATCTAATCAGATCTAATCCTAGGGAAACTACAGATTTTTAGCACGGGCCCAAAAATTAAATAACAAAGGATTGAGCAGGGGGAAAAAAATCTAGAAAGCTGATGTCTTTAGAAGGAATATGGAATTTGACATCAGGACTTGTGTCTTCTCAGCTGTCTCCTCTTCTCAGCGAACACCTCTCCATGTCTCATGATCCAAAATCTCTCAATTTCCTCCGCTTTACGACCCGGAATTCGGCCTGCAATCAACGCCCACCTGAAAAGTACATTGCCATCTCTTTTATTCCCATGTAATAGGCAACTGAAAAGACGAACATGGTCTGCTCAGCCGTAAACTAACTCTGCATTGAGGTTAATCACTGGATGATTAGCAGTTATTGTCTCTAGAGATTTGATGGGCGGCCAATTTCTTAGACGGTGACCTGAAAAATCAACTACTTAGGCTTCTTTTCTAGGTGTTGCTCAATGTTTCGCTTTTACGCCCTTGACATAATGAAAAATACTGCAGAACCTGGCTTCCGTGGAGCCTTTTGCCATGAGATACAATGTGGCTTGTCAGGTGGGCCTGACTTTACTTTGTCCTGAAGTCTTCACAGAAAAAGAAGACCACATTGCTTTGCTTTAAAGCTACACTTACTCTGGAAATTAATGAAATGAAAATGGACTTTTTTTAAGCACTAGTTTTCGTGAAACAACGCGAATGCCATGAAGAAACAACACGAATGCAAATTCAAGCTTCAGCTATGCTTTTTACCTGTCACCAACGAGCTTGTACATTCTGTAAATGAGGTCTTCTTCTTGCTCC
The DNA here is from genome assembly GCA_030064385.1 of Melaleuca quinquenervia. NCBI lineage: Eukaryota > Viridiplantae > Streptophyta > Magnoliopsida > Myrtales > Myrtaceae > Melaleuca > Melaleuca quinquenervia. The sequence goes on along the minus strand of CM057722.1, from coordinate 328,042 downwards.
GACATGTTTATGAACTCCCACTCAATGCTGCTCACCTCTACCCAAAAATTGACAAGAAAAAGAAAAGATTATAATCAGAGCCTTCGAACATTTATGCATAAACCCGAACAGAAAGAGGACGGGGTAATCATACAGAAACGTGAAAAACCAAAGAAAACGCAAAGAAAAGAATGAAGAGCAAAGAAAAAGTGACAATCACAGGAATAAAATAAGATGGAAATATGAAAAGATAAAAAAAGGAGGAGACCCGAGAAAAGGATAAATGAAAGAGAACTCACCATCAGAGCAACAACTGCTGGTCCTGGCTTGCTTACGGCGGCGTTGTTTATCCATCTTTCAAGGGATGAGAGCGTGCGTGTCTCTGTGTGTTTGTGAGAGAGAGAGAGAGAGAGAGAGAGGGGACAATAATAAAGAGTTTGACAGGCTCCGAGCAAGAACTTGCTAGTGTTATGGGGAAGAAGAAGGGAGCGACATTTAATAGTTTCTCAAGAAAGGGATTTGCTCGGGGGAAATGAAAAAAGAACAGAGGAATGAAAACAAATTCATATCCTGAGGTGGGTTTTAACGGGTTTCTCGATGCCCCCACGGGAGAGAGGGAGAGGGATAGGGATGATGCTTTGCAATTTGCAGGCCCAGTCACCGAGCCTCGGTTAGAGAGGAGCGAACGACAGGTCCTACCAAACGGACCATATAAAAACGGGTCGAGTTGACTTGTAGTTGCTAATATTGACGTGTACTCTTAGGTCAAACTCACGAATTCGTTGCTCGCGCCTCAGTGGCTCATTCCACCGTCGTCTTTTTTCTTCCCACCTTTTAAGGTGGGAACTGTCAAATAAGTTCCCCGCTCTGGCCCAAAGCAAGGTGTCAGTACGTCTATGGACCTCTCATTTGGCCCTCTACATGGAAAATTACCATTTAGAAACTTACTGAATCATCTCAAGTGCACCAGGGAACAGTACTCCAACGTCAAGGCCTACCGGTTAAGAGTTCACGGTTTTCGTTGGCACTACTAATATCGTAAGTCGAAAGTTTGTGTACCAACGATCGAGCCATGTATCTTATATCTTGATACCCACTATAACATAGTATTGCACCAATTATGTTTTTGTCTAGTGGGGCAAAGTCAACAGAGTGAGTTTGTTTGATAGAAATGACACATTTAACATGAAATCCACACGTGTAACTTGGTTGATGGAATAAATTTGATCGATGTCAGAAATCATCTTCATAAGTATGGCTACAAGATTAGAGAATACCATCCCCAACGAGTATGCTCTCAGACAGTATGACTATAAGGGGTAATCTTGGGCGGCGAGTACAACCATTCCTTGGTCTATGGACCACGAGACTTGAATTACTCTCACCATTCCAAAACAAGGTAGCTATATCCACACAAGCATGCATGCATATTTATGGGACTGTACAGGTTTTGCTGCATGCCTCGGAAATGAGGTTGGTCTCGTTATAGATAGAAATTTATCATGTTCAACATAGTCAGAATTTTAATAATCAGGATTTTAGTACACCGTGCAGCCTAGGACCAGAATTTTACCAGTTCTTAGGTTGTTGATGATAACATTCATTTTAGCTAGCTCTATGCACCTCTATGTGTACCAATAACTGACAGTTGCCCGTCAGGCCGATTAATTTAAGATCAGGGATGGCACCTGGAGTAACTAGTTCAGAGAGTTTGGAATTATTTGCATGAAGGGTAGCTCAGGAAAATTGAAAACTGTATCTGCAATCAAGTATCAGAATCGTTTTGGCAGTTTTCACCTTTAATTATTTTTCTTTTAAATCCCTGACATGAAGCAGATTAAGTTGAATTTGAACCCGAACCAACCCACCAGTCTTTGACTCTGGAATGAGTCATTGCTTCCCTGTTCCTTTTCCCCAACGTGTGAAAACATAGAAAATCAGCATTTTCTGTTACTGCCTTATTGTAAGAAAACTCGGTACAGAACTCAAGAATGAGGCGTTCTCTTTAGTGGCTCTCCCTGAGGGGGATCGATAGCATGTCGTTTTCTCCTAGATGCACCTTAATCCCATTACCACCACATGCTTGGACTTATTACTTCATCGAAGCTCAGCGTCAGCTCTCTTCTCTCTCTCTCTCTCCCTCTTCTCTCCTTAAATTGAAGGTGTTTGAGAGTGACATCTCTCGATCAATAAATGCATTCAGTATTCGGGGATCCTTGATGTGAGCCTCCGTTCTTTTGTCTCTTCTCCAGAAATCTGTATATGCATCGGGGACAAGAAGTTCGAGTCTGTGAAAGTTGCGTTTGGGTTTAAGATGGGAGACCCCGCAGATGAAACGCGTATGTACTTTCACATACGATCATCAACTATTAATTGCATGGAGCAGTACGGTCTAATCACGATTTCGAGAGAATATCGAGCCATTCCCTAAAAGTCTTATAGGTAGTTAATCAATTTGTGAATCGAAAATTAGCTCGATTTTAGAACTTCCTCAAGAATTTCCAATCCGGGAAACCTTGAAAAGCTGATGAGGTGCCATGCAGAGAGATGCATTTAGCAAGAGTTGATGATCGCTATAACTACTGTTTGGAGATTTTTCTTTTCTTTTTTTTCTCTCCATTTAATGAAGTAAACGTATCGCATTTAGAAGTAGAAACCCTACCTATGTAGACGTCAGCTGCTTAAACGGTTTCACTTGGCAATTATCTTGTAAAAGCTAAAAAGATATCCCAAAGAGAAGAATGTTTGGTATGACAATGAGGATCGATAAGGTCAAAAAGAGAGGACAAATTAGCTTTTACGTGCACTGTGTCAGTGATCTCTTTCCCTTCTTATCCAGGCCACACAACTCAATAATGTATGTAGTTTCTCTATTCTGCTCTGTAACCGATGCATATACATGCCTTTTGAAGCTATTCCTATTTTTCTATCAATTTTTAGATTGAGCAACCTTGTTAGTTGTAAGTCGCCAGAAGAGAGCCTCTTATCCAATACATTTTGGCAGCTTTGCCAGGATGTTTTGCAACCCACTTTTGAGGTCTTTTGGGGAGGGTATTGTCAACTTTTTCAAGGTTGGGTTCCTCTGTGGCTGGTCACAGATAAGTATGCATACTTCTTCTTGACGTGTGAGCGCTATATTTAATTACTTGCCTAACTCAAAAATCAAAAACATTTTCCCCCTCCTCTTCTTCATTCAGTTCTTAGTTGTCAGTAGAGTTTCATAGTTTGATGTTGCCTCGAGTGTCCCCAACCATTGGAGAAGCACTTTGGTGAGAGGAATAATGCCGAATATACCAAGATTGGTTCACAAGTCAATAAATAAACAACGCGACCGGTCAAATAGATAGGATTTTGAATATGGATCGCATGTTTAAATGCCAACTTGTAAGTTTGACTCATGACTTAGCATACTTAACTTTCTGTAGTATAGAGATAGACTATACCTGGGGTCACTCAGAAAGAATCGGTTTATTGGACTTCAATCTACACAACAAATGCTGTTCAGGTTTGGATTCAATCATGAACCGTGACTCCTGGCGTTCTGCCCACGAATCCTTGCAGTCAATCATGAAGGATTCCCACCTGTTATCCTGCTATTCTCAAGTTGAAATGTACTAGAAATTGATGCTTATCTGGTTTCATCAATGGCGGACCCCGGAGTCAAAGATTTGGTGGGAGTCGAAATGGAGAAAACAGTGTATTACTCATGCAAGAGAAAACCAGTTAGTACTGACGGAAACGAGAGTCCACTAGAACTAGTTTTAGCTACAAGACGTACATTCAGTTCCAAGAGAAGAGAATCGCAATACTTAGAAATTAAGAGAAATTGATCTACATTGGTAACATACAGAGGTTATTGACAACCTCTTAAAATTTCTTGTGATGGAAGCATGAGAAAGGATCGATACACCAATGTGTCTCTAACTTTCTCACAAGAAACCCCGAATAAATCCTCAATTTTATACTCCAAAGAGAGCTAATACAGACATCTAACAGATTTCCAAAGCCAAAGTGCCTCAAATAGATTACACATGGTGACATGATAGCTATAATTTGTGACAATTGAAGGAGGAGTTTTGCTAAGAGGGAAGCCATATGCCGCCCTGAACTTGAAAATCACTCTTGACTTGTACTTGAGAAGTCAAAAGATATGTATTACCGGTTGTGGTTGCTCAGGCAGGATGCTATCGTGTTGGACTTCCTTGAACATATATCTTATGGCTGAGATGGAGTGGGTGATGTTGGAGGCTTGAAATCTGGGTACTGCAACCAGAAAATTAACGGCACATGAACAGATAAAAGATCTAATTATCACATATAATCAAAATTATTTGGATAATGTGAACCTTAGATAAGTGAAATGTGATCAGAAGAAATTAAAAAATTCCTGAGAAAACCTGTTTTATTACCTGTAACAAGCTTAATAATTATTAAATCCTACAGAAGATGTCCAAAGAAATCGGGGCTATGAGCGAGTTAAATTAAGAAACCTATGAAGGACACTAATAAATTGTGCCAAATGCATATAGAATAGATTGGTTAAATCTGGAGAAAGAAGGGAGTGAGACTTACATATGGATAAGGAGAGAGAGCCCTCACAAATCCTGGAAATGATCCGGCTTTTACTTCCTCTGTGGGTACTGAGTTTACTTCAATAGGAGGTTTTGCAGCTGCTTCTACTTTCGGCTCCGGGATTGGTGCAGCAGGCGCTTCAATCTTCTGCATGTTATTATTGGTGGACGAGGGCTCTGAGCTAGTTTCTGTTGGAGCAGGAAGAGCCTTACCACTAGTGGTGGTTGGAAGAAGTGCCTTTCCAATTTGCTGAAATTTTCAAATAAAGTACAAGTGGATATCAGCATGACTTGCCGCAACTGCTTATAAGCTAGAGAAACATGTACTCGACCATCCAAGAATTGTAAGTAAAAATATTATATGCATTTTGTACTATGGATCGCAAAGTTATCATCATCTCTATAGCTCAAGAATTGGGCAGTCAACAAGGGTACCTTTATTTCATCGACCAGCTCCTTGGGAGCAACTTTAGTGCTCAAGAATTCATCGACTTGCTGCAGTGTCTCCTTCCGGTCCTGCAATTGACAATAATGGGGAAGTAAGACTAATAGTTTCACCGCTTAAGAAAGACCTGAAAGCAATCTCCTACAGATAATGTCATTTTACATTAATTAGATCGATAATCTCAGCAGTGTCAATTGGGTGTTCAACATAAATCACATGAGAATCAGTATCTCAGAATCACTTTACATTGGCAAAGAGACCTTTTCTATGAAGTGCCTCTCATCTGGCAACTTTAAAACATAGCGATGCAAGGAAAACAATGTACTGGAGAGAGGAGCCTTACCTCAGCGAAAAGAAATTTCTTGCTGACAAACTGGATAATTGCAGCAGAGCCTAAAAGTTGTAGGATCGTCTCCACCTAAAAGACAATTTGAATTCAATTTTATGCTGAGTGGAGCCAACAAAAACGGAGCCATAGTACTTATCTATTAATGCTAAAGGTAAAGATAAAAAATGGGGTTGAAAAGAAGAATCAAGAGCGATGGACATAACAAACACACCTCTGAGAATGCCAGCAGACCTAACCCAGTAGCAGCTGCAACGCCAAGGGCAACTGACAAGCCATCCGAGCCATCCTGCAAGTGCAAATTCACAGTAATTCTTACTGGAGAGACAACTTCAGAAATCAAAACCAGCACTGATAACAGTGGACAGGTTTACATAGGTCAACTGCAAAGCATTATTCATGTCCTATTATTAGTTTGTATCAACTTAAACCTGTAAAAACGTGTTTCTGTGTCCGCTAAGCCAAACCTGTTACATTTGCAAAAAAGAAAGCTGAGCAAAGCAAGTTTCTTTCCTATCTACAAAGGTAAAAGAGTTAGTGCCCTAGCTGTTCTCCAAATGACATGGACTGAAGCAATGCAATAATATTTGTCAGCTATAAGCTTTGTCCTCCAGCTTCACACTGATATCACAAATTCAGCAAGAACCTTTCTTTTGATTCTGATTGTCTCCAATTCTGAAACATTCTATATCCATAAAAATCCATGGGAAACAACAGTTTCTGCACCATTATCTCTTAAGCATTCTATAATAGCCATCATCACAAAACTAGTATATCAAAATAAAGTGAAATGCTTAAATACGCACTCCAACTGCTCCGCTAATAGCTTCTGTGAGATTGCTAAGATCAAGACTTAATGCTTTCTTTGGAGGTATCCAAGGGAGATTGCTATTCTGCAATATCACAGTCCATGCGAATCATTATGAGAACACGTACAAAAGATCCAAAGATAAGTTAAAGAAAAAGTGAAAATGTGGCAAAGACCATCCATCCTCGGGGTCCTTCTGCCCCGTCTTTTATTGCATAGGCTGCCTTGAAACCATTCACAGTGACCAGGTCTGCAACAAGTTCAGAATTTCCATCGAATCTGGTTTCCAGCAAAACAAAACAATGTGAGCTTCCACAGCTTTGCTGCAAAAACAGAAAGTTTAAACCTGATTTATCAATTTTACTCTCCTGAACTAACAGATCAGACATGCATGGATATGTTTTTCACGACCATTCTAGGGTGAAAGCTGTAAAAAGTATACTAGATACCAATGTGTTCTACAATGGCAAATTCTAGTTTAATTTCAGGATATTTCTTAATCTCAGATTTTGCTTGATCACAGATATGCTTGGCATTTGCTATGCTCCAATCAAGAAAGTCTCTGGTCCAGTGAATAGCTGAATGCTAACTTACAAACTTGGAGGTCATGTTTCAACTCCATATTACCGTATCCATGTCCTACTGGCCACATTATACAAACCATGCAGCTTTCCGAAAAATCCTGGGTTGCTCCCAGGATCAAATTCAAGCGAAGGTATTGAAGCTGCAAATAATCCTTGGCAGATATATATTTAATATTGATTACTCCAGTAGTTATGCTAAGTTGCTAGGCGCGAGAGATGTCACGCGGTCCCCTGACCAAATTGCGAATATTCCAACCAAGTGTACAAAGAGATCAGCTGTGTGCTATAGATAATGGCATTCTGATCAGTTAACGTAATCTTACTTGTCAAGAATGAATAAGGTAATTTTTTCTGGCTCCTTGAACTTCAACGACAGCTTCTTCAAGAAACCCAGCTTATCATCTCCCCTATACTCAATTGAAACCGGTTTCTTGCCCACACCGCGGACATCTGGACTACCCACTTGTCTGAATTCTACAGGGGCTCTTATATCAAGCAGTTGAGCACTCGCATCGTCACCGAGCTTTGCATAAGCGTTCCTAGCAGAATCAACACCAAATGGCTTTGGTGGCCCGAAAATTTGAGAGAGAACCAAAGGAAGCGCCAAAACAATTGCCCCGCCAACTATGATTGCCGGGTTTTCGGTGGCAAAACTGATGACATTATCAAGAACGCCACGCGCATCGAAGTCGAGGCCGCCCTCAGGGGCTGAGGCGCTCACTGACTGTTGCAGAGCCTCTTCATATGTCAACGCCTTGGCCAAGCCAGTATTAATAAGAGACGTTGCAAGAACAAGACCTCCATGGAAGCCCCAAGACACAGACTCTTGAAAGTTCGGTGAAGTGGTGTTTGAAGAAGAGAAATTCGATAACCTGAGCGGAGACACGAATTTTCTAGGTTCTCTTTTTCTGTCACAAAAGACTGAGATTGGTGTCAAGCCAACTGCATTGAGGGCCTCCATGGCATAATTTGTGTGACACCGAAATGCTTGATGGGCTTATCAATGAACTGATGAAAAAGCTTGGGACACCATCAAAACTCGGACTTCATCGCCCATATGGCGTCTTTCCTGCGGGAAAATGAGGAAGTCGACGGATCGAGGCAAACCTTAGCTTCAGTCGAGTGCAATTTGATTGATTTTGCGCTGAGTGGCAGGAACAGATGACGTGGCATGGAGGGGTGAGAATCAACCAATAGTATGCTGACGCGTGGCAAAAGAGGATGTGATCCCTAGGATGTGGAGGCCTGATGCATGTCGATGGTTTGGTGCATGTGTGGCTGATATTTGAGAGACCTTTGTGAAAGGTTTTGGAACACTCGAGAAAAAGTACGCTATCAGTGACAGTACAGGATCACAGAAGTACATTGAATTGTAATACTCCCCACGTTCGTGCCGGTCTCTCGCATTATAAATTGGTATTGATTGTCGCAAATTGGGTTCTCAAAACCTTTGGTAGAAATTTGATCTCTTCAGTAATAGTGTACTTAGTGGAAAACAAAAGGTACTTAAGATAGCATCCATCCAGAACAAGTTACCAAAAGAAATAAGTCACATGTCTACTGAAATTGCCACTTACGAAGATGAAATGGCAAGTTTGGCGCACAAAAGAAAAAGAAGAGCACCATCCTTAACACTTCGAAAAAGAAGGAGAAGGGAGGGCTTTCTTTAGCAAGTCCATTCACATTTTCATACGCCCAAAAAAAGGTGAGCTATTTGTGGCAATCTAGAGCAATATTTCAATGTTGACGCTGTGTACTCCTGCGGTCAAAAGCCTTATTGTCTTCCTTGTTCTTTGTTCACAATATCTGGCGCCTCTCGCGAGATAATAGCAGATATCAGTCATCTGTGCATAATCCGAAGCAGTACTCGCTCGGCAGACCTACTACTAGAATAGTGATGGGAAAAAATTATGGGGAAAGAAGATTGCTGGAGTGAGGGGAACTCAATCTAAAGCCATTGTAACAATACGAGGTTGCATATTGAGATGGACGATTCTGTTATACATCTATTCCCTGTATATGTGCCTTTTGGATTGCAATGGCATGGTCGTGAGCTGTTGTTGCCTCTGCAAATTATAAGCCCAGACATTTAACTGAAAAAAGACAATTCCTAAGTCGAAAAACTGTTGAATGGTACTTTCTGTACCTTCCAAGAATCAGGCTAGAACATCGTGAAGCCAAGGTTCTAAAGAAGATCATAAAAGTAATCAAGTCCTTGCCCTATTTCCCAGATTGAGATGCCAGCTCCCCAATGACGTGCTTCCTCTAAGCGGAGGAATATTGACATCAATGATGGGTAGAAAACTGCATGTTTGGCGTTGTTTTGATCAGTGTACACGAAGAAGTGCTCCTCGCTGTTCTTTTCCCACTGCAGTAAAGGCTTGTGCTTCTCCAGCAAAGACAAATAATCTGCGCCTGTAATTGCCCCACCACCTAAACCAAGAATTCAACAAAAGTCAAACTGGGATTCACCATACCATGTGAATGCTTCTTCTTTACACTTTCTCAAGCAACTTGAGGGAGTAGAGGATTCCCTAGAGGATTTATAAGAAAGGTTATGATACAAATAGAACAAACAAAAAGACCAAGATATTACCCAAATGTAAAGAGGACTGAGATGATAAAGAATTTGACAGGGCCGATGTCAGTGAATGATATCTAAAACTCACCATGGCTGATACCCCTGAGATCAATTTCTAGACAAAATGACTTATGAAACTGGTCCATCTAAATGATGTCACAAAACCATTTTTCCTAAAAGAACTAGCACTTTTTCCTAAATCACTGGTAAGTTCAGATAGAGAATGAGCCTAGCCCATCCATAGTATCTACCTCATGAAGTGGTATGTGGATATAAATTGTCACCTCAAGCATGTAGCTCTGTCAACACCATTAGCAACAGTGTACTAAATGATTAAGGAATACTAAGTACCTCCGGAAAGGTCAAAATCATTTCCATAGAAGTTGAGACCAACAAATATCTTGCGGGCAAGTCCTCTATCCCCACCAGTACCTAGAAGCAGCCGCATTACAGAATGAATCCACTTCAAAGGGGCATTAGGACCAGGATTATTGGGGCCTGAGAAGTCGTAGGTCATAAGAGAAAAGCCATCTACAGCACTGTCCAAGCTTTGAAGATCTGCTGGCCCAAAGTCATGCATTTCTAGCTTTTTTGAACGTGGGGGCCCTATTACATAGACCAACTGCAAGTTTTGCCCCCCATTCCTATCCAAGCTGGCAGAATGAAGTGCACGTCCAAGTGCTTGTATGAATTGGAGTGCCTACATCCCAAACAGCAGATTCTTCAAGTAAGACAAAAGGATCAGAATATCATATCTTTGGCGCTCAAAGGGACCATATTGAAAGATGTATCTATCTAGAGCTGAAGCAGGCTACATCAACTCAGCATTACAAAATAGGCAAATCATTTAAACAATCCAGTATAAACATTGCGGTGATAACAAAACCAAAATTCTGAAACACCAGGATAGATTTCAGAAAATCCGAATAACTGCATAAACAAGATCTTCTTTATAAAAGCACAATACTGTACCATAGTCCGCAAATCAGGATCATCTAAGATCCCATAAGCAGCCCACCTTGACCAGGATTCTAGCACTATGCCATCATAACCCATTTCCCTAGAAGACAAAGGGCAGTCAAAGAGTCAATATATGTGAAGGTACCTTTGTCAGCATCGCCAATATTTAAAAACGTCTCGCCAAAACGCCACTTCTTTATGTTAGAATGAACAAGTGAATGGCCAAGCGAATTGTCATGATGCCGAGAGAGGGGAAATGGTTCTATGTCATGTTATATAAATCACCTTCCAGTCGGGAAAACCTCAAATAAACTGTAAGGTAAATTTCTTACGGACATCTAAATCAGGACTTAACCAGTGACAGGACTGTTTTTTTAAAGAAGTAACCCACTGAGGCCAAAGGAAACTTACTTGCACTCTGTTACTATCAGCTGAATAGCTTTAGCCCTCTGCTTCTTCTTCCTAAGCAGCTCTGCAGGAAGTGCTTCCACAACAACTCTAGGTAAAACCTGATCACAAAAAGATTCATTAGGTTAAGAGAGCAGAATAAAGTACCCTAGAACTTGGAATATAACAGCTTAAACATAAATTATGGATAGGTCACTGGTCAAAGGTCCCCTGCACATTATAGTACGACTTAATGTGGCGACTCAATGGTAGACAAAGGTAGAAGGTACACATCTGAGCGAATTCTCAAGCAAGCAATCTGAGAGATTAAAATATCCAACTAGTCAACCTTAACCCGAACTCTTAAATGATAACAATGCCATACCTGAGCAGCCCCTCTCGTTCTGAGCTCCGAGATCCATTCCACATCAGCATTATGTCTCCCATCCAAGGTTAAGCTGCTTCCTTGGCTGTGGATTGAGGACTTACTAGTGAGTGGGTATCATTACATTGTCACTCTAAATTCCAAAGTTCTCTTCTCATAATAACATAAGAACTCTAAAGTCTGGAGACATTTATGGAATAAAAAAATATATCTTCACACATAAAATTATACAGCTCCAAAATGCCTGAACACCGTTTTTTAACATCAGTTCTCAATGTTACTTATGAAAGGATACACAAAACCAGAAAATACCGCCCTCTGACCTCTCAGGACTTGCCTCTTCTAAGGACAGACAAGATCGATCTGTTAGGCAGTTAGAGACCAATAGAAAAGGAGACTTCTTAAATTAGCAGGCATAGCTTGTTAGAAAGTTTAAACAAAAACTTAAGTAATTAGGTGGAGAGAAACTACATGTATATAAAGGACATTATAACCACATATTTAAGAGATGCAGGATTATACTTAGCATTCCACCTCATGTGCAAGCCACTCCTACTCACGTGCTCAACTCGGCTCTATATTGTGAAATAAGCACAATCCTTACTGTGCAAGGAAGTTGTTGCAGCCCACACAAGCAATAAAATTGATAGAGCAGTGCCAGGATTTAAACTATTGACTTAGACTCTAATACTATGTTCTCATGTTCATAACCCGAAAGCTTAAACTTATACGTATTTAAGACACATTATAACCATGTACTTAAGAGATGCGGGTTAGACTTAACATAGCTAATGGCTGAACGATATCTGGGAGTTGGCCATACCTCTTGAGTTCATACCACACAGGGGACAAATGTGTTAATTTGGACTTGAACCGCTTTGCTATCTCATAGCCCTTTGAGTTCCTGCAAATTCAGGTCTTTTATGTTCAGGATCATCCTCAAACAAGAACCATAACATCTTAACCTTCACAAACACCGAAAGAAAGAGATTGAAGCACTAGTGATGTAAAATCCAATCCGAAACTTGAAGGCCACCCAAGTCGAAGTAGGTGTATTGCACCAAATAAGCAAAATGACAGCAACGATATCCTAACGAAGCTAATGGGAAATGCATTTGTCGACCAAACGCAAGCACAGAATTGTCGAAGTGTCCAAATTATATGAACAGAGATCAATCTCTTACAATTCATCAAACTACTAGAATATGTTTCAAATCAACCGATACAAGCTCCACGCTAGAAACAAAAACAAGCTCTAGTGGAACTCATCAACACCACATTATAGATTAAGCAAGTCGGGATTGACAACAGGATTTACCATGGGGTGATGTAAGCAAGCACTGGATTCCCGAAATTCCGTCGGGAGGCATTCTCGGAGACCCTAGAATTCTCCTGAATTTCTTCACAAAATTACGACATGGGAAAACTCAAAACTCCGCTCCCTGCTTTTTTTCTTTTATTCTTTTTTTCAAATTCAACAAGAAAAATGAAAAACTTTTTCTCCTCACAAAGCAATACTTACGGCAAGAACTTCTTGGTAAGTCGCGTCAGTCTTGACGAACCCTCCTCCTCGTGCGGAAGAGATCGGGGTCTCCGTATCCCGAGCGTATTTGAGATGGTACACGAGCACGGCAATGGCAGGGGAAAGTACGAAGAACAGGACGAAGATGAGAATGAGCTTGCGATCTGAGGCCGAGTCACCCGCCGCGTCCTGGTCAGAGGACACGTCGGCTTGTTTACGGTTCTGCGACGCTGAAGCTGAACTCGGTGCAGCGCGGCGATCCCGTCTCTTCGCCTGCTTCGCCATTCGTCTCGTATTGCCTGTTTAGCTCCGGCGACTGAGTTGAGCTCTCGAGTTCATGACTCGTGCAACTGTAAGCATTCTTAATAAATCTAAAAGGACGAAACATTTTTACGAGAAATTCTTTATTTTTAAAATTCGTACTAATGATAAAACCAAAAGAGCGAAAAATACTCTCATGGAATTATTTATCTTCTTAAAAATTTATCATTGTCCCTTAAAAATTAGTAAGAACATTGGCAAACATCCTAAAAATTACAAGCTGAAGCTAAAACACATCCTTAAAAATTACAATATGAAATTAAAACATTCTTGGAAACTTGTGTCATGATAACATATATCTCACTCATTTTTTAGGCATAATAATACAAATAATCCGTAAATTTTAACCTAACATAATTTGATTTAAATTTTTTTAATTTTTACATTAAGTTTTAGTTCAATGTGCAACATAATACTTGAATTTTTTATTTGTTATAAATGATCCGTAAATTTTTTATATATGTTCAAGTTAGATTCTAAATTATTTGTAAATATGTAATGTTATTTTTTATTAATTCAAGTTTTTTGTATAAACTATATTGAACAAATTAAAAATTTAAATACGATATTATAAATTATAATATAATTTTAAAGATCATATCAAATAAATTAAAAAATTTAAATTATACTATATTTCGAATAAAAAATCAACCATCATTTATGTTATTTTCCAAATCTGAATTACGTGCTTCTATTTAATTATTAGAGCGAAAATCTATTAATAAGGAAATGTCATCTGCTGTGACTCTTTTGCTCGCTCAGCTCGGCTTCGGCACGCGGAATTCCCTCCTCCTCAGTTGGGAAGCGTTTGCATCGTCTCTTCCCTTCGACGAATCTGACATGGAACAGAGATTATTGCTTCAGTACTTAACTCCTCTTCCTCTCTCTCTTCTCCAAATACCCAGATTGCCTGCGAAAGCACGTCCTCTTGTTCCCCATATTATTCGGAAAAGACTCCATTTTTGGGCAAAACTCTGATATTGCGAGAGAAAAGTGCAAACCCGATACACCCAGTAAGAACTTCTCATCTTATAGGGGCTGGGGTGAAAAGAAGGAAGGAGCTTCCATTTGACAATGTAATACGAAAGAGACGAGTTTGAAACTGGTTCTCAAGATTAGGAAGATTCTTGTAAGCCAACCAGATCGAACGATGTTGCTCAGGGAACTGAGCAGGTATAAGAGGGCTCTGGGGTTGGATAAAAATCGACGATTGATTGCTCTGTGAGGAAATTTTCTGCTGTGTTTGAAATTGTAGAAGAAGGGGTAGAACCCTGAAGCAGAAAGGCTTTATCTGGAGGAGTTGAAAGTTAGGAGTGAGATGGAGTATCTGTTAGTAGTCAAATTGAGGAAGTTGCTCATTTGACGTCTCTGGAGATGCGCATTTTACTTAAGAAGATTGCGCATCTAACGACTGATTTGGGGCTTTCATTAGAATACCGTCAAAGGATATGCCAATGGTACCCGCAATGATATAGAGTCATAGCCACCTTGCGCGGCCCGGCTTTGAAGCTAACTAATTGGGATCCCAAGCTTGCGGTATTGGCTGTGGAGCTTGCTGAAGAGGAGAATCGGGCGAGGGAGATTGAAGAGAAGAAGTTGATCATTGATAGGCCTCCGAAGTTCAACAAAGCGAGGTTGCCAAAGGGTCTGATCTTGTCTAGGGGTGAGATGAAGATGATTTATAAATTTAGAGATATGCCGTGTATATCCCCTTACTCGAATTTCTCGGCACTGCGGTCAGGTAAGCCAGAGAAAGGTAACCCTGCTTGTGGGGTTGTCCATGAGATTTTGAGCCTCGCTGTTGAGAAGAGAACTCTTGTTGATCACCTCACTCGTTCTAGGGAGGAATTTAGATTGCCGCAGCAGCTGAGGGGTATGCTGATGAGACATTCGGATATGTTTTTATGTATCTCTATAAGGGGACAGGGACTCCGTATTCCTGAGGGAAGCATACCAAGGCTCCCATTTAGTGGAGAAGGATGGCCTGTTGCTTATCAAGGAGAAGCTTCCTTCTCTCGTTGCTGTCCCTCGATTTCCAAGGAGGGGAGTTTCCAAGAAGGAAAGTGATAAAGCAGGGGTAATCCTGGAGAAGTGCTGAAGAGGGTGGTGAAGACTGGTCGGATGTCGATGACTTGATCATTGACGGCATAGATGGTTACGACAATGAGGATAACGTCTTTCAAGGCAATTACGAGGGTGATTTGGACTGACGAAGATGAACACACGACGCCAGATTTTAATGAAGATGGCGGTAACTTGAAGATTGGTATTGGCAAGCCAATTGAGCTGAAGACATTGTTCTTGTTCCCACGTTTCCTGATGAAGTTTATCACGATGCTCAGGCAATTAAAGCCTTAAACTATATATTTCTAACACATTTATCTTAAATATTCTTTGTATCACTGAAAATCTTAAACATGTGTTTGTTTAACACATTTACTCAAAAAATTTTGTACATTAAAAATCCTAAACTTATATATTCACGACACATTTATTATAGGATTTTGTTTTGCTTTCCTTTTTTTTCTTCCACTTCGGTCAACAAACTGTGTCCAACGTCAACAAGGGTTGCCGGAGCTTGCCAATTATTGGGCAAGGCCCCATGTGAAGCAATATCACAAGAATATAAATTCATAATTTTTGGTATTACAAAAAAAAGTTTGAAATAAACGTGTCAAACGAGTATGAGTTTAAGATTTTTTGGTGACAAAAAAAGGGTAAATATATCATACGAGTACAAGTTCAGAGTGTCTTATGACATAAGAAAAAGTTTGAGATAAATGTGTCATAAAATTTAAGTTTTTTGGTGATACTTTTCCTAATAAATAACTCTTAACATTGTTCTGCGTTGATCAATACCCAAGGGTGAGAAATCTCGTGGAGCCGATTGCTCCTACAAGTGGTTTCCATGAGATAAAGCAAAGCACTGCCGAAATTTAATATGTGAACACATGGTAATCTTCCTTAGCGGCCTCTTTCTTTGTGCTTTAGGTATAAACCCAAGTTTGTCGTACACATTTACTACTGTCTTTTTGTGATTGACCAGCGCAAAGGACTTTCTACTCATATAAATATTCGCACGGTGATGGGATTGATTTATCAAGAGTTCATAGTTATCCGACCTTGATCAAGGGTTATGATTCCCGCTGGGCTATGCACAATGATTTTGAGATGGTTATATGGTTGATGAGGCCCATGAACCCTATATTGTGCCTAAACCCTTCACTAGAATCCACTGCATTATCAAATTGGAAGCCCCAAAACCACATAATGAGGCCACTGTCAAATAAATCAGAAACTAGCATGCGTAACGATTATTTTGTATCTGATCTTTTCTTAAAGTTTTGGCATAACAATTGCTCCTAAATCATTGGTTTTGTTTGTCGGAATCATCACAAGAATATTAGAGATGCTTCTACCGCAGTTGTTTGTCCCAAGTCCGGTGGATGAATATTGCAAGACCTGGACCTCTAGTATTTTCTTGTGGAGTCACCACCATAGTACATGGGGGAAAAGACAGTTGCGTGACTAGATAATCACTAGTTTGTAGAGGATGGACGCTGTCTTTTCTGTCTTTTCTACTAACCAACTCAATTTTGTTTCCTTTGTTATTTTGTCCCGTCTCTCTGTAAAGAGGAAGGGCCTTGTGACGCTGCAGATCGTATCCCACAACAATTTAGTGTGCCGGGGTCAGTATAATCATCGGCTGCTCAGGCTTCTAAGAAATAGTCGTGACTGAGACATGACAAAAAAATGTTTTATGGCAATTGTTTCACGTTGGAAAGTCGACACGTCAACATAGATAGCTGACGCTACCGAAGTTCAGCGTTCTGGCATTACAGCAGAAAAGACAATTCTTGTGAATTAATAAAGGGCTAGGTGGGAAGAGAGTTCAACAGGAAACGGAACAGATTAGCTACATGGCATGTTGCAAAGTTTGGGAGCTAATTGAGCTTGCACAATCTTTATTCTTCTGGTCAGTTTAAGTCGCACACTAATGTTTTTGTTAAGCTTGTACATCTTGGACTTGATGCGGTTGAGGCAAGTTGGATGACATGACAATGGACAAGGGGCGAATCTAAGAATATATGCATATTATGGATGAAGCACATATCAAAATTATCCGATCCATGGATTTAAAAGAGGTACTGGATATGGTTGAGATGCTTATACCGCTTTACTTTTCCTTCAGTTGGATGGACTTTCTTATAGCAATGGAGAGACTCTGCTTTCTCTTGTCCATGGGGAATGGGAGTGACCCGCCATTTTGCGGGAAGGAACTAATTGTGCCCCCCGTATGGATTGATCCAGATATGTAGGCCCTAGCCTCCACAGACCCCCAACCCACCCACTTCTCTCTCTCTCTCTCTCTCTCTCTCTCTCTCTCTCTCTCTCTCTCTCTCTCTCACGTGTGCCTTCGTCCATACACGGACATATGCATGTACGTACTTATTGATGGCCTATAAAGAGGACCAGCCCTCCTCCAAGTCGGTATGGCAAGAGAACTCCACAAATGTATTAGAGTTTGCAGCTCTCATCAAGTTGTGGGAGACGAGTCTGTTCACGGATGGAGGAACAATTCTGCCTCTATGCGTGGTCTGCAAGGCAGTGGTTGTTCACTCCCCCTCAAGGGCTTCCAACTTGACCTCCCTTTACAGGCTCAACTAACTGAGGCAGGCTGGCCGTTCTTGAGGGGGTGTAATCAACCGATTCGCCTTCCTCCTCTCTGTGTGTGTCTATCTGCGCATCAGTTGACATTTTGCTGCCAATAATTCAAAATGGAGCTCTGAGGCTCTCATAAGAGCACGCTTGAAGTCTCTTACAGAAGACCAAGCGCAGTCGGTAAGAACCAGTCTTAAGTTCCTTCTATTAAGTACTGTTGTGCTCCCAATCCTTCAGGTTCAGGCCAGCAATTTTCCTCTATTTCTGAAAGTGGTCTTCTCAGTACATTCTTTGCTTTTTATAGGTGGCGATCCATGATTATGATCTAAACGAACAGGTTTTCCATCCTCAATGGCTGAGCTGATTTAGTTGTCGGCGCTCCATTTAAAGTATGTTCCGATTAATATATAAAAACAGACAATAACAAGGATATGATTGGAAAATTTCCCACCAATAAATTTAGTCCAGCAAGAGCATATGCTAGAAGGCTGTTAAGTGGGTTCTCTCGCGATGGAACTTCATACAGGTTTCCTTATGGAAATATGCATGAACTCTGGACGTGTCATAGAGACTAAGTTCATATTTTAAACCGAGAGATAACGCCTGAAATCATGAGCTTGGCTCTGGAGATGTCGATGCCAAGTCGAGCACCGCATGAAGACACTTACCCTCAATCTATCTCCGGAGCTGTCCTGAATTCCCACAGTCGGTACTACAATCTGCTATTGATTTGGTCGTACTGGCTTCACAAATTAGGCTGAAAAGAACCTTTGTGATGTTCTTCGCCCTAATTCTTTTTTGTTCTTCAAAGGTGCTCAAAGAGCCGACTTACCGTAAATGTGGCAGGTTGTCAATAAAGTAAGATGCCTCTAATTTGACGCTTTCGTTGACTTAAAAAGAACCTAAGCCGAGAAGAACGTGGAACATACCTAGATTAACGCAAAGAATTTTTACGTGTCAGAACAGTAGAATTCTCATAATTGTAGCTTCACCTATAATTCAATACAGCATGGCAAAACAACTTCATCCTGGAACTAGGATGCTGGAAGTAACCTAATTCCTTTTTCCAAAAAAAAAAATGGTAGAGGACACTAAAATACTTAGCCCAATGGGGAAGTCAGGCAGCAATAAGTGTGCAAACATTTACAAACTAGTATAAAGTATCACAGCCTCATAAGAAGGGCTCTGCTTTCCTGAACTAAAGGTTGCAAAATTACATATTCCAACGGATATAAGAGCAGCTAAGATTGATATTTACATACCATTGCATAAGCATTACAAAACAAAAAACCTAGTAATATTCAGGGCAAAAAGGAACCATCCACTACATTCAACAAATGCATCCAGATAATTCGCAGATCACTGCAAAGTGAGAAGAAAAGATTGGCAAGCACAAGCTCACGAATAGTACAGCTATTTCCAGAGTACATATTGCAGCCATCGATGCAACAGAAACTTCAGACAACTTGAATGGATGACTCGACATTAGGCAGCTCTTAGGATATAAACTCTCCAACACCGCAGCAGTAGCCATGTAGTTCAAAATCGATCAATCGGTTCCATTTGGTCCTGCACGGCCATCCTCTCTGAAACATCAGCCAGAGATTTCAGATTACACCTGATCAAGGCCTCAACAAAGTAACACGTCTCATCCCTGGTGTTCCCTTCAGGAACATCTACCACAAACGATTCAATTACCAGCGTCCCTGGTCTCCCATCGATGACCTCTGGATGGACTGTCATTATTGATGAATAATTCTGCAAGGCCAAAAAAGTGCAAAGATCTTGTAAACAATCAGCAGCAATTTCACACAGTGCAAGATGAAATCAATACTGTGTACATCTTTTTATCACTAGAATCAATATACGAAATGAGAAATAACACTAAAACAAACAAGCCTTTCTCCATGCAGACACTTACCCTAGACTATTATCGATTCAAGCATAGCAATAGCCCTGCAAATTTACTTCATCCAGGACATATCCTTCACTAGAGGCTCCCCTTGGGTCAAATAGATTCAATTCTACCTTTAAAAGATTAGGAATTTTTTAGCAAGGATAGCCGGCATGAAAACATTTCAGCGCATAGCCCCTGAAAAAGACGGTTTTCTGTGAAGCTGAACCTAGAGGAAGAAGGTCACCCTTTTTAACCTCTCAGGAAATTGTCCTAGAATACAGAGCCCGATTCTTCAAAGGATACCAAATGAGGCAAAAAAGAAAATGAAAGAATACCAAAAGGGATAAGACTTAGAAAGCCACAGAACCAACAAAAAAAAGACAGAGAAGTTGGTATCACTGCTTCTCCAAACCACACGATGAGAAAAGGTCATGGATTTGCATCAAGGCTAGCTACAAAATCATGATCCCCAGTTCACAGATTGTCTAACGTCCAGAGTAACTTCAGAAAACGTCAATAGCAATAAGAATGCCACAGAGAAGCTTGAAGTTGATAACATGGAAATATTACCCTTAGCCTGTGATCACCGCCGACAATCCGAACACCAAGAATGTGCTCCTCATCATCAAGGAGCTCCAACATCTCCGTGCTAGTGGTGGCAGGAAGGCCAGACTTAACATTAACTTCTCGTACACTTCCAATACCGAGTTCACCCCTCATAATGCATCGGCTAACAAATGGCTTGTACTGCTGGGGTTGATCAAATCTCCTCACGAGAGACCACACCTGATACACACAAATACAAGAATCAACAAAGAATCCCAAAATCCACACTTGCCACCCCAATCAACTTACTCGCCCTTTCGAATTCGAGATACAAAGGGTTATAACATTGAAATCATCTACTCATCAAATGGAGCTATACTTATCAAGCCACGCGTGACTCATCAAGCTAATAGCAGAATCACTAGAATCAGATCATTATCAATCATCTCCCTTACAGCAACTACACTCCAAGCTCGAGAACATCATCGGGAAGCTTGTTGTCTTATTCCAAGACAAATTATCGAGCTGATGCGGACTGTCCCTAACCTGAAAGACCCAAATCCCTCAAAATGCTCTACCTCATCAGATCTACAGCATCTACTGCGAGTCAACCAACACCAAGAATCCTCCGACATAACGGGAAAAAAGCCGGACGGCCAAACCCGCCAATGAGACGGTCGACGATCACAGGCAAGAAACCGCTTACCAAATTGACAGGAGCTTTGATGTGCTTGAACAGAGCCGAAGTGCACTGGTTGTCACCGGGATGGTGCCGGTGGTGCCTCTGTATGTACTGCGCCTCCATTATCCCAACTGCCTCGCGGCCGTCCATTCTTCCTCCTCTTCTCTCTCTCTCTCTACTCTCTCTCTCTCCCCAACCGTCTCGATGAAGAACTGCAGAATCGCAACCGTAGAAGAAGAAGATGAGGAAGACGATTAGATTAGGAAGCCGCTTAGATAGAGGGAGGGGGAGAGAGAAAGAGACGACCTTTAGCTCTCTGCTCGAGCCGAGCTGGCGAGCCGACAGCGCCATCAAGAATCCTCTAAATTCACCGACATATCTAATTTTATATTCCAAAAAAAAAAACTCAAACTACACCCACCACACTTATCTCAAGCTTTTTATTATAATATTTAAAGCCTCAAATTATTTTAACTATAATAGAGCTGTTTAATTTTTATTCACAACATAAAAACCTTGAGATTATATCTTATATGATATATTAATCTTCCGTCAGATAATTTTTAAGTCACATAAATATCATATAATGTTTCCATTTATGAAAATTAAGTATTTTTTTTTGAAAAGTCGCTTTTAGGAGTTGCGCCACCCATCATCTCGACACTATATGTCAGGTGAAAATGCTTATCTTGTGACGAATAAACTCGATTAAATTAATGCGATTTACTCCTTTTTATCCTAACTTTGCTTTTTCAGCAGTCGGCTAACTCTGAAAGCGATGTCCCCCCCGCCCTTTGCCTCTTCTTTGCTTTCTTATTATAATTGCGACGTCTAGAAAAAAATATATTAATACGTGAAATCACGTAATTTAACGATCAGACTGACGTTGTTTATAATTTCTAAGAAAACATAGCATGTAAAAAGTGCAAATAAAAAACAATTCATGCTATTCATCGATTCATCGGAAAATTATAAGAGTACGGAAGCGATTTCACGAGTTTTTTTGACTGGAAAATTTTAAGCAATCACCCTCTTATCAAATCAGTAGAGGATAAGACTGCCTTTGAGTTTTTTTTTATGCCGTAATTAAAAATTTTAACTTTCTTGAAAGGCTCGAGTGCGAAAAGTAGGCAGCTTTTCGAAGTCCAATGTCTCTGGTTAATTGGGAGGGGAGGGGGTGTTGGCATGCGCAGGAAGAGCACTAGGAACGGTGGAGGGGTGAGCTGCTTCAAGCCGTGGACATTGATGAAGTGGGGGATGATGTAAGCATGACCTCATCGATTTTCTATCTTCCTTCGTGCTCTCCCAAACTTCGAACGCTCGGGCTTTTCCCAAATCATGTCCCGGGTGTCCGTCAAAATTCACTCTTCGATCGTCCCGTTCGATGAATGCGTGCAGAAAGAACAATCGAAACGGTCGGTCGTATTTGTCTCCGGACTCTCTCCACGAAGGGACTGGGTTCACTGACCAGTCCAAAGCTCGAAATTTTGGACCTCGTTGGAGTGACTTAGCAATTTCTTCGTTGTCGAAAGACTATTTTTCTTGAGAACCCTATTGTATCCTCCATATAATGATATAAATACACCTTTTAAAAGTACATGTTTCGTATGCGGGGATGCCAGCCATGAACTCTCTCTGCACACGTTTCAACAGGGCCGCACTGTACTGTTCCATCTCCGTCGCCACTTCTGCGCAGCATCAGCTTCAAGTTGCGGTCGTCATGCTACGGCATTTTCTTTGGAAAGCTCGATCCTTCCAGAATATTCAAGGAAAGAAGAACATAGTATTAGTACTCAACAAAAATGACATCAACGGCTGATGGGAGACCCACTTGTCCGTCTTGCAGAGGATTAAGTAACTTTATCCCTACCCCAAAAGCTCATTTTGTGTGCTGTAATAAGGGCCACGTCTGCCCCGACATCTTGCTCCGTGCTCTAACAAGTTTAAAGTGGATAAGGTCGATATTTCACAGACCAAGAATTTGGGAAAATAGAGACAAAAAATAGCACTAAGTATAACCAAAGTGATTTCATGGGCAGATGGGATATTTTGGCTTGGGGAGTAGGTAGTCACGCACTACTGAGCTGACATACATCATTTCGAGATTATAATAAGAAGCTTTCCGTCCTTGTGTAAGCTTTTGGGATTGACCTGTTTGATTCTTGCGAATACATACGTAGACTGTGCTCTTACTTCTCACGTTCTTCCGTAATTCAAGGTGGAAAAAATGAACATGAGCCTGAAGTTCAGGAGAAGTCAGAGGGGGCCGTGCGACTAGTGACTACCATCGAGAGAAATTTGTCGCGACTCGCGAAGAGTTTCATCTGATCGACATGGAAGTCGCGATCGTATTGCGTCAGAGGTGCGCGGCATTGTAAGCCACTGCTAAAGGAAATCGAAGTTTCTCGGGTCTTGACCTTTTGTGCCAGGTACAATGGTTCCGTGCATAATTTAATCGTTTCTGAAATGGTGGGAAGTCCCAATAAAGTCAAATGACGATGCATCATGCACTCACTCTCATAGGAAGCACCGGAAAAAGCAGAAAGAAAGAAAAGAAGGGAGGACCTCGTGTTTCCCGAGAGGCACTACAAAGAAATGAGACTTTACTCCATTTACTTTAAGCCTCGGATCATACTGCCATTCCACAAACGGAGTTAACCCTGCGGGCTTATTTCGACGACGAATTGATTGCGAGTGATTGAAAGGCTCGGGGTCGTGCGAAAACTGTGGTCGGTTTCTTCTTTTTCTCTCATTTATTGAGCTTAGTTTTAGTGCACCAAATTGAATCCATCTTTCAGACCCCGTAGGTATAGAAATTCACGTGGGGATGCCAAATGACATGGACTTAGACGATGGGATTGATTTCAACCCGCTGTGCAGTGGAAAATCTCTCCAAAATCTTTCTCGTACACAGAGACTTGAATTGATTGGGACAGCGTGGGGGCTGCCTATCTCTTTAGTGTGTACCTGTAGCGATAATTATATGTGTTGACAGGAATCCTTACCACAATCCAAATATAACAATAAGTTAGCGTGGGCAAGAACCCAAAATATTTCACACCAATTGTTCTTGCTCAAGCCCATAAATGGAAATTTGACAAACGCGTCATTGGCATCTCCCTTTCTTTTACTTTGATCTTTTTTCGGGCTAAATTTGATTCGTTCAAACCAAGATGAGGTTTCTTTACATAACGTGGGTAAGCCTCTAAGTGATACCTCGGTTAGATGCCGAACACCGGATATAAAAAGAGGGACTCTTTCTTCAAAGTGGGCAAAAAAGGGGATGGGAGGAGCTTGCGGAGCTCATTTTAGTTCGCCTATCCATCTTTTTGGGACCACCGATCCCCTCAAAGTTCGGGACTATGCATGCATGTCAATGAAGTGTCCAACACTGGAAAAGGGTCCCATTAAATTTAATGGATGACGAACCTGATCGAGCAAATTATTTTTGTTGAACTAAGGCTAGTGTGTCTTGCACTCGAGTAACTTGCCTTGAAGTTTCTTATCGGCTTAACAGCCGCTGCAATTATTCTGCTTCGCAATCGAGGATGTGGAACACAGATTCAATCTATAAGTCGA
The DNA here is from genome assembly GCA_030064385.1 of Melaleuca quinquenervia. Taxonomy (NCBI): domain Eukaryota; kingdom Viridiplantae; phylum Streptophyta; class Magnoliopsida; order Myrtales; family Myrtaceae; genus Melaleuca; species Melaleuca quinquenervia. The sequence continues at coordinate 303,787 of CM057722.1, read as the reverse complement.
CGTGAATAGATCTACCAGTACTTCCTGTGTTGGGAGAGCTCTAGGTTCAAACATGTCTAGATATTTAGCTATAAACAAGTGAAGGACGCCATGCACTGTGTGGATCCGGTTCACCCAGTTCCAATAGATGGGGCATAAGTACATCTGAAGCGCTAACCCATGGACTAAAACAAATAAATTCACGCCATGACCTGGTGACTTGTAGATCAATGAAGAAACTCCAGCCCCTGCATTCGTATCTTCTATGAGAGCACTTGACAAATAGTTGTATGAATGTGGCTGCACAAATGTAAATGAAGAATCTATCTAGACCGAAGGCCGGGCACATTCCTGAGGCCCATCTTGCCAAGGATGAGCTTAGAAATGGCAGGAGGGTTGTCGAGCCCCATGCTGTGGCTGAACTCGTTTGCCAGCTGTACAAGCCTGAGCTTGTCACTACCGATTTTCTTGTTCGAATTGTAGTAGCCAAGCCATGCCTGATACGCTGCTTCTTTGTTCTTCATCTCCACATGAGACAGAGCCCTTTCCACCTGTTCACAATAATATCTAATCATCAATTTCCCATTTCACCATCCCCTAGCCTAAGAAACTAAATATGCTCACAAGAAAACATGAATTCTTGATCTGGGTGCAAATCTATTACCGTGCTTAAATCTAAGAAGACTCCACCACAAAATGAACAGAATAAAAGAGTAAATAAAGAGAGGGCTCATCTAAGCTCACCATTTTCTTTGTGTCAGGATCTACTGAAGGCACCGGAGCCTTTGTGATCGGTAAATCCTTTACGGTTGACAGAAAGAATTCCTCCCATGGCGCCAGTAACAAGATACCCTGCCCTTCTTTGCCTTTGCGTCCTGTCCTACCAAGTCTATGTATGTATTGTTGTCTATCAGCGGGCAATCCTACCTGCCATCAGCAAAGAAATCCAATGATTATTTCTGTGCACTGAGCCACCCAACTCCATCTTTAAATCTCCAACAAGCTCAAAAATACTACGTGAGAAGTCCAGAACCCTCTTTTGAGAAAGAACAGAATGTAACTTTCATTAAAATCAGATAAAGTAATTAGGAAAAAAAAAACAAGGGAAGGAAAATAAGGTTCTTAGCAATTACAGCTGAATGCAGAAAAAGGTTCTTAGTAGTTACAGAGGATTGCATAATAAGGTTCTTATCAGTTAGGGATGGCTATGGGAGGAACCCCATAGTACTTCCCAGTGAGATAGAGAGATTGCAGCAATATAGAGTGCTCAATCTTGCTTCCATATTGCCACCTATAGAAAAGAGAACTGTAACTTAACTTCACATAGGTACTATGATACCTGTATGACAAGGGTTACATCAGGATAATCAACTCCACGTGCAGAAACATCTGAAGTTACAAGAATAAGGCCCTTCGACTTCCGAAACTCATCAGAAACCCTTGTTCTATAAGACTGCGACTTTCTTGAATGAATCTCTCTGACATTCAATTTCAGCTCACCAAGGACGTCAGCAACAAGTCTGGTCACCATAGCCGTTGTGCAGAACACAATAACCTGAGAAACCAATTGCAGTTATCACCCATTAATGAAAAAATTGAAACGAGTTCATCTTTAAGTAAGAAAAAAAAAAAGATGATCATTCTCAATTGGAGCAAATTGTCTTTGTACTTCCCCAAATAAAATTTAAAAAAAAAAACTTAGATCGGTACTACACTGAATAAATTTTTGTTATGAAGTGGAAAATACTGGAGTAAGTCTGTACCTTATAATTGATATCATCTGCAACATGCTCTTTTAGAAGAGCATAGAGCAAGGAAAAGTGCTTGTCTAAAGGAGCAACCAGATGCATCTGTCTGACCTGAGAATTCCAGCCGATCAAGAATTCTAAGCGACCAAACTAATTAGGAAAAGATTGAACACCGAAGATAATTATTCAAGATATTGAGAAAAAATACCTGCGAGTGTGTCTCCTGGCTTCCCTCTTGAACGGTGCTAATGAATTCATGATCTCGTTTCAAAGCAATGTGGCAGATTTGTCGAACCTGAGAAACAAAAGGGCACCTTTTAGGATTTTCATTATAATTACAACAGAAATCAACAGAAGCTAGGGAAAAAGAAAACCTCTGCTGGAACAGTTGCAGAAAATAGAAGGGTCTGCCGCTGCTTTGGGACAGCATCAATTATTTTCTCAATATCTTTGCGAAATCCCATGTCTAACAGACGATCAGCCTCATCGAGTACAAGAACTTTCACGCCCATCAGCCTGGTTGCAAAACCTGCAGTATTTTCAATATGATCTTTGAGCCTTCCAGGTGTAGCCACAAGTATCTGCATGGTTGGAAGAAAACATTTGAATTACTAGAGAAATTAAATCATCGATGGCAACTATACAGCACTAGATTAAGGCACACTGCAGAGTTAATTCAACCTTTTAGGAATAAAATCAAATCAACCGACAAGGATGGACGAAAGCAACTTCTTGCTGTATTCTATGATTGAAATCTTCTTGAGGGTGTATACAGAAACAACATTAACAAGCTTGTCAGTTCATTAGCTACATCATATGATTAAAGCCCTGCAGAGTCTTCTGAAGAACCTCGGAAGTAGATGAAAATGAATCCAAAAGCTTTTTAGATCCATTCCCCAAAAAAGTGGCATCATCAAAAGAAATGATATTTTAACTGATGCCAGAATTGTTAACTTTCCAACTATTAAGTATGATGCAGATTAAGTAAACTAACAACATTCTTCCACTAAAATTTGACAACAATTTTCATCTCAACAGCAGATGATGATGATGCAGTTTATACAGTTCACTGAAGCTGAGCTTTCCTAGGGGACACAAGACTGCATTACCTCTGAGATTGAAATTTGACTGACTTTTCCTATCTCTAAAGCTTTAGACTATACGTTAGCTAATTTTAGATGGTATGTCTAAAACTTTTTTTCATTATGTTATTTCCCAGTTTAATTTTCATAGCATCTCTCGGATTTGCTGGGATATTATTTGTTCATCATGTGTCTTTCTAAGAGAGGCTTTGCCTTTCAAAAAATTATGTCAAAATTGACTTTTTTCTCTGTTCTTGCACAATGCATGTGCACAATTATGTGGAGTTTATCTAGTGTGCTCGACATTTGGTTTATCTGAGCCTCCATTGCATCAAACAACTTCAAAAATTATTTTCCAAATTTTCTTCTTTAGGGAAAGTCCTCTGAAAATTTCACCAGCAGTTCTCAGCCTCTTGCATGGCAATTACCTCCAGACTGTTTAAGTTTTGTAACTACAGAACATGATATCAGATTGCATTTAGGAAAATGAAACAATTACATATTTTCTCAAAGAGACTAACCTGACAAGGATTTGCCTGCATGCGCTTCTGTTCTAGAGCAAGTCGTGTCCCTCCAATAACAACTTGAACACCAATAGAAGGATGATACTTCAAAAGGACGCTAGCTTCCGCAGATGCTTGGACTGCAAGCTCCCTGGTCGGACATATAACCAGAACAAGAATTGGTGGTCTCTTCTGATCACGCACAGGAGCCGGTGATTTAATGACAACTTCAATTGATGGAAGCTGAAAATAACTTCAATTATTAGAGAAACAGTCGGATATTCCAAAGTGAAGTAATGCCAGTTCATAAATCAGAACAAACAGAATCATTTTTTTTGCTACTCTTAAACTATATCTTTCTCAATTCTAGTTATCCAAAATACTAAGATGGACAAGAAAGCCACTAGACATCCAATCTTCTAAAACAAGTGACAGCATACATTTATATTAAAGGAAAAAACTTTATCGCTTTTTTTCTGCTAAGTATGAGAAAGGACACAAAATTGAAAAGCCTAACCGACTATTTTCTTCTCACATCTCAAACAAGGAATTCTGACAGACAAACTCCCTAAGACTGGCAAGTAGCAAGTACTCTCTTCTCATTAACAGAAAGCAAAAGTAGATGCACGTTGCTCTGTAGAAACTGAAGCATGATCCTTTGGGAACGCATGGACGCCAAAAACAACGTGCCCTCAGTTAGCAGGTAAAATGTTGCACAATTGAAGTATCTTACAAGAAACGCGACAGTTTTTCCAGTGCCTGTCTTAGCCTTGGCAAGGACATCCTTACCTGGGGAAAAAACGGAAAATAGGAAATTAAAGCCTTAAGCATTGAAATAAAAAACAAAACAGAAAATGGGGCGAGGGGGACACAAGGTTATATTCCTATAAACTCAGGTGACATTACCAATGTTTAACCAAGCATAAGGACAGATAACCAGATACAAATTCTCAAAGTAAATATATTTTTTTTAAAAGCAAACACTTTGTCTGTAAGATAAAAAGAGAAGGCCATAGTCTCTTCTTGAAACATCTGATTTCACTATTCAGACTAAGATTAGCCAACGGGCTGTAGCATGCCTAATTAGGCCCATGAAGGGCCTGTTAGGAACAAGGGGTCATGCGATGCATGGCCACTTTGCTTCAGGGCCACTTGCCTGGTGAAACTAGGCCAGCCAGGGCCATAGGCTAGGAATAGCCAAACTTTCGCATTCTCCTAATCTTAGGATGGTTTACATGCTCAACCCACTGTCATAAATTGTACCGTCAGAGTCCACTATCAATACTAGCAGACGGATCATTGAGAATGATAGCCAAAGGCTGAGTGACAAGAATCTCGAAATGACTGTCATCCACCCATCTCGGCTCCCGGAAGAAAGGAAGCCAGATGAATGAGCTCAACACGTGCCATGATGGACAATGATACTATATCATTGGAGTCATGATGATGGAGTTATTCACATCGGTATAACAATGGATGACAAGGTGCGCAGTGGCATTTGGTTGTACTTCTTTTTTCGAAGTATGAACCTAATTGTACATTTCTCGAGTTATATTTCTCCAATGTATTCGTATTTCATCTAGTTAAATTTGTGTAATGTTATTTTAATTTTATTACTAGAATTCCCATGAGTTTTTCCGAATTTTTTTATTTATTAAGAATTGTTTAAATTGAAGGATAAATAGCAAAACTAGGTCCAGGCACAACACTCCTTAGACTGGCATGGCCTTCGTAACTCAGACCAAGTGCTTGGCTTATATAGCAGTGCATCATTAATGTCATTTCTTGAAAAAGTCAACTCAAATCTCCACAATCTCATTTAGATAGTACCACAACTCTAAGAGAAAGCTCCACCACCTTCAAGATCATTTAAACTCCCCCAAAGACTATGGTTATCAATTCGATTAAATTTCAGCAAGAAACTTGAGGTAACCAAGCACCAATGTCTTCACGTGCCTTAGCCAAACAGATTGTCATGTTAGGAACCATACCTTTGAGTATAGCAGGAAGTGTGGCCTCTTGGACCACAGTCATCTTCTCATAGCCGGCATCCTTAATTCCTTTCAAGGACAAGGGAGAGATTGAGCATTGGTCAAATCTGCAGACATGTAAACTTAAGTGAGACATATACCAAGTTCTTGTGTGCTATATGGATAAAGAGCTGAACCAAAAGTACCAGACTTTTTTCGGAGTCCCATCCAAACATATTCATTCTTAATGAGTAAAAGAAGCAAGAGATGGATATACTCTACTCACTGATATCTAACTTACTGTATCTTATAACACACTTTTTTCAAAATTTTGTTTCACAAGGAGCTATGCAAGACAAACATTGGACTACCGAAGATCTATGCCAAGGCATAGTTGAAGCACGCATGCAAGTGGATTCAATTTTTAACACGTTGGAATTGGACAGAACTTGGATATGCTGCTGAAGCGATTCCAATGAAGCTGTAAGAGTTCATAAGGCAAAAGGAGGATGGAAATGTGGGGAACGTCTTACTCATTACAAAATACTGAAAAAGTTGCATTCTATATATTTCCCCCTTGTCAATTAGCAAGCAGAGCACATTGTCCCTGCCTTTCCAAATCACAAATGAAAGCTCCAACAGTAACTACAGAAGAAGATGCCTCGGCCAAAATGAAAGTCAAGGAAACATCCAGAAGTTCTTGCTACGTGTCAAAAATTCTTTTCCCTGGCCATGATGGATAACTAATTGGCACTAGAAACTACTTGTCCTATCAACTCTAGCAGCTAAATTAATACAGAAGTAGAAGGCCATGAAGATGGTGTACCTGGTTTCACTCAAGTAAGAATCAGAACTCTCCTGCGAGATTCTCATTGAATTCTCTGCAACAGCTTGTTTTTCATCGCCAAACAAGGAATTCACACTCTTCCTCACAAACTCGTCGTCGCCACCATCTTTGCTGTCAACATCGCTATCATCCTCGCTGATCAAATCGTCAACCCTCCCTATGAAACTCTTCCTCTCATCCTGCTCATCCTCCTCACCATCCTCATCCTCATACTTATCCAACGGACCTGCATTTCTTCGCATAGCATTTGCATTTCCTCGCATACCATTTGCATTTCCTCTAATATTCTGTGAAAGTCGTGAACCGGAATCTCTGTCACCCCGCTTCCAGGTTGAAGATCTCGCGCTTCTATTCTTAGTCCTATCATCAAACCTCCTCCGTGGGGATGAGAAGTCCTCACCATCCCCCAACTCATTGCCATATTTCCTCCCAGAACCCCTGGAATCAAGCCCCTCCGAATCCTTCCGACCCTTCCTCCGACCCGACCCAACTAAATCGTCCAAGTCGCCATGCCTCTGCCGCTTCACCCCAAATGAAGCCTCATCCGAATAGCTCCTTCCCCGGACTCTACTCGAACTCCCCTCCCCAACCGAGTCGTCTCTCCCCAGCCCGCTGACCCAGTCGCTGAGCTCGGCCTCGTCCTCGATTAGACTCTTTGGAGATGCCCGCTGACCGAACGAAGACCGGGACGAGAGCCCCCGCACAGCCATTTGGCCGTTAGCTCGGAAGGCCAACAAGCCGGCGTGCCTAAGCCTGAGAGGGAACGGTCGCCACGGAGCGGCCACGGACCGAGAAGAGTGGAGGGAACGGGAGAGTTTCATGGCTGATGAGTGGAGAGGAAGAGAAGGCTGGAGGAGACGGAGGTGGGTGAGGAACCTCGCCGGCGTCATGCAGATCGCTACGAATGAGGATAAAGGAGGAAGCTTGAAGGGGGACGACGGAAAAAGCGAACGTTAGGGTTTAAGGATAAGGAGGGGCGAGGGACGGAGACGGACAAGGCTGGCGGGGTTTAAGGACATGAAAAGAGGCAGGAGGCGCGATCCACGCACCATTTTTTCGTTTGATCGGGTGGGAAATGGGCTTGCCGCGCTAATTCGTGTTGGCGTTTGGACGGATCATGAGATGGGCTTGGGCCTTCTATTTATAGCACGAAAGCAAGGTTAGCTAACCATTTTTCCCCTTTAAAAAGGATTAACATCCGTTTATTTCATTAAAAAACAAATGATTTGAAAGATATTACCCTAATAACGATTGCTTACACCGTTTGAACTAATTAATTTTAAAAAATAACTTTTCATTATATATGGCTGTTTATATCTGGTTATTTTCAATTTTCATCGATGATAAAAAATATTTTTTTCATCTATTTTTATAAGCGAATGCAATCCATCATTTTTATAGAAAATTTTTTTAAAATTATTCATATTTCACAAAATAAATGAGCTTAGCCGTTTGTTGTTTTAGCTCTGAAAGCAAGAGGATTTTTTTCGAAAACACTAACTGAATTACTATGGAAAAAATTGATCTCCTCAAAAATGAGAATCGACGTAATTTATTATTTGGGAAGTAGAAAATTTTGTTTTTGCCTATTCAGAAAAGTGGTCATAATGAATTCTAATTTTAGATCATGGGAAGGAAATATTGGCTGGAAAAAGCTCATTTGTTTAAGGACCTTTAATTGGTACAAAATTGAAAAGAGGCATTAGTGCCCAACCGAATTTTCTTTTTCACCTAATAAATAGCAACCACGTCGCTTTGAATGGGGAAATAGAGCAGCTTTTTCTGTCGCTGGGAAAATGCGTGTTGTTTAGAGCTAGCACTTCAGGCTTTAGCGATGACAGCTATTGGTCAGTGAAAATAATGGTAAATAAACATTTCCTATGGTGTAACCAAGCAAAAAATTTCAATAGAGAAACGTTTTAAAAAATGAAATTTAAACTAAATCATCTAATTGTTTATAAATCACAACAAAATAAAAGATATTGAAAGGCACATCAATATGCTTTGAAGCGAAGCCACCTGTGAACTTTAACACCGAGCCCCACTTAAAACGCTAGCAAAGAAACTCTCGACCAACAGCTACCCACTATTGGGTTTCTTATTTTCTTTTAATTTTCCTTTTTTTTGTGAAAGAGATATATTAGCATCTTGAATTAAAAGACTAATCAATATTTTATAACTATCGGCAAGTGATCAACTTAATCATCTCGACACAAAAATCCTAACTGAGTTTTTTTGTTATTATCGACAAGTGGGAAACTTAATCAATAAGAGCAAAATTTGGCTGAAGCAGCTGTCATGAATGAACAAAAGAATCGACAGCTTGCTATTGAAGTCATCGACAGCAAACATCGCAGAAGTTGTCAATGAGAGCCTCACTAAGCGATGAGAGTTATCAACAACCAACTAGTGCAGATTTTCCCCAAGTGTTGGAGCTTGAACACAAAGAAGATGAATCGACGGAAGCGAAAGATTGTTGTTTAGTTATCCTAATGATTTCAGAAGCCATAACTCGCTATTGTGCCTATGATTTTGAGAAGTGCTTAACAATATTGTAAGTAGTGACGGGAAGTAATTAGTGAGATTTGATGGGATTACAATAAACTGTCTTAAAATATTAAACTATTATATGAATACGCTATTTAATATTTAAATATTCTATTATTCTCCCACATTTTTAGTTTGGTATTTTTACCAAGTACTAAGTGTGGATATATCTAATTGAGTAGACATGTATGATCTAATTAACTGTCTTAAAATATTAAACTATTATATGAATACGCTATTTAATATTTAAATATTCTATTATTCTCCCACGTTTTTAGTTTGGTATTTTTACCAAGTACTAAGTGTGGATATATCTAATTGAGTAGACATATATGATCTAAAAACATTTAATTTTAAGATATTCTATTATGATACTATGTAAAAATCTAGTATGATCATGATAAAATATCTTAAAAGTTTAAATCATTAGTTGAAAAGCGTGATTTGATATTTAAATATCTTGTCTAGTAAAATAAAAAGTAATAACCATCCGTGAGTAACTACCATTGGTGGAATATAAATACTAATATTGTAATTATTTTTAAAACACGCAAACACACTAGAACTCCGGCTCTTCTCCACTTTTGCTTATTTGTTTATATACTCACAATTTTATCTTTTCAATGTCTTTAAATTCCAATAATTATTTTTTTTTTTTACCTTTTTGACATCTTTAAGTATGCAATTTTACCAAACGGTAGGTAGTTGTGTCAGTTGAGAGCTTTTGCATTATCGCTGAGATTAAAAGTCCGAAACCCACAATTGTTAGCGTCTTAAATAGGGAACCATGGTGTTAAGGTTTTGTATTAATTTCCCTCAAGGTATAGAAGCTCGGCTCTAAGAGACCCGTGATGAATTCATCGGTCATAAAAAAAAGGATAAAATATGAAAGTTAGGGATTCTACCATGTCATATCCATTGTTTAGTGAATGCAATGATAAGAAAGACAGATGATTTCATATAATACCATGTTCGTTGTCTGGTATGAACGGTATATTGATTAATGGAACCTAAAAATTCATATGGAGATAGTAAGATCCTCTCCCGATTCATTGCTAAAGAAATGACAAATGCACAAATATGAAGTAACCTCCGCCAATCAATTCATGATTATTGTACTATTTAAATATCAAACAGTAAAAAAACTCATTGTAACATTTTGAAGCCATAGGTTCGACTATGATGAGAATTGTAAACAAGCTATGACAACATTAATGAGGTCAATTAGCCGGCAAATACCACAATTACTAAGAGAAAGAAAACGTGATAATTTACTTTCATGAATCTATATTTTTTGACTCTTTCATCACATTTGTAAAAAGTTCTACATGAACTATAGAGGTATAAAGATTGAGTTTCGACTCACTTCTTGTTTTGATGGATCTTTAACTTGAATTAGAGAGTTATAAAGGAAAAGAAGGTTCGATTCTCTTGCAATTTTTTTTTTTTGAGCTTTGACACCAAAGAATTATGGGAGGAGTCGAGAAGAAGTAGAGATTTGAAATTAGGATGGTATGGTTTTAAAGAAATCTCATTGCCCCTCATTTTTCGAGAATTAGAAAATTCTTTGGATTTATACATTTAAAATTTGGATTTTTCTACTTCATTGTTATTTACTCATTTTCTACTATCTTTCCATCATTCTTTTCATTTCCTTTTTAAGATTTTATTCCCTTCCGTCATTTCTTAATAAAAAAATTATTTAATAATAAGCCATACTAATATACTTTAAACGTGTAATAAATATAGATACTAGACACACACACACAAATTGTATATGTAATATAGAATATAATGAAATTCCAATATAAATATAAATAGAAATAAGAAAAAACAAAAATTGTTGTTATCTTTTGTTATCTCAATATTTAAGTTTAGACCAAATAGTCACGCAAATGATATAGGCTCTCGCGGTGCAAGGTGAAAAAGGCAACACCAGCCAAAGTCTTCAAATGTCTTCACCGCTACCTTAAATCGCGAGAAATTATGTAATAAGCACTAAACTCATTGCACAAATGTTAATTAAATCGTTAACTCTCTCATTTTGTAAATTCAATCCAATTCTCGCCGTAAATCACTGTCATGGCAGTATACTATGTAAGACGACCGACGATAACTAGTCCAACATGTTGCGGACTATATTAAAATTTCACGCAACGGTTTATGATTCATTTGACAAAATTGAAGAGTTTAGAATTGAATTGATATCCGTACAAAATATGGAATTGATCGAGTCATTCTTCCGGATCATCATGCAAGTGCTACGGTTTTAAAAATGACGGAGGAAAAATAAAATAAAGTGAGCGAACCTGCCGGACAACGGTTTGATTAGAACCCCAAAGGCTACTTACTATTACGTATTCTATATTTTGCTCCTAATTAATTACAACAAAAATAAGGGAAATGAAAAACGTGGGAGACTCTTCGTGAATCACGATGTCTGTATGAACTCGGAGAAGCCCGGCATCCTTTAATTGACTCGCCAAGTTTAATAAATTATCGCAAGAAGCAAATAATTAATTACTCGATTACCATAAAGAGATAGAAAGATCATATCTAATTGGCTATAATTTCCCTTTTCTCTTCTTTTCCTTACTTTTCCTTTCCTTTGTTCCTTTTTTTAATATTCCGGTCGGCTCTCATGAAATTGACGTTCGAGTCACGCGCAAGGAGGGTTGACCGACCAATGACCGGAAGGGCCTAATCTCGATTTTTAATTGCCAACATTCCTTTTCGACCGCGACTTTGCTAACTAATCGAAAAAAAAGGGGGCAAAAAAGAAAAAGAAAAAAGCAGTCTCCGGTTCGTCGTCAAATTCGTTAAGGTTCGACACCGGCCGAGCCCGGAGAGAAGTTAATCGCCGTGACTCTAGATCAGTAAAATTCCCGAGGCTGTACTCGCTCAAGCTCAAGCTCATCGTCCGGGCTCCCTCGCTCGTCGTCGTCGTCGTCGTCGTCGTCGAGAAGATCGTATTTAAATTATGGGGCCAACGGCGAGCCGGGAGTCACGATCGAATGCTTTTTATCATCTTTGGAGGCCTGGCCTATTTGAGCCCCTTCGTTTTGCAGCTAATGATCTTTTTGTTGAGAGAGAGAAGTTGACTGACGAAGTCAATGGCAACGAACGTCCACTCTCTCTCTCTCTCAATCCGCTTCTGGCAAGCTGGGCTGGGGACCTACCGACGTTAAGATCGTATTAAACTTGCTGCTTCGTGCATTAAACAATCAATAGTACCTTCGCAGCTCTAGGACCACGAGATTATTCCATTACCCTTTTGGTAATTAATTAGTAAATTTCCAGGAAAAAAAAAAGATACTAAAGAGTAGAGAGCTCTCGGTCCATTCCCTTTTTCTATTGACCTTTCTTGTTCTGGGTCATAGAGAGCTCCTTTGGAAAAGCAACAGGAGAAAAAAAAATAATAAGAGGCAGGAGTAAATCCTGCGGGTGGACCATAGGTATCTTACTAGGATTGGAACGGTCCGATTCGCGTACGATCTGATCACAAAATCCATTTGGACGAATCTGTAATCACGAGCTTGCTAGAAATGTTTCGACTCCGAAACGTATTTTGTGATCGATCAGACTCTCGATGGACAGCCGGGTACTGTGTAATTGCGCCAGATATAAGCCAGATCGGTGGCGGATGCTCTGTCTACAAGAGCTAATTGCAATGGGTCATGTGGGGGTGGTTGTGAAGAAACTTAGAAATTTCCGCGGTCGTGAGAAATATCAAAACGTCACATTTTGAACAAGTCATTTTGCGGGGTTCTTCTGAGAGCCACGATTCATTTCCTGAGCCCGACCGGTCCGCCCAACGATTTCCGCCAGGGGCGAATCTTCTTCACGCTCTCCTTTCCGTGGTCTCTGTGCCAAGTTATCGTCAACCAGTCAAGTCCTTTACCGGGTCGATGATTGAACATCTCTGTGTTTGAGACGCAAGACGCACTCAATTGACTCGAGAAAGTAAAAGGTGGTGGGGGTGTCCATCCACGAACTTTCACCCGAAGCTGCCATTTTCAAGTCTCTTCTCCACGAACTTTCTCTCTTTCATACAGCTCTCCCTCCTTCTCCTTCCGCTTTTTCGCTTTTTTTATGGGGAGACCCTGCTGAGCTTTATGATATTCAAACTTTTCTTCCTATAGAGCAGAGCTGAGGATTCATGTTCATTCACCACGTGCATGAGCGGATGACTCTCTACGGTTTCCTGTAGGCCCGCAATCGCACTCTCTTCCTTGTCTTAACCTTCTGTTTTCCCGCCATTGATGGCAAGTAGAAAGCTCATGAGAAGGAACAGAGATTGGTAGGTTTAATCGCCGAGGCAAAAGCAACACAGAGTTTCTGAAACTGGGAGGGTAGAGTTTTCGTTTGGTCCTTATTCTTCACAGATGAGAATTGAAACGCCATGCCTTTTGCTTTGTCCTCCCGGCGTTGTGTTCGAACCTGTTCATCACGTCACCGCTTTGTACTTTGATGAAGTCATGTCGTAGAATGGCATATTCTCACTGAGTTTCTGTAACCGGGGTCTATCTTTCTGTGAGGCTAAAAAAGAATTGTTAGAAACTCTTCGCATCGTTCAAAGCATGCTAATGCTCATTTTAGCGATTGTGGTATGCTTGCCCCTGTAGGCAGTAGTAATTCAATAGTCAGTCTTCAGAGAGCCTTATGTGGTCATATTGACTTGCAGGGCTTAATCTTCGATCCCGATATTTGTAATAGAGTACATCGACTTCGAGGAGACACTGCAAACTCTGGAAGAACATGAATCTCGGGAAAACCAAATTCGTGAGGTTAGTCCATGGTCCTGTGGATGATCTGCTTAGTGTTGTTGTTATTACTCTTGTCTATGTCGCTCGCTTGCATTTCACATTATCATCTTTGGCATCTTGCCTGAGTTCTTTTGGGAGATAGAACTTGTACTCATGGAACGTGAACAATCATGAGGGTTACCTATCTCTGTAATTCTGAGTTGCTTGTTCTTTGGCTTGCATTTGTAAAGAAACAAAGATGATGGATAGTTGTCTGCACTTTTGCTTTGTGATGTCAAAGTTTTTAATTTTACAAGCGGTTTTGATGCCTTTGTCGTTTCAAATTCTACCAAGCTCCATTAGAAGTTGTATTAATCTCCTCGTTGTGTATATCATTTGGTCAGGTTCGAAGACTGCAATTCAGAGAGATCATGGAACTCGGAGCCGCAATATGTCGCTGAGCATGGGGTTCGACCAACCAAATTTAAGAATATTGTGAACGAAATTTTAGATGGATTTCAGAGAGGATATGAGAGTTTTCGCGAAAAGATCAAAAGCTTGAGAATGCCATTGAGCTCCTCGTTTGTGTCCACTAGAACGACTGAAGCTAAAAAGTATCGCCCTGAGAAGAAAATTCTTGACCCACAAGGGCCATTTCTTCAAAAGTGGAACAGGATATTCTGGATCTCGTGTCTTTTCGCGCTGGCTTTGGACCCGCTTTTTTTCTACATCCCTGTGATTGATCATAAGCGCCTTGATTTAGACGAAAGAATGAAGATCATCGCATGCCTCCTTCGAACTGCAATCGATGCATTTTACGTGTTCCACATAATCCTCCAATTTCGTACTGGGTTCATAGCCCCTTCTTCAAGAGTGTTTGGAAGAGGGGAGTTAATCGATGATCCATCAGCTGTATCCCAAAGATACTTATCGACGTACTTTTTCCTTGATGTCCTAGCGATTCTTCCGATCCCGCAGGTATGAAACCCTACTTCAATTCTATTTTTCTCTAGTGAAACGTAGTCTGGAGCATTTCTCAAAGTTACTTTTAGTCCTCGGGTCCTTTACTTTACAGTCCCTCTATTTGATCGGCAGGTTGTTGCATATGTTGTCGTCCCCGCACTCAAAGGATCAGTCGCTTTAATGACAAAGGAAATACTGAAGTTCGTCATTTATGCCCAATTTGTACCGAGGATTATTAGGATCTATCCACTGTACCAGGAAGTGACTAGAACATCTGGTATACTTCATGAGACTGCCTGGGCTGGGGCTGCCTTCAACCTTCTGCTTTACATGTTAGCCAGTCACGTAAGTTTCAATTTCAAGTTTTTATCTTTAGTTTTCTAAACTTTTCCTTCAATCGATGTAATTTGTGCTGGAACCGTCACCAGGTATTTGGAGCTTTTTGGTACTTATTCTCGATTGATCGAGAAGTCAGGTGTTGGCATGAGAATAATTGTCCAGGTGCTAGCTGTTCAGATGAAAGTGTTTGTCCTCTGATCGAACCGGATAAGATTAAGAATTCGACCCAGTTCAACTTTGGAATATTCATCGATGCCCTCCGGTCTCGCGTGGTGGAGTCGAGAGACTTTCCAAAGAAGTTATCTTACTGCTTTTGGTGGGGATTGCGCAATCTTAGGTACGTTCAACTTCATTGCCATTTTGTTTTTTTGTTAAGAGGATTAGCCTCTGAAGTCGCTCTTTGTGCAGCTCTTTGGGTCAAAACCTAAAAACAAGCACCTTTTGGGGGGAGATTGTCTTTGCTGTCAGCATAGCCATAGCCGGCTTGGTCTTGTTTTCGTTGCTCATCGGCAATATGCAGGTATTCTAGGATCCTGCTCCAGTTCGGTTATCGTTCTCTACTAGGACATCGAACTTGCAATGATTCTAGAACCCACTTTTGCAATATAAATTGAATTTGAGAACTCAATACAATGAGAACTTAAAGCAAGAAAATGAATTCAAGTACCTCAGTGGGTGTGTTGAACTAAAATTCCCAGAAAAACCACATTTCTGTCACAGAAATATCTGCAGTCCACTACAGTTAGAGTAGAGGAGATGAGAGTGAAGAGGCGAGATGCGGAGCGATGGATGTCGCACCGTATGCTTCCACAAGATTTGAAGGACCGAATTAGGCGGTACGAACAGTATAAATGGCAAGAGACGAGAGGTGTCGAGGAAGAATCTTTGATCAGGAACCTCCCCAAAGATCTCCGCAGAGACATAAAGCGTCACCTTTGCCTGGACCTTCTAATGAGAGTGAGTATCGTTTCAACTTTCTCTTTGTGTTGATGCAAATGGACCTCTTCCATACTGAAGATGAAATGTCGATCGCAAGTTTCAGATGCATTGCCTGACTTACAGTTTCTTTCAGGTGCCCATGTTTGAGAAAATGGATGAACAATTGCTGGACGCAATGTGTGATCGCCTCAAGCCCGTCCTGTACACAGAGGAGAGCTCGATTGTGCGGGAGGGGGACCCAGTCGACGAGATGCTCTTCATCATACGAGGTAGGTTGGTGACCATGACCACAAACGGGGGAAGAACAGGTTTCTTCAACTCAGTCTATTTAAAGGCAGGTGATTTCTGTGGAGAGGAGTTGCTTACTTGGGCACTGGATCCAAACTCCTCCTCGAATCTTCCCACCTCGACAAGAACTGTAGAAGCAATCACGGAGGTAGAAGCTTTCGCGCTCACTTCCTATGACCTGAAGTTTGTGGCCTCTCAATTTCGGCGTCTTCACAGCAAGCAGCTTCAACATGCTTTCAGGCAAAGCTCGAAACTCTTACCCCCCCTCTCTCTCTCTCTCTCTGTGGTATCATGTTCATTGTTTTTCTAGACAATTCCAAAGACTACCTCTAGCCGAGCATATTCGGAGGAGTTTCCTTTCCATTATATGGTACTCATGTAGTTATATAAAGAAGGAAGGCTTTGGTCATATTTTCCGGATATATTTGCATTCAGGTTCTACTCGCAACAGTGGAGAACATGGGCAGCTTGCTTTATACAAGCCGCTTGGCACCGACACTGCAAGAGGAAGCACGATAAGGCTTTGCGTGATGCAGAAGAGAGGTTACATGATGCTTTAGCAAAGCATGGTAGTGCTTCGCCGAGCCTTGCTGCTACTTTATATGCATCAAGATTCGCAGCCAAAGCATTGAGGAATGTAAGGAAAAATGGCACTCCAAGGACTCCGCAGAGGTTACCTCCGCTCATGCCTCAAAAACCAGCTGAACCCGATTTCACAGCCGATGGTGGTTATGGGAGTTACTAAAGATTGTTTCAACTTTTTTTTTTCTCAATTATGTCATAGTTAGAGATGTTTCTACTCAGATGTGATATGCAAATAGAGACTTAGCAATATGATGAAGTATCTTGATCTCTGTAAATGATTCAGACTGTGGTGTAGAATGCCATACCTCACCTCGAAAGAATAATGTTTAGCCGAGTTCTCTTTTGTCATGTCAAGGCAGCTTAGCCGAGTCATATACAGAATCACAGACTTACCCAACACAGGAGCGCAGCAGTGACTTCCCTAAAGTCTTTTACCATGAAAATGTCCATACTTTTCTTGACTTCCATTGAAATATAAACATGATATTACACGGTAGTGAAATTATCGGTTAACCACCTTATCAAGTATATCACACTACTGAGAGCATTAGAGAGGACAATTTATTGAAGATTCCCGGGCAGCAATTTAAATGGACAAGAACCCCTAGGGATGTGAATGACTGTTTCCAAATAATTCACACAAACCAACCCAGTTGTACCATCTGCAAGCAAAGTGCATCTTGATTTAATGAAGATGATGCTTCTTTTAGCTCCAAAAAGAATATTACAAGCACTCTCTGCGCTTTTTACATTTAAAACAATAAATAAAAGCATATACCTCAGGGTGCAAAATTCTGCGGAAGCAATATTTGCGTAACATAAAGCATTCAACTTTCTTTCTTAGCACGGTTGCGCTATGGTCACAAGAATCTAAGAGGAGATTGATTCCAAGTTCAATAAATTAACCTGATAAATGAATATCTACAAGCTTCATAGAAATTGCGAAAAGTTCAGTAAATTTCTCCTCCACACGCATAGAGAATAAACTTAGACTATTTCAAGCTAATCCATATTGACTTAGAAGAACAATTTGAACACCGAATCACATAAACGACCAAGGAATTTGTTATCAAGTTCCCTATCTAAACCTTCTTTCAATAATACTCAGGTCAAAATGGCTCATCATAGTTCTAGATAAGAGTTGCAACAATTTTACTCAACTCGGTCGACAGTACACCCCACACAGCAAACTCAAATAATCGAGCAATATCCTTTTTCCTAACTTACATAAGAATTTGTCAGAAAAAAAATTGCCTTGTGGTGGGGACAACAACAAAATTAGAGTCCCGTTGTTGAGCAACAGGCTAAAGGAAAAAATTATAATTGGCAAATAAATGCTTCACTGAGTAGACAACTTATATGTCTTGCCTATCTTAGGTTTGTTTCGTTGCCTTCATCTTTTTCTCTTGAGCTAGGGGCCTCAGAGAATTGTGACGATGCAGACGCAGGTGAAACCGGTATCTCAGGAACTTTCAGTAATTTCTTGACCCCTGGCTGTTGTACAACTGCAACAAGTGGAAATAGACACAATATCACTGCAATGAAGAATAAGATCCCATGATTTGACAACTCCTGTCCCCTAGACCAGCCTACAAAATACATGAAATGCATACTTAAGTGCTGCAAGTGAACCGATCTTGTCCAATGTGATATATATTTTCAGTTTACATATTCAATAATGTTAAGATTGACTTCTACTACCACATTTGTGGTTCTGGCATGATCAACGCCAATTTAGTGCAATCAGAAGATCAGCACTTGCAATACATGATTTGGGCTCTTCACCATCTAGAAGCTTAGCACAACGATGTAATGGGGAGAGCAATCTTTATATGAAGCCAGAAGACAAAACCGTCACATTTATTTGTCCTAAACAGTCCCTATCTTGCATCCAGCATAGGGTTCTGATTGCAGCATTTCAAGAATAAATGGTGACTAATATCAACAAGTACGAGGAACATGAAAGTAACATATCAATTGTATCCCCGGAGACTATGGAAAGCAGTCCCTACATATGAATATTCACCGAGTTTGCAACTTATTCTCTAAAGGCAATCTTGAAAGGGGAGTAGCATTGGACCTCTTCCATTCTCACATCTCTTGTTTGTTAGGGTGAGGGTATAACAGTGAATTCCACAGTTAGAACGACTGACCTAACCCAAATGCGAGGGAGAATAGGTTGGAGGTAAGCCAATATCCAAACATCGCCTGTAATTGTGAAAGGATAAGGAGAATATATCAATAAAGTCAAATACTGAGAAAAGATGAAAGGAAAATTAACTATCAGCACACTGTAAAGAGAATCATGATTCACGTGATTGATACAGAACAAAATTTGACAATACTAGGCAAGGATGTGTTCACTATTCAAGCCATATAGGTCATTGTGTACCTAGTATTGAAGCTATACATGAAGTCTTCCCTTGCATCAAACACAAAAATGGAAGAACACTGCTACCAGCAACTCAGCTAGTATATGCTTGAGCAGTCTCAGATTTGCATGTAGGTGAAAAAAAGACTATTGATATGGGCAGAACCATTAAATCATAGTCTTAGGTATAATACCTTTGGGAAACACATCATAACTGGAACTGAGAGAACAGTGAGGATCCTACAGATATTTTTCAGGTTACCAGCCACAGCGGTTCCCTCGAGTCCTTCTTCCAAATGGAACTGATAATATAAAGGTTTAGTTAAGTCAGTCTATCAGACAAAATTCTATGCGTGCAAGCAAAAGAGTGAACGAAAGAACAATCTCCAAGTGAATTCCAGGTGCTAGCTGAGTGGTGGGGTCAGCACACATTGGTCAACATACAAAAGTGAATAACTCATGGATTCTAACGACTTTATACTACCGCATTATACAATATGATCCAAGATCTTTGGCTTTGCACAACTTAATTAAACAACATTAGAATGCTAACCTCCACTGCAATCCAGAAGGTCAGAGCTGTCAGGATCGGTAGGATGTAAAGGCTATCTGGAGTTGCAAGATTGACAAAACAGAGAGTTCCACCAGTTTGAAAAGACGGAATTTTTTCAGCCATGTTTCTAATCTACATAGATCAAGTCAGAAGCCTTGTAAACATCAATTGCAAATCAAATATATCACACATACTGCATTAACTGAGGGTTGAATCTTACAGCAAAGAAAAAACTAATGAAGATGGGACCTCGAATCAGGATTCCTTTCAGAGGAGTGAATGGACTGATGCCATATCTGCAGAGACCAAGTTCACAATCAGAAAATTCTAAGGCAAACTCATAACAGGAAAAAGCCTTTTATGGGGACAAAGTAGCAAATCCCCTTAGAACCAGAAGTTTAGACAAATGGATTGGCCTCTCTCTCTCTCTCTCTCTCTCTCTCTCACAGAGGCAAGTTCCATCTCTTTCTCCCTTGGCCTTTTTAGTACATAAAAGACTGAGCTCATGCTCTTTCCTATGGCTAAGTAACTTAATTATTTTTCACTGCTTGTGTCCTCATCCCTTTCTTGTGTCAGAGCAGTCAGCTTCATCACACTTCCAAATTTACGCCATAAAAGAGTTCAATTGCTCAACTTCATTTTTGCAAGTGATGACAATGAGATCTACAGCTTGTCCACTCTGTTCAACTACCACTTAAATAATGTACAAATATCTAAATAACACCCAAATGAACTCCAAACACCTCTAATAATCAAAACACAAAAATTACTAGAGGAAGATTAATTGACTTACAGATTGTCTACACAGAAATGGGAAATGCTTACTCTTTGAATAATGATGTGAAGCTTTGCAAGTACTTGGACGCAGCATCAGGAGCATTTGCCTGCAGAGTTAAAATACAGGCCTAAGGTGACTAATGTCATTCACTTGTAGAATATGTAATATTCTCATGCACCAAAAAGTAGTGAGTTTTCACAGTTGATTATGAAGATGACCAGACATCGGAAGATGCGCTCAATGAGAGAGCTACTTCTGCTAATCAAGATGATGGATTAGAAATTCCAGATTAAAAGGCATCTTTACTTCAAGAGATCATCATTGTGCCCCCCAATGTTTTAAAGCGCAATCAAGAAATTGCTACTGTTGGAGCATCTCCATGACTAGCAGTCAACAGCATAGCAGATCATGTGTTGCGAAAAATCAAGTACAAATTCACAATCATTTCCAGGATAGCTTCTGATGATCCAACTTCTACAAAACAGTATAGTAAACTGCAATATGGACAACAACTCACCGTCTCCCTCAAAATTCGATTCAATTCTTCCACACGCGGTCTCATTAACTGCATAACACCAACTATTCATCATTTATACAATTAGGAGGGCCAAAGTTTAAGAAGCTCAAGATGTTAGCACCACATGTAAGTTGAGATCACCTAGAAACACAAGTACGGACCTAGCAAACTATCCAACTCAAATGCTAAAAGAGAAGCAGATAATCATTATTCCTTGAGCAGCAGAAGAAAAATAACATGAGTGGATGAAATAATGGTAGCAAGAACCTCTCCATAGGCCCTATCCATTCTTCTTCTTCTCTTTCTCTCTCTTTTATTTATTTATTTATTATTATTACTATTATTATTTTTCTTAAATTGAATGTGGTTATCACATCCTTAAGCCAGTGAAGGAATGATGCAACAATCAACCCGCTGTTGGAAAGACTTTGAGGCTTCCTGTGACTTCATCAAAGCCAGAACTGCCGGTGTTTTGCTCAGTAAGCGAAGATCTTTTTCTTTATTCGCTTTCGGAAGCAAGCAAACATGCCTCATAGATATTAGACTCGGAACTTATGTTGTTGACTTGAAAGTTTGACATGTTGAACATTGGAATTTAAGTAAGAGCAAAATATGAAATCTTCATGTAACTTTGGATGACAGGATTTATTCCAAGTAGAGCTCTCCCCTTATTGTTTATAAGTTTAAAGGCTTAAATCTTCACGTTCCACTCTTTTTATGATAATATCCAATTGTATCATATAGAGATTCTCTGTTTCACGATTTCACATTGAAATTAGATAAAATTGATGAAGTTCGCATGATGTCAATTTGACTATTCCACAAAGTCATATTGCAATATCATTAGGTCTTACATTTCCACGTCATTAGGTCACAAGAATTGTCCAACAATATGTTAAGTATGATGCACCATGACATGAAATGGCAAAAACAATTATGGACAGGCACATGATCATTGTACTCTTCTAACATTAAGTAAATCGAAGCACCATGTGGTTTACTAAAACAACAAAAAATACTGCTCGTCTAAAATGGTAGGAATGGCTTCATCAGCAAGGGTACTCCAATACAAGTAGTCACTAGTCGAGTTTGAAGCCAAAAATTGATAATAAGAATTATAATTATCTTTGCACTGGCTATTAGACTAAAATGAAACACATGAAGTGATTAAAAATGCCAAATGCCTAACACAGCAGGTCTTGAAGATTACACTGAGTTTTGCAGTACAACGCATTTGACTTATTTGAAGTGGAACTGTCGCTCCTCTGATTAATACAGTTGTCAATGCTATAGATGCCCACCTGATTCAAGGGGAAAAAGTGAGGAGATAAATTTGAGGCAACATTTTCATTTTGGTGACAGGTAGGTGGTAACTAAAACTGGCTTTTGCGTATCATGCATTAACATTCACTTCTTTGATCCGTTTCCACACCGAATCAGAACATGTCTTCTGTTAATTACTCAAGCAAAGCACACGCAACTGCTTATCTCGAGGCAACAGGTGAACTCAGGTGTATGGTTTACCTTAAGACAGCACTTGATTATAGTGACATCAACCTGGTTTTCGGTGGATCAGACAAATAAATCACATTTAGATCTTGCAAACCAAGTATCTATGCAGAAGCATAGCGGTAGCTCAGAAGCATGATTGCTTAATTAAGCATCAGGGACTAAGCCTTGGCCCATTGATCAGCAGCAAAGAAGCACACACAAGGCATCAAAACAATCAGGAAACAAAATTGTCATGACAGCTAAAGATGCTGTACCAATTCAAGCCGGTAAACGAATGCAGTGCACCAATCAGGTACTCAATTCCGGCAACAGGGTAAGAAGAGTCTGCCGCAACAAGAGCCACATCACTCATAGCAGAAGATTGGGAAGTGACCACATCCATCACCTTCTCGGGGGTTGCTTCCCTAACAAAGTCATCCATCTTAAACGAGCTGCCATCTCCACTTGCATTGGACATATATCTACAGAGAGAGAAGCTGATCCCAGGAGGCAGCATGAACGACAAACAACGTCTCTCCATTGACTGAGGGCTGAGAAGATCCCTCGACTTAGAAGAAGCACAGGGCAATGAGTTAATCAAAGTGGATCGAGATGAATAATCCCTTTTCGATGAACAGCAAATTGGTTCATCACGGTTGTCGCGGTGAATGTGAAAGAATGACGGGCGGAGCCTTCTGGCAATTAAGGCTCCGGCGGTGGACAAACTGCGCCTACAAGCCATCTCCTTCTACTTCATCAATCAAGAAATCTCTCTCCCTTTGCTTTCTTTTGGTCTGAAATCCAAGCAGTAACGTTTAGTCAATGCGAATCACTGGAAGAATGAAAGATTGGATTTTCGGTGCACTCGTGCGTGATTCAAGAAGTTATACTCAACCGTAAAGCGAGCTAATTGGTCTCCTCAGACTACTATGAAGGAGGCGCGCCGGTTTGCCTCAATTATCAATTCCAATGGGAAAGATGAACCTCGACTCTCCGATTCTTGATTTCATCAGTGACGCAAGTACACTTGACGACTCGAAAGCGGTCGACGACGAGGCGAGCGCGCGCGAAAGTCGATACCTTTGGACAGTCCGCGGATGGCCAAAGTGAGACGAAGCTTCATTCATGCCGCCCCCTTGCTCCAAACTAAGCAGCGACGCCTGAGTTTCGCTCGACTCCGACTTTGGGTCCCAAGCCGTCGGTAAAAACTTTAGAAAGCACCTTTTAAGTTTAAGCAACGTTCGGTCAAAAAAGAAATTACAAATGATTTCAGCTGAAATTTCTATATATATATATATAAATCAAACAAAGGAGGTTTAGGGCCTTGAGTGATTAGTACACCCATTTGTTAGATTATTTAGAGATTCTATCCTACTTGAAAAATGAACAATATCGAGCTGCAAAATTGGCATATCAACCGGTTAACATTTGAGAAAAGTTTGTCACATTAGTTAGTAAGTTGGTCTTGATAATTTTATCTATCTTCTTTTTAAAATGTAAGTACATAGCCAGCTTCGATTAACAATCCCTTGATATCGAGGTCTTTATATTCAGCGTTATTACCGCATGTTCATGAGTTCATTCTTCCTCTTTGCTACTTTCCTAACAATAAATGAGGAGAGATTCCCATCTTAGGAAGCCCATCCATACTCGGGTCATAGGCACCTCACCAGACGGCCAACGTCACACGACTTCTGTCGATTGATCTGCCATATTCGAACTCGTTTCTCAACACGAGTTCAGAAACGTTGCTCACGACCGGAAGCAGGTGAAACAAACCAGGATCATTCTGTTGATATCCGAATTTCTAACATATTCGTATCTGGACTATTCATGCTATCAATGGTCCAAAACAGAACTTACGCGACAACGAGTTTTGAACAAAACAAAACACAACTCACGTAACTCTTTGACTGCCTCACTAGATATATATGTTCCTCAGCCGAGAGCTAGAGGATAAGTTATAGAGATTATACAACCGAAATCACGGCTGAATTCACAGTTACTTGCAGTTTGTAGTCCTGGGTTGTATACTCGAAAGCAGACAATTAATAATTTCATACGTCGACGAGGGAGGGAAACGAAAAAACTCGACTATCGTCAATGTAAATCGCAAACCTTGATACACCATTTCTGACTCAATAAATGGGTCATTCTAGTCTTTAGTATCGTGTGTATTAAGACATTACATTCAAGATAATTGCCTGTTGATGAAGGTCATGCGGTACAGATTAATTCATGCGAACTTCGAAGTATTCTTTACTCCAAGAGTCTTTTGCTTCCACCGCAGCTGAAATCATAGCTTGGATATCAGAAGTACATGTCAATAGATCCACGATTCGATTATGTCCCTGCATCCAAACACAAACACATTATTTGGAAGGTTCGAGGGATTCGTTTTGTGACTTTTGCGTGGTGGATTTAGTCAATAATACTGTGATAAGAGCGTAACATTCATGTCTTTTTAATTGACCACATGGGTGAGGGGTGCATTATTAATTACTTGGAGCAGTTGGTTTTGCCATTGACAGGAGGAAGAGTCATGGAGGCACCGCATCTCTTGGGCAGGACTGACATGAGCATGGGCTGATACTAAACATTAGCTAAAGCTTTCTTGATACACGCACATATGACTTGTCGATTGCGTTTGCTCTTGGCCGTGTTGCTCATGTCCCCCACGCCAGTGCAGCAACTTTTAGTTGGAGTTGACCACTTGCCTCTCAAGAACGGCAAGAAAGGCGACAGCTCTTCCACCACAGTGGTGCACGGAGGCACTAATGGTGATGGTGATGGTGATGGTGGCGGTGTCGGTCGATTAGTGAAGGTCAACTTTGGATGTACTAATAATGACGGTGATGGTGGTGGAGTTGGTGGTATAGATAACTCATGACCCGAAGGCTGACTTTGAGAATACGAGGACTGTGATTAAAATGAGGAAGCTGAGCAACTGAGTCTGCACTGCCTGATCTCCAACCCTGGTTCAATTGATACAGATTTGCGATATAAGAGTATGATCTCTTGATTAGAGGCAGTTTTGATGCTTTTCAGTTGAGGATGAAACACTCCTGGAACCAGTTCTATATATTTTTCTTGTGGGATGGTTTTAATCGATTTTAGCGTTCATGCATGTTTTCGGCCATGCACATTTCATGGTTCGTAGAATCCCTTCAGCTTCACACATCATCTGAAGATGTGAGCAATTAGCGCGAGCATGTCAATGATGGTTGAGATCACATGAAGAGTCATATTTGCATGTTGGCAAAAGGTACGTCGATACATTTCTTACAGGATTTTGAGAAAATAAGGTGGTGCATTGAGCTATATTTAGCCTTAAGGATAGACATCTATTGTTATTTGTAAGGGTGAGCATGAAACTTGAAGAAATTTCGTTTGTAGAAGATCGGAACTGAATTATGTCTGCACAAGCGGGCCCAGAAAGGTTATGAATGAACTGCAAATGCGAGGGTTGAAATGGGGAGGTACTCGCAAAAGTGCGTCGTGTGGCTTTGCCTCTCGATGTCAATTATTTAAACGAGAATTCAATCGAGATGTCCGCCTCCATTTTGTTATTTGTGACTGGAAATTGTGAGTATCTCTCGTGGACAGTAAATGTATGACTTGCTTAGCGATTATTCAGCTAGAATTTCTCCTGAGTCCGGATGTCGATATCATGACCAACCAAAAAGCAGGAGTACCTTAAAAAATTAACTCTCCGAAATAAGCATGGACTCACTGTATTCTCTCCGCAGTTGTACAGTATATGTTCTTGAGAAATACAGCTGGAATCAAATTTTTTCTTCAAAATAATTTCTGTGGTTAAGAGGATTAACACGGGAAGTGCAAAGAAACTTGAAAGAAGAAAAAGGCGGTCAGTTATGGAGGTTTTACAACAGTGCAGTGAAAAAAATTAAGAGATCCATCAAGTATCATCAGGAGGGACTGGTGACGCAGAGTTCCTGCAAACCGGACACATACCGCTTATCTTGAGCCATTCATCAATGCACTCTGCATGGAAGCAGTGTGTACACTCGGGTATGCACCTTAGGATCTCTTTGGGTCGGTACTCAGCCAAGCATATTGGACAAATATTGTCATTGGGTCCCGAAAGTCGAAGACTCTCGCCGAGTACTATCTTCGTGAAAGACTCGATGGTGGAGTCATCCAGGCCAACCGTCGCCATGCTCGGTTGTGGGGTTGTCGCGGCTGGATCGATGCTCTGCAGCGAGTTGTCAACCCTATTATTGCCTCGTCTTCGGTCATTGCGGCATACAAAGACCCCAATCCCGATGGAGCTAACGATAGCTGGCAAAGCAATTGTGAGGCCTATAATCCTGAATATCAAGATACCCTTGCTGGTTCGCTCTGAAAGCAGAAATCAAGACCGTAGGCATGATTAATGAGGAAGTAAAATCTCAACGATATTGTGGGTGAACCAAAGAAGCATGCTGGGTTGAGAGTCTAATTGGAGTTTTGAATATGGGCCTCACAGAAAAGAAGTCAATTGATAATATAATCGAAATGATAGCTGCTCAATCGTGTACAACAAGGAAATGGCATCTCAGCGCCCGTTCTTTAATTCTCTAAGATGGTTGACAATGCGTACGACAGACATCACGGCTTATAATCTATGTGAAGAGGAAAATTCCTCATACACTCAAAATATCCTCAGACTACGAAGTCTATTGCCACCTCAGAGATAAAAGATTGTTTATTGTGAATTGTCCCAATCAATACAAAATGGAGTTGCGGAAAACTGTACAACTGTGTTCACCAGGTCTAGGACCATTCTACCATTGCGGCCGAGAATCTCCTGACCCCGTCCAAGTGAGGCAATGACGGTCAGATGAATTTTCAACAAAGCTTGGTAGCATCATATGGTGAAGAAGTTGGATGAAGTTAACAAATCAAGGCTTCAAGGATCTAAGAGAAAATTATCACCTGTAGCGGGAATGTCAAAGCATCCGATGTTTTGACTGCCATTGTTCGCAAAACCACACGTGCCCCCCTTTATTTCACAATCTGTGCAGTCAGGCATGAACCAGGAGAGCTCGAGATCCTGATTCAGGTAATATGGAGGGCCCTGATCATATTGAGCGGGCCAAGATATTGGAATTGGTCGACTGAACATTATGCTGCAGACCACGGCCATCAGCTTCACGAAGCTCTCATCTGAAGATGCAAGAACCGTGTGAGTACTGTTGCTGAGGCACCCAATGGCTGAACGCGTGAGATTCATCGGACAGTAAAGGAACGTGTAGTTCTCATAATTACTGGCCGAAAACGGAGAATCCGAAAGATCCAGCTGAAGAAGTCGTTCGGGAAGGCAATCCCCTGGATCATAGAGCCGTATCTGTTGCATGGAAAAATTTATCTGGCGGACGAAGAATTCACCAGAATGAGGAAGTCTCAGGATTGTCCTTCCTTGGTTGTTGCAGCTTAAGAGGAAGCCGCGGAACCCACAGCTCTCGGGTTGCCGACTGCCTTCCAAACGGAAGGGAAAGCGGATCGGGATGCTGCTGCTGCAAGGCGCAACCGAGCAATTCTGCGCGGCAGTTCTGCTCTGGAAGAGGAAGAGAACAAAGAGATTGACCATGATATACATGGTTCTGAAGGGGTTTGGCCTAGGAATGAAACAGGCGGGTGTACAAAATATGTTGCTTGTTTCAAGTTCCAGACCCCATTAATATATAGCCATTACTAAAGTCAAACGTCATGGCGAGTTGTCTTGGCCCTGCGTGACAAAGCAAACCTCCATAAAATATTCCTACAGGATCCGAATCCCAAGAAGTTGATGTTTGCCCTTAAGCAAGAGCTTAAAAACCAACCAAAGTTTTGCATATTATATGTATATATATTTCCATCAGAATGGTGAAATATTTTTTGTCAATACCGGAGAATGCCCGTACAGAAGGTATGCAGAAGTTGCGGCGCACGGAACTTATTATGTAAGAGTTGGTCAATTACAACTTTAATCAATGTCCTATCGCTACCATGCGAAACACAAAAGCGTTAACTACCCGTCAAAAAAAAAAAAATGAATCCAATCTCAATTTTGTTTTGAATTGTTTTCTATATAAAAATTAGCTTTCACCCTAAAATCGAATCTACCTTGTTATGTTGTTTTGAAAATATGCATCTAGATAATGCAAAATATGCATGATCTACATGCAGAACCTCTTTTAATTAATATTAGGGTGAGTAACTTGGATAGTCCAAGTCGGGAACTAGGCTGGAAGTGTCAGTCTGATCCCTGGTTCCCAAAAAGTGGATTTGGTGTTCGAGCAGTCCGATTCTCGATTCCTAAAAAGGTCATACCATATATGAACCGGATTGATAAATTTTTTATATTTTAGTAAAAATGAAAGATGTAAAAAAAGCAAAAAAAAAAACTCAATTTAAGTTTCTAAATTTTTAATATTTGCCCAATTTTACCAATATAATTTTAAAAAAAGAGTAAAGAAACTTAATGTTGTTAGAATTTTATGGATTCTCAATTAGTCCCATTAGATTTCCCACGAATTGGACCGCTCCGATCTGGTCCGGTCTAAAACTAGGTGGACTGGTCTCCGGTCCTATTGATCTGGTTTTGGGTTCCGAGGAGGAACCAGACCACCTTGAACCATGCATACCTCTAATTAAAAAGTAAGATCTTTCAAAGTATATTATGAGTGAAAACTTACATATTATGTGGCTAGATTTGGCACTTTGGTGAAAATTGATAATTTATTCAAATAAAGAAAAGTTGGTAGCAGATTTGAAAGTAAACCAAGAGCGATTTTCTTAGGGAAT
The DNA here is from genome assembly GCA_030064385.1 of Melaleuca quinquenervia. Lineage (NCBI taxonomy): Eukaryota > Viridiplantae > Streptophyta > Magnoliopsida > Myrtales > Myrtaceae > Melaleuca > Melaleuca quinquenervia. The sequence continues at coordinate 274,753 of CM057722.1, read as the reverse complement.
AGGCTGAAAAAAGAAAATGAGGTAAGGTGGTTTCCTCGTCAAAAACCAAAGAGCATAGATTAGCAATTCCAGTCATGGGTTTCGACCGAAAAAAAAAAAAATTCCAGTCATGGGCCTATGCGGCCCGACCCGACTATCTTGGACCAACCGGACAAACCCGTCCAGCATAAAGTCCTCTTGAAAACCCTAGCTGGCTTTCATCCTTTGCAGGGCTGATCATGTCTGCTTTCCAGGCAATGGTACCGTTAGCTAGAGGAGAAGTGCGAAATTTCTCCACTTTTCCTCAGCTTCTTCCTCCAATTGAGGAAAGAAAAAGGGGCTTTGTTTTGGCTGTTTTGGTGCATGATGGTTTGTTGGATTGTGGCGTGAATTATTGATCTGTCCACCGGAGCAGCTCTCTGTTTCATGGGATTAAGCAGGGGGAAGGGGTGAAAGGATTTCTCATATGTCAATCTGACTTTCATGGTTCTGGGCTTGTAGCAGTTGGTCCATTTTTAGCTAATTTTTTGCGCATAGGTTGGTTAATATTTGCATGGGTTCAAGATTCCTAATAAAAAAAGAGTCTTTTGCATTTGCTCAAACGGTCTCTTGTTTGTGGAGGAAATGCTGCTTGTGCTCTGTCTGGGAATCGGTGGTCAGTGATTACCCATGATTATTGTTTTCTTTTGATTGTTCGATGTTGGGACTTGGACGTGATGTTTGAAAGTAAAAGGTCTGAGCAGGACGATTGTGTCGAGCCTGTCCCATGATCGAGAGGGCTCCAGTCCTTGCTCAAGTTGTGGCATTGTGACTTTCGCAACCTCTTGTACATTGATCTGGCCGTGCTCGACATCCTCTTGTTGAGTATGGTCGTGGGTTGATTTTAAAGGCGTGGGTTGCATTCTAATATTGAATGCTAACCTAGACTTCTCCCGACATGGTCGCACATTTATCGACACTTGACATCGTCCCTGCATTGATCAGAATCCTTGTACTGATCCTTTGTTCCCTTCTTTGCGTCTATTCTGTCTGCTACGGTGCATTGTATGTAGCTTAAAGGAGGAATGTGGGTGACTAGTTCATTGGAAACGTTTCTGCGAGTCTGAACAATACGTATGACAATGTGTCTTCTCAGAGATGATTCAGCTATTGAGGTTTGCAGGGTGGTCATTGACCCATTGTGTTGATCAAGATTCTTTCTAAAGACGCTTATCTGCCTAATCTATTTGATGTGCAGGTCAAAGTAGAAAGGTACCTTTGTGATAGAATAAATTCCTATTAAATGCAGCCGCGGCTTTGTTTGTTGCATCGCAGCAAAACAAGTTGAATGTCCCTTCAGGTTGCCACAGCACAGCAGATATATCGTTTTCTTTTACAATCATGTAGATCGATACCGTAGCAGACTGTCACATGCTTGTTGATCCAGATTATCTAGTAATGTAAATTTATGTGTACAGCAATTGTAAACAAAATCAATCTTGTAAGTTATTGCTGAAGGAGCAAAATTTATGTATTCAGTTTTAAAGCTTTATATAGTTTTATTATATCTTCTGGGTTTCTCTTGTATGATTGCATCCCTTCTTGCCCTTTCCCTTTATTCTATTTATTCCTTTTGCTTGATCTGAAAATAAAACGAAGACTCGTGAATGAACAAAGCAATAAAATTGGTGTAAGCCCGGTAGTGAAAAAATAGGCACAAGCAAAGAGATGAGGATCATTCTTGTCATGCCTTTGCAAAGTGTAAAGTTTTAGCATTGAAAACTACAGATTCTTATTCTACGGAGAGTGCATTCCATTCTGTTATAATTGGTTATGTCGTTTGTCCCCTAATTCAAGTGGATGTCTACTTATACAGGATATGTGACTCGTGTATGAACGTTCTATCCATCTGCCTTCCAAATCTTCCCCCTTCCAATTGCGCAACTTTTAAATGGAACTTGAACTTACAAAAACTCTCTTTTTTTTCACAACAATGCATCTGTTCACAAACACATCGGAAATCAAATATGTAAGAAAGTGAAAGTAGTACCTGCACAATCCGCACCATAAGAAAAAAAATCCACCAAAACTTTACTTACATATTTTGATACTGAAAAAAGTCACTAAAGAGGAGAAGAAGATTGGACACCCTGAAGAGCTTGCAAGGGGAAGCTTAAGCTGAAATGGTATGCTTTTTGATAAGCGACGCCCGCTCATTCAGAACCATAGTGGGACACCCTTGCTGGAGAAAATTGACTTCGGCTTGTGGGTCGGTCTAGTTTACTTCCTATCTGCGTGACGACAGCCTCACTTCTGAGCGTTCTTGTGATATATCAATGCAAAATTTGAGTTTGGTCAGAGTCCCCCTATGTCAATTAATTCATATATTATTTAAGAACAATCAAGTAGTAATATAATTAGAAGCCAAGGACGGACCTTTGTTTGGCAATGCTTCTTCGATGGGATTCATCTGGAAGGCAGAAGGCACGTCAAGTCTCGTTGAGTTTTTTCTTTTTAGCCGAAACAGCACTTCCAGAATAATTACTGCAGCTATAACCAAGCCGACTAGAAACCCATATCCGATCTTCCATTCATTCCCTGCATGCCCTGCTTCTGTCCCCAACACAATGTTTATTGCTCCGAAGAAGAGGGTAAGTCTTCCTAGCCAGCTGTGGTACCAATTCCAGTACCTTCGAATCTTGGCATCCTTGTCCGGCCGCAGAAAGAATGCCAATATCTGAAAATAAAATAACGCATTCAGATTAGTGAGCACCATAAAGCAATCTTTCCATAAAGCAATCTTTCCAAACACAGTGATCTTATCAACTCCTTATGATCTATTGGGTCGTTTTATTGTGGTCAAATTCATCAAAACCAGCTGGATAGAGCAAACTTTCTTATAACCGCGTAGTTTTTGCAATAGGTAACCAAATGGCAGCCAGTATTTGGTTATAGAAGCCGCATTTATTGGGCAAATTTGCCTAGTAGAAAAGTAGTGAATTTTGGAGGCACGAATGGTGATCGCTAACTCAGCACGCTTTCGGAATTTGATATGATCAAGTTAAAGCGAACCTGAAGAATAGATAGCACAAGAACAAAAATCCCAATTCCTCTGTGGTTTGGTATGTCAGGATGAACTTCATTGTAGAGTTGCAGTCCGACTACTACAGCCGCTAACCCGATGATAAACCCAATGAACTGTGTAATTGTATGAATGTAATACCACTGGGGATCCTTGTGCCTGAAGTATCTGGCAACCATAGCACCAATAGGAAGGATTAGACCCCATGCAATCAGGGCCAATGCCCCATGGGTTCTCTTTCTCTCACTCACATATTTTGCTCCTGGTGACGTTGAACCTGCACCGAGTAAATATTCAGTCTCCTGATCTGACTGAAAGATAAAAAACATTAATGCCTTTTGTGCTGTAGCCAGCTGTTCCTGAATAAAGCAAACGGATGGTAATATGAACTGAATGATAATTAACTTAAAATTAACAATATATGTTTGGAAAGACAACGTTAGCTAGTTCAGATGATAGATATTGATTGCATCGATCAAAGATGTTTACTCCTTCACCAGCCTTGGTCAAAGCAATAAGATGAAACACTCTCAAGCTGAAAATGGTGTTGCAATATTCAAAATGGAAAGAGCATAATCAAGGGAGAATAAAATCTAGTAGAATGCCATGTACCTGCTACAAAGTCGACATAGATTGCTGTTTTATCTACATGATGAGTAAGTCGGTGGTGCTTTGGATATGCAGATCCAAAAGCCAAAATAACTGGCTGTCTGGCAAGAGGTTTGATCAATTTCAGCTGAAAAGCTACGTAAATTCTAGAGGAGTGAAGTGCAACAGCTGCTGGAACTCCGCTGAGTGGCAATTCACCTTTGCCTGGTATAACTTTAGAGGCAGCAGTACCTTGCAGGTAGTACTGCATTATTTTTGGTTGGCCTTTTTTGTTGAACCATCCAACCATTGCACTAGAGCCAATCATCAACCCGTCCTTCGAGAAACCAATTCCAACCCATCCCGTGGTGTATACAGCAGATAACACAATGGTCATCGTGCCGTCTTCACTCTGGTAGTGCTGTGGCAAATGAGAATTTCAGTCAGCAAAGGGGAGTTCTGCTATGGTGAAAATGGATCAAGCTCTGATGTTTCTCTGCAAATATAGTTGTTTTCGTTTGGTCATGCTTCAGCACCTTTCAATTAATTCTTCTATTTATTAGCTGCCACTATTATCAAGTGCAAGTTCATGCCTTCATACGAGTATTAGCAGGACCTCTCTATTCCTTCAACAGTAAACTGGCACTCGAACTCTGGCAAATCAGAACATGCCTTAAAGGATAGCTTGTAGGCCCACACATCCAGACTATTCTCGAAATTACAAGCTTTAAGAAAATGGCAAATAAATATGACTTGCTAGTTCTTAACTGAGAGACCCATTAACAATGCTTAAGAATGACCAGTGATGCGGGTGTATGGTTTCAATCCATGGCTCACGGTTCCCAGTTTAAACATTCAGTTTAAGATGACCAAACAAGCAGAAAAAATATACCGTGTTAATTTCCGAGAAATTTGCTCATGGTCCCCCGGCTTAATTGCTCAACTCCAAAAAGGAAATGAATACACAATTTTATTTTCTGTTTAGACAACATTAAACAAACTCGTACAGGTCTCATTGAACTGAGACAACTATGTCTATTTTTTCCTATAAAAAAGGTGCCTCTGCGTCGAGTATAAGCTAATTTGGCTCAGTTATCTTAAATAGAAAAGGAGAATGACTGCAGCTATCTACTCTACCACCAGTAAACACACTGAGCTTCCAGACAATGCATCATTACAGGCCAATTATGACTGGAAAATGCAGAGTTCCGTCAAAGAATTTCACTGATGTGGTCGAAGTTACTCACTCTCAGAACAAAAGTATTCCAAACGGTCATGCAGGACAATTTGGATTGGGAAATGTTACTGTACGGTGGAGGAAGCAAGATTGTGAGATCAGTCCTGCACTCTTCTGATCCTTCCTCATTTGATCCAGCGTCGTCAGCCACTGCAAACATTTCATGGTCCAGCACAAAAATGAGGGCGCATAGCCCAAAAATGAACCTTGCAAGTAAGACCCAAGATCCAAAACCTGCCATTAAAGCACTGTGCAGCTGAAACTAGATCAAAGGTTTCTAGGAAAGAGAAAAACCAGATCGAGATCAGGAAGTATGGTTGTGGAATGTGAAGGGCTATTGGCGGTTGAGTGGTATCAGTCTCTTGTATGTGAAGCTTAGGAAGAGGGTGGGTGGCAAAGATGGTGGTTAGTAATCATGTTTCCCTCCAAATTTTTGAGGGTTACTAACCACCCAACGGGTTGAGCTTTCCTTCGGTACGTCATTTTTTGCAACACTTGTGGTAAGATCAAATTTTACCACACAAGCTAGATAGTATATATTAATTTGACTAGCTTTAACAACGTTATTACTATCTCGCGATATTTCTAGTTCAATTTTGGAAATTGATCTTCTTAGGGGGTTTAATGAGATAAAAAGTGAAATTGATGTTTTCCACCCTAAAGATTTAGCCAATAAAGAAGAACTTCACCATGCAATAGACTTATTTTTTGTCTGTGACCTGCAGTTACTTCTCAACTGTAGAACCCGACTACTTTATAAGAACCAATGCGTCAACCTATCCATCTCTATTCCCTCCCTTCTCTGCGGCATGTATATTTATGTGTGTTCTTATGGTTAAGGTAGATACGCCGCGGCCAGGACTAACTTAAACAGAGAGCATGCAGGAGGCTACATCTCGTGAATTTTTATGGCGAAGTTTTTTGGTTACTTAAAAACTTTGCCTTCTGGAGGCCCGCCAGTCACAGAGAGAATAAGTGCCTAGTCATCCATTGCAATTTTTCGACAATAGACACGCACATCCACTTGTCTTGCAATTTAAGAAACAGCAGAAAGGGTTAACCTCCAAACCCCGACAAAAAGGGGAACTGGGTCACCAAAATGGATCAGTTCATTGACTTGAATCACACATTTCCTGCTAAATATCTTTATTCATAATTAGGCGGAATCTGGAATACATCCAGCTGAAGCTTAATTGCTTTTTCACTCATGGAGCCAATAATTAACATAGACCTGCGCTGTAATTGAAGATTTTCCTAGACAACCCATGAAAAAGAAGGCGATTTTCAGTAGGAAAAGATGATGAATTCATCCTCTGTCAACCTCATCAACCTTGTAAACCCATTTTTCATCTGTTGTGTGTATATGTAAAATCAACATTACCGCCTATTGTCTGTATGAGTGCTCGTCAATGTTTGTGTTCTGCTGATCCATGGGCCGGTGTCTGGATCTTACCCAAAATTAAGATCGACTCAGAGGGGGAAAAATGTCCTCTAGGATTTAGAATGAAGTAAATTTTAAGTCTACTACAAAAGAATGGACAGGATAAAGGCAACGCTCATACGCTAACATCCCTCAAATGAATGTCCAAGAAACATGTGGCAAATAGGCCATCTGCCCCCTATGCTAAAATCTGCGTATAAAGAATCAGAATCTCCAAAATTCAAGTACTTAATCGCAGCTGTCTCAAAACTCCAATGTGTAATCGGCAACCCTCTACTTGGACCATGAGACTGCATCAATCTCTGCCTGTGCACTTCTGTATAACTCCAACCTCTTAGCAAGCAAAGTACGCCGCTGCATGACAGCTGGATCTTCATTCAGCAAGGAAGCTAACTGCTTCGCCTACAAATTAGAGAACCCAAAACGAGGATGGGAATCAAAACTCGAAAAATGGGCAAGGACAATCGTTTTTTTTATTATTGCCGGGGGGGGGGGGGTGTGTAAAAAATGGACAATGAAGAAAAAGAGGGAGACCCAATCTTCTTTACCTCTTTTTTACCCAGTTCCGCAAAGAAATAATCCATTAATCCACGTTTGGCCTCGCGTACTTGACAGTAGACAATGGACTTTGGAATGGAGTTCCTCAAAGTTGCACAAACCATGTTGATGTATGAGAGCACAGTCGTCCCTGTGTTGTTCAGGGAGATGTTACCAACATAAATAGATAAAGTTACCATAACCTTCACTTATTTACCATTCACAATGGATTTAAACCCGTTGGTCTCCAGAAATAACAGATGAATCTAGCTTTTCTCTTGGGATGAATCCAAGAGAAAAAGACAGACTAAAACCTTAAAAAGCCTCAGAGGCAAAGACAAACTCTCACTCCATGACGTGTGAGAGGCCAAATAAAGCCTATGCCCAGAACTCTAACGCAAAAAAATTGAAGATTTTCTCCACAGCTCCTTGCACTAGTGGGACCTCCCACTATATATATCACCCAATGACTTACCAATTCGTCGGAGATATGCATCATTATATCTATCAAAAATCGAGTGTGTCGGATTTCCACCCTTCTCAATATCTTGAGGAAGCTTGCGGAAGAATTCAACAGTCAGGTAACCACACTCCATGTCCACTAGCTGAAGTGTTGCTTTTCTGCTCTCTTCTTTCATCCTGTCCAAAGATTCACAAGCTGCAGCGGTAACTTCCACCTTCAGAGTAGGATACTGCTTTAATTCCTGCACCAAAAACAAAAGAATATTGAGCATTTATCTGGGTATAACTCAGCCTATAATTTAAATAGACAGTAGAATGCAAATATAGCAATCATGATTTTGTGTCCTGAACATAATACGTATGATAAAAAGTTGGTGTCAATGCCTCATTCAGGACAATTCTCATCTTGAAAAATGGGAAGGAAAAAAAAGAGTTCTGTCAGGGGATGGGACTTGCCACTGTCTCGCGGATAGCCTTGTGAATCAAGTCCTTCAGTATTGCGTGTACCTAAATCAGCAATCAGAATAGAAGCCATTATTATCAAGAAGCTAAGGCAAACATGCTATTCATTAATTCTCTAGTTATTGAGTGGGTGCACACTTGAGTGTACACGAGTATTTATAAGGGCATGAGCGTGCACACTAGTGTACTGTTGGGATGTGTGACAGAGCGGTATAGTGCAGTTCCATGCATGATATACTGGAGAAACCAGTTAGAAATTTCTTTGAGAAACGGGTACACCTTGGACTCGAATGATTATCACTTGGAAATAGAAGTGTCGTAATTGGGAGATACAAAATCAGATGATATTACATACCGCATCGACAGCAGCCTCAGCAGGACCTTTAATAGAACCCAAGGAAGACTCAATAAGGCGACGATATCCCTGTTCTGGAGCTATTAGATGTGGTTGATAACCATCGGCTTCTGTGATAAGCTTTCGCACATGATCCATTGAAAGATTTTTGTCGAATTGGAGTCTCTTCATTGCAGCAGGCAGTTGGTTATCAAACACATTGTATATTTTATCACCACCAGGGCGGCTGTAGGGATCAGTTGTCAATAGATCATAAGAAATATTGAAGCAACACAGATTTAAACAGATCACTGACCATATTTACAACAAAAATTATATAAGTAGAGTACATACATGCCATCGAGATGTTCTTTAAATATCTGATCAAAGACACGGCATATTTCCATGATCATGTATAGTTTTCCCTGCATTGATACAAGTATGCTTTATATATCACATTACTTTAATGCTGGCAAAATCTAATTTTAACATAAAGAATGCTGACTTGAACTCTGCAGAACATATCCAAGAAGTGAAAAGGACATGATAGCAGGATCAAAATGGTAAAGCATAACTCTAAAAGTAACAGATATGTAAACAAACTTAGCATTGCTTACTCCAGCATCAGTTGCTATAGGCTTCCCGAGTCGGCTCAGTTCTGTTTCTAGTTCAATAATTGTCTTGCTGATCAGTGATTGAAGGGCTGGAATTTTTGACCTGATGACACCTTCCAAATGCTGAAAAACACAATATTATTGTTTGTGGAAGGTAAAAAAGTGAAAGACAACCTATTTCTTTCGGGGAGGGAGAACTATAAAACTAATGCTTGGTTTTTTCACATACCTTAGAGAGCACCTTCCCTAGATACTCAGAACCCATCCTGTGAGCAAGATGCCGATATTCCTGGCTATTAGAAAAATATTCTTTCTCCCTACGTCGCGCAGCAATCATGTCTACACTTTTGTTAATATCAGCTTGAGAGCGATTAACAACGCCAATCCAGGGATACTGGAGCTTGTATGATTTTCCTTCAAGGATCTAGAGAAATGCAGAATGTTGGTGAAAAATGTTCATGTGGCCAAGAGTGCTAAATATTTCAAAAGCAAAAGGCTCAGGTGCAGTGCAGCAGAACTTTTGGATATCATCCCTGATCTTAATCTAATACAGTGGCACTCTGACTGTCACTTTAAATTGAGGAAAGCAAAAGTAGCACATAAAGGGAAACTTATTTATGAAGCTTAGCCCATGTCTGGCAAATCCCAATCTTTGCCACATCCAAAATCAAATCCTTTATCGGCACCATAGCAAGTACTTAACCCATGCCTTTGCTAGCACTTCACTTAACAAAAAATTGAATATTTTTTCTACTCCTCAACATTAGAAAGTTGAATTGACTAATTCTTCCTCCTCCTCCTCCTTTTGATAAAGGGAAATAGAGAATCCCACCTACTGTTTGATTGCAGTGTGTTCTGTTAGAAAGGAAAATTCCATATTGAGCCAGAGTGCAACTTTTCTGTGGCGGAAGAATTAAGGATAAGATTTCCGCAAAGTGTCTAAAGGAAATCAACAAGACTGTACACTAAGTTTCCGGAACTGAATGCATCAATTGAAGTGATTCAAACATGAAGTACGGCACCCATCCAACAAAGAGGGGAGATATGCCATTTCGCCAATGAATACTTAGCATACACTCAGCTCATTTTAACATCATAAAAAATCGAAGGAGAATTAGCTTACATCAACTGCATCAGTGCCTTTGTCCATCAGATCAATCTTTGTCAAAACTCCAAAAGTTCTTTCACCTTAAAATTGACGCGGAAACAAGATAAATTCAATCCCCATACGTTTAAGAGCATTGACAGAAAAAAGACATACCATTCACACAATCATCATTTAAACAGAAAATAATCATATGCAGGACTTATGGGTTTTAGATGAAAGTTCTGATTTTTATTTATTTACTTTTTTAATGACGCTGAGTCCCAGCCACAAATTCAAAGCCATTAGTGAAAAAGAAATGGCATAAGCAAAGCCTCTTGATATCAAAAGTAATGTAGAACTTACGGTAGGCACCCTCTACTAATTCAATAAAAGCATCCCGGCAGCCACATATTAAGCCTAGAGATCCACACTAGTGTTTTGATATAATAACATTCTTCAATTGCATCGGTTCAGTTCTATATCTTATATATAATAGTAGGCTTACATAACTTAGCTGATGAATCAGACTTTGTCACAATCCAGTTGACAAATCGAACCTCCACCCTACTTACACTTCCAATTTCATGTTGCACAGAACAGGACTTCAAATTGCAAGGCCTGCTACAGGAAGACAAAATCCTATTCTGCATATGTCTACTATTTTTCTTACTTTACTCTCAAGGTCAACACTGATAACTTGAACTCGCCAAATCCACTCTACTCTTTCCTTCCTTTCCCTTTAGCTCATTTATATCCTTAACCAATTAATCTTACATGTTAGTCCATCTATCCACGTTTTAGAGAAAAGGCTGGTCTCAAAAGTGCCAAAAAACAAAGCAACGGATTTAATTAATTTTCTTCTGAGCTTACCTCTAGGATCTACTTCACGGGAGATCTTAATTGCATCCGAGGTAGCAAGATCTTGGTTGGCAGGGGATATTGCTAAAATGATGCAATTGGGCTGAAACAGGAAAAATAAATAGCTTGATAAAGTTTATCTATGCATATTTAACCCAAGAAGATTAAAAAGAAAAGAATTAAGCATGGAAAGATTCACCAAGTTCAGAGGTTAAAGACGGCGATTGCTAAATATGGCATGAGAAAATTTTCTCCTCTGTATAATTTACCAAATGCAAGTGATGGAAAATTTATGCAGCAATCATTATCAAGCGCTTTTGGTGCATACTTTCTGAAGTCTATTCTACCTTCATGCATAAAAGAAAAGGAAAATGAAGATCATATCATTCTTTATTGAACCAATTACAAAAATTTCTTCCAGTCTCATTCATCTTCAAAAGCAATTTTTGAGATTAATAATGTTTACCTTCTCAATAAAGGACCGAACCATATTCTCAATGTCTTGCACGATGCTATCAGGTTGACCCTCTTCAATACAAAAAAAGAGCTTTGGTTGTTAAACTTATAACACGTAGAGAAATAACTGTTTGCCAAAAGTAGAATATATAAAGGAAACATGACTCACCAACTGCAACCTTTGTAAGCCCAGGAAGGTCAATCAAAGTCAAATTGACAACTGCAAAGGTTGCACATTGGATGTAAGCATTGGCAGGTTTATATATCTAATGGACACATCGAACAGCAAAGGAACACATCAAGAGGTAATTGTGAACCAAAAAGGGAAAAAGCACAAGTTGATTGAACCTTTAACACTAGCGGACATTCCTCTTTGGTTGTTCAGTGAAATTATCCATTTCAAAGGTACAAAGATCAAGCATCATCACTCTCTTGTCTAACCCTTGCAACGAAAGAACCATAAATGGTGACCACTCATGTCTTACCATTAGGAGAGTAGATGCTGAGATGGATTGGAACGCTGGAAATTTGTTTGCTTCGGCCAGTCTCTCGATCAGTCTCATCAGCGATCTCCTTTCTGACAGCAGCTATATAAGAGACAATACCGATAAGCATCTATAAGCTAACGGAAACAAATGAAAAGGTAAAATTTCGTCTTCAAGTTTTCCATCACATATATAAATGTGTATGTGTGTGTTTGTGTGTAGAAGAGTGAAAAATGGAAAAACAACTTATGCAGACTTTACTAAGAATAGCTAGCACAAGGAAAATGAGATCAGAAAGGAATAGCTAATAACAAAAGGCTAAAATACACTCATATGCAAATATGGTATACCAAAATCAGTGAACCTCTTCCTTGGGAGGTGCATAAACTCTGCATATTCTCTTCCTTCATCAATCTTGTGAAGCTGCAGAACAAGAGGGCGCCGGGTAACAATCCCTGCAAAAAAAGGATTCCTGTCACATCCAATATCCAACAACCAAGGGGAAAAATACCAGAACCAGGAAACTATGGTTACACAGTCCGAAAGGGAAAATACCTGATCCACGAGGCAAAAAATCCTTCCCAACAACACTTTCCAGAACTGAAGATTTCCCAGAGCTCTACAATAAGAAAAGATCAGCCACAATGTTCAAGTGCATTTATCAATCATAACACTTCAGCTATTACGTAGATGCTCGACTACCTCCAAGAAAGAGGGAAGGAGCAGAGGAGGTGTTGCAAAGATGTTAATTGTATTCAAGGTTTATCAGAAACAGGACAACTAGAGGTGAATTGAGCGATGCCAGCATCAGCAGACAGTGAATTTCCAAAATAACTATTATCAGTGATGAACTTATTTTTAAGCCATTACAAATTAACTCGATCACAATAAATGCCGTCCTCTAAAAATAGGCAACCTAACTGCCAAAAATGAAAAACTTTGGAACTTTCATATAATTTGGCAAAATTAGGTCAATTCAAGTGCTAAGTTAGCATTATAACTTTTCTGCTCATCAAGTTTGCTACCACAGTTAACCGGAGAAACTATGTAAAACCATCAACTTCAAAGCTGCAGTCAGTGAAGAAAGCATTGGAGAACAAGTGAGATCGAGCAACAGCCATTATCTCATTGAGTCAGTACAATGTCTCGCCATCTTGTATTGAGGATGAGTGAAAATTAATCCATCGATCCTATTGGCAAGCTTTAGGACTACAGTGATTTGAAATTACAATATGTAGTGCAGGGGAAGAATAAGAGAGGCGGAGAAACCGCAATAGCTGCGATAGCAGCTTAGGATCAACATTTATGCTTGCAAAGAATCTGATCGTCAAACAATGAGCAGCAACCCTTTCCAATATAGGAACAAGGAAACTGATCAACCGATGCAAATATCTCGGTCAACCCAAATAAAGCAACAAGCGAAAATGGAAAAGCCCGCAAAGGCATCGATCCTGTCTCGTGAATAACCAAAACCGCTAAGACATACCCAAAAAACAAAAAACAAAAATAAGGAGCCGATCATCGCCCAAAGCCAATGTCTGATGAAGCATTTGACACCTCCGACATGAACGACGTGCACAAACGGAAAAGGGAGTCACATACAGGTACAGCAATAGATCGGCACACGTAAAAGTAAAGAGATTCGCAGAGAGAGAGAGACCTGGCCACCAACGACGGCGATGGAAGGCAAGGAGTCCCAGAGAGTTGGAAGAGCGCTCTCGTCGCCGTGATCGCCGAGGGCCGTGCAGGCTCTCTGAATCTTGTTGACCAGAGTGATCAGGTTCTCCATCGTCGGGGCTCAGCTCCGGACTCGGATCCCGCGGTATCGCCAAAGAGCTTTTCCGCCGAGGTTTGTTGCCGATGGAAATGCGCGTGAGGCTAGAGAGAGAAAAGGAGAGAGAGTTTAATAGTATAAATGGGAGAATTTTGCGAAGGAATGAGGAAGCAAGCGAACTGGGTCGGTGGGCAAGAAAACCGAAACACATCAGAAATCTTTCCCACGTATGATCACAACGCCTGCTCCGTCTTTTTTACCTGGTTTTTGAACTTTCGACGGTCCAACCACGTCGTTGAACACCGCCACCTCTGTGTCCATTCGGTTGACTCAGCTTGTTCCTCAGGTGGGTTGGGCTTTTAAACATGGTGGGATTGCTCGTGCATTTGCGTTTTGGGCTTACTGCCCGGTATTCCCGATATTCAGATCTACTGATCCTCATGATACTCTACTTTGGATCGTCAACAGATTCATTTTTTCTGCTAAACTTCTTTGCTCATAAGAAATTTTGCAACCTTGGTCATTTCTCATCGTCATGATGAAATCAGGCGGCAAAATGTATTGACTTTTTGAGGATCAGGGTCAATGTTGATCGGTGTCTCTGTAAGTGTGGGCACAGTTATCATGTTAACCACAATATTGCTTGACTATGGAGAATAACCCATACAACCACGTACCTGGAATAACTAGTTGTTCATGTTGGTGGCACTGAATGTGTGTTAAACTCGTTTTGCTTTTTGGGTCTGACCGATGTTATTGTTCCTCAACTTCATTTTTTTACTTGGGTCGAAATTGTTCCTCAACTTTAATCGCCACAAATTTGAAGATTTTATAGGCATGGTGAGAAAACAGATGGTTAACCTCAGGACATCCAAAATTCCGCATCGAAGGGCCCTGGGATTGATACCTCATTCTTTGCCACGAGTCTCAAAGCCCTCATCTCCTATAAATGGCTCTCATCAGTTTCTGGCAAACTCTCCATCTCTCTCTCTCTCTCTCTCTCTCTCTCTCTCTCACAACTGTCCTGAAATGTAGACTATAATCAAGACAAGGCCTTCTAATGGATTGTGTCGCCTTCGAGTCCACCTTCAGCTGTGTTTCTTTTAGCCCCACATTCCCTTCAGGCAAGCCTTTTCTCCATGCTGCTGCACGTTGTTCCTTGGTCAAATTTTACAACTTCAGGAAAGTCACGAGATCTTCAACTTCGGCTTCTTTAAGACCACCTTCAAACCCCCAGATTTATCTTGCGAACCAAAGTAACAATTTCTGGGGCTTGGTCAAGATCTTGCGGAATATCAGAGGTTCGATTTTTTCGCGAACGCAGAGATGGGCTTCCAGCATACAAGCGTGTAGCGATTCACATAATGTTTTGGATAGTCATAGGAATAATTACTTACAGAACGGAGGGATAGGAGTAGCTCTGCTTAGCGTAACGTCGAATGCGAAGGTCAAGATCAGTCCTTTCGTGGCGACATTGGCGTCAAATCCCACGTTTGTTTCGGGTATGTTCGCGTGGTTTGTTGCGCAATCGATTAAGGTGATATTGAACTTCTTCGTGGAAAAGAAGTGGGATTTGAAGATCCTGTTTGCTTCGGGAGGGATGCCTTCTTCTCACTCTGCTCTCTGCACTGCACTGACGACGTCGGTGGCGCTCTGTCATGGCATCTCGGATTCATTGTTTCCTGTTTGTCTCGGGTTTAGCTCGATTGTTATGTATGATGCAATCGGTGTGCGGCGACATGCTGGGATGCAAGCTGAGGTGAGGGATATTGTTTTGTGCACATTAAGCTGCTGGCTTTGATGAGCTTTTTTCTGCATTGTTATTACAGAGATATTTGTTTCTCTATGTCATAGTCAATGCATGGAGCTTGTTTGACATAATGCTCAGATGGAGACTTAATCTCGCTACAATTTGCATAAATGCACTTTTGTGCAGGAAATCTGGTGTTCTATATAGTTCTGTCAGTTAGGACACTAAGTTTCCTGTAAAAAATTAAGGAAACATCAAACGGGGTCTGTGCTGCTACAGCTGACTAGTCTTTATAAAGGCATATAGTTGCAGACGTTGCTCTAGTATTTGGTGGATAGTGGTGTTTGATGAATGCATATGAGAAGTAGACAATCTCTTAAGTGTGTACTGTATATGTGTTGTCTCGCAAATTTAAAGTAGAAGTCAAAGTGCTGTCCCGTAGGGCAAATCTGTAGGGTTGGGACTCAAGATTAATTTTCTCAGAGTCGGTTTAGAAAGTATAGAAAGATTAAACTGGTCAAGCAAATGAAATGTTGTTATGTTTCATGCATTCACATGGCAGATGTATTGCTGTGTCAGAATCTGTTCCATGTGATGTTGTTCTATGAATTGCATACTTCCTCCCTTCCTTTCTGGGGGGGTACTGGAAATGCAAGTAAAGCTGGGCTAACTGAGGCAGTTCAAAGTAATATGAAGAGGAGCACAAAGTTTAGTTCTCGGTGATGTTTAAAGTTTATTGGGGTTAGGAAGGATGATCCTAGTGATATTTAGTTTCTGCTGTGCTGGTGATGGATGGATGATAGGACGGATGATGGGACATCTCTCAAGATTTACCAGTGGAAGATGCATGTTTGATAAGTATATTTGATGCCATAGGCAGAACAGATCTTCTGAGAGGCCAACCTGATGGGAAGTCAGATCTTCCTTTTGTATATTTATCGGTTCAAGTTTATAGTCTGTGCATTTTCTAACCTGATGGAAGATAGCAAAGCCTGATGGAAAGAAGGCACCAAAGTTCCCTGGCAGAGGAGGAAACCCCATCATAGAAAGACCCCTATTTTTCCTGCCGAGAATGAAAAGATCAGGGTAGATCCCGTGGGCTTATAAGAAAGTCCAAACTTTGAATTCCATATGTGCATGCTAGTGCCACTTGTGGTCTTAAAAACCCCCCGTTCACCTTCGCCCCTCAAATTATAGATTCTGCAAGTTTTGCTGCCTGGAACAGCTATGCATTTAAACTTATGGTCTTGTACCTGTGCGGTTCAACTTCCCTTTGCTGTAGAAGTTGTCACACCTGACTAGGGGCTAGTGCTCTCACCACGCACTTACATCACCGTCTGAGCTTCACTGTCAGTTAGTTCTATTTGTTGGTCGGTGCCTTTGCAGTTGCATGTCTTAAGTATGGTCCCAGTCGAGACAGAAGAAGTTAGAAACCCCCAAAAGGGAGAAGGAACAGGAGGACTCTTAGTGTTAATAGAAGCTTTTGTTATAATATTTCCATATTCGTTTAAAAGTTTCCTCTTCTTTAGCTAGTCACCTACCTGCTATTAGCCGATCACTCTCTTCCTTAGTTTGTTTCTTCAGTGTGATTTGGATGAATCATTTTTCAGTTTGTTGGCAATCATTTGATCGGTCTGTTCCATTCTTATAGGAGCATGCATGAAGTCACGAACCATGAT
The DNA here is from genome assembly GCA_030064385.1 of Melaleuca quinquenervia. NCBI lineage: Eukaryota > Viridiplantae > Streptophyta > Magnoliopsida > Myrtales > Myrtaceae > Melaleuca > Melaleuca quinquenervia. Next base: position 257,949 of record CM057722.1, on the reverse strand, counting down.
TGAGATATCATCCATCAACATAAATTGGTCAGATTTTCTGACAAGTCTCCTTGGTATTGATCACCACAGGTTCTCAATATGATCGTTGAGGATCTCTTTCAGGGGCATCCCATCAGCCAGAGAAAGCTCAAGGAACTTCTTGGGCACACACCGTCGCAAGTCTTTGCGGGAGCTTTGCTTGGGATTCTTGTAGCCTGTATTTGTTGTCGGGGTTGCCTAGTTACAACCTGATTGTTTTGCAGGCTGCCCTTGTATCAAACGAATAATGCAACATTTCCATGGGTGTGGGTAATGTTAAAAATGAATGGAAATCGATTCTTTTGTCTTCCTATTTTATGGAGCTTGTTAGCCACAATAAATCAGAAGAGCCTTGGATTGGGAAACAAATTTTCTTTGGACCAAACTGGGTTGCACTTGCTTGGTACGTTCTTGCTATGCTAACTATGGTCTTTTCCTCCCATTCGAAACACATTTTGCTACCCTTGTCCATCTCCAGCATTAACAGAACTTGAATTACTGAATATTAGCCTCTTGGCCAATTCAAAGGAAAATATTCATGGAACGTAGCCTGTTTAGTTGCTCTGCAATCTGATGGCGTTGCAGACAAAGACGATGAATGATGATGCGACGGCCGTGATTAAGAAGATCGGACGTTTGGCAATAGCTCGTACTCTCATAGGAGCTGTTAGAGCGCCCCATGCCAAGGGCCCCAGATGCAAGAGAATGAAAACTCCCAAACATGAGATGTTGAAGATTGAGCGCAAAATCAAAGAAAACACTAGTAAGAGTAAGAGCAATAAAGAAAGCCAACCATAATTTCTCTACTATTTATACAAATTTGAGTTGTTTGAGCTAAAATGAAAATTCATCTCTAAAAGTCATTTTCTTGAATATGAAATTAGAGCAATGGCATGAAAATGCCAAATCACTAAAAGCAATTATAGACAAAGGGTCAATGGGAGTAGATGTTGAAATTCAAATAAAAATTGATGATTTTTTATGAGATAAATAAAAAGTTTAAAGCAAAATTGAAATTTTTGGAGGATTTTTTATGAGGCGAAAAATTTTTAAAATAAAATTGGGACTCGAGTAAAAGTTGATTTTTTTAAAATATGATATTCAGGTAATCTTACACCGATTTAACGACTTTTATCTGTAACAATTAGATCGCGGTTCATCCACCCCTCTCAGCCCGCACCGCTATGTTTGGACCGCTGACTCTTGTGCTTCGCCGACGCCGTCCCGGGAAGAAGTCGATCCCGCCACCTTGTCCGTCGTTCGTCGGCTCTCCTGAGTTTTCGACCGGTAAGGAGGCACAGGTTGAACCACCCAATCCCTCGCCGGTTCGCTACCGAAACGATTCTCTCCGTTTCTTTGTTGGATAACTTCTCCGGTGTTCCTCAGTGAGTGGTATGGTTTTTCTGCTTCGCTCTTGTATGCAACGCTCTGGAGGAAGAACGCCCCATATATGAAAAAGAGCGAGCTTTGCTGCAGTTATGTTGAGCAAAAGTTGAATTATGGCTTGACCGTCGCCGATTGGACCCACGTTCTTTGTCTTTCTATGAATTCCCATGATCCCGTTCATCTGCGGTGGTCTTCATCGTCTTTTAGTTGTTAACCTGAGGATTAGTTTCATGCGGAATCGGTTATATGCTTTCTTGTAGGGAAAGCTGGGAGTTCCCATGAATGCTTATTGTTTGTCGTGTGGAGCTAACCGTATTGTCAGTCTTTTACGTTGTCATTTGATGCAAATGCCAAATGGGTCAGTCTATGACTGGTGTTCATGGGGCATGGAACTCTTCTGTGTTAATTGAAAGAGCTTTGCTACATAGGAAATAATCATTGAGCTGGAAAATAATGGGTTGTGGTCCCTCCAAGCGCGCCAACAAGGGAGCCACACCTGAAGCCAAACCATCAAGTGCATCGGCCGAACATGTTGCCCTTGCTTCTGAAACGCCTTGTGAGTGCCAAGCCCATCCCCTTGTTGTGCTTGCCTATTTGGAGTTTCTAAGGAAAAATCCGTGACCGTTTTTGTCGAGGAACTACATTCATGACTTGATAAGGCATTAAAGCACGATGTTAAGTTTGTCCTCCTTCCTATGACATCTCTGCCTATCCCAAAAGAGAAAGAAATCTAGAAAGGGATGTTTTGTCTTCCATTTATCAATTCAATTTGCTGCTTGAACATGGACCATAGACAAGTTCCTTTAGACCTATTAAAAATTGCATTTGATGTTTTCTGCAAATATACTATAGATTCATGAACGCTAGTTTAGAGGATGACATGCTTCATCTTGGTTGCTCAAGGTATCAAGGATGATGTTGATTTGAAGTTTAGCTTGTGATGACTTATTAAGTTTCCCATACACGTGTTATGGTAATGCTCTGTTATGCCTTTTATTGGAGGCTGCTGGTCATTGACAGTACCCCTGTGGCCTGCAGTTACTGTTAGTGAAGTGGAATCTTTGCATGAGCTATTCAGGAAGCTAAGCACTTCTGTTATCAAGGATGGGCTAATACACAAGGTATCCTGCTCCCTCCCACATGGGGAGATATAAATAGACAGTATCTATTCGACAGTTTATTGTACCCCATTCTGACCAAATATTTCTTTCTATTTGTGTGCTAGGAAGAACTTCAGCTTGCACTTTTTCAAAATAGCAAGAAGAATAACCTTTTTCTGGATAGGGTATCATTTCTAACTTTGTTGGGGAAAGCACTTCTTTTCTGCTGCCAATTACTTGCTACGAAGCTCAAGGTCTACGGAAGGTTTTTAGCGTGCATCCAAGAGATAATAAAGTAGAAGAACCGTGTAATAATGTAAGCATGGCATAGCCAAAATTTAAAACTGGAACTCATTCTGTTGCTGAAAAAGCTGAGCATGTGTGCTCATAAGTATCCCGGCACCTCTTGTTGTCTCAGTTGTCACATATGGATATTAATCAATTAATTGCACCAGAGAGCAAAAGTCACTTTTAATGAGTGTTATTATTTGACAACTATTCTTTATATCTCTCTTGTATCTTTTTTATGGGGAACGTGCCTTTTCTTTTCTGTGAATTTGCCTTCCATAATTAGCACATCCCTGCCACTTCTGCAGATGTTTGATCTCTTTGATGTCAACCGAAATGGACGCATTGAATTTGCAGAATTTGTTCGATCATTGTCAGTTTTCCACCCAAAAACTCCTGATGCAGTCAAAGCTTCATGTAAGAAGCAGAGTCGAAAACACTGTTACAGTGTTATGACCTTCATGAGTCTCTCCGCATGGATGTTCAATCTCTGACACCTTGTATTCTCTAGTTCTACAGTTCAGAATTCATGCTATCCATTTATCCCTTACTAAACAGATGTATTTTGTGGCAGATGCTTTTAAATTGTATGATTTAAGGCAGACTGGTTACATCGAAAGGGTGGAGGTAAGCATATTAATCCAAAACGCTTCAACCTGAGGTATATGATGCTGCTTCACTAGTTGTACTGCAGTAACATTAGTCGAGGGGTCTGGATTGTTTTTTCATGAGTTTTGAATCCTCTTCTGGCCAAAAGGGGGAAGAGGGAGGGAGGGAGTAGGGGTGATCGGTTCCCGGGCGGTTCCCGGTTCCCCTAGGAACCGGGAACCGGACCGGTGGAACCGGTTCCCTATTATGGAGAACTGGGAACCGGACCGAACAAGATTGGGCGGTTCCGGTCCGGTTCTTGCCGGTCCGGTCCGGTTCCCGGTTCCAATTAACGCGAAAAAAAAAATTCTAAAACAGAAAATAATTGCACGTCCATGGTCCACTCGTCGCATTTTCTGGACGTCCACGATCCACTCGTCCACGTCCAGCGTTGGACGTCCAAACGTCCAGAAACGCTGGATGTCACTGGACGTCCAGCGGTGGACGTCCAGCAGTGGACGACGTCCACTGACGTCCAGCACTGGACGTCCAGTGGGCGTCCAAGTTTCTGGACGTGCACCATGTCCAGAAACTTGGACGTCTAGTTTATGGACGTGTCCAAAAATGCACCTCAAGATTAAAATACAGAATAGAAAATGCAAAAACTCGTGTACAAACTTTATAAACTCACTAATACAAACTTCACAAACTTCAGAAATTTTTTTTTTTGAACAGTACCGGTCCGGTTCTGGGCGAGCGGTTCCACCCCCGGAACCGGGAACCGGACCGAATTTCCCGGTTCCTTTTTTTGTGGAACCGGGGACCGCCCGTCCGGGAACCGCCTGGAACCGCCGGTTCCGGGCGGTTCCACTTGCTCACCCCTAGGAGGGAGGGAGGGAGGGAGGGAGGGAGGGGAGTACTCTAATATAATCTACACAGGAGTGTTGTTAAGCAATTTATTTCCACTTCAATGAAGCATTCACTGGGTGCACCAAATTCATATTTGGTTTTTGACCATATAAAAACTCTTGAGATCTCATGTGAACTCTTGATTTCGATCCTAAAGTCAGTGCTTTAATTCAAGTGCAATCTGAAACCCTATTAAATATATGGCTCTTAACCTAGATCTTGATTTGCTACAATCTTAGTAGTATTAGAATCCTAAATAATGAAACCTTGGGGTTTGGTGTCATGGATGTACAAACTTATCCTTCAAAGTTTCTTTCCTATTTGATCATTTAGACTCCCTGATTGATACTTTCATGTTTATTGATATCACAAATTTAGGTTCTGGACTATCAAGGATTTGGCATACTTGATGCATACCTCTAAACTTAAAAGTGGACTGTAAAAAGTTTTGTTGAAATTAATTACTTGTTATGTATAAATTATAAGCCTTCATGTTCTTTTACTAAGCATATATTTCGGCATATTAACAGTTGAAGGAAATGGTGTTGGCCCTCTTGAGTGAATCTGAGCTGAAACTATCAGATGATGTTGTAGAAATGATTGTGGACAAGGTAAAGAGCGTCTCTATGTAGTGTGTATGATAACAACTAACAAGCATTCCGTCTTCTCTAGTTATCCTGCTCATTTACTTGCTCTCTTTGAACAGACATTTGTGGAAGTAGATGCAAAAGGCGAGGGAAGAATTGATGAAGAAGAATGGAAAGAATATGTGGCAAAGAACCCCATGATGCTGAAGAACATGACTCTTCCATATCTGATGTACGTCAATTACATCACTTTCAAAAAAAATTTGCTTATCCGATCTTATTCACTTGCGTATAGAAGCAGCATCTTTGTATATAGCTTGACCCTGTATTTTTTTGGCCATTATCATGAGAGGTAACGTCTTTCTGTATCTGATGCTTGTCAATTACATGATTTGTGTGGTTTACACAGGCTTGATCTCATCACTCGGGATATTGTCTCATTCATTTCTTTCAGAGAAAATATTCGAGTAAAAACTGGGATCTTGGCATGCTTTGCATTAAATTGGCCGAACTTTTTTAATGGATTTCATGGATGTTGAATTTTCTTTGTTTTTTTTTTTTTTTTTTTTTCATTTTTGGGTCTCCATATCTGCTGCTAAGTCCTTAGTTCACTGTCCTCTAGTCATGGAGGACTCATATGCAGTATAAGCTTGTAATAACTCTCTCATTCATGCAAAGGATTGCCAAAGACAAGTTTGCTATTTCCAAGAGGCTTACTTGAGTTAGCTTCTCAATGCCTTTTCAGGGACATAACCGCATCATTTCCCAGCTTTGTGTTGAAAGGTGAAGCACATGACTAGCAGCTGTAGGCTGCAGTGACAGGTTACCTCCGACTGCATAACCTCTTTTTCCGAGAAGAGGGCTGCTTTTTTTCTTTTTTCCAGGAGATGCTGAAAATGTGGAAAGGGATAAATCCGGCATGTTCTCCATCCCTTCAATCAGGAACTAGTTCTCACAATTTGAAACCTTCATTAGACCTAGTTACTGTACCCAGATGAAAGCACATCCCAAATAGGCTTTGTCTGTGTCATCCTCCTAGTCCAGTTCCCATAAAGCCAAATGGCAAAAGCTGTGGATTTCATGCTACCTTTTGTTAGTTATATAGGTTAAAATTAGACTAGTTGACATATCTGATCGCACAAACTTTCTTCCGGTCTATTAAGGTTTAGATCTCACGGGACCAGAATAAAAGCGCATTTGATTTGAAAGGTATAAGTGCCGTTACCAGGGATCAATGTCCTTATGATGGTTTTGCGAATATATAATTGCCATAACCAGAGAAAATAGTCTTATGAGACAAATAGGTAGGTTTATATGATTTCTTGGTGATCGACAACCTTATGTAATGGTCGAATCCTTGGCGGCTCTTGTGAAGAACTTCCAAACTAATACCTGATATAAACCATGATTGTACACCAAAACAGGCAATGTCGTGATATTTCAAAGAAAGTAGTAATTAGGGATTTGTCGAGGTCGAATCACAGATGGCTGCAGATAACTTAGGGGCACCAACCGGGGGGGCATGCGACCGAATGGGATTGATAGTGGAAAGAAGACACATTCCACTAACGTTATAATTACCACCTTGATAAATCCGAGACTTGAGATGGAGGAAACAACAGTCGTACGTTTTCCTTACATAACAGATGAAAGAACCAGCTTGAGACTCCAGCAGAAGTGTCAAATTTTTGCATCTAGAACGCTTGTTTCTTTGCCTGTCTTCCACTGACCACTTTCAAAGCGCATTTACACTTGAGAACAAAGAGCCAGATTGAGACGATCTGATAAGGATTCCTGATGATATTGACAAGTCTATGCAGCTGAGACGTGGCTTGAATGGCTATGTAACTTGAGTAAGTAAAAGGAACATATGAAAACGGCCAGAGCGCGGTAGGTGCAACTTGAAGAAAGGATAAGGTATCTTTCAGTGCACAACAACCTTCCCAACCATAAATTGACGCCGCCTGTATTCATTTCTGTCGGGACACACAGAGATACACATTGTTCAGCTACTTCTGCTTCATGATTGTTGCTTCGACTACAAGCCACGTGGTGAAGCAGTTTCGTCTGTTCATTCTTTTTAATAAGCTCCTGGAAGTCGTTCATTCTTTTTTAAGAGCTCCTGAAAGCCGCGTCCTTCGACCTTTGGTTCGGCAAAGTGAAAGGTTAAGAAAATAAACAAATCGGATCTAGCTATCACAACTGTCTCTTTGGTATGGTAGTGGAAGTAGTTCATCCACTCCCTTTAGTATTAGGCTAATATGATTGACTCACGGAAATAAAAAACAGAGAAGAAAATAACCGCCTCCAAGGAGATTCTTCCTCCAACAGGACTTTGGAGCACGTGAGTGCTCATTTTTTGACTGTGATGTGGGAATAGCCTTTCTTCAACCTGAGCTCAAGGGAGACGACGCCATGTTACAAGGCAATGGCAATAGGTCCTGAGGTATACCAGTGCATGCAATAGCTAGTTTGTACCGGTATTCACATTTGATATACCTGACGATCTCTTGCTATGACAACATCGAATCATCATTATGACACAGAATCGTGAAAAACATTATTAACAATTCGTGGATATGATACACCCAGCATCCTTACAAAGTCAGAGAAATCTTGAGTTTGAATTGTCACAAGACTACATTTGCACCACATCAGAGCACGCATGAGAGAGAGAGAGAGAGAGAGAGAGAGAGAGAGAGAGAGAGAACCATGCTAGCTACACAGGTTGGGTATGCAAGCCCCACCTTCTGGATTCTGCTGCTCTTTCCAAATGCGTCCTGTAACCCGTAGTTTCAGCTCTTTTCTGTCTCCCCCAGAAAAGAAAAGAGCCATGTTGCGCTGTATAATTAGACCATCATGGCTGTCCCTAACCTTCCTATGGCTATCTCTTATGCTTCGTGGTGTGCCCTCCCATATGAGTTTCCGACCATTCCCCCCAACCTCCAAGCTGTAACTGTAGTTCCGAGCCTCCATCTCATCACCCATGAAACGAAGAAATGCCATGTAAACAGGAGCCATTCCAAGCTGAAATGCTTCAAAGTGGAGGCAGAAGTATTGTCCAAAGCAGTGGAAGACCTGAACATATGACATTTGAAAATGGTTTTGGACATAGGTGTTTGGTCACGGCTTTGATTCGCAGAATGCAGGGGAAGGTATTTCAAGAATTTCTCATGGACATATTAACTCTTATAATAACTCTCACAGTTAAATACTGAACTTCAAATAGTTCATTTTTGCGGTAAATTTGGTATACAGACTACATGCTATCGCTATGAATACTAATGGCCCTTAAAAGTAGTCAATAAATTTTCAAAACATGACCGGACAAGCATATGTCACTGTAAAATCAGAGTGAGATATCGACAAGGCCACATGATGTACTTTCCCCGGTTAAAAGGAAAGAAAATAATAATGAAAGAAAGTAGGATTCCAGATGATTTTTAATGATTAAATATCCAACACTAAATCCTTTCCCAATGAAGCAACTGCACTTCTTGTAGCAACCCCGAGAAACCTTTTCATTAACTAAGGCTGATTTTATTTTATTTTTTCCTCACAAAAACCTATAGAAAATGGGCGATTTCCTTACCAAAAAAGAAAAAGGGGAAATGGGCAATTAAATACTCACAGTTAACATCCATGTCGCATTTTCTACTTCGCGTGGATTAGACTTCACATATCGATGGTTGAAAGTGCATCCAGAATGCATATCCACTTTGTGGTCATCCCTCAGATGAGCAACTAGGAAAGGAATGTCCCCAGTGACAGAGCACTCTGAACCAGCATATGGACAATTGTATGGCCTGAAGTTACAAATAGCCTCATGTTTGAGTTTACTGTAGTAAGGAAATATCTCGGGGCACCCAAGAGAGAAGTACTTGCAAGGCAGCTCAAGTGATTCTGCCACCTTCTCCAATGCAAGACATCTTATATCACCAAGTTCCTGTCTGCACGTAGGACACCTATTATGAACCCTGGTTTTACAGGTTGAGCAAAGTGTATGCCCATTGTGGCACTGCAAGGAGAAGTTGAATTGATTGTTTAGTCAAACAAACTCCATTTGCAAAGGAGCTGCTTCTCTAAGTTCACAACATCTCAGGGAAAACATTCAACATAGAAAGCACAGTGAAAGTTATATTGCAACTCTACTTGATATTATATAAGTTTAGATAGCATGAAAATTGGCACCATCCAATACTCATAACATGTTCCAGTAATCTTGAAGTATTGCTTTATTTAGATAACTAAATGGTAGAATATCATCTTTAAGGACAAGAAACTAGATATAATCAAGATGAACAACAAAAACAAGAAACAAATGACTAAGAAAAACAAAGTTTCATTTCAATGCCTTTGTCTTGAAAGAAATAAAAATGGATGACTAGCTACAATACTCCCAGCTGAGAATGGCATACAGCAAGAAGAGTAGCCTCTCTACTACCCTGATTGGGAGAAACAGCAAAAGTTTATCTGAGGGAATATCCTCATTATAGCTGAAAAGGCAGCAATATATCTAGAATTCTTTCAGTTTTGCGAACTATAGTACTGAGTGACTCTTATATCTCGATGTTCAAGTCAGGCATTTCTCTCACCAAACTAGTGAGCAGCAAGAGTGACAAGCAAATCGACATTAGACATAACCTAGTTGAAATCAAAGAGAAGCAACTTTGACAAGTCACTAGAGACATGAAAGGACTACTTTTAGTTCCAACAAGTTACTTATGACCCAGCAGCAGCCAATTCCCCCAAAAGCTCACCAGCTCATTTCCTCTAATCCAAGAGGGTTCCTTCATCCCACAGCCTACATGATTCACAAAGCTATTCCCCGGAGATTTCCATCACATCAAACCACTCGATTAATGTCGAAATTGTAGCTGAAATCAACGAGCTAATCCACTCAAACGCCATCCAACAAATTGAGGGACATACTCACCTATCAACGCGGCAAAGGTGAGGAATGACGCAGCACCGAAAACAAAACACCCTATGAACAGAAAATCTCAGAAACCCGTTGACCCAAAAGTGTCCAAATTAGAGAATGACCTGATAAATTGGAGGGTACATCGAATTGGTGCATACTGGGCACTCGAGCAATTCGTGGACCCGGGTGGTGCTGGGAAGAACCGCAGAGGAAACGACACCATTGCCGTGAGACGACTTGGAAGGGAATTGCTGGTGAAGATGGTGGTGGGGATCTTGCTGGATCTCATCTTCGTCCGTCCCGTCTAGGGACGTTACGCATTCGATACTATCAGTTTCCATTCAAGTTCCGACAAAATCTGAGCTCGGAAATGTGGGAAAGTTGTCGAATTTGTCCGATTTACAGGTGTACGACCCGAACTAGGAAAGAGAGGTAGAGGATAAAAGAAGGGAAAGATTTGATTTTTGAATCGAGCACACAATGGGTATGTTTGGCCTTCCTCCTCAGAGAATCAGTGAGCATTGATTTCTCAAAGAATGGGGAGGAAATGATATTTTTACAGAAATGAAACGCATTTTCTGGCAAAAGGAGGTTCTTTTCTTCATCAGCTTGGTGGGAGGGAGGAAGAGAGAGAGAGAGAGAGAGAGAGGGAGGCGAAATCTGACGGCAGAGAGACCAGCACGTGTGCCTTTCGTTTCGCGCGTGTTTGCGTTGTGTGAGCGCGCGTATGAGAAAGATCGATCTCCATAGGATGGGCCCCGTGGGTGGATGGTGATCGTGAGGATTCGCCAAGGGGATTAGACTACTTAAACACTTAATTATTGAACTAATTGGCTAACGCTAATCTGTAAAATTAATATTCTCGTCCCTTTTTTTGTCTAAGCAGATTCTTGTTCTTAATAATCTACCAGCAAGTTCATACGAAAGCGTCTGCACAGTTCGAACATGGAGTTTAAGCAGCAAAAGCGCCGGCCTTCATCCGCGCACCTCGGCGTTGAGCTGCAGCAATTGCTAATGTTCTCGCGTTGTCGAAGGCCCTTCAAGAAAGGGAGTGAAAGGAGAACGATTCGTGTTCATCTGATCTACTTAACCCACCTGTCACGGGCATCGCCCAAAGAGAATGGTTTTGGCATCATTCAAGACTTGGGTTCGACGTCACTTCAACCGCCGCGAGTGCACTTCCTTTTTACTTTTCTGCCGCACCAGTCTTGAGCTTCAAATCATCCCCCTAAAAGCTACTGAAATAAAGTGACCCTCTTCCAGGCCCTGTTCATTGCTTCTATAGCAGTAGTTTCTACATTTTTCCTATCTGTCCACGTTCTTGATTCTCCCAGTGACTACTAAAACTGCCGTCGAGCCGGATGTTCGACAGTAAATGAGTGCTCGAGGCTGAGCAAGTTAAGGCGTGGTCAGGTCAGGTCAGGGGATCAAAACCCATCGCAATCGCATCAAAACGGCTACTGGAGAAATTCTCCCGTTCGAGTTCAAGCTTCTCTCTTGAACCCTCCGATAAAATGCACTAGGTTGTAATCTTTGGGATCAGTATTTCTGCTCTAAACATAAACGTAAGAGGACAAGGCACAATAGGGAGTCAAACTATCTGACTTATTCTTAGTTACAAGGGATAAGATATATTAAGGAGTCAAAGCTGTTTGAGAGTTAATCGAATTTGACTCTTTCGCTGCTTCAAATTCAACTCATTTCCTCTCCAGTCTGGAAGCGAGTTCCAGCACTTCGTTAAGCTTAATCCAATGATCTAGTTAATTATTTGTTTTAGCCACATATATGCATTGGTAAATATCATAAACCACAATTACTTTCAAATGAATATAATTGTGCTTTACAAATTCAAGCTAACAGCGAGTTCAAACTTAGCTTGAGCTTTTTAAACTTTACTTTGCTGATTGAGTTTATACAAGTCAAGCTCACGTTCGTCAAAAAACCGAACTGAGTTGACTTGAGCCTAATCTTGCTAAATCATGCGTGATTGCCTCGTCGAGATGAGTCGAGTCGATTTTGACTATAAAATTGGGTTAACTCAATTGATCCTGCTTAAATTCATTCAATTGGAAAATTTTTTGAAAGGAGACAAATAGTATTAGTTGCTAGCTTCTTATACCACAGTAGATCTCATATAAAAACTGTCCTAACTCTACTGTATTTTCTGTTTCATTTCTTTTGAAATAATCACAAACATTCTTTTTTGTTGTGGATCTACTACCTAAGACTCGACATGCAATCTTGGCGCTTAATTCTAAATAATCTCATTTTTTCAATTATTCAACCATTTCATATTTAATTAGAAAGAGGAGTACATACTTATCATTCATTTCATTTACATAAGATCTAATTAAATCATAAAAAATCTCGACAAATACAAATATGGAACAATCCTATCTGTAAACGGAATATAACAATAAGTAAGAATGGAAGAAAGATAAGAAAGCTTCCGACTTCAACGTCTTATAGGTTTAATCGTTGCACATTTGGAGATTCACCTAATAATTAGTGTTATAGTCAAGAAAAGTAATTTTCACAACATTTTTACCAAATGGTTTGGTACTTCCAGCAAAATAGGAGGTCTTTGTGCTCAAGTTGGAGTTAATCTGGCCCCTTACTTTATCAGAGCACTAATATCTAAAGAAACAAATTGACTGAATTGCCAACAGCCCAAAAACTTGAGCCTGAGCTATAATGTGTTATGAGTGGATAAACCAGAGTAGCCTTCCCTTCACGCATAAGAAGCATGAGGCCATTATGCAAAGCAATCCTAAATATACAAGCAGCTCCTCGCGCTTTTGATGATTCATTCAGCCCCGCAGTCCACAAAATTATTATAGAAAAAGGTTGGATGAAACAGAGAATGAGTGGCATTCTTACCAATGTTCATTATATGGGCACCAAAATGAAGCATTATCTAGAAATATCTGATGAGTTCCCTCTAAAAACCATCACTTCCCTCTAAACCAATCCCCACTCTTCCCACCAGTTTTACGCTCAAGTCTTACGTTTGAAATCTGGATATCCTTTGAAGCAGCCTTGCACATATCATATACTGTAAGGCCAGCAATGGTCACGGCTGTCATCGCTTCCATTTCAACCCCTGTTTTCTCAGAACATGCGGCCTCCCCTTCTATTTCCACGCTAAAGTCGTCAGGGTTCAGCTTCAGATCAACGTTAATATGAGTCAGCGTGATGTTGTGGCACAACGGAATGAGGCTGCTGGTATGCTTCGCCCCACTTATTCCTGCGATCTTGGCCACACTGAGGACATCACCCTTTGCCATCTTGTTGGCCGAAACCAAATCGAACACTCTCTTCCCCAGCATCACTTTGCAGCTGGCAGTGGCAGTTCGCTTGCTAATTACTTTGGGAGAAACATCAACCATTTGAGCTTCTCCTGTATTGCCGACATGCGTCAAGCCACCTGCACCTTCTTCAGATCCGTGAGACGTAAATTGGGTTTCCTGTGTCCTAATAACATCTGCGGCAGAAGTGCCAAATCCATTTGATGGTGGCTCCCCGAAAACAACTTCCATTTCCTGATGCGAAATCGACAATTTTGTATTCCAAAATCTGTGAGTTCTCAACAAAATGTTACATCACACTACATAACAATGAAAAATCAAGAGCACAGCCAATCACATTAAATTTTAAGCTGCAGGAAAATGCATCCTATGTACTTCATGTCTCCATCGATGTGAACATTGTCTGCTTGTGGACCTTGTGACTACTGTCATTTTCCTTTCAATTTTCTGGAACAGATTACCTTACCTTATTAAGTTCGGCAATGGTTGTGGCTATTTCATGTGTGGTGTTACTGCAAAAGGGTCTTGCCGAAGCAGAAAACTTCGAGGATAGTCGACGAAGCAACATGCTAGCTTGATTCTGCTGGAGCTCAAGCAACCAGGGAAGCTGGAGAAATATAACCAGTCAATTGCCAGTGAGACGATGTCAAAGTTAACAGCTTCGTTAGGTATACGTATCTATACGACTCTCTAGGCAAGCAGAAGCATATTTCATGGTAGTCGAGCATTTTGGCAAACAGGTGGAGGGCGTGACGGTTGAACAAATTTGTGACCCAAGCAAAAGGAAGGAAAGAGGAAAGCATGTATCTGGAAACGTCATCGAAGGTACCCACCCGGAAGTCGTAGTTGAATCTTGTCAAGCTTTTCACAAGTAATCGAAGTCTTTCAATATCTGTGAGCCTTTGACTTGGTTAAAGATCCCTCATTTCATTTCCTTGCCGGGAAGAAAATGGTTCTGGGCTGACTGTCCCGTTGCACATAGCGAAGATATACCAAAAATGATTTTTTTTTAAATAGTTAAAAAAACCATTTTTTTAAATAAGAAAAGTGCAGTATATATAAGCGGCTGGCTAGAGAGTCGAAACAGACAGCTCAAACTGAGGAGCTCCTCCCGCCCATCCAGAAGCATGGAGACGAGACAGATGATCGAAGAAACAGTCATGGCGATACTACGGAACGCTGACATGGAAGCCATGACCGAGTTTAAGCTCAGGAATGAGGCCTCCGAGAAGCTAGGCATCGATCTCTCCGACATCGACAGCAAGAAGTTCGTGAGGAGCGTCCTGGAGTCGTTTCTCCTCTCCGACACTGCGGACGAGGACGGGGCCAAGGAAGGCGAATCGAATGTACGAGGAGAGGTCGACGAGGTCGCCGCAGTGGCATCGGTGAGGGAAGTGAAGGAGGAGCTCGGCGAAAATGGAGAGCGCGTCATTTGTGAGGTTGAAAGTGAAACCCTACTCCTCTATTTTTGCATAAATTGCGTTCATCGACTGCATGTGGAGGAAGTGGTATCATGTCGCTTCTAGCTTTTGTCTGCTAATTCATGGTGAGATTGAATTCAACTGCATTAATTGTGTTCGAAAGCCATGGTTCTCCGGCTTTGCCAAGAGTTGCGGATATGTATTTTCTTAAGGTTCGGACTGCACACGCACAAGCATCTCTTGTGCCGGACTGTCAAAAGGAGATTATTTTCCTGCTTTATTATGTAGAGGAGAGTTCTAGATTGGGCTAAGTTGATAGTTCTTCAAAAGATTTAGCAAATACAGTCTCTGTGTTTGCAGAAGAATATGGGGAGACAGACAAATTCAAAATTTAGCTGACTAGTTTGCTGAGTCTTACTTAGGGAGCATAAAATAGGAGTCCTTACTCTAGAAGCCCTGTGGCTGCAAGTAACGTGAGAATAAGGTTGGTGAAGAGTCGTAATTGGAGGAAATCTAACAGTTTTAGATAAGGTGCAATTGGCATTAGTTAATCCAATCTCTTAGATTCTCACTTGGCAGCAGTAGATAAGTGCAATGGGCAGTTGTAAATCTACCATTTTTGATTCTCACCGGGTGGGCAGCATCTCTCCTGGGAAAAATTAAAGGAGAATGAGAGGCTTGCAATAGTTTTTCATGGTTTCCTTGGTTGGCAATTGAGACTTAACTCAAGAACCTCTAAAGGCTCTACCTCTGTTGCGGTTAAAACAGTTGAAACTGACTAAAACATTTTCATTATTGTCCTCTTGTGGTTGACTGATTATTGTACGTTCTGTGATTGGATAAGCCACGTCAACAACTTTGAAATTGTCATTTGATGTTGGTGTAGCTTTCAGATAGGAGGTATGTGACTCTCCAAGATTATAAAGGCACAAATATGGTATCCATAAGGGACTACTATATCAAAGATGGAAAGCATTTTCCCAGTGCTAAAGGTGATTGCACATGTATAATGTTCTCTTCTCTATCTAATCTACAATGCTCAGTGAACAATCTTTCTTACACTTTGCTGCCTGTTAGCTTGCTTAAGCTTTGATGACAATGGTTTATCTGATTACTGATTGATGTTGCATATAATTGACAATTTTGTGTTTATGTTGTTAATATCTGCAATTCCAACTGCTTCGGTGGCTTTTGCTAAAAGACTATATGTTTGTCTGCAGTATAATTTCTTCGGGTGTCTATCAACATTGTGCATACCTTTCTCTTGTATTGACTCCATAATGCTGCTCTTTGTATAAAGTTGTATAAATGCATTGTGGCAGCTTCTTAACCTACTGTAGTATTTACCGTAATTGCTGAGATTGGAACCCCACAGCAAGTCAACTCCATTGGAGCTTTCTATGGGTTTTGCATTGGCTTGGGAATTGTTATATGTATAGAAGACAACAGGATGTCAAATATGATCATATTTTTTAGGCAAGAGATACATGGAACTTATGAGTGTGAGATGGGCATAGTCAGGAGGTATCTGTTATTCATGCACCCTTCTGTATATCCTAGCATTAGAGCACTGTTACAGTTACACGGATGGGTCTCTCCCCCCCAGGGCGTGCGGGCCTCAAACTTCCATTACCTCCGTCTCACGCCTATATGGAAGGATGACACATCTGTGAACAATCTTTTGGATGGTCATTATAACTTATCTTTTGGGTTCAACAAATGTTTTTGCTTTTAAGTTCTACATAAATAACTGTTAATAATTTAAATTGCTAGCTTAATTTTCTTTTATCGCACTAGATTTTTCAAAGTCCTGTATGTATTTCTGGATTTTAGAAGCATATTTCTTCATGCTTTTACTGGATATGCAGCTTTCCTCTTTTTGCCATTAAGCATGTTTTTGCAAATATTTATGCCTGTTCTGATGCATTTTAGGAATTAGCTTAACAAAAGACCAGTGGTCAGCTTTTAGGGGCAGTCTCCCTACAATAGAGGAAGCTATTAAAAAGATGGAGTCAAAATCAAGGTGAGAATACTTAGTTGGAAATTTAAGCGACAATACATGTACATTTGTAATGGTCAGAGCTCGGGGCTGTAGTTCTCCATAGTTGTGATGTGATTCATTCCTGACCACTACATAATGATAAGTGGATGCTTGCTCCTATACTTCATTGAAGAGCACCCTTTTTTCGAAATCAATTTGCTCATTGGCCATTGAATGGTTTTAATCAATTGACTGCTGCAGGTTGCAAACCATCGATGTTGCCCTTGATGATGTTTCTAACTCAGTGGCCACATTAGTCCAGAGTCTTGTGCCCCTTGAAATAAACCGTTTTGATGGAAAGAATTATCACCAATGGGCACAACGGATGGAGTTTTTCTTGAAGCAACTAAAGGTTGCATACGTTCTCACTGATCCAAGCCCAGTGGCCCATTTAATACCAGAAGCAAGCAGTGGAGAAATTGCTCGAGCAAAAGCTGATGAACAGAAATGGATGAATGATGACTACATTTGCCGTCGCAACATATTGAGTTCTCTGTCAGATGGCCTCTTCTATAAGTACTCGCGGAGAACTCACAATGCAAAAGATCTGTGGGAACAGCTGAGACTAGTTTATCTTTATGAAGAATATGGGACTAAGAGATTGCAAGTCAAAAGGTATATTGAATTTGAGATGGTTGATGGTAAGTCAGTCACTGAGCAAGTCCAAGAGTTGAACAGCATGGCAGATTCAATTGTGGCTGCTGGAATTTCTTTAGATGAGAATTTCCATGTCAGTGTCATCATATGTAAACTACCCCCATCTTGGAATGATTTCTGCTTGAAGTTGATGCACTATGAGCATTTGTCTTTCCAGGTGCTGATGAATCATTTAAGGGTTGAGGAAGAGTTGCAAAATGAATGCAGGTCCAAGGAACCTCATGGTATTCAGCCGTCTGGTAAAGTTAGATCCAGCTATAACAATATAAAGAACTCTGGAAAACCTCCGAGAAGGAGAGAATCTGAGACAGTGGGCAAGGCAGTGGTTTGTTATAGTTGTGGTAAGAAGGGACACTTTTCAAAGCATTGCCGAAGTAGAAAAAGTGACGGAAGCTAATCCTGTAAAAGAGTGGGAAAATCTTAAGCTACTCAGACAGACTCGAGACATTGCTAATGACACTTCATGCAGTCATTTTTGGGTATGCAGCCCTTCAAAGTAGTAGCACCCTGTATACATGCTTAATTTTCTGCATTGATGCTGTTGTCTGCAGATCTTGAATTAGGGGATCACTTTGCTGTGAAGTTTTCATCCAAGGGCCAGTAGTTATTCAATAGCTTTGCTTACAAAGTTGGTGATTCCATCTATCATATTGGATTTTGGTGTTGGCACTTGCTGTGAAAAAGTACAGAGAGATTCATAGCATAAAGAGATCGTCGACGTCTCTCTTTTCCAATATGAAGCATTTTCATTCACAAATATAATCTGTTGGAGAATTTTGCATCGGACGGCAAGCCGATACATGTCAACTAATCCGGGGTCTCTGCTTTTCCTTGGACAAGGTTGAAGCAAAGCATAGCTTTCCAAAAGCAAAAAAGTAATTGCAAAATGCTCGTACAGGAAGCTTTTTGTTTTTGTGTTTTTCTGATCAACTTTACATTTTCCCAGCCCGTAATAAGCAATTCGACTTTTCATGAACTTGCTGCAAGGTAGAAAACGAGAACCCGATTAGGGTTTCGCAGCCATAGATGCCCAGAATGACATGCTGTGACAACTTTTGCACTGCGATGTCTTTGCTGCATACTTCCTCCCGCATTCGATATGCGCAAGTTACCTGAATTATCGTCGTTGCATTGCCCCCAGCGACCCCCTCATGCTGTCGTCTGGTTATGCAGCCCACAAGCAACACGCTTGATGAAAACCCACATTTAGCGCACATTTCTTTTGTGAAAAGTAACCAGGGCATTTTAAGTCCACAAGCTCGGATTCATTCCTCCTAAAAAGCAGAGGCCATGACAAAGACCGACCGCAGCAATGTGAAAAACGTGCTGGTACTTTCAGGTTAAAACTGACTTCGAAAAATTCAAATTGACCAGGCGACGCAAGACAGCTTTCTGCTTCAGGGGAAGAGCAACTTCGGGTACCAACACTGACAAAAATGAAAATGAGTCTGGACACAGTGGCCCGAAAGGACGAAAGGGCGACTGTCAACTCAACTGCTTCGTTTACATGCTAAATGCAAATGGAAAATGATTCCACATGTTCCACTTTAATTACTCGTACACATATTTCGACGGAGAACTCGAACAGAGGAGCATTAAGGTAAAGAAAGTGAGTATAAGAACTATGGGGGTAGACCATCAAAAGGAAAAATATAAAGAGAAACTATATTAATGTTCAGAACAACCACAAAAGGTGTAGACTTACAGACTCAATTCAACTTTCAAGAATATTTCCTTATGAGAGGATTGTTTACCATGAAAAAAACAAAAAATGAAAGTAAATTTGCTGTCCTAATGGGTCAACTAGGAAGTCATTCTCTCCTTTTGGCTCAACCACTCCTGAAGGAAACTCTGCAGCAATCCAAAACTCTGATCGAGCTTCCAAAAGGGCTTTCCCTATGTATTACGCCTATCCACTATAGCATATGCGAACATCGCCCATTAGCCAACAGATGACAATGGCTCTAAGGAGTTGGATTCACGGGAAAATGCTGCAGTTAACTTCTCCTTTGTCATCTGTTCAGACCCTTGTGACTTTATCAGAAATGTATGAAACACGGTATCATTGGCGGTCGAAAGCTTCGAGTCGAGCACGGTGACCTGCGCCTCTTGGAAAGCCTGGATAACTCGTGATGCAGGATGAGAATTCAAAGGACAGCTGACCCTCACGACGACCTCATCGGCAGCAGCGGCTTGGATATCAACATCTGGAGCTCGGTTTGACTGCTCTGCGTTGGCATTAGCCTCGACTACTGATGTATCTCTTGAAGTGCTCCCAAACCTCTCCCGATCTGCTTCCATGATTTTGAGCTTTGCTTGAAGCTCGTTTATATAAGCAATGGCATCTCCTAACAAGGAAGCTTTATCCATCTTAGATATATTAGGCACCACTGCACGAAGAGCATAGAACCTCTGGTTCAGCTTCTCACGCCGCTGCCGTTCTGCCTCCACATGATTGAGAGGTTCTTCTCTTCCATTTGCAGGCTTCCTGCCTCGTTTTCTTGGTCTCTTCTCTGTCGTTGCACCACCCTGCTCTTCCTTGCATGAAGCTTCAACATCAGAATGCTCAGAGTCAGCGGTGAATGGCCGAGCTATCGCAGAAGGCCTCGAAGTGGCACCTGTAAAGTCGATTTGCATTTGCACCTGCTTTTGTGTTTGGTAGCAGTTCAATCCGATATCATTCCTACTACCATTCATCCGCTCCTCTAGCTTACTGGCCGAGGTTTGAGAACCATAAAATTCAGCAGGACTCATCTGTTTTACGCCATGAGCATGAGCCCAACTCGTGTCATGGGTGCCGTTTCTAGGAGCTGAAAACGCGAGTTTACTTCCGTTATGGTAAACTTCCCACGACGGCCTAACGTCCATCTTTCTAACAGCGAGTTTCTCCCTAAAATGGCCATGACTGTTACCTGCGCTCAATTCCTTCCCAAATATCTTGGAGATTCCCTCTCCCTTACCTGCCGACGCCAAATTAGAGAAGGGGGCATTTTCGTCCTTCTTCTCATTCGTTACGGGTGAGGCTGCTATTGGCTTAACCGGCCCAAATGAATTCGTCGAGAAAGAGAATCTTATGGTCTGCAACACCTCCGAGCTTTCCGGCACAGATCGAACTGAACCCAGCTCTACAACCCCAGCATCCGTCGGAACCAAGACTATTGTCCGAATCCCCGCCAACTTCGCGAGATAAGACCTAACACAATAATCAGAAGACGGCTCGAGTGCATCTGTCAGCCATACGTGCTTCCCCGACGCAAAACATTTGCCTGGACCCCCTTCTCCTGTGGGAAACAAGAAGTACATGGACGCCAGAAAGAACATCTCCATGTCCGTCACCCGGTCCAGACCAAGGGCGTAATTGTCCTCATCCGACCCACCAAAGACGGTGTGCAACTTTTCCAGCGCCCGTTTCCTCCTCCTCTGCTCGCCCTCGTCCTCGAGTCTCGAATTGAGGATCCGAGTTGCCTCGGATTCTTCTCCATCTTTTGGCTCTCTACAGGACCCATCCCCCCAGCCCAACAGGCAACCCTCCAGCTTAGACCTCGAGATTTGCCAGAAAATTGCATAGTTCCAGCTAAAATTGGAGGGGTTGGGGTGGTCCACAAGATCCGAGAGTTTGTTTTGCAAATTCTCGTCACTCCCAATGGACGTCCAGAGATTGTCATTCGAAACCGAGCTCGACGCTAAGTAATTGAACGCCCGAGTTCCTAAGACTGCAGCTACCATAGCTTTATCTTCATCATTCCACGGCCCATCCCCAACACCTAGCTCTATCTTCATCTCTATCCCACAAGAACCCACAACCCTCGCCACTAAATCTCTTCAAGCTCGAGAACACAGATCGAATCTCAGCTTGCGAAACCCCGAAAGAAACACAAAACCCTCGCTTTCTACGGGAAACCCAACATTCCCACGCATATGACAGCTAAAAAGGGATTCGCCCCGTCTTTCCCCTCACCCTTGGCCATGGCTATAATTACAGATCTCGATTACCACTAGGAAGCATGGAAAAACCAAGAAAAAACGAAATCCAAGAATCCAGACGAGATACAAACCGGCGGAGCAGGGGAGTCAAATGGGATCATGAGACAATCGCCAGAAGGAAAGGAGCAGGAAAGAAGGGGGAGGGAGCGGCAATCGGGGGCGGGCGGCGAGCAGTGTGGGAGAGCCGTCGGGAGTGAAAATTTCCACTTGCTCCTTTCGCGGCGGGAGAGGAACGGCACAACTGGGGAGGCAAAAGAGGGAGGGACGGATTTTCCCGGAAAACAAACAGTTATCAGTTAAAGTGGTACGAGAAAATGAGGAAAGCAGGAGGAGGCTTTAAGCTTTCTCTTTCTAGCGATGCGTATGTATGATGGAAGGGAGAGAGATTTGTAGCTTCGGAGGTGAAGAAACCGGAAGAAAGGCGAACCAGGGTTAGGGTTAGGGTTATAACGTAACCGTGGTTAGTGTTGGGGTGGGAAAACGTGATTGGAGGATTTTGGGTTTTCCGATGGGTTGCTTTTAATAAAGCTTAAAACGAGGTCAGTGTTGTTAGCAGTAAACGATGTCACGTTAAGCACGGTCTCTCTCTCTCTCTTTCTCTCTTGTTTATTTTATTTATTTTATTTTTATTTATTGCCTGTATTATTGTTATTTTTTATTTCCTTTTTTTGATGAATAAATAATGTCCTTCGTGTTGTGGCGTTGCACTGTTCCTGCACGTCGCTTTTCTATTTCTCTTTCTTTCCGGTACACACACGCACATGTGATTGCGTGAACCTCATGCCCCATTTGCTTTCCGCACATGAACCACCTGTGACTGCCCTTAATTAATCCCTCCCTCCCTCCCCACTTTTCCTTCCACCCCCATATTTCCCACCTTTTTTTCTTTCCTTTTTTAGAGAATTTCGATACTTTCAAGTGAAAAAACCGAACTGATCGATATATCCGATTAAAATCCATGCCTCTATTAATGAGTTCAATTAACGTAAGATTTTTCTCTAACACAACTTACTCGTGGACCTCGACAATAAATCGCTTTTGAGATTTACATATTCTCATTTGCGTAAACGAGGACCCGAGTCGGGAAAAATAATAAATAAAAGGAAATTCACGAGACAACTTGATATATAAAAAAAAGTTCACATGCGATGTTAGTAAACCACCTAATCAAGGACGGTTTTTTCTTTTCTTTCTTGATATGGTACGATTCGAGGTCACGTTGGTATTGGGAGGAGACAATCTGTCGAACACTGTTCGTGCAAACTCTTGCGCATCATTCCATCCTCCGTGATTAGGATGTTGGTGATGGACCGGTCCAACCAGCGTGCCTGCGTGCGTTGCGTGCCTGATCAGACATAAGTTCATGCGGCCGCCCCTTCGATTTGAGAGAATATCTTCTCTGTCGAAAAGACCGCCGATCTAACAATTCCGCGCGGCTCACATGATGCGCGTAATTCAATTCATACCTTAATTTCCTCGAAGGAAACCGAGGCCCAGGGTGGGGTACTTGCATAGTACGAACGAATCCCCGAACGGGCTTACCCCCGGCGGTGGATAGACGATACTGCCCTTGCGTGGGTCCGGGAGTCAAAGATCAAGGTGTCGGAGGATCGGTGGCGTCGAGTAAAATCCTGGCCGTCGTTTTACGGGGTCGTGATGATGCTTCGTGCTTTTGGGCATCATCCCCACCCCCGGGGAGACAGTAAAAGGCAAGATGGGCCTTATGAGGCCGATCAAAATCCATGTCGAGTTTAAGGTGACCATTGAGAATATCTTAGTTCTCCGCCGGTTGCAGTCTAAATCAAAAGAGAAATTAAACATGAAAGTATCCAAATATTACAGGGTTAAAATCACACGAAAAAAAAAATCCAAACCCAAATCCAAACGATGCTATCTATGAGATAAATATCTCCAACTTTTTTATGTCACCAAAAACCCTAGAATTGCTCATCATGACCCCTAACATTACAAACTTTTTTTTGTACCATAAAAAATCGAAAATCTATACCAATGTAATAAATATACTTTGAATGGAATTGAGATAGAGAGTATACATATTACATGTATAATTTGTAATGTTTTACATAAAAACGTCGAAAGTATCTATATCATAGTGTAGGACTTTAAGTTCCCGGCGGTACAAAAAAAAAAGAAAAAGAAAGAAAGAGAAAGTACGGAGCATGTTGAGCTTTTCATGGTGCTTGCCCAACATTAAAATCATACCGTCTTATAATGATTTGAGTATTTTTATTGCAGTCTCACGAAATTACGGGTGAAATCAAAATAACGAAAATGTCGGGTTCGGTTCTTTTTAAATCCCTATTTACCTCGCTTATTCTATGTACACATTGACGCTTGGTGAGGCCAAGGCCGAGAGCCTAAGGGAAGTCTCGAGATAGTTAAGCAATGAAGATAATCATGGGAAAAGGATGATATATATATATATATATTAATGGAGAGTCATGCATGTGGTGTTTTTGGAGCTCGCATCCGCATTTACACGGCCGTGGGAGATGGCGTGAAGGAAGTCAAAAAGTCACGCGATGCCAAACGGAAACCGACATGCCCGACTCGTGAACTCCCTCTCTTCCAGTGTCCGAAAGCGGCGTTTTCTTCCTCCATTCATTTGCTCCCCGGGAAGGGAGAGGGGAAGAGGGGGGGGGCCACCTCGTCCTTTCACGCGTTTTCGGGCGACTCCAGTTCTCTCGTCCTGTCCGCGTTATCTCTCGCGAGATATTAAAGCCAACCGGGTACGTGAAGAGAAAAAGAAAAGCCTCGTGAGTCGCGATGCGATGGCTGTGAATGGCCTCGTCGCGTGGGGCCCGAGGGAACAGGGCAACACGTTTTCACCCGCAGTCGCCATTACCGTACCCCGGCGCCCCCTCCCGGACGCACGCTTACCACGTGGATGGCGCGATTCTCGTCGGGACACGCGTCCCGGTCTCGTCGACCCTCGACCTCACGAGATTGGATAGGGAGGCGAGGGGAGTCGAGGCCTCGTGAAGCGCACATGGGTTTGGAAGTAGCCCAGGGGCCACCGGGGTCCCACCGCACAATTACGGGAGGGGCGAGATGAACGTGCCGCGGCTCGTCACTCACGTGAGCTGCGCGTGATGTCCCGACATTTCGGTTTCGGTTTCTCTTCTTTCTTTCTTTCTTTCTTTTTTTATTCCTCCCTTTAATTGTTTTCATTTCATTTACTTGGGGGAGGCGCACGCGGTCGACGCGCGCACATGCTATAGCTTCACCACGCGGCGCCCATAGGGAAGATATTTTCTCGCGTAACCTTTTCTTTTGACGATTGACTGACGAGGTACGCAAGTAGGAGGAGGGGTCGGAATTCAAAATGGGCTTCGGGTCCCCACTTCTTCAGGAACGATCCTGCTCCGACCATCGCCCGAACTTGGCCCGACCCATGAAAAATTGGCACGCGCGATGACCCGGACCAGCGCGGCACCAGACGAGTTCAGGCCAATTTTCCGCTTTGAGAAAGAAAAAGAAAGAAAATCCGTGCTCTCCCGCTGCCGCCAGCATCTCGTCTGTGGTGGCATCGCGTGTTTCGGGGAGTGGGCGATCGTTGCTTGACGTTTGAAATGGGGTCAACGCAGTGTGCTTCGCGTTTTGGGATCTTTGACTACGTAAAACTCACCGACCGCGTCTTTCGGTCCCGTGGAATAGTCAGACCACGCTTTGCTCTTTCTTCTTTCGTGAGGACCTTTCCGTCATTTTCCTTCAAGCTCGCGGGGGTATTTTCGTTTTTCGTTGGTGTCGAGAAAGAGAGAAGCAGCGAGCCGATCCGTTTTGGCGGTCTTAGCTTTTTGTGGCGTGAGTGTCGAACTTACCATCTTGCCACATATGAGCACTCAGGACTCTTGAATGCCCCTCCATACCCAAGTCCGTATTTGGAAAAAAAGAGAAAGAGCTTTATATTAAAAGATGGTCCCCCCCCCCCAAGCTTTGTGGCCTTTGTATTTTTGTGTCTAACAATTATGTCGGTGGATTTTCGGGCGATACTGGACAGGTGGTCATCTTCGGACCACGAGTGGACGGGATAGCTTGAATTTTGGCATATGCTCCGCCTCTACAAATCATTTAATGTCTACCTTTTTTTTATTGTAATCGCACCGATCTCTATCTTAATGATGTCTTGTCTCATGAATTGCGTATCGAAAACCTTAGAACCATTGCTCTCATGGGTCTGATCTTTTGGTCAAGTTACTTAACCCGTTTGCGTAAACAGAACATGTGCGAGGAATCAATTGATCAGCTGGAACCACCTCTATCAAGGTTGATGGTGCCAACAACGTGGGTGCGTGGGCGAATTTTACATAAAATGGATTGCACCAAGCGTGTAAAAGTGTCTTTGCGTCATTTCTCTCCATTGATTTCCCCTCGGCAAAGTTTATTTTCTAGTGTCAGCCAATCCAATTGGTTCCTCGCATTCGTTTCGTACATTCTTGCGATAACCGATGCGGAAACTCCTGGAGAAAATCAATCGAACTAACGTTTCTGGGCAGTCGCATTAGGAGATTGTATCGGGCGACGATAAAAGCCAACACATTCTCCACTAAATTACCCAACTGACAATCAAAAGGTACGACGTTGGGGAGACGCTCGTGCTCCTGTTCTTTCCCCCCTTCACAATGTTCACGTCTCGGCACAAAGACAGGTCTGATTTGGAGGCACGTGCGCGGACCACGCAACGTGAAAAAGTCCTTCTGCGTTTGGCGTCTTCAGTTTGAACTCTGGGGTGGGGCTCGACGCGCATGGCTCCAAGCGACATCCTCGATGAACCAGTCGATCGAGAGCAACGCCAACGAGAATGGACAGACAAGAATCAATCATGGGGGCGTCGGCATGTCAAGAGATACTCGACATTCCCGATATCGATTACTTTCCCTTGATCCGTGTTTGGTAATGGAAAGATTTTGACGTTCGATGCTGTAAGATTTTAACGTCTCGGGCTTAGGGCTATCTTCAGGAATCCAGTTAAACCGGGGCATGGATGGGCCTATCTTTGAAATTTGAATGGACAAGGGAGACGAACTTGGTTCGGTGAGTATAAGTGGGCCAGCTGGGAAGATGTTATCACGCTTTTCTTGGGGGCGAACCAGGCACAGGGTGGCTTTCTTTAGCAAGTGTCATCGTACATGACGATGCCGGTCCATGGCCTTCAATAGAGCCATGGGCATTGCCCAATCCAGTACCGGAAGACACGTACCACCTTACGATTTGGGGAAGTTAAACAAGAGTCCATCGAAAGCTGGCTCAATTGGCGAGGTCGTTCGGACGCCAAACCTCATGAGCAGAGTATTCAAGCCCCCTTTTCTTGCACCATATGCTAACACGACATCCGCAAAATCAATTTAAAGGGTTCTTCTGTTTGGTTTTTTTTTTTCCCAACCCCTGAGAGAGGCTGACTCTGTGCCAGATTTGCTGTGATGGCACCAAGAAGTTGGATGCATATGGGAACAAGAGATCGGGTGCATTTGTTTGGACTTTGGAAAAACTCTTTGGGGTCTCAAAGCCCCTTAGAGAAATGCTAGGGTGTTTGATAAGATTTTTTTTTTTAGCTTTAAGATGAAAGCGGATTTCAAAAAGTAATTTGAAGGAGTTTTGGGCTTTCGGCTTTTTCGGAATGCTATTGATAAAGAGACGTTTTGAGGACGTCGGGATCTTACTTCAACCACGCACGTGCTTTTGATAAAGAGACGCCACATCGGGTATCGCACAATATGATACTAAAGAACTTTAAGTAGAGAAATCCCTGATCCTTGATCCGGTTTTGGGGGCTGGAATAGATACCAAAGCAAGTGAAAGTGAACGTATACGTAGCTCCAAAAGCAGTGACTAGGACCCCCGACATTCTTATTCTTTCCTCTCCACAGACGATGTGATCTGTATCAGCATTCACGCGCACAAGCTAAACCTAGCTTTCTTCGTGTGCAAGCATGGGTGGTATGGCAGCAATCGATTGCTGCCTAATCTCACTCCTTTGGGATGGACGGGACACCACGGGAGTTGCATCATCATCGAGTTAAAAATAGGATGAGCTGAGGAGTAGATCTATTTTAGCATATCGTATCAATAACGAGCGAAAAATATAGTTCATAGAATTCATCTATGTAAATAAATTTTCGTGATCGATTTTGTTTATCACGTTGTTTATGATATGAGCATATTGAATGATTTTCTTCCGCTTCACGTTAGACACATCGATTGTTGTAGTAAGTGGGAACAAAATTGATTGCATGTGTGAATGCACCCCATTGCTGGTAGACATTGGGCGACCCCTAGTGGCTTTAGACACTGGGCCATTGCCATAAACGTGCGTACCTTTGTTATATTTTGATAGAAAATGATTGATCGGAGAATGTAGACGGCTTCAACTCACCTGTGCTTCTCTTGTTAGGCTTCGACCGAGTGACCTTGGAGCTTTATATAACGCACCCCGCCTCCAAAAAAAAAAAGTGAACAAAAATTAGCTATTTTCCGAGACTCATCAGATTAGCTATGTATGATGAATCTAACAATGACCAGACCGCCTTGTCAATGATGTACAGAGAGAACTAAATTTCACGTAAAAGTTTAGGACCAAATCGCAAGATTGAGAAATTTAAGACTGACTTGACATCCGTATAATATATTTAAGATTGATTGAATAATTTTTTTTTCTTGGCTTGAAAATAATATTAAAATTATGGATCTGTCATTTTCTTAATCGAGATATATGCTTCTTTTCTTAATCTTCCACCGCCAGCAAATACGTCTGCCTGAGGCGTATTTGACACCCGAGGGACGGAACAAAATGAGGTCCGACCCAAGGGGATGGGTCCAATCAGAGTTCTCGATGGGCTTCAGTGGGCCGGGTCTCGTTTCGGGCCTCCGACTGCTGTTTTTCCAAGTCCAAGCGTTGCTAATGGTGGCCAGGTGATTTCTCACTTGCTTCCAAAAGTTTCCATGTGACCATCGATGATTGCTTTTGGAGTTTAGGTTTATTATTTCTTTCAGGAAAAACAATAACCATAATAATCAAAAATATTTTCTTGGAACTCGTCGAAGATGTTTTCCCCTTCTAGATTATGGCATTTTATTTTTCAAACTCTTTAAGGATGGATATTTTCATCGACCGTAAACGATTATCCGCCGAACGATCATTTTCAACGCACCAAACACGTGAAAGTCCGAAAAGGCTAATTATCACGAAATCTCTTCCACCCAAAGGAATGCACCCTTGGTAGAACTCCTTTGACCCAACTAAACAATAAGGTGGAAAGCTGAATCTGCTGTTCCATCGCCCCTGAGATTATTGCTTTTCCTCCTTCCTAGTGCTGTCCTACTTAGGTGGACAAGGCTTTTTAGTTGGCTATCTATTGCTGTACTTGCTGCTAAGATTAGGGTGGGGGGGGGGGGGGGGGGTGTGACCATCTTAACATGTAATGATGTTTATGATCAGGACGCTCTCCTGATTAGTGCCACGTTTTTTTTCTATCTTTTGTACGAGGGGTTTGCATTGTTTAGGAAATGATGACTCGTTTTCTTTAATCATGAAGGGATCCAGGAAGCCTTTTGCTTTGGATTCGTTACTCGGAGCTTTATCTTAGGTTACTCCCTTCTTGCTCAATGCGATTTCGCTGTCCGGATGGCTCGAGCAATTGTTTTTTTTTTCTTTTTCAATCTTCTTTTGATTTCCTTGCTTTACACCGAAGCTTCATTCTGTGGAGGACGAACACCTGGAGTTTAGTGCCTCTGCTCACGACAGAGAATACTCGCTCGGATCGGGATCGAGAGGATCAAACGAATCATAGCCGTTGAATTTGTGGAATCCACGCGTGGGTCCAGCGTGGGACTCGTCACGGCTGCGGACAAGAAATTTCCGCTCTCGGGCATGGCGCACGCGTCCTTTTGCATGAGGGTGACGTGACTTTTGTCTGGGGGAAGAGCTTTGCCTCGTGGGGAGGACAATGGGAATGGATCCCTCGGACGCTAATAAGTTCAGACAATAAGTGGTCCACCTTCCTCGCTTGAGGTTGTTGCTTATACGTTAAAACGGTCGTCGTGAGACATACTTTACGACTGCGATTCACGTCACGAGCCATCTTCCGAACGACACGACGCATTACCTTTCGTGAACTGGCCTTTGAACTGTTGGCGTCTTAAAGAGGATACAGTAAATCGCTAATCCACCTCCATTTTTCGGATCTCGAATGGTGCTGAATGGTAATAGCTCAAACTGAATACTTCACAACCGGCGCGAGGTCCTAACTTTGTGATCGGCTGGGGTTAATTAAGTCGTCTCTTTGTATTAGAATGAGTCCGTGCTTATCTGTCAAAAAGGCAGCATCTAAGCGCAATCGATCGGTTTAAATCGATCGGCATATCGGCTAATGGTGGGATGTGTACAAGATCTCAGGCTATACTTACGCTGAGGATCTTATATTTGCCATGGAATCATGTCTTTTTTGCGTCTATCTTTGGACATCTGAGGAGTGGCTGGTGTCGCCGGCTGGCTTTTGCAATCTTGTTGGTCATCAGTTGACTTTCGTCAACAAAAGGCATAAACGTAGACGTTAAATCACAACAAGGAAGTGGAGCTTTGGAAGAGAAAAATCACTTTTTGTAAATGCTGCCGACACATCCGTCGGTAGACCTACCCAAATATAAAATAATTCTTATTCATTTATCATGATTACGTCATTTGTTGTGAAAGACAGATTTTCCACTCCCCTTTTGCGTAAAACGGCAAAATGATCCAACCAAGAACAACTGTAGAAATTAACTCCACCTAACGAATTTACGAGATTTGATACGATGTGTTCACTCCATTCGAGGGAGATCGATGAAATGTTCTACTACAATCAAGGTAAAAAAAAGTTCACGAATGATTGGATCGGACTTATTAACAAGTGTTTCTTAATGTTAGATATATATAACACATGCACTATAAGAGTTAATCATAAGAAATGGGCATCCTTGGGCTCTCAACTCTTTTCGGATATATTTCTCGCAAGTGCATGGTCTAAGATTCTCGCGAATGTTTAGAATGAGCTTCAAGAATATGTATGCTGTGTAGAACACGTATGGATCAGGTTCGCATCAGGGGCGGCTATTCGGTCATAACAAGCTCAGACACCCGACCACGAACATTGAGGAGCCCTTTTGGTTTCGGAGGCCGGCCGGCAAAACCCGGCCACACCTTGATCGGACGCCTCTACCCACTTGCCTGGATTTCCCAAGCACTTGGCGGGGCGTCTTCTTGCGCTCTCCGACCGTCCATCTCCATCTCCAATCCTCTGCAAACTCCCGGAAGATCCCGATAATCACAAACTTATGCCGCTTTTTTCAGAAATGGCAGCTCCGGCGGTGGCGATGGCGATGGCGATGGCGGTGGATAGGAAGAAGAAGCGGCAGGTGAGGTGTAGAGGCAGGTGGGAGGAAGAAGGAGAAAGAAAAAGAACAGGAAAAACAAGAAAGACAAATAAATGAAAAGGAAATTATAATTTAAATTTAAAATTTTATTTTTTTTCTAAGATAAAGTCATTAGATTGGGTTTTACAAAAAAAAGTCATTAGATTGGAATTATATTTTAAACAAAATTCGAATACCGCCAAACGTTTTTATCAAATATCACCGGACAAAAGGACTTAATCATTTTCTTGAAAAATGAGGTTCCTTTTTATTATGAACTTTTTTTTCCAAACAAATGCATCATATAATAAGAGCTAAGAATTGACATGACTTTTGTTTCTTCGAGTTGTAAACTTAAAGGAAACTCAGTCGGTTCTCTATTAATTATCGATCAACAAAAAGAAAAAGAAGAAGAAAAAAACGAAGGACGCGGTAAAAACTGGACTTCAGATGTTAATGGGTTAGCTTTATTGACTTTTGATGTTAAAAGACAAGCAGGATGAGAAGTCGTGAGACCCACCTAGCTAAAAAGGTTGACATTAAAAAATTTCATAGATCAGATGTCATGATAGGCAAAGATTTGCAATGTTTGGCTAAATGCCACTTTTTTCATCCATAATGAGATCTCACTGGCTTTTGCTGCGCGTCGTCGGTAGACTTCTGTTCTTCTAACTTGAAGTAGGAGCTTGAAAAACACAGTGAAAGCAGACCTCGAGCTGAGTATTATATAGATTATGGATATGGTGAAGGTGACAACTCCTAGTGTCATCAATAGATCATTCAGATCGGGCCTGTCCCATTAGATTTAATACCTTACCCTGTCGAATGTAACGTTTCGAAATGAACACGAGGGATGCATACTACGTAAAATAACCCCTCATTTGTGCGACCCTTTCAAGCTCCCTCCAGTACGAGCATGGTCGTGTTTTTCATTCATTGACTCAGGTTTAGTCACTTGGTAAAGTGGAAGAAGAGAGAACAGATTGGGTGGGTGGCATGGGGGGTTGGGAGGGGGCATCACGTTCCATCAGACGGACTCTGCAAAAGTCCAAAGCACAGTGAAAATGGGAATTCCTTCTGCATCAGACCTCGGAATCCAATGCCATCCTCCTCACTGGCAAATATCGAAAGAGCTCAGAAAAAGCATCTGGGATCGATGAACGGGGCCACGAGAATATCTGTTCTTCCAGCTACCAATCTGTGGAGCAGCGCTTGGCATGTTCATGAGCACCAATTTCCCACATGTTTTCGTATCACATGTGATCTCATTTGATGCCACGGTCATTTTCATTATTTAATAACTTCTGTTATTCCAACATTTTCCGACTTAAAACTGAATATATTTTATATGGGTGTGTAACTCTTATGATTGACGCTCGTGGAAATACTGAAATTACACGCCTTTTCCGATCATTTTTAGGTAGAGTAAATGGTAACTTCTCTAGTTTCTTGTGGTACCTCTTTTGAAAAAATAAATTAAATTTTATTGCACGAGTAGCAATTTATCTCCTATAAATTCACGTGTCCTATATGCTGTTTTTTTTACGTGCTTAGGTGACTTTTTTCGTGAGTTAAAATGACTACACATATTTTAGCTAGTAACTTCTGCGTCAACCGTGAGTCATCTATGGATAACTCTACATGACAAAAAAAACTTAGATAACTAATAAATCCCGATCGTTGAATAACAAGAAGATACACCACATTTATGTACTTTACGAAGTCCCTAAAACTATCACGCAGAGTGTTAACTGGTAAACCTATGTCACTTAAAAGCTTGTTAACAGCATGCGTTATATGCATGTAATCTCCATTTATTTAATGATTCAAGCCTTTAGGTTGGTCATTTTAACATCCTGTAGGAGCACATGTCAAGGGATCGAATGCTATCCTTTCCTTCCAAACTCATCAGTCGTGAAGTCGAGTCATACTCATGTGAGGAGTTGCCTTACATGCAAGGTAGATTTTTAACTACTACCTCACATTGCTTAAATACATCACGTCGCTTTATTAGTGGTTCGACTTTTTAGATGGGTCATTCTAATGTGGTGAAGGTGGAACGTATATAGTATGCATTTTCCATAAGCCCTTAGGCAAAACGCAACTGGTGTTTAGCAATTATTTTGAAGAGTTTTAGGGAGATGCATTTCCAGAGTCCTCTAAAAGTCTTTAGTCTAATGCAAGTGTTATCTGGCTCTAGGCTTTAGCATTTCCAAAATGCTAATGCATTTTTTTTTTCTCTTGCTCTCGCTAAAATTTCGAAATTTCAATTTTACCCTCACCTACATACAGTGCTAGCGAGCCTTGCATGACTTCACGAGAGGGTCTACAATCCTAAGTGGCTCTCTTGGTGATCACTTGAGGTCATACAACCTCAAACGACAACTATTGGTACCGGATTTGGCTTGCAAGAGTTCAATGGTCACAAGTAGATTTTCTTATTCATTTATTTAAATTATATATCTAAAGTCTTTTATAGGTATAGTTTTTTTGCAAATAGCATCCAGAACCAAAGTCGATTTCTAAGGTCTTTTTTTATCACATTTTACCAAATACTATTTATATTTTGAAAATAATTTTTTTAACCTAAAATTGTTTGCATGTCTTAAAAACTTTCTCCAAAAGGCCTATCTAACGCAACGCAGCTGTCTAGGTGACATAATAGATACAAGTGCATAAGTATGCAATCGATCACACTCCACTGGTTATTGATAATTAAAAAACTTTGCAGGGAGTAGGCGTTTGAGTTAACATCAATTGCCTAAACTTGTACTGGCAAAAGTTTTATAGAAAGCGCTCTCTCTCTCTCTCTCTCGTGATGGTGAAGTCAGTTCAGTCCCACCCACAGTCACTCATCATTGGTCGGTTCTGCTCCTGTTTTAGTCCTGAAGTGCTCTCCCTCATATCACTGTGATTGCTAATGTGTTACAACTCAATGCAAAGATCGAGACAATAAAGTACTCCTTTCCTTTCCTTCTCCCCCTCCCCAGCACCTTCCACCCTTTTTCTCGGTCTCTCTGTTGCTCCTCTCCTAGCTGCGTATATACACATCACAAACCTGCCCTACTGAGAATAAAACACCCAGAGAGAGAGAGAGAGCAAAGGCAAATGGGATCCAAGGAAGTGGAACCAGGAGAGAGCATAAGCACAACACCAAGAAAGCTGGTGCTGGTTTCAGTGGCGCCAAAGACGGTGGGGTCACCGGACCAATCAGGGATGAGAACACCGCCGTTCCATACAACGGCGGCTGTGCCGTTCCGGTGGGAGGAAGAGCCGGGCAAGCCGAGGCCCTGCAGTGCACTGGCCATAGTTCCGAGCCCTGGGCCTGGTGAACCTTACTCGGCCTCCGGGAAGTGCTTGGAACTGCCTCCCAAGCTGTTGAGCGAGGCCATAATAGCCAAGATGCCAGCAGCCGCCGGTGGGCTGCCGACATCGTCTTTCAGAATGGGAGGGGAGTGTTATGGATCGTTCCGGAGCTACGTGGTTACGGAAAGAGTGGGCGAGGGCGATGGCCACGATGATGAGGGCATTGATGTAGGTGCAACGAGGGCAGGTGTCATGGTGAGGAGGAAGCCAAGTGGGTGGCGGTGGTGGTTGGGTGGTTTTCCTTGGAGGAGGAGGAAGAAGAGGGAGATGGTCGGAGGCGGGAGCAGCTATGTCTTCCCTTCATTTTCATGTAGTTATATGGTGAATGGAGAGAGCAGTGACTGGAGGAGTGAATGCGGTAACAGCACCGATGTCAGGAGGTCAAGGAGCTTCCCTCTCCTCTCGTACTCTTCCCACTCCCATTTTAGCTGGGTGAGCAATTTCCATCTCCTTCCATTTTTCCAATCTTTCTTTGGCAGTTGCAAAAAGATGATTCTTTTTTCCAGCAAGGCTAAAGTTATCAGTCTGGATACATGACAGGCAAGTTTGTACGGGGGATTGAAGGAGGTGATGCCTTGGAGGAGGAGTAGGAAAGCCCGGAAGATGCGATCGTGAGTCGTCACACGTCTCTCTTTGACATCTTGCTATAGCCACGGTCTCGATCATCTCTCTCTTTCATCCCGATGCCAGCCGACGTGGTGTTTCGTCGATCATCACTTTTCTGTGTATTTGACGAGGACGTAGCCAACAGAGTCAAATAAGAGTCCTGTTCCTGCTGCTATCTTTCGACTTCTGAGGCCCTGTAACAATTTAATGCAAGGTCCTGTGGCCTCTCTTGGCCGCTTTAGCTGCGCGTATGTTAGTCGCTTTAGCAGTGCCCCCGGGGCGCGGCATTGTTTTCTTCTCTGATTAAACAAAGCATGTCTAGAGGCTCACCAAGAAAATCAACCCTGTGAAATTACAAGTTTGATGATGCGAACAGTACTAGTTCATGGATGTGCCTTTGGCCGACCGTACGATCAGAGTCTATCTACATTTTACACGTGCATTTGTTTTTTTTGTTTTGGTTACTTTTCATGTGGTCCACGGTGGATGAATCGACACGATGTCGCCCAAGCCGATGGACTACGACCCCACCACCAGCTCTTTAGTAATCGTGACTCACGAGATCCAAAATATTCCCATTTGCTAAAGGGCAGTGAGTGGAAGAGCAACTTCATCACGAAATCTGATGTACTCCAGTTCCACCGACAGTGAAAGGCTACAAAGGAAGTCAAGCAAGGACTCCCCAAAAACAATTCAACCTCTCCCCACATTTGCATTTAGTTCACAAATATGAAGAAATCAGCAGTGAGCGGTTAACTAATTACCCTAACTCGTCTCCACATACACATAGTAACTTCGGATGACCTGTATCATTAATACAAAATCTGTCTCTGATTGAAGAAATTTTATAATGAGCCTTCCACAAAATGAAGAAACAAAACACTTATTTGGCTGCCGATGAAGGTACAGCAGAGAGAGGGCACTTCATGATGGTCAACCTTATGCTTGCTTTTTACCAGTCATCCCAGCAACCACCTGTGAGTACATAAGCGGTCATTAGCATTAACAGAGCGGCCAATAAGCATATCCAAGCTGTTGACATAGGCAACGGAATGACACTAGCGGAAAGAGAAACAGAACAAGATGATTGATAAGGCAGAAACCTTGAATAATCCATTTTAAACATTTGGACAGAACTCTTCTTGGGTTAAACTTTCAAATGTGGCACGAGGAGTTTAGAATAATAATCTAGCCCTTCAAATGTGTAGACCATTGGCTATTCTTTAAGTGAGTTAAAAGAATCCCCCATTCATCTTCTTATTTCCCTCACTTTCAGTAACCACGATAGCCATATTGAAGATGAAAGGAAAGGGGCTAACAATAACAATATATAAATCGAGACTAAGAAGCACAGTTTACATCAAAACTCGCAACTTTTGTGACAAGAGATACACAAGGAGCAGGTGGCAATGGGAGGTAAATTCACGGTCTCAGCAATCACCAAAGACAGCCATTGATAGCAACAAACTACACATATAGGCTCATATATAATTACACAACCCCTAAAATTATACTTGATATTCACAAGGAAACTATTAGAACTACCAGAGAAACTTATGTATAAGCACACGACATAGATGATACTACAAAATCAGCAATACATCTACCCAAACTGCTAAAGGATAAGCTGAAAGACGAGCATAAATATTACTTACATCACTTATAGGAGGTTGGGGGACTTGCTTGGAAGATTCCATAGAATCCAATATGGGCCTCACCACAGCAGGAAGTAAGAGGCCTGAAGTGCACACATAGGATTAATACGTCAGATAGACAGAATTGCTAATACTATTTTGTGCGCAAAAAGGAATTTGTTTTAAATTGCAATAATCTTATGAATACGGGAATGTGTCGAATCAACGACCAATAGTCTGCTTTATAAACATGAAATCTGCATTTAAACTAGTACACAGCCTCTGGCACTGAAAACGAACATGTGTGAATAATGCCACAGTTATGACGAAGACGCAAAACATATTACAACCCCTTCAGCGCATGCCAAGGAACATTGCTTTCACATTTTCCTATCCAGCACAAAGTTGCTCTTTCCTAGCACCAGAAGCTGCAAAATGCACAATTCAATGCAGCTAAACCCAGTCTTCAATGACATGGTGGCGTGACCATATCGACAAGCTTACTCCAATATCAATTATCACTCAGAGCAAATTCAATGGTAACTCACTATTATAGTAGCTCAGATTTAGATTTCAATGGAGATTTATAAGAAGCTTATAAGCTACTATGACATCGACGGTTGTCAGTCAGATAACTCTAGTGTTAACTTACTATTACTCAAGGCAAACCTATATTTATAAGCTATTAATCTAAATGCTAGCTTACTATTTAAGCTGCTTAGATTTGCTTTGAGTAGTAAATCCATGAAACAAAATAAAAACATAACAGTCACTAGTGAATCGATCATAAGTTGGATTGTAAATTACTGACCAAAGAGATAAGTTACTACTAAGATACCTCACAAACCACACCGTGACTGAAAGACATGAGGCTTTTCAACTTCAGTTCGGAAGTAACTAGAGAAGCACCTCCAATTCTTAAAGAAGGAAGTAACTGAATCCCTCATACTGCATAACAAGGATCAATAATTTACTTTTCTGCAGGCATTAGTTCCTTTATTTCATTCCTCATAAAACATGACAGTTCTCCAGTGAAATTAAAAACAATCCACAAGGTGAGATTAGTAACCTCAATCACCTGTGCCTTATAACAAAACCCAGCATTTTAGCATCTTCAGAGTGATTACTATTTAAAAGTTCCTTTCCGCTTTGGCCGATTTTTCTAAGCAAGTCAAGTGCCTTGAAGCATGTCAACCCTGACATTATGCTAATACGCAACATAAACCAGCTAAGGATCACCAACGTTGAGACGAGTGAAAGCATCGCACGCTTATGATACATGAAAAAGGTTGTTCCTTCAGAGATTACGAAATGAAGGAATATAAAAGGTGGTTCCAGAACCAAGATGAAAGGTTAGCTACAGGATAACTCACAGAAAGGGACGCGGCAACACCGAGTTTCATCTCGAACGCATTCAAAGAAAAAAGAAGGACCGTCTACTTAAGCCTCACTTCACTAATTCAGGTAACGACGCAAAATTGTAGGCCCAGAATAAGCCAAGGCGGGACCTAAATCGGCATAGACGATGATCAACTCCGGCACCTATTGATGCCGTAAGATCTCAGACAGCTGACTGAACCTCGAGAAGCACACAGACGACGATTCCAGGATGCCGATTGAAGGCAATGAGGGTAAAGGCACGAAATCCATACGGCCAAAGCGGGCGCCACTCTCAGCTCCGCTCGGCTCAACCGAACGTTCGCACCCGGAGAAATCTAGCACTAAATTCGAATAGTCCCTGAGGTCAATCACGAGATTCACGGGGCATAATCAAACTAGCGAGCCCCCGGACAAGAGACCAGAAACTTCGAGGCAAAGCGAAGAGATTACCGACGCCAGCCATGAGGCAGGAAGCGGCGACAACGGGCTCCTGCACCACGAACATCTTCAGCTTCTCCATCACCGCCATCTCCCACAACTCGGTCCGCTTTGACCTTCGATCGGGAATTTGGATCGGCTCTTTGTTATAATCACCCTCGGTGCTGGGTTCTGCTTCCTTAAATAACTTGCCGGGTCCGGGTCCGGGTCGGGCATTATTTTCCTTCTCGTTCATCTTTCCTTTTTACCATTTTGCTTTTTCTCGTTCTTTTTTCTGTTTGGGCAGAAGTACTTGAATATTATAGAGTCAGGAGGAGGACTTGTAAGATCAAGGATGCATTTATTTCATAAAAAGTGAGTGATTTGTAAAATTCTTTCCTAAAAATAATCACTTATATTGCTTACGAGGATAAATGTACGTGAAAAAGTTATATCATCAACGAAAATATTTAGATATAAATTGTTGTAACTAATAAAAACACTTGATCATTTGAAAAGCAATAAGAACAATCATTTTTAGGAAAATTTTCTCCGAGTAATTCATTTTCGGAAAACAAACAAGTAAAATTGGTGATAAACTTATATGGAAAGGCTATAGTGGTTTACTCAACAGTAGAGAATTTGCTTGGTAGCATCTTTATATTCTATACAAAGTAATGGGTTTTGTTCATGCCTTTGGTAGAGTTTGTAAGATGAGCACTAATCCTATCATGGAATTTGTATAGACATGTGTTCATAATGGATGAATGGAACACTCTTGGTTTTGAATCAAATGGCACCTTTCCCTACAGGAACCGAGCCATTGAGCCCCGTTTTCTCGTTGCTTCTACGACATACGTGAGAGAAGGACTGGGAGTGGGTGATCAAGCAACAGTAGTTTAATCATAGTATGCCTGGTCTGGTGTATATAGCCATGACACTGCAACAAAAGTTAGCGGCAGCTGGAAGAGTACAACAGTCTAGTCTTCTACACCTGCATATCTAGCTGCTTCAAGAGTCATCTCCTCTCAAATGCCTTCAGCAGGAGTCTTAAGCAACGCCAGCCCTTCAAATGGTTCTGGTCGCAGCCACTAATCTCTTAAGAACTAGGACATGCTCTTCGGATCAAGAAAGCACCAGTATTTTTCTTCGGTTCGTGCATCAATCGTAAAGAGAGAATCTTGAGTTCAATCGGATTTGCCAGTTAATAGCGACTTTAATTGAGCACAATGTTAGAAACAATAGTATGACAACAATCTCCAAATGAACTATGTGCTGCTACAAAGATCTCCACCTGACATGAAGCACTTCTTGTTTATATACAAATTTACGTCGCAGTATGCAAATTATCTTCGGACTAGGCATTATATACAAGGCTCCAAAGACCTCAAGAAGGTACAACAACATTAGAAATAGACACACACTGACGCCACTCTCATGCGTGGCAATCCACGCGGGAAGCAAAAGATACAGCAGCGGGCTAGAAAAGAGGTATCATCCACCCAACTGTCCACCCAAGAAGCAATCCAGCCCCGACAAGGCCCAACCCCACGGCAAAGACCACAGCATGCTTGGTCACGTCATGTTTTTGACGCTTTCGTTTTCCCTGTCTCACTTTGGAAGCCTTATCGCAGCTCTTCCGCATATTTTTACATTTGCTAGGTACCAAAGGAAGGAACACTGGAAAAATTGGCCCGTCAGTATTCATCTGCAAGAGGGCTGTTTCTAGCTGAAGCATTTGGAACCACTGCTTGTAGGCAAAAAGCTGAGAGGCTTGTCTAAAGAAGAGCTTTACAATGTGCTCCTTCTCCGCACGTGCTTGTTCTGCTGCCTTCTCTGCTTCCCTTGCACGCGTTTGAGAATGGCACAGTGCTTCCAGTAGCTGAGTCTTAGCAGGATCGCAGTCAGTAGCTTCCCATGTTTCAGTTTTACCCTTGCGAGCTGTGTCAAAACTGTTTTCACTGCAAATTTGCAAAATAAAATGGAACTTAACACTTCTGCAACCAATACATGTATCTTCCTAATATAGGAATCGAGTTGCATGGTGAGGCAATCATCGACCTGATGCGATTGATGGTTTCATAAAAACAAACTTATGTAACCCTTATAGCTGTACTCTAACGTGACAAAATATTTCAATATAGCAAAATTAATCTTTTAGTTATTGTTGTCTGGCATTACATGGTCATCACACAAAGTATCCTTACTTGATAATGGACAATTCAAGTACCTGGATGATTTGTCAGAGCCACGAGGGAAATAACCATCTTCATCTGGAGCCCACGGCCTTCTGAACATTTGGTCATAATCAAGACTTCTTCTTGCCTGGTGGGTTTCACCCAAAGTACCAAGTGGATCGACCTTCCAATCTGAGGATGTCTCAAATACTTCATCGTAGTCTAAGCATCCGATACATGAATAAGGGTGTTTCCTGGCATGCATTTGAGGTGGGGGAAGGTCACAATTCTCGACATGGTCAAGTGACTTCTTAGCAACAAAGGAGGCTAATTCATTTTTATCTGATGTGCGCCACCATGGTTCTGGCTTCCCATTTCCGATCAATGCAGAATCCAAATCAAAACTGAGCTCATTAGTCCGTTTGGAAGCAGACATCCCAGCATGATTTATTTCCACAAGCTCAAAGCTTTCCATCATATCCATTTTGTCAACTTCTTTTGCGTCCTTAGTGCACAGGCCCATTATCACTGGGTTTGAACCTTCAGCATCAGGGACATTCTCAAATTTGTCATTCTTTTCATTCTCGACATGCATATAATCTCCATCTTTCTGCATCTCACCACATTTAGATTTTAAGTCTTCCGTGCTAGCATTCAGGAGATTGACCTCCGTATGCAATGTGTTTAACCCTTCGCATGCCAGACCCTTTGGGAACCTATAGCTAGGTTGTTGCTGAAGCCACCACCTTGCATCTGGGGGTAAATTGGTAAATGAAGGTTTCCTGTTAAAAGGCATGAAACCTAGGCCAAAACGATCTCCCTCCTCAGCAGAACCAGCAGGTCCTGCATCCACTTGTTTGGATGTTGAAGATGATGATTGGCAGCATGCTAGCTTAGGAGCTCTTTTGGCATCTTCTTGTACAAAGCAGCGGTTTGCTGTTCTCTGCCATACAGCCCTTGCTTCTGCAGCTGCCATACCGTCTTAATTTATTCCACATTCCAGTGAACGAATGAAAAGTTGGCTGATGCTAACAAAAACAGC
Source organism: Melaleuca quinquenervia (assembly GCA_030064385.1). Classification (NCBI taxonomy): domain Eukaryota; kingdom Viridiplantae; phylum Streptophyta; class Magnoliopsida; order Myrtales; family Myrtaceae; genus Melaleuca; species Melaleuca quinquenervia. The sequence goes on along the minus strand of CM057722.1, from coordinate 216,708 downwards.
ATAAAAGGAGCAAAGATCAGAATGAGAAATATTGATGTAGTGAATAGGTCAATTAGCTGGTTTGGAAGATTCTCCCTAGTCAAAAACAAATGATCGGCAGGAACAAATAACCCAAAATTTCTTGGGTGTTAGAGGAGAATTACCATAAATACCACAGGGGCTAGTGAGACAAGATCATACGTTTCAGTGGAACCGAATTTTCCTCATTGAGAAAGAGGAGAATAGAGTAGGCGAAAAAGAAACAAGACATATAAGTTCCTTTCGATGACTCTAAAGCTCACATAATTATCAGTTTCTAAAAGAGACGTCTCGCATCTTCCAAAGGAACACATCACAAACTTAAAATAAACTGAAGATTATTAGAGGGAACAACAAGTGCAGCAGATCATCAAATGCACTGACGACTCCAAAATTGATTGAAAAAAGAAAAGGGCAAATGCAAAGCTGCTCCTCAAGGAGAAGCACCATCGTGATAAATGTATGAATGCGAATGACCATAACTCAAGAAATATGCGTCCTCAAAGCATGTACTTTGAACACGGCAAGGCAAAGTTACATAGGAAGAACTGAAAATCCATGGTTAAAATGAGCCATACGGAAAAATAACTGCTGCAAAGCAAGTTACTTAATAGATGACAAATTTTAGGCAGTGTTGAAAGAAGATGATTGCGATTGATAAAAGGGAACGTCCATCAAGAAGCCGAAGCAAGCAGTCAGCTATTTAGCTGAACAAGGGAGAACTCACGATCAAAATTAAAATTTTAGTTTGTGGCACCTTTTTACTTCCCGAATTGATCAGACAAACGCATGTGTAGACACGAGCTCACCGCCCTATCTATCAGTTCGTACCAAAACGAAAACCAAATCAAAATCTGCTATGGCCGTCCAAAAGGGTAGACACAGTATCACGCATCTGAGATGCTCATCCAAAGTCGAGATACGCATCCTAACCTCAAGATGAAAGGAAAGCGACATCCATCGGATAAAACAAGAGCAAGATGCGTATGCAGTGGAACACAATCGAACACTTCAGATGATAAAACTCAGGCGACACCCATCAGTTGGCAGATTCCTGATATCAACTGTCAAACTTGAGTTCCCAACCGGAGCCAATCAAAAAGATCAAAACTTCTTTATAAGGCAAAACACCCAGATGAAAAAAAACAAGAACAGAGAGAGAGAGAGAGAGTACATGGAGGAGAGGTGGACTAAATCTCGCGTCGACAGGTGGGAAGCTGGAGATCTCTGAAGAATTGCAGTGAAGACATGGAAGATGAAGCCAGGGGAAGCGAAACCGATCAAGATTGGGATGGAACTTCCCAAAGTTGGGATCTGAGACGAAGGCGAAGATGACGCTTGTCAGACAATAAAAGGGTCGTGTCAGCCTCGGCCTTTTTCTTCAGCAGTTACCACGTTGATTTCGGTTCACTTTCCCTTTGGTTTCCCTTGTGCTTCGCGAGGTAACCACCGCCTGTTCCTACGTCTCCACTCCTTAAAACTTGTCCTCAGCAAAGCAAACCTGTCAGAGCTCCCTTGCAATTTACGACACTCCACCTAACAATAAACTAATCATGGTGAAGAATTAGATTACATGATCAGCAATTCCGACCAAAGAACAGTTTCTTTTTTCCTCTTTTCCTGGGCAGAGGGCTCGACTAAAGTCTAAAGCTGCGTTCAGAAATTACATCGTCGTATAAACTCTGTGGGTCCACTTTTTATAGAAGATAACGGCCCCATCAGTTGGGGCTCAGGATTAAGCAACTAGGAATTAGATAACTGGTTTCAACATAAACAATATGCGCGATATGAATATGATACGCACGTAAGTTGGGAAACCAACCACTGCTCGTGGATTTGCTTAGAACCAGATGGTATCAATCATTAATGTTGACACTAACGTCAATCTTTCTTTGGCCGACGGGATATTTTCTTATCTTGTTTAGGAATCAATCATCGGTACTCATAACACGATGTCAGGAGCCTCTACTTGTACGGCATTCTTTTCCTCTTCCCTAAGTGGTTTCCATTTCCAGAGCATTGGGGATAGGTTTGCGATTACAGTGAGCGTGATTCTGTGGGAAGGTTAGGTTTTAGTCATCGACCAACAAGGTTCATTGAAAATTGCATGAACCAGAAGAAAAGAGTGTGACACTGCGAAAAAAAAAAAACTAAATAGTTCGTGTAGAATGCATTTCAACTAAAAGAGTACTAAATAAGACATAAATCGATATTGATATATATTCAATTCTATATTTTTTAATTAAACTAATTTAATCATAAAGCCTTGCCTAGAGTCGACGCATTCACCATGACCTTAGCCCAAGGAAAACTAATAATTTGCAAAAAGAATTCCAAAAAATGATTGATTGTCCCATTAAAATGAATGGCAAAGATTACTTTTATCATTCAATAATTGTTTAGAAATAAATTATTGTGGATGGTAAAAATATTTTTTATTGACTAATTTTTTAAAGGAATATAACTAACCATTTTCTTAAAGATATTTTTCGAATCATTCTTTTCTCTCACGTAACAATTGAAGGTGATACTCCTATCTTTCCTTCTACCATCGTTAGTTTTTCTTAGTCTCCCCTCCTTTTGTCCCGTCCTGCAGGCTTTGAATCGGACAACATGAGAAAGAACATCTGTAAATCCTAATGCCATAACAGACAGTAGTCTAACATAATCAAAGATGACACCCTGCATATACAAGTTTCTCAGGTTGTACCTCAACAATTCATTCTTGAGAGTCTCAACAACCGTAAAATGACTTTCCAGACCAGCATTTGTCTTGTGAACCAACTTCTGTAAATTGTGCATTAAAGGTACATAAGACTCCTAAGAGAAGTCAGCTTAATGACAAGGTCCTGCGGCGAAGCCAGTTTACTTTGTTTTTTTTTCCAGTTTTCCTCTCTAGGAAACGACTGCATAAGACGACTAGGAGAGAGTTAATCACAATTCTTTCTTTGTATACAGTGGCTTTATCCAGAAAGTGACAAATCGACACTGATCTGTAGGACAAGAATTACATTTACACCCAAATGAAGCATGCTCACGGCCTTTGCTCAACAACAAACTATACACTTCAAATGGGAATTGGGAACCATTATCCTGGCTATGTAATGTGATATATGAACATTGCTGCCAAGGGAAAAGATGATCCTCCTATGCTCAAATCGAATCCCATTCTGGATGAACCGGTTGCTTTGGTAAAAAACTGACTTCGCCAGAACAATTTTGAATTCGAAAGCTTGCTTGCTACGGTCTATCCTTTAGGTTCTGAACAATGGGAACACAGTGCATAGTTACAGTCGTGACTATTGACGATAAAGCCCATATGATGTCACTGAATTCAAACCATCAAGAGATGTTGATATTTCTCTTGCAGAAATAGCTCTGCAGCTTCAGCACATCTCTCATACATAATCTTTCAATTGAACCAGCTTTACAGAGCCATCCCCCCCACAGGTAAGAAATCCATGCGAAACAAGCTGCACATCCGTAACACCAGCCTGTTGCATGTAAAGAATATTCAATAAGTCAAGGCATCGAGCCAGTTTCTTCTGCATCCCATGGAATCAAATTGCTCCATACAGTATGTACAGAATAAATATATAGCTACGTCCAGAAATAACATATAGTGATGTCCCATCACAAACTTGATTGCAAGAATGTTACCCGTACGACTCCGCCAAAACCCCGAGTGCTTGGTTGTAGAAAAGTGTGCCTTTCATGTAATTTTGGCCAATGATGTAGTAACTTGGCGCTTTTGGCATCCCATAGTTTTACATCACCATCTTTACTTCCAGTTAAGAACAAGCTTGTCTGAGCAATCCGGGATATTTTCGTAACACTCCCTTAACAACAAGAAATACACAAAAATCAGAACTTTACAAATTCTAATGGTTATGGCAGTGGGAAAGTACATCACATTACCTAAATGTGCCTTTGGTATGTACCAGAGCATCCCACCTACATTCTCGACCCCAAGCTTAGTACCAGTTGTACCAGTCCCTACCGGCAAATCAGTAGATGAAGTTGCCTGGGAACTTTGCTGACTATTATCGGAGCTCTTGTGCCTTTTACTCCTTCCGGTTGCAATATATCGAAAATCATGGAGTCCAACATCACCACCCTTACCACCAGTCAATATAAGGGGAGAAACAGAACTATTTCCTACGTCATTATCAAATACACAAACAGAGCGAGCTCCACCTGCAGAGAAAGAACAAAAGTTTGACAAGATCCATGGTCAACAATGATAACGTGATAAGAACCTTTCCAGCTATTGCTTTATTTAAGTTTGAAATATGCATCAGGTAGCTTTGCACTAACTTCAGCAAGTGAGAACAGTCAAATCACCTGCCACTAAAATTAACTTGGGGGCAGGCCTTATATACAGTAAAGTTGCTTCATGGTGATATGGAAGTCATAGGGAAAAGTCACAATTCTCCGAAGTGAAGAAGGCAAAGCTGTCTAACGTTCGACAATCCTCTCTAGACACAAATGAAGGGGTATTCTGCAACGGGACATTATTTTTCCCCACACCTTATGCTTCCTCCAATTGATTACACCAACATTCAGAATCAATGAATTCAACTCCCCCTTTGGCTCGAAAATATACTCTACATAATTTAGATGCAGTGTCCTCATAGTTGACATCTGCTGTTTAGAAAGTACAAAACAAGCACAAAATTTATAGTTTCAATGGAAGAAACAGGACAGACCTTCATGACAGATTATAGAGGCTCGAGAAGTAGAAGGCGGTGCCAGTGTATCCCATACAACCACATTCATGTTATTGGAGCTGCATCCAGCTGTGGCTATTATTGATCCACTTGAGCTAACATAGGCAATGTCCCTGCAACCAAAATTAAACTCAATATGGCATATATCTGGTGCCACGAGGAAGGTGGTTGGTGGATAAAATTCTCAAATTGATAATGAAATTCACAACAATGGTGGATGATGTGCATCTCTTCAACATTGAATTCAAATATTTACCATTTAAAGAACAAACAGATATAAGTATTCAAAATAGAAATAGGACACCAACACTATGAGAAGGGATGTGCTGTCTCAGGACCCAAAATGACAAACCAAATATTTGGCCACAAAAAAAAATGTTAGAAGTTATCTGCAACAATTCATTCTGTTTTTATTTCACAAAGTCCCTCAGTGAAAAATCCTGATCTGAAGTACAGAGGAAAATCTCGCATCGACCAAATAAGTAAAAAGACAGGCATGAGTCATTATTTCTATTCCCAATTTGCAGTACCACGTGCAGAAAAAATTAAACAAGGCAGCAATTGCTCAACAAATCTAATGAGGGTGTATACATACGAGGCGTAGCCGTTAAAGCAAAGAGATGATTCGGTCGCACAAATATTGCTCCTTTTTCCAACCTCCAGCTGCCATGAGCATATGGTCCCATCTAAAGCAGCTGTAGCAAATCTGTGTCCACAAGGGTCAAACTGCAAGGCTGATATTGATGCAAGAGCATAAGGTGGAGGACTAGTTGCAGCAGCCAGCACTCCATAAGTGGCAATAGCTTTTTCCTCACCAAACTGCATTTATCAATTACGTTACAATTGTCTTACAGTAATATTGCGACAGAAGTTCAAAGCAGTAACAAGTAAACTACCCACAAATTGCACTTCCAAGACATGAAAGTGATAAATGTGGCACAACTCATTGAAATAGATCTCACAGATCCCAGCAGTGTTGACTTGAAACTCAAAAAGTTCATAAAAAGAGAAAGGCAGGACAGAAGGGTACTCAATCCAATATTATTCCTTCTGTGGGTTGGCCTTTTTTTTTTTTGGTGGGGACTTCTCTCAGCGTCCCCCTTTCATTGAGCACACATCGGTATACATTAATTCATGAACAAATGGGCACAGAAAGAGAGATGCCGAAAAAAAATTTAGAAAAGAAAATCAATATTCATTGAATAGAATATGTTCCGGATTGTCCCAAGACAAAGTAGGAGAGCATCGCGTTTAAAGAACAGATTGATAAAAGTGGTAAAAAGCCATCTTGCTTGATTCTGGAAAAACAATTCCTCAAAGCCAAACTGACGAAACAGCCAAATAAAATTCTAGCAAATGATAACTGATGTAATCCCACATTTGACTTTGGTAAAAGATCACTGCAACAAATCATACCTTCCATAAGTAGATATGTGTACTGCTGGAGCCAACCAAGAAGTACGGCATGGATGGGTGACTAGACAGAGCCCTAGTTCTTACAGTTTCCAAGTTAGCTGATTGTTCAACAAACTCTTCGAATTTATCCTGAGTTTCCCAACCTAAGCCAGCGGCACCAATGCCCGCATAACCTGGGATACCAAATGCTACACCACCTGTCAGGTCTCTCCCAGGCATGGCTAAAGATCCCATGCCAGTAGTTGCTTTACCAAATCCCAGATGTGAGCCTCTTTTGCTCTGAAGAGTGGACTCAGAGTCAGCCCAACCATGCTGTGGCCAATCAACTTCTGACCATACATGCTCCATTCCTTCTTTACAAGGTAATTTTTGTTCCAAGTTGAAGAAAATTATACCCTACATAAGACAACCACCCATGAGGAATGCTGTATGAGCAGCCAGAAGAATTTATATCTGATAAAAAGTAAAAGAATGTGACAGACCATAGAGTCAAAACATCAATGCTTGATTAATTATGTTAGAAGCTAGGTATCATCAGGAGCTGAAGTGCTCGATTCATCAAATTGCAACCCAAGGAGCTTCAATTAACATTTTCTTCATTTTGTTGAATTTCTATGACCCTAAAGTGATTATAATTTCTATGAGCAGCCAGAAGAATTTATATCTGATAAAAAGTAAAAGAATGTGACAGACCATAGAGTCAAAACATCAATGCTTGATTAATTATGTTAGAAGCTAGGTATCATCAGGAGCTGAAGTGCTCGATTCATCAAATTGCAACCCAAGGAGCTTCAATTAACATTTTCTTCATTTTGTTGAATTTCTATGACCCCAAAGTGATTATAGTTTTTATTGCAGATAAAGTAATTTGCACACCTTACCAAAAAAAAAAAAAAAGTAATTTGCACATTAACTAGCATTAAGGGATGCAAAAATGTCTTAAGTAGCCAAAAGAATTGTCACCATTACCAAGTAGTTACATAGTGATCCGTACAATTTAAATGCTCACAAAAATCTGGCAACACGGAATGCTATAAGGATCAGTACTAATATTAGTATCTGTGCACAGGAATCACTCACCTTTCTATTGCTAGAAACTGCAATTTGCTGCTCATCGATGGAGTTAATGCATAATGCCTGTTCAAAACATCAAAACTATGTCAACATCGTGTATGATTGAGATCTAGATATTAGCTTCAATGACCTACTGACATCTTCAGGCATCCATCAAAAACATACTGCCGCATAAGTGCAACTGGAGGAGTGAAAGGAAAAATTACCTCTATGAGCTCCCCATTTCTCTTTAAAATATCTTTAGGATTTTGAAAATGAGTAACCTCCTTCGTAAGGTCGGGTTCTCTATGCCAAGAACTCAATAAAGAGTTGCCATTTGAAAATAATCCCTTAGAAAGAGACCCACTCATGCTGCTGGTAGAATTATTGCTACCCCTACTTCCAATGTTCCTCAATTCATTTTCCTCCAATGCCATCCCTTCATGTACTCCTGTCCAACCTTTCGAAGGTTTAGTGTTGACATATTCTGACCAATTTATTTTCTCCAAGGCAAAATTGTCTGTTATAATATGAGGATCAGCCCATAAAGTCCATAGTTTTTCGTACATTGATAGTTCAGTACCGCTGTTAACAGGATCCAAACTAGTATTAGTATCACTCAGATGCATTTGGAAGGATCTGGATGCAGTCAGATCAGACTTTTGCAACCATACAAGAGTCATAGCTGGCCATCCATTGTCGAGTTTCTGCTGCACTAGGGCTGCAAGTTGTTTAGTATGATAAGAAGAAACATGAGCAGAAATTGTCTTCATTGTCTGGACCAGAAAAACTGATAGCAGCTCAATCTGTTCTCTCATATTCTTGTCATCAGCTTGATAATAAGCTGACCTACATACTCTTGAACAAAGTTCACTTAGAGAAGCACCCAAAAGGTGACTGTCTTGAGCTGTTTCCAATATGAAATTCAGCTTATGGTTTATAAAACGAGACATATGTTCCCAGAGTGAACATCCCAAAATTTGCCATCTTTCATCTTCAGGAATCAAATGTACATTGTATCCTCCATGTTCGCCCTTCACACTTCCAGTTGATTGCAGATCGCAGTTGACAGTACCGACAGTGGTAGTATCAGATAAAGAATTTTCCATTTGGTGGAGAACTTTGGTTAGATCTTCTATCTCGACATTGTAAGTAGTATGGCCATTGAAAAGAGATACCGCGAGGGGTTGCAAAATCAAATTGAGATCTTTTAAATTCCTCTGAAACCAAATGTAAGCAAAATGAGCAAAATACTCGAATAAATCGAGTACGGCAAAAGGTGTCGTGATAAAGTCTGCATCATTGGAGCTCAAAGATAACTGGAGAACAGCTCTTAATTTCCTAGATAAAAGTATATGAGTTTGAAAGAGAATCCCCCAAGCAACTGACACTTTGGCTCCTATGTCATCTCGCTCAGTCTTCATGCAATTATGTGAATCCAGTAGAGAGAAGGACATATTACAGGCCGTGATGAATCGTGAAGACAAGACAGAAAATTCTACAGCTGCTGCCAATGGAAACTTTGGATGAAAGGGTTGAAGACTCCCATGCAGATCATTCCCCTCAGAAGTCTTTTGCCAACAATGATACCCTTGTAATAGATCAAATCCAATCAAAAAGGAGCCCTTATAGTATGTGAACCTTGATATCTGCAAACATGTAACATGTAGAACAAAAGCATGTTAGTTTGCCTGCAGTCAGCAGGGCGAGAAACAGTGAACATATAGTGCTGCATGTAATGACTCAATAGTCAATATACCATGCTCAGAAGAGAGGCAGCATCCACAGAGAACTTCTGCTCAACAACCTCCAAGCCAGCATATAGCTTATCTCGGAACTCTGGTAGTAGTTTCTTCAATTCATGCATCTTATACTCAAAGTATGAGATAGATCCAACAGATCCCATACTTGAGTATGGCCAAGATGGGTGTTCATTAATTAATTTTGAGAAGTGTTGAAGTGCACAATCAAATTTATAATGGGACTTCAAAAGGGTAGACAAATCATTGGAAAGCCAATTCGAAGAGCTATTTGTTGATGCTTTTGGTCTGCCCAGTAGAACTTCAGAAAGCCCATTACTGAACATGTCTCCCCCATCAAAGCTCAGAGAGGAACAATGCTCCATAGCTTCAAGCTAATACCAAAAATAAAAACAAAGCTGTAAAGTTCACTGAGAATTATTTCAACAGAACATATACATCTATAGATGCTGACAACTTAGCAAGGACCATGAATATTGTAAGAAACGCAAACATATGAGATTCATGACCTCTTATAATCCCTTATTAGAAGGACAACAATACTTACAGGAAGCCCGCTTCTTTTCAAGGCAGTAGCTGTGATGAGACATGCCCACCTCCCAAAAAATGCAGCATTCTGCTCCCCAACAGCATTCTTCATACGAGTCTTAGCTGCAAGCAAAATGCAATATAAACCTACACTTGGGTCAAGAAAGGCAGCGTGATTGAGCAACGGAGGATATTCGTTTGGGATAGGACCATTTTGGCACTTGAACATGCTCAAGAAAGATTGCAAGTAGTTGCCCAGCTGCCACTGCAAAAGAAAGAGATATTTATGATGACTACAATAATCTAATGTTTGCGTAAACCAAAAATTAGCTAGAATATTAGGATACCTCTAGAAGACTGGAAAGCCAGTAGTCACCCTTCTCAATTGCGGAAGGAAGCATGAACTTTGTTATTAATTGATGCTCAGTTGGTCCACTGCACCCCTCAACAAGGCGACAGATAACTAGGGCAAGCTGCTCATCCCTTAGATTCTTAATACAAACAGTCACTGCTGAAGAAATATCACCTCCAAGCAGAAAAAAAGCAATCGCAAGCTCTAGCTGATGCCTCCCTAGCAAGACATATGCATTTTTAAGTGCAGCAGCCTTGTTTTTCTCCTCCTGTCATGAAAATGCAGATTGGAATGAAGACACTAAAAGGGTTATCAGAAAGGAACAAATATCCTATATCATCTAAAAAGACAAATGGAAAGTACAACACAACCAGGAGCTTGAGAAATTCATTCACATTGCAAAATTAGTGATGTGACAGGAACCTCTTTCCTCTTCCTTTCAATATCTAAACACAACATTTCACATCAGTTTTGTCACACAGTACCTGAAAATTGCGCAAGAGGAATCCAACTAAAGGCTTATCCTTCTCATCCTTGCTTAATTTAAACAGGCCAGCCAAAACTTGAAGTCTGTTTAATGATACATATAGAAGTGCACAGTCTTTAGGATCTTTTCTCTTTAGATATTGTGATCTTGCCAGCTTCTCCATCTGCAAAGAAACAACCTCCATCAGTTAAATTGAAGCAGAAAGTCTAATCAGCACTTAACAAACAAATAAATCTGCAAATTTAATTACAATCAGAGCCCAAAAGATTTAAAACCAATTTGTTGAATGGAAGAATGACAGAGTAATTCCCTAGGTTTTCCTGAAAATAACAAATAATAAGAGAAGCTAGGCGAACTCCCAGGTAGAGAGGTTCTCCAACCCCTAAAAATTTTCTGAGCAGAAAATGCACAGACCAAGTGGAAACCATATAGAAATGAGGAATCCAAGTTCCACACTCATCAGATACATAGTCACATCCCTTAATGGTCAAGGAGTAAAACTCACCCTTGTACGCAATTGTGATGCATCGATTAACCAAAGTCCAGCTCCAATAGCTCGCATTTCTTGCCAAGAAGATGTATTTGGGAGAAACGAATTTAATAGATTATCCTGACAGTCAGAGTGAAAGGCCCAGCAAATTGATGCAGAATCAATGACTAACTCATCTATTGATGCCATCCTTCCACACTTTTGAAAGAAATGAAGTTGTTTGTATCTCACCGAGACCCAAAACCTGGGCCAGAGTTAAACCAGAAAGTATGGAAAGAAATTCCAATAAGAAATTTGAAATAAAGGCTATTCCAGATCATGGCGTCTCCAATTCTGAATGCAATTTGGGAAAAGGCACTAAGAGGGAGGAGATTTCTTTGGCAAATAATAACAGCACAGATGTCCTGATCATGCCATCTCTAATGATAATTAAAAATGCAGAAACTACTCAGGGCTCAAACAGATGTTTGATTCTCCCTATAAGTAACAACTCGTGTCCAGCACTGCTATTGCAAGCAGAACTTAATAGCTTGTTTGGCTGGAGGATGGGCTTTCATACTTTTCCTAGAGTTGGCAACAATTTTTCAGGTCAAACCGGCTTTCCAGCAAAATGTGCACAACAGCATAGAAGATCTACTTGTCACAGAAGAGGTGTCTAGAATACTACTCTGCAAATTTTCAGAAGAAAATCATTAATAAAACTTCTTATGTTGTCATCGAGATTTGTATAACACAGGGGGGAAACCACAAAAGATTTTGATTGCATCAGCTTCTGGGGTCAATAGATGCTCTCACATTCATCATAAACAAATTATCACTTCAATCAAGCCTAAAAAATTACCATGACCAGCAATACCAAGTAGCAGGAAAGCAACTTATCTTAGAAAAGTAATGCAAATCAACCATATTGAGGCTTACCTTTGTCCAGGCTCATCAAGACTTTGATAAACAGAGGTAGAATGCAAATGATTAACCTCACTGAGAAGATCAATAATTGCAAGAATTTCTGTCTTCTCTTTTTGGGACATAGCTTCTACCCCTTGCCACCTCTCAAGAGCATTAATGAAACTACTAAGTTCAGATTTTGATGACAAGGAATTAGGTCTATTACTGGAAGCATCATAGTCAAACTTAGAAGATAACTCAGTCAAGCCTCTTTCAAAACTGAAGGATGACGTTATTGAAGCGGCATCCCCACTCCATTGAATTTGTCTAGCCGAAGAACTTTCTGAAACAACGCCTTCAAGATATCTTGACAGAATTATTTCTGGAACAATTTGGCATGATTTGGCTCTCATCCCATCAGCATTGGAAGAAAGATGTGCGCCAAGATGCTGCAAGGCCAGATATGCACGCCTCCAATTGCCTGGAGATACCAAAGTATGGGAACATAGATATAATTTGAAGCATTCACTTAAATCTGATAACTAAAAGCACTTAAGAAACTGGTAAAAGGATAAGTTGGTGGAGAAGAGTTTGCTCTCTAAAGTAATTTTGAGAAAAAAAATAGCAAATACAGCCGCATTCTCTTCCCTGAATAAGTTCCATGAACAAGTTCACTGGGAGTCCTCCTTCCAAAGGGTGCTGAGTGCCAAATTCCTTCTCATGCTAAGAGGAAAGCTGAAACTCATCAAGTTTCCTCTTCTCTTAGAAATATCTTATAAATATTATTACTGTTCTCTTTTGCAAAGTCAATTTTGGCCTGTCTATAAACATATCACTACAACCACAATATTATGGTAAACTGTAAATGGAACTACAAAAAAAGAAAACAACTCTCAGTCATGGTTGACTTTCATACAAAACACTGCTAACTTGTATACAAATGGAAGAATTATTGCAAACAAAGGCTAAAGCAACTGAAGATGGCAAGGGAAATGCCAAATGAAAGGCTTCTCCATAAAGCCTGCTTCCTGACAAAGTCAAAGTGAATATGAAACTTTTACAGACCAACTAAGAATAGTCGATATTTTAGTGTTTATACATTCCAATAAATTAAAGCTAAAGGAAAACAAAGGCTGCTAGCAATTAAAACATCTAAGACATATTGTAAGGGATCATGCTTTCATGTAACAGAATACAAAAACAGAAGGGCGCCTCCAGCTACTAGACATAGGTTCGAGTGCTTACTTCCTTCCATCTTATTGAAAAGGTACAAAGCCAAAGCTTAAATTTACTCAGTACCTTAAAAGGTTCGAATAGCCATCCACATCTTTCCAGGCTTGGAACCACTACAAGTAGTCCTCACTTGAAATTCATGCAGTATGCCTACCAATTGAAGGAACACTCCTCAATCTTGTCCGAACTAATGATGTCTAAACTCTACAACCTCCTTTAGTTACAGCAAATCATCACTCAGTGTACAAGCTAGTTGTAATTAATATTTCTATACATTTAAAAAATCGTTGAATAAAATTGTAGCATGAATATGAGAGAGAGAGAGAGAGAGAGAGAGAGAGAGAGAGAGAGAACTAATGTTACAGGGAACATATTGTCATCAATTATCCAAGTTACTTTTTTTCTTTGTTGATCCTAGTTCTGATCCATACCCCCTCCCCTTCCTCCTTTTTTCTTTTCTCTTTCCTAATTGCCAGTCCACGAAAGAAAATTAAAGAGAAAAATTGTTGACAACAAAACAATATCCAAACAAAAAGTTAAATGCATGCCCAATCTATCAGCAGCCCTAACATCCTAAAGTATTTCCCATTATTCAGTCCACTCATAGAGCTCTCCTAGCACTTACCAAATCAGAGAAAAAGCCAAGGAAAATCAAAATATCAGGCAACCAAAGATATATAAAAGAAGAAATTAGAAAGATCTGCATGTTAATAACATGAACACTAGTTTATCTAACCCCACCTATAAACCTAGGCCCACTTGTAACAAATTACATAGCTAAAAATGTGGTAAAATGAAATGGACGCTTACATTATTGAGTCACAGAAAGACCATCTCGAATTTACGTTAAAATCTATGCAGCAATTGGAGGTACCTGAAAATATGTTGAAAAGGAGAGCCTGTGGATGATACAAAGGAAGAGATCCACACAACTTCTCCAGTAATTCTAACATGCTCCAGAATTTGAACTTTGTAGGACAACCATGTTTTGATATAGCCCTTTCTACACATAGACAACTGGCTAGAAGATCACAATTCAAGCTCAAATGTTTAGCAGTCCCAGAGGTGCATAACTTGCTACTGCTTTCAACTGATAAATCCTCAAAATTACGAATATCAAGATCAGTGAAAATCGGAGCAAAAATGCCAACTTTGGGACCTCTTTCACTACACCATGGAATATCCTTTTCACAGGCTAGATGAGAATTCCCCATATAACCACTATATACAAGGAATAACATCTGACTGAATGAGCAGATGTGATTTTCATGAACAACCACACCTGTTGCCTGGGGACCCCAAATAAAGTCATACGCAGGAGATGATAAGTGAGCATGTGCAATGCAGAACCAAATATGCATATGTGAAGGCTTTCCAGAATTCAACAAACTCTGACTACCAGCTCGCCTTTCTGCATAAACCTGCAATTTATCTTGCATGCATACTCCAAGAATCTGTTGGCCATTACCTAATGCTAACCACTCCATAGCAATGACACATCCATCTAGGGATATCGTATCTTCTAACAATAGATGTCCTGCTCCCATCATATTAAAGGCACCCCATATGCTTAGAGTACTGACAGTTTCAGAATCACTAGACCCACATATGATTGCAATTTTCTGACCACAATCAGTAAGAGATACTTTACTGATTGAACTTTGATGTGCAGCAACCATACCCACAAGCTCCCATCCAACAGTGGCAGCAGATTCTTCAGTCCCATTACTTCTCCACAACTTCAAGCCACCGTCTCTGTAGCCTGCTGCCATCATAAATGCCGGATAATTGCTGCATTGTTCCTTATCAATACGCTTCCAGTCCTGTTGCATAGATGATAAGCAAAGACCAGGACTTACTATGGAGAAACTTGTGATAGCATCATGGTTGTGAGAATCAGGGTATTGTGGAGAGCAAGGAGATACAAAAACAGAATATCCTCTGCCACAAAAAATACTCTCAAATTTTGACACGCTGCTCCAAGTTGGGTAAGAGGTCTCAAGGTCACATTCATGATTGCGTCCAGATAAATCATAGTATTGTATAGCAATGTCCCATGTTGACGTATAAAATCCATTAGTCCATGCAGCCAAAAGCCTGAAGCCATCAAATTTGAAATCTTTGTTGGTCAGAGGAACTGAAAAGATATCTGTGGGGCCTTCTTCAGGAGGAATACCATCACAAAAAGGAATCGTACATAATCTGTGACATTCTACTTTTTGCACTTCCGTTTCAGGAACTCTAACCACAAAGCAATCAATCCCACCATGGTATCCCGACAGAACAATGCAGTCATTGTTCATTGCTAAAGGTGCCCAGATCAAGCTGGTATATTTTGGCCCTTTTCCTTCTGTCACAAGTTTTCCAGAGAGCTTCCACGAGGGAATCATGGTTGGAAATTCAGGAAACTCATTGATAATGGTGGAAAATGACCAAAACAAAAGCAAACCATTAGAATCCAAGGAAGCAGCTAATCTAACTTCGCAGTGATCAGGATGTACAGCAACTCGCAATACTTTTGCAGAATGACCATCTACACCTAGTTCACCACCAGCAGAACCAGATAAAAACTTCTCTTCTGGGGAGGCGCCACAAGACAAATCTCTTACATTATCTGCAGCCTGAGTGTACAGCAGCAACCACACCATTGAATTGCACGGCGAAAGGTGAATAAAGGAGCATAAAACAGGTGGTCCAGATGAACTATTCCTGGAGATGATTGCCTTCTTAACAGGGTATTGATCTTCAACATTCAAATACGAGACTTTGTGAAGATGCCCCAAGTCAAGACACTGCAGGTCCTTTGACTTCCATAGCGTCACCCGAGGGTGCCTAAGAGGAGAAAACTCATCAAGACAATGGATGGCCCAGAATGTAATTTTCAACTCTGGACCAATGCCTACTATCCATTCACATCGGCCAGTCTTTTCATGCTCAGAAAACTCTGTAGGGAAAAGCTGGCTACCTTCTTTGCCAATTTTAAATAAACCCCTCTTTTCTTCTGCCCAAGTAACAAAAAAGTTCTCGCCCAGAGTTGCACCAAGAACCGTGTTTGTCTCGATTACAGCAACAACGCAAAATGAATGCCGCATGAGCTTGGGATCCTTGACGTCCTTGTCCATTTTTCTTGCTCGTCCATAATCCATCTCACTCCATAACCTCATGGCTCCATCCAAGCAGCATGTTAAAAGGACATGTCTTGTTTTCAGATTCCTCTTAAGCTGTCTTCCTTCCAATGGCCTCCATTCAATCATGAGAACAGGCTGAGGATGAAGTAGCTTAACCATCATGTATTCAGATTTCCAATTACTTTGACAAACTAAAACATGTTTGCACTCCTCACCAACTGATGATCCACCAAGATGCTGCTTATTCAGATAAGGAGCAGCTGCTGATGGTTCCTCAATGGACCAAGTAGCAGAAACCAGAGTTTGCGGCTGTTTAGCTTTAAACTTCCAAGCAATCTCCCAGGAGATGCTATTGCACTTCCACAGAACCACCTCGATTCCACCTGCAATAATTCCATCCCCTGATCCAGTCCACTTGACCGCCTCCACCTTTGAAGTCTGCCTGAGTACTGCATTCTGGCTCCAACAAAAAGAACCTGATGAGTACAAAACATTTAAATTCAAGAAATTCAGAAACAAAATAAAACTGCTGTGGAATATAATTTTACAAGAGCCAAAAAGAAGAAAATGACCATCGCGGACATACTACTGATTAATAAATGTTTGCGACAGTGCATCATTCTCTACTCCTGGAATTGTGCATAAGTGCATAGAAATGGAAGAGAAGTTAATATGAGGTACATATATGTGCTCACAGAAACGAGAGCCATCTGATAAATTTTCCTGTGACTCAAAGGACAACAACTAAGTGGTTCAGGTCACATGCAAATAGTTAAAATGACCTCATACCTGAGATCTGACAATCGATATTAGAGAGGGAGAAGCAGCAAAGGCAATTTGAGAAGAAGTTAACAAGATGGCAACTTCAAAAACTCTTACCATAGAATTTGAGATTTTACTACTGTAAAAAGTGAAGATCTTAGTTGGGGATATCCATTTAATGTCAACTCTTCAAAAGACTCATTTTTTTTCTCGATGAGGCAGTGTAAAACCGTTCACCAGCCATGTTTTATGAGTCAATCCAACGACCACCTGAACAACTCTAATGAGCCAGTCTCGGAAATTCTAGTCAATCACGTCCTAAGAACAATGAATGCTTCGTCATGGAAAGCCAACTCTACATCTATACATGCCCCATTCAGAAGGCAAGAGAGCTCAAGCACAGACTGTGAATCTAAGCATCGAGAATGTTTAAGAAAATAAGGACATCTTTAACTTGAGAAGCTAATGCGATTTTCCTAATTATCAGACTAAACTAAATATCCAGAGAATGCCAGAACGTGCGCACCTATGATTTGTTCTATGATCAGTCACTCAACTCCGATGGTCTAGAGACGCCCGAGGGGAATGACGAGAAAGAAAAAGAGAATTGTATCGAATTCAGATATACCTAGTAGCCTGGAGGAGTCGAGCGAATAAATGAAGACGCAATCGCCAGAAGCGGCGGCGACGCGGCCGTCGGAGGAGAAAGAGACGGAGGAGACGGGGCGAGGGAGGTCGAAGACTTGTCTGAAGAAGGGAGCGATGAGGGTTTCAGCCTCGGAGAGAGGGGAAGGGAGGTGGGAGATCACTAGGAGAGACGAGGCTCCGTAGGCTACCCAAGCGTAGCCGGCAAGGTCGGGGATCCAGTCGATGGTGGATCCGGTGGGCGAACGGGTCGGGGCGGGAGGGATGACATCGGATCGCAGGAGAGAGAGCGGGAGGTGGTCGATGGGATCGACTGTGGCGGCGGAGCCCAGCTCCGACATCGTCGTCAGCCGTCGGGGATCAGGCGAAGGTGAAGGATGAGCTATTCTACGCCATGTTCTGCAGCTCCCAGCACCAGCAGCGCCAAAACATATGTATTTTCCTGGGATTAATCTCACTTAACTGTCGGTAAAAAAAAAAAAAAAACCGCGGCACCTTTATTAAATACTTGAAGAAATTACGGGGGTTGTTCCGTCAAAATTTGATTTTTTTTTAATGTAAAGATACTTTGTACATGGAAAAGGTCCGATTAAAGGACAAAATATATATAATCTAATGAGAAATTCTATGGTCCCGCAACTAAGATTTACGAGACTACTCCCATGTGGCTTTGTGTGATCATTATATTAATTCGGAAAAAAAATAGTGACCCGTCATATCTCTTTATAAAATGGTACCAATTATTATAAAATTAATTTTACATCGCAATTTGTCCACATTAAGGGACAGTGGTGAACGTACGGGTAATCAAACTTACATTTAATTGTGGAAAATCATGAAGATGAAAGAAAGTTATGGACTCAATGCTTAAAATCAGTTAGAAATCATAAAGCAAAGTTGCATTCGATGGTTTATTTATTTATTTTATAACTAAAGATAGGAGCAAAAAAATTGAATGTGTTCTTAATTAGACATATTAGAATTGTTGTAGTAATCAAAGAACTTACACAAATGAAAGTATATTACATCACGTTACATCATCCATAAAAAAGATAAGTACTAGTGATAGATTAAAAATTACTTTTTGCTAGTGTAAATTCATTCTTATCGCTAAAAAAACCTATTAAGAAGTGAAAAAATGATGATTTCTTTTTTAATTATAACCTGGTCATTTACAACCAGTAGATTTTGTAGATAAAGTACAATAGACATGCAGAAAGAACAGTTTAGCTATTTACTATAACAAATTTTTAACATATCCATCATTTATTAAGTGACACATTGATAAAATATGATTATACGATCATTTTAATTGCACGCAATATTGAACTTTTTTTTTATGGATATGTATTAAAAGTTTTTCACCTCATTGGCCACCCGAACGCCGTTGAACATGTTGGGCTTGGGTGCATCCACCCGGGGACCATGTTGCGTTGTGACTATGCCAGTTAATTGAGCATCTTCCAATTTGGCGACTCTGGCTTTGAGGGCATCTACCTCCAAAAGCCTTCACCTTGAGGTCCTCTGTCTCATATCACATGGCCATCACCAACATTTCTAGGAAGTCATCCTTCTTCCTTAGTGGCCATTGTCCCTATCATCTTTGCTCGAAAATCCTCATATATCTGACTTTAGCTCTTGTACCTCTGCATCGAGCTCTCCCATGTTGGATTTGATTCCTTCAGCATTCACGGACAAATTATTGACCACGCCTTGGATGTTTGCCATCGTGACCTCCATTTTGGTCATCCTGAACTCTAGGTCTCTCAACGGATCCCTCAAACTAAAGTTACCTTCGGCCTTCTTTGCCTTGGTCTTCCTACTGGGTTCCTCCATGGTCTTTGCCTCAACTTGGATCTTTTCTTTGGACACGGTCGGTAAGTTGTTCTTGGCTATTACTCATAGGATGAACCTGCTCTTATACCACTTGTCATGAGCTGATCGATTCACAACTCGTTTCTCGTTCAACCCGCATGACCTTAGGAACTCCGCTCTTAAGTCAGCCTTCACCATTCAAACTCGCTACACTATTAGAGAGAGAAACTAAAGAGAAAATCTCTACACTTATATCACTTGAGAGAAATGAGATAATACAAATGAGGGAAGGGATGCCCCCTTATATACAAAAACTTGGCGAATAATATCAATAGATCTCTCATCGAACTAATGACCTGTATAACCTACCAAATTAGATGCATGAGAAATTCTCATATCACTTGCCATTGGAATCTTCCGGAGTCCTTGATATCTCGTTCCCTGAATAGTAATCTTCCTAGAATCTCTTTCCCTGAATAGTCACTGTCCTTCATGCCTAGAAACCTCGTGGGACGAGGAACTTCTCGGTCCGTGACACAATCGTGTCGCATCGGACTCTTGTATAAAAACAAAAGATGCCATGTCATTGATAAACCAAATTTAGAGATGGAGAGCGGAGATGACGTGATTAGAAAGTTAATTACTAAGTTTCTCAAATTGAAGGATAAGATATGAGGTTTTTTTGGCGATTGATACGATCGGAATTCATTTGCTTTACTTACCAATCAATTTCACAACCTTGTCTTAAATTTTGTATCAGAAAGGGCATCTTTATAATACTCATTATTACTCATTAATAATCGAGAAAGGAAGTACTCTAAATTTCCACGAGTCGAGTGCTCTTGTTATATTTATGATTAATATTGTTGAAAACAAATAATTTACTCATTCAATATGTTTGACAAGGTTTTTTTAGCAACGATCTTCTTCTTTTTCTTTTATTGTCTTCTTTTTTTTCGGCAGGAGCTTGTTTTGACTAAATAATGCCGGAAAATTATGATTTATTACCGGCAAGAACGACAAAGGATTCGCCAATCAATATTACCAGCCGTCCGTTTTTCATAAACCCGCAACTGAAGTGAGGCCACTGGCCACGCGGCAAGCGCTCATCTCTTCTCTCTCTCTCTTCCAGCATAATCTGTTCGATTTCCTCGAATTCTCAGCTCGAGCCTTGATCACACCGCCTCTGGAGGAGGAGGAGGAGGATGGAGATGCAGCGGGAGAACAGCTGCGGATTCATGTCGTGCGAGAAGCTGGACAAGATGGCCAACTGGGTGGGCACCAGCGTCGCCTCCGCCTTCTTCGCCTCCCTCGAGCGGTGCTCCTGCATCAACCTCAGCACCACCGATCTCGACGACGACGACGAGTCCAAGGACCACCGCCCTCTCATGCTCACCAAGCCCATCTCTCACGAGCCCCTTGCCACCGCCGGCAATTCCGCCCCCACCCCTGCCGCCGCCGCCGCCGCCGCCGCCCCCTCCCCCGCCCCCTGCCTCTCTAATTAGATCTGGTTTCCCCCTCCCATCAATTGCGCTTGCATCCTCCGTTCAGAGGGGTCGTTTACTGTTGAATTTTGGGGAACAAATAAACGAGAAAGATGTAATTTTGCTTTGTCTTATGCTCGTCGTCAAGTGCTGTATAGATAGAGAGCCGTGGCTCTTGGGCTATCTAGATAGATGTCCTTGGTTGCTCGTCAACCTGGGAAGTGTGATATATTCCATGATGCGATATTCCATCTTCGGACCGGAACTGGACGTTGCTGCTGGGTTTCTGCAATTAAATGAATGAAAGCTGAATCGAGTGCTCGTATATATTCAGAATCATGATGATTGAGCCTTAAATACTCGCTAAGTATTCTCAGATGGATAGCCGTTTGGCTTTGAATTTGTGACTATGTGGGCTGGTTTAGGAATCGCATGCCGATTGACATCCTTGTCATCGCGAGGTGGGATAAGAGTTGAGTTTCTTTGGGTGAAGAAAATGACATTCTCATGGTTCTGATTCTAGCCGATCACAACAATTGTTTTCAGGCATAGATCACAGAGAATTTTGCTGTCCAGCTTTTGAATTTTACTACAGCTGCTAAGTTTACCACTGTATCTGCACGATCATATATCACTTGATGAAATGTTTTTGCTTTTGGCTCATATATATTACTTTGCAGAGTCTGCTGGGAAGCTGTATGCATTGAAGGTGTTTCGTTAGGACTATCTGTGAGCAAAAAAGGAGTTGATTGAGTTCATCAGTTATTAGTGGGATTCATCTGCCATTTTTTATTCTATTAAGTATAATGGTTTCCAATTTATAGTTTTCTGTTTTTGTAAAACTGTTCTGTTGGATTTTATGTGATATGACCATCTCCTATGTGATTTTGTTCACGATGACCATGTTCCCCTGCTGAAATTCTTGTACAGAGTTGCGGAAAGTATCATTTTCCAGTATGGTTGAACTCATTTATACGACTTGTCCGTGGTAACTGGAGTGAGCCAGCTCTTTTTTGTTTGCCGGGAAGTGTCGGTTCCGAGGGTTGGGTTCATAAAAGCAACATGATCTTTAGCTGATTGTGGTTGAGATTCTGTGCAACCAAAGAACGTTCATTTGTACATCTTCCTGGTTGAAGACTTTTGTTATATCGAATCATGTGGAAGCAACTATATGTAGTTTAAGGCTTTAAGCTTGTCGTAGGTATGTCTTGGCTAATTTGAACGAAGACAAATTAGGCGGTTTTCTTCTTTCGGCAAGATTCCCGGGATGTGGATTTACCCATATATAAACAAACGTGTATTAGCTAGTTTCTCTGAATTCAAGATGTGGTCCACTGGAAGCTCTTGGTAGATACAAAATTTAATTGAGAATTAACATGTTATTTTGTCGTCATTGTAATTTGTTGTTAGGTTATAGAAACTTTCACTGTAATGTCGAACAGATTAAGCTTGTCAAGATACCAAAGGATGTTGACCAGCTTTGTCAATTAGATTGACTCAACTAAAACACTAATGTTCTCAACTTCCACTGTGTTCTACTTGTCTCTAGATGAATTTTTGTTTGGGTGCAGCACAGTGATATACCGTGCTTTACGGAATGATCTTTCTTAATTTCTTCTCGAGTTGTAGTTACTATCTTATAGTTTTGACCAGTATAACTATTTGGAATCCTCAAACCATTACAAATGATTGTCAGCACTTCATATTCATTAAGGAAACTCACAATGGAGAAGAATATGGTTGCTGGCTTCCTTTTATTGGAAGTCTCTTGCATTTTATCCAATGGAAGTCTTGACTACCGTGTATTGCAAATCTGGTTTTTCAATATAATTTTGCTTCTCCATGTATGATGGTCAGTCTTGTGGAATAGTGATCAAGGTGCCACCTTCATCATTATTCTCTCATGCTTATGGCCTTAGGGTACTTTCATTCACAGTATGAAGACGAAGTCTCACGTGCTTATTTTTCAAGTCAATCGCACCATGTTACGTTTAATTTATAGAAAAGTACAGCATTAAGGTTGAAGTTGGAGATAAAACTGGAGAAGATAAGAGCGTCAAACTTGCGTAATTTGCCTATAAGCTGTATGAGGAGAGCAGAGGCTGGTGTTTGAGTGTTTCTTTGTGGTGTTGCAATTCCCCTGAATCTTCATCATTTCCAGATTCGTCTGCCAATGACGGCAATTAGCTCGCCAAATGGTGGGAAGTGGACTGGTAGATGATTTATCTCCTTGGTCTCTTAAAAGAGTCCATGTTCGGGGTTTATACCTCTTCTAAGGTTACAGCTTGATATTAATCCATTCACCTTGATAGCAACCCTGTTTTTGATTCTGTATGGACTACTTAATAAAGACAATCGTACCGAAGGAATCTCGGCATAGGTGGCAAAGAGCAAGTCGTCTTTCTCCTTCCAAAAAGCCTTTATTTCAAGCTCACTAGCAAGACTTTGTTAGAGTCGAGCTTCTTTTGCTCTTAGGGTGGAAGTTTTCAGCCCTCTTTTGTTATGCTGATCTGCAGTTTGGACTGTAGTTCCTACTAAGCACGGGAACTTGCCCTCTATCACTTCAAGAATACTTATGGTCGTGCATTATTTGATTTTGATTAAAGCCCCCTACTGTGGACGTAAGATGTGAAATTGTCATGTATAATTTCGAATCTGTGGGCAGTTGCCGGGTTGTCGTGTAACTCATGTCAGTGCAGGTAGCTTCGATTTGTTCAGGTCAGTCTTACAGGTCACGCAATTTATTCAGGCAGCACCTCGAAATAAGTCAAATAAGGCCCTCATGGGGGAAATCCATTTTCCATGAACATTTTTCTGAGAAGAATACTCGACATATTTCAAAGCGTTAGTTTTGGTGCAGTAGTCAAACAAAGTTTTAAAAAAGAAGGTCAACCGTGAACAGTGTTTTTATTGACTGTCACGCTTCGATATTTGAATAGTCAAGACAATCGCCATGAGTAAGAAATATGATGCGACATATGATGCATATCTGTGGATGCGTGCACATAGGACATGCGGGCTATTTTGATCTGGGATTTGGATGTTGACATGTAAATTAGAGGACATGAAACAAAGAAGAACATGTATACTGCAAAAAGGGGTCGCTCAGACTTCGTATTTTAAACCTTTCTGTTTCTGTTGTGGATTGTTTTAGGTGACTCACTGCTACATTAACTAATTCCTTGAATATATATCCAGATTATAGGAGGGATACAAAGAAGGATGAGTCCTCTATGAATTAAAATGAGTGACTAAACATAGGAAAGTCTGGGGACATGGACATCAAAGAAACTTACGGAAATACAGAATGTGATGATGGCACTTCAAGGTCTAAAAATGAGGAAAGAAATACAAATTTAAGATAGGACTACTGGAGGAGGTCATCAAATGAAGATTGAAAATGAGAGAAAAGAGTTATACAGATAGACTTTGTCTCGTTACCCAGTATTCATCTGTCTTTCGGGGGCTTGAAATTTTCTTTCCCCTCACCTATTCTCCTTGCACATGATGTATCATGAAATGTCAATACACTTGGGGTTTCACGAGAAGCAAATTGCAAAGTCTTCGTGCTTAAACATAGTTACCTTAAAGCCCGTACAATGAGAAAGACATTATTAGAAGGTGAATGCAGTCGTTGATTGTCCTGCTGTGGTTTTGACATGGTTCTACGGATCAGGTACCGCAATTATTTGTGCTTTAATAGTAAAGAACTACAGAGATCGAGGTAGCTCAATTAAATCCTTTAGCAGATTGGTCAGCTCTTCAAATAATCACTCCCCCAATGCCTTATTTTGTTGAGTTCATCGTGAAGGAATCATGAAAGATGACGATCACAATGAAGCATCACAATCTTTTTTCTTTATCTAGAGCTTTTAAAATATAAGACAGGTTTGTTCTCTGTTAAATGACCCTGACCAGTAGGTCTCATCATCCTCAATCTCCTGTTTTAACCCCTGATGGAGAAGCTAACCATGGGGGTCATGCTTTCCGTCATCTCATTGATATCCTGTTTCAGCCTTCTGTGTGTTCGTGCCCAGTGGCTGGTGGAAGGTCGACCAGGTTCTATGACTTCAAGGTCTCACCGTTGTACATCTGTCAGATGTCTTTTTATTTCAATTACCCGATTCGCTTATACTCTCTATGTTTAAGTTCTCATTGTTCCATGCTTGACACTGATAACTAACAATTGCGTATGTAACTTCAAATGAATAGGTGCAAAACACAGGGAAGGACATAGCAACGGTTAATGGAATGTATCCAGGACCGGTTGTTAACCTAGAAGATAATAAAGGGATCATCAAAGTTACAAATGAGTGTCCATGAAATGTCACAATTCATGGGTAAGAAAAATATGGAAATCGTTTTTATACATGGGAGAGAATAAGAATTTGCTAATTTGAGGATTCATTTGTTGTGTTGGCTGATTCGAGGCATGTAATCCGGCAGATGCTATCCTGCTGGTCTGATGGATCATCGTACATCACACAGTCTCCTATTCAAGCTGGACAGAGTTTTACGTACAAGTTCACATTGTTAAAGCAGGAAGGCACCCGTCTATGGCATATGCTCGTGTCTCTTGGCTTTGGAGCACTGTCTATGGTGCTATAGTCATAAATCCTAAGACAGGGTTCCCTTATCCCTTCGCATATCTTTATGAAGAGCACATCATTGTTCTAAATGTTTGCCTGCGAGTTTATGAACCATGTTTCTGAACAAAATTCATTAAACTCTAAATCTGTTATACTGCAACCGACAGTAGCATAGTAACGCAGGAAAAGTCCATTGTTCATGATCTCTATCGTAATCTCCACATTATATGGGAATATTGGAAGGATGTAGTGCAACTTGAGAAAGCTGTTCTAGCTAGCAGAGGAGGACCTCTGCCAGCTGATGCATTTACGATCAATGGCCATCCTGGCCCTAACTATAATTACTCCAACAATGGTACTTCTCAGCAAAACCCTGACCTCAAATAATTATGACCCTGAGAGTTCTCCATCCATTTGAGAAACCTTCTAGCTAGATATCGTTTTGGAGTTTACTGCCAGTTACAACATTCTGCGCCTGATGGAAAATTTAAAAACAGTAAGGCCTGAGGAGTCTCCAGTGCGAGTGATGGGCTTTTCTTTTATTTAGAGCTGCTCAATATCCTGCAATCCTGTCAAGACTATCTTCTTGAGAAGCAGTCACTGCCGTATGAAACGATGACTGTCTTCATTATGACTAACATCACCCGATCATATAACATGGCAACCTACACATAATCTTGTGTTTGCATGGACTCGCCACTGGTTTCCTGTCGTATTTATTGCCAAAATTTGCAGATGCATACGAGATTGATGTGGTTTCAGGAAAGATCTACCTGGAGACGCTGATAAATGCAGGTCTGAACTCGGAAAACTTCTTCTCCATTGCAAATCACAGAATGACCATTTTTGAAGCTGATGGATATTACACAAAGCCATTCACAACCGATCACGTGATGCTTGGACCAGGCCAGACAATGAATTTCCTTGTCACAGCTGATCAATCCATCGGAAAATATTCTATGGCCGTGGGTCCTTACATGTTGGTCCACGGGGTACCCTTTCAAAATATATCAGCCACAGCACCCTTCCAATATCTCGGTGCTTTGCCCACTTCCCCGTCTTTGCCTGCTAGACTACCAGTTTTAATAGTAATCTTGCAGTTAAGACTGTCATGGATGGGCTTAGGAGTTCTAAACTTGGTCATGTTCCAAAGGAGATAGTTCAGAATGTCCTTTACACCACAGGAGTAAATGTTCAACAATGCCATTCAATTCCACAGCAAAATTGCCAAGGCTTGAATGATGGGACTGCAGCCGCGCCTATGAACAATATAAGCTTTGTCAAACCCAAAATTTCTCTTCTTGAAGCTTATTACAATATATTTAATGGCCAGGTCACTGAGGATTTTCCTGGTGCGTCAAACAAGGGGACACCTGGTAACAGTCCTAGCAACACCAATCGATGGCCGGAACTAAAACCTTTGTCCTTTAATGTAGAAATAGGGTGAAACTCATTTTACAGGACACGGACGGTCTCTGCAGAAAACCACCCGACCCATTATAGCTTCTACGTAGTTGGATATGGCTCCGGCAACTATAGATACCGATCGAACAATTCAAGTGGTGGATCCAGCATACTTGAACACAATTGGATTTCCTGTGGGTGGATGGGCAGCAATTCGATTTGTGGCAGACAATCCAGATGAGCTGATCCTCCTTCATCGTTGTGATTATGCTGTCTACGTGATTGGAACAAGCCTTGTGATTGCTAGCGCGTTGCGGTCATTTCTTTTGGAGATGCTTAACATAAATCGAGTTTAATTAATACAGGAGTTTGGCTCATGCATTGCCACATTTATATACTCTTGTTATGGGGATTAGCTTCAGTTTTCATAGTGAAGAATGGGAAAGGAGAGCTCGAGACACGCTTCCTCAATTGCCGGCAGACCTGCTCCGGTGCTAGAGCTTTTGCTTCAGTGCCTAACTGTGCTGTTTCCACTCAATAATTCTTTGGAAGCAAGTGTATAATACGCTGGATTTGTTCTCCTCGTTGGGGTGATCGATAGAATGGAAATGCAAAGAAGCAATTAATGTTCAGGAATAAGACGAGGATGTTCGTCTTAATCAATTCCTAGTTTCTAGCTAACGCGATGTTTCATGTCCAATGTCAATAAATAAGATAATGCGATGTTTCATTTTCAAGCCGATGTATGAGACTCCTGAACAGAAATGAACGAGGATCTTGACCAAATAACGTGAATTTTCTGTTTGCATTTCTAATTTGACGGCATCCTATACTAAATGAAGTCAATTAAGCATCATGCCATGCATGAGATGCACAAAACTAGACAATCCAGTTGACGATTGCATCCACCAGTTACCTAAACAAGCCATTCATCGTCTCAAAGCTAAAATAGCATCGATTACGTAACCCATTCTATTAGGGAGGCAGTATCACTTCCAAGAGCACTTGCACTTTCAGTATTCTCTCATCGAATAGTAGGCCTCGTGAAGCGACCATGCTCATTTCTTTTTCATTAATGTTAAACTCTATGCAGTGAAGTCACTAAAACTCTTATGCAGCTTAGTTACCAATTAGGCTCATGATACTGTTGGACCTTATGGAATTTTTAGTTTATTCAACATGGTCCTTTTGAACTTCTTTTGATTTGTTTGAAATAATGACCCATTAAAGGTTGGAGAGATGAAACTAGCACAAAGAAGCATTTGTGATTTTGGACCAAAAAGAAGAAGAAGAAGAAATGCCGTGACATGCATAATAAATGGGTTATGACCAAAGTCCGATATTTATGAATTTTAGAGATAATGTCGACTTATCAGGCCGGATTAGACATTTATATATACATCCTATCAGAAATTTGCCAATGTACTCCAACCGGAGGAATTTAGATAATTAAGTCCAGATAAAACCATGCATACATGTGCCGGCTCTAATAGAAGGACAAATGTTAGTCTATTCTAAAGTGATAAGAATATTGAAAAGATTGAGAAACCCAAGGACATGGAGGAAGGTGTTGTAATCACTGTTAACGAATCTAGCCACGCCGTTATCAGATCATTGCATATGATGCTTTGCCGTAATTAGCGCACGCGTATGCGTGCACATGTGTAGAGGGAGACAGGGTAAAGAATATTTCTTGTATGACTTTGAAGTCTGTCTTTTCTAGGCAAGGGTTTGATGGATGAGAATAGAAGGATATGTACTTAGGAGGAGTTGATGTAACTAGCTCACATGGGTATTCTACTATGTTCCGTGAAAGAAGCTCAAGCTAGAGTATGGAATTCAAATTTCAACGGGTCATCTATCTTACTTTCCACGTAAAAAGTTCGTCCATGATTAAATGAGTCTAAGTTAGCTCCACGAAATGAGAAGATTCTTTTAAGATCAATTCTAATTAAAATAGAAAATTGCTTGATAGAAGAGATGAGGGAAAAAAGAAGGGCATTGATGACTTGGGACCATCAATTAGGTGCATCGTAAGGCATGTTAAAGAAGTCGAAAATCAATGAGAGAGTTCATCATAGTTCATCAGCTGCGAAGAAATAATAGCACTATATAAAGTAAAACGACATTGGTTCCCCAAGGATCCGTTAATCAGTTAATCGGAAGGGAAGTCCTCCCAGCAAGAATATCAGCTGATGACAAAAGGGTCCTTTGAAAGGTGGTTACCGTTTTTGTAGTGCCAAAAAGTGCAGTATAGACGTGTGGGGGAAGAAGGTCAAACCTAGAAGCTGAAGTTAAAAAGGGGAATCTGGCAAAAAGATGACACCGGGTATATACATACATGTACCTGCAAATTATTGCTGAAAAGGCTGATCGCATAATCCAGTGGCAGTGAAGCGGCATCCTACGGTACACATCGACGCGATAGAAGATCAGGGATTGAAGAGAGAGAGAGAGAGAGAGAGAGAGACTGTGTGTGTGTCATGGTCAAATGTTAAAAACCATTGGTTTAAAGCTATCATAAACCTCCAAATTATGAAAAAAAAAATAACAAGAAGCGCTAGAGCCAAGTACCGCAGTACACGAGGGCATAGTGCAGACAGCTATGAGAAGTACAATCATGAAAAGTAGCTGGTCAACAAATCCCATAAGCATGCATGTCCAGGAACCGCGAGGACTATGAAGAAGAAAAAGACTCGAGACTTCAGCTAACAGCCAAACTCATCCACCTGCGGACTCCTCACTCAGTTTGAGAATAAACAAAGGGAGATGATGAGAAGCTTGCTTGGCTTACTATACTTTCAACTGTCCCCTTTTGCGCAAAACCAAGGAAAGATTAGTCTGTTGCAACCACCTCTCAAACATTCTACTTTCTTTCCAGGCTTGGCAGATGAGAGAACCATGCATATAAACGCAGAAGAGACCCGTTCTGCGTCTTCCTCTGTCCACCAAAATCGCATTTTTCTCATCATCGGCACTGTTATATCTTCTTCGTTGCTTCCAATGGTGGTGCTGTTCTGTTCCTTCCGGTGGAAGGCCTCTTGCTCAAATGAGTATTCCATTTTATGACAGCAAAGTGATGTGGTCGAACGATGTTGAGAATAAAAAGAATGGGATGCTCATAAGGGCAAGATGCTTTGCATGGGAGGCCTCACTTTCAAGGATTTCAGGAGGTGATATACCCCTGAACTTTTTAAGCATTGTGTGCTCAGTTTCAATATTTGATGTGCGAACGTGAAGGTATGTGACTTTCAGTTCCTCCTACATTTGTCATTTTATGCCCGTCATCTTCTTCAGTTACACAGATAAGCGTTGAAAGATTACAGTCACTTGATTTTTATTTAAACAAACTTGCTTTCCCGTGAATGTCGGTGGTGATTCCCATTTAAAGAACAATCGAACGAATTAAATGCTACAAGATCGAGACCCCGATGAGTTGGAAATTTTAGTAGAAAATTTTTCTTTTGACAAAAAATGAAGGTAACTTGCCTATCCTTAAGGTTCTTGGGTGCAGGCCATTGGGTACTCACTCTCTCTCTCACCGTTTATTCCCCCAGTCCTCCCTAACACTAGAACAGGGAACCCTAATCCCTCTCTCTTAGCTAGAGTGATTCTAACTTTGGCCAAAAGTAAGTAAGGGTCCGTTCATTTGGTGAAAAATATTCTTCTGAAAAATATTTTCCAGAAACTGGACTATTCGGGGGACGGAAAATATTTTCCTTAGATTTCCTTCTAAAACTAAGGAAAATATTTTCCGTTTTTGAAAAGTGGAAAATATTTTCCAGATCTCATCTCTTTCTCTTTCGTCGTGAGTTTATGAGCAATTTAATTGCCGCCCGCCGCCTCCCGCCCACCCGCTCGCCACCGTCGCCTCCCGCTCGCCCGCCCGCTCGCCGCCACCGCCACCGCCACCTCTAGCCTGCCCACCGCCTCCCGTCAGCCGCCCCCCGCCGCCCGCCCGTCGCCCGCCGCCCGCCACCGCTGCCTCCTCCTCCTCCCGCCCGCCCGCTCGTCCCCCGCCGCCGCCACCACTCGCCACTGCCTCACGCCCGCCTGCCTGCTCGCCGCCGGCCGCCGCCTCCCACCCGTTGCCGTCGCCCGCCCGCCCGTCGCCACGGCCGCCTCCCGCTTGCCCGCCCACCGCCGCTCGCCCGTCGCCCGCCCCTGTTCGCTAGTCATTAGATAATTTCTCAAAACAAGAATTTCGGAAAAAAAAATTTCGGAAAATTTTTAAGTTTCAAACTAATACCGAAAAATGCGTCGTTGGAAAATTTTTAAATTTCAAACGAACATCGGAAAATTTGTCATTTTCCAGGAAAATGACTTTCTAGAAAATATTTTTCGGAAGTGCTTTATTTTCCGCCAAACGAATGGACCCTAAGACTCGGACTTCCAATCCCTCGATCTAGCATTAGGAGCAATGAATATTTAGGGCCTTGCTAATCAATGCTACCATTGAAAGCTATCTGGCTTTGTTGGCTTCTCTAAGATTAGATGCGACTAGTCAAATTGGTAGTTCAAATTGACGTGGCCACAGCATGGACGCTAATCCATGCTTATTTCGTTAACTATTTATTAATTTTGGTTTTCCGTCTAGGCTTATTAGTTACGATTATAGTGTGGTTTCAAGGGATTTGTAGACTACTTATTCAAGTTGCTCACAATGATTTTAAGTAAACATTCAAATTAAGTTTGTAACTAAACTTAAATGAGAGTTATATTACTCAAAATGAATCATTTCTAATTCGGAGAAAAATTGGTAAGTCTCTTAAATGGAAGTTAGTTATTTATATAAAAGTTTATAGATATAAGGCGTGATAAAAAAAAAGTAAACAAAAATTGGTAATTAGAAAAAAAATGATAAGTAACTAAAATGAGATTTTGTAACCCAAAACTAGTTGGTAAATTAAAAATAATAATTGGCTAGTCACTCTAAATAAGGTTGGTAAATTTCAAAAAAAAACTTGTTAAATTTAAGATTCTACTAAGAAATGCCAAAAAAAAAGGGTTTGTAACAACAAGAAAATTTGACAAACTAGAAAAAGAACCCAATAATTTCAGTAAATAGGCCACATGACAGTTGCTCATCCAATTAAGTAACAATAATGCAATGAGAGAAGTTGACGAGTCTCATTAATTCAGGTTGGTGATATCTTAAAAGAGTTAGTAAATGTAAGAGCTACTTCACCAACTTAGATATAAAAATTGGTTGCTTGATAGAAATGTTGGTAATTAATAATAAAAACTAAAATATTTGTAAGTAACTTAAATGAGAATTGTTTAAGTGAAACTAATTGGTAATTCAGTCTACCAAAGTGGTAAATCATTCCAAGTTAATCTGGTAATTCCATATGAGAATTAGGAAACACGAAGTGTTGGTAAGCTTGCTGATACCTAGATCTTGCATGCAAATCCATCATGTATTTTTCATCATCAGAAATCTTAGGGATCAAACTTGCCGATAATGGTGGAATTTAACTCCTGGTAAACAATCAGTTAGCTTACATGAATCTATTATCCAGTTTTCTCACTACATTCCTTAGAAACTAGAGGGATTACAGTTTGTAGATACATATGTTTCACTTCACATTGGCCACCCATGCACCTGACATCGAATTCGCTAATAATGGCACAATTTGACGCCAAGTCGACGATATAGGTACTAAACAATTGCACGTCCCCCTTTCTGTCTTTGAATCTCAGCGTCTGGAGTAGAAGACATATTATAGTTTAAGAATCTTGGACCTCGTGCCTATGAACTATCATCATGCACGTCTTGCATCAAGATTAAGGGTCGGATTCGCCAATAACTTCAAAATTTGAACACCGGTTGAAAACGTTACTGCATGCATTTTTTCCGCTAAGTTGTTTCAGCACTTTTAAACTATGGGCACTAATAGTATCAAGACCTCAAACCCGACTGTCCAAATTTTGGTCGAAGGAGGCTCGAGAGCTAGCTAACGCCGCCGGTGCACCCGGTTTTTACGATGGAGCCCATTTGGGCTTTCCGTTCCACTCCAAGCCCACAAAGCCCCAAAACTCTCACCGAGCCCCACCAACTCTTGTCCCTCTGAGAGGATTTTAGGGGTATGTCGTAAACTTTAAAAGTCTCTCTCTCTCTCTCTCTTTCTCTCCTCCTCATTCGGCCGAGAGCTCGGCCGAACCTTCCTCCTCCCCCTAACTGCGTGCATGCAAACTTGTAATTGCCCTGTCTGGCTCATTCTTGTTGACTTCGCCTAGTCGGTTGCCGAGGATTCGCCGCCCGTTCCATACTTCAAAGTTGCAGTATTGCAAGCTCGTCTTGCCCTCGTAGGCATTGTAAGCCTATAACTTAGACCTGTGGTTCCCTTGTTTTGCCGTTTCCCCCCTACTTTCACGATGATATATTGCACGCTTGAGAGCCATGTTTGTCAGTTTAGCCTCATTTCACCTTCATTTACATGCAGCAAAGTCATATCTCATGCTAGACTAGAATATGGCGTTGCCATTATATTCTGTGTTAAGTCATCGTATGTATTTAGTACATAACAAGGTTCAAACCGGTTTTGTGCAAGACCGCTCAGCCCACCCTTAAACTAGCCAAGCCGCGGTTGGTTCTCCGTGCTGAGGAGCGGTTGACATCCCTTTGGGGGGTCTCTAGTGGCCTTGAGCTGCTCTGGCGGTTTCATGGGTGTCGGAGTGTTTCTGGGTTCATTTGGGACCATTTGACCAGCGAACGAGCCTCCGAAGCTCAAGGTCCAGCACATTGAAGGGCTGGACAGCCGTTCTTGAGGATTGATTTGCCTTCGATAAGGGTCTCGGGGCATCCCATTTAAGTTAATATTTTGATGTCCGAAAATTTTTTGTGCAAGAAAATTTTTAAGGAAGTCATATTTGACTTGCATAAGAAGTTACTCGTGATGGCATCACTTATGTCAGTTTAGACATTCTTTTTTTATTGTTCAATGAGTCATTAAGAAGCTTCTTGAGGAAGCCCTTTTGGCTTGCATAAGAAGTCACTTATGATGCCATTACTTATGTCAGTTAGTTTCGTCCTTAATTTTACTCATTAAGCCAGAGATAAGCCCAATAAGATTAGACAAGGGAAAAGCCCACTCCAAGTGATATCATTGGGCCATGATAATCATCAAATTAGAGATATTTATGAAGTAATCATTAAGCCTAAACTAGTTTTGGAGACACATAAGCCAAATGCAGGGGAAACCTAATCTAACCTAAGGGACACTTAATATAACCAAGGTTACATGATAATATTAGCTATATAGAACCACTTAACTCAAAATGATAAGGGTCAGGGCACATCTAAGCTACTGGTCATGACCTTAGGGATCTTCATTTGAATTAGATTGCCAACTACAAACCCTATCCTAAACATATGGACCGAAAATAAAATGGGTAGCTAAACTTTAATGATAAAGGGAATTACATGAGGATGAGGAACTACTATTAATAGGCTATCACTCTCCCCTTTTCTCTCCTCACCGCATCTCACTCTCCTCTCCTTCTCCCTCTCACCGAGCCCTCTCTCTCTTTCTCCTTCATGCCCTCTTGCCGACCGTAAATGTTTCAATCTCTTTCATTCCGACCTTAAGTAAGTGACTCGCTATAAACTAAGATAGAAGGTTTGCTCAACGCTTCAATGTGGTGATATATTGATTGTGCTTGCATACGACATGCGACATGTGCTATTGCATTCAGAGTCACATTTAGCCACTGTTCAATTTCAAAGTTGAGATGGCCAATCTGAACTTGGGTCATGCACGATCAGGCCCAAGTGCAATCATGTCTCACTTTGGTCGTATTGCCTATGTATGAGTATAGTATGCATTAAAAAGAAATCATATGTGGATCACGTTTTTACATGAGTGCAATACTTGCATATTTCAAGATCAAGATTATCGAGAGCAGTCACTCATTTAAGGTGGCGATGATGCTCAGTGCAAGACAGGATGCCTCATAGAAGGGTTGCTAAACAAGATGCCGCAGAATTTGTGATGTCTTGTTTGGAAGATGATGTCTTGAAGAGAGGTTTGGGAAGCCTGAGGAGTGTTTTTTAGATTGAAATGAATTTCATGCCTACTCGCAACTATTTGGTGATATTGGGTATTATGCTTACTTACAATGAGCATATAGTTATTAAATAACTTTGTTGTGATATTGGGTTATTTCCCCATTTTAGTGTAACTTATAGGATTAGTCATGTTATCTTAAGTGTAAACGGAAAATGACAAAAAATGATAAGTAGAAGGGCCAAAAAATGGAATTTATATTTAGTGGCAAATCACATTTTTGGGAATAATCAAGTTCATGCTTAGTCACCTCTCATGTCATTACATATTTCATCATCATCGCTTCGTTTTAGGATGTATGCATCTTTAATTTAGCGTGCTAGCATATTTGAAGTATAACTTCAGGATCCTATCCCTAAATTCCATAACAAAGCAGTTTAATATTCTTTACTCAGTTCATATTGGGTTTTCCTTGACGTAATCGCTTTATTACTATCATGGTTTATTGATGATGATATACGTAACCATCAATGTGTTTAAGTTTCGTTATATTTGTTGATGATGCATGGCTGTTTAGACGCGCGTCCCTGGGGACTCAAAAAAAGAAGAAGGAAAGAAGCGTTTTCATATATGAAGAAAAGGTGCCAAATTTCCGGACTTAGATTAACCTCTAGTATAATTTAAGTCCTCGAGCCCAATTCTCTGGTTAGCAATAGTAAGACAACCTCAAGCATTTTACTTGGCCTCTAATCAGCCTTCGACAAGTTAGTTGGTGGCTCTAAAAGTAAAATTAAATTTTCATAATAAGTTGAGTCAAAACAAGTTGTGATCGGCAGGATTTGGAGCGAACCGGAGCCAAGTGTGAGCATCATATCATAAGAGGGTTCGTCCACTCTTACTTAATAATCCATTAAACAAGTCTGAGCATCATATCATAAGAGGTTTCGTCCGCTCGTACTTAGTAATCCATTAAACCATGTCGAGATGATATCTAATATTTCTCCTTGGGCAAGGGCTGCTATAACAAAGATTGGCATGTTGGCACGAAAATTACTAATTCGCGCACTATCAAGAAAACTCGATCATTTCATAAAGAGTGTAGGTAGGTTGCAAGCGGGACTGGCTCAACATTCATGGGATTAAGGATGGTCCGACGTAGGAGGCAAGCTGATCAATCGAGGCGACGCGAGGTAGGTCGAGGCTTGCGACTTGAACAGATGGAAGGCAAGGCATCAGTGCACTAACCTGTCAATCCGATGGGCCTGTTTTTCGTGGTGAAGCACACGACACCACAGTGCTCGGATTGGGAGCGGGCTAAATACTTCTCGAGGCCGGACCGGCC
The DNA here is from genome assembly GCA_030064385.1 of Melaleuca quinquenervia. Classification (NCBI taxonomy): domain Eukaryota; kingdom Viridiplantae; phylum Streptophyta; class Magnoliopsida; order Myrtales; family Myrtaceae; genus Melaleuca; species Melaleuca quinquenervia. The sequence goes on along the minus strand of CM057722.1, from coordinate 180,578 downwards.
CCGTCGATGGAGGACGATCCACTCCGATTTACAATCATCATCGACGGAGGCACGTCGATTGAGGTGACGCTGAATGATGGCGATGAGTCAGCTTTGATGGGGTTCTTGGCTTTTGGACGTTTCCGGTGGAGAACTATTATTACATCCACTCCCCAGAGTCCATGTAATACAAACATGTCGTGGCTTGGGGCCACCGTCGCTTTCACAATGGAAAAAGGAAGAAAGAGACCGCCCTGCCCGTTCTTCTGTCGTCCCTGCGAGATGTGCATTCCAGAGCGTGACAAGAAATCGTCCCACAGACTTTACAAAATAAGAGAGTGTCTATGTAAGATTTCCCCTTTTCCTTCTGTTTCTTGAAAACTCTTTCCATGGACACATTTTGACTTCGATCCATAACATCCGAGACTTCAGGATGACGTGCAGGATTCGATGCGTTAACTTCACTCGTAAGTTTCTCGTGACTTTTGAACAGTGTGTTGAATCGGGGGAGAGTTTTTAACTCTTGTGAAGCAGGAAAGAACGTTTTTCGCGAGGGCCCGGAATTTAACCTCGCGATGCCATCTTCTGCATTCACCAACGGTTGAAACTATTCGGCCCTGAGCGATCGAAGTCAATCCTAATCCTACCGCACAACCGAGGGCGGTGCGGGTCCCGGCACTTGTCGCTTTTGTCGGCTCCTGTCGGCTGCCTTTGCCATTTTCCACCTCCATTATTCATATTTATAGTATAGTAATATGAATTAATATATGTTTTCTTTAATATGTTTCGCTTTCCATTTCCTTGATTCTCCCCTTCACGTATATTTGTGCTCTCTGATTTATTCTATTCCCATTACATCAAAATATGAACGGAACAAAAAGATTACATCAAAGAAGCGCACGCTTAAATCTGTGTACCGATAGTTGCGGCTTCAGATGAAGGGGCCAAAGCCTTCTTTTTTGCCATGCACGCACACTCTCTGTCCCTTCTTGACTTTGCCAAGAGATTGATCAACTCATGCAAATTTCAGTATTCATCAATTAGAACCCTACTCACATTAGCACCACTTCCTCCTCCTCCTTTTCAATATATGGATAGGGTAGCTGTAAATAGAAAACAAAATAAAAGTTTCTCACTTTCACATGCCTTCGGATGAAATTCTTTTACGGATGAAGAAAATGATTTCGAAGTAGATAAAATAAAGAGGGTATTTTCATGGGTCTTCTTTATAAGTAGGGGTGTCATGGAGCCAAAAGCTCAAGAAAGTAAAGAGGGTTGATGTACTGCTAGAAGACTATGCTATTCCTAACAGAGCAAAACTGGAATTTTGAGGAGATGCTTTTAGAAACATGAAAAGTGAATGCATGCACTGAGATGGAGCTTTTGATGTAATGAAATCTTTGTGGTTTTGAAAAATCTCATCCTTGCCAATGAGATTGGACGGCCCTTAGAAAGACAAGGAATCAAATTAAGAGCTTTCCATTGTTTGAGTCAAAAAGGTTGAGAACCACCATCTCTAGTCCACCCACAATGAATTTAAAAGACAAAGACTGAGACACTCACTTGCACTATTTTGAATCCACATGTCAGACAGAAATTCCCACTCATTAAACCCCTTAAGAAAATATTCTAACATATGTCATGAGGTGTAGTCAAAACAAACCTCTCCTCTCTCTCTCTCTCTCTCTCTCTCTCTCTCTCTCTCTCGCATAAAGTAAAGCCAACGCATAAAGCCATCATACATACAACCTAAAACATTCTTTCTTGCATCAACTGCAGCACTAGACAAACAGAAGGTGGACTCTCTCTCTCTCTCTGCCTTTCTCTCTCTCTCTCTCTCTCTCTCTCTCTCTCTCTCTCTCTCAAGTCACCTTTTGCCTTTTCCCTTAATTTGCTCCATCACGGCGTGTTCATGGATACTGCTCAATGGCCATCACAGGTAGAGACGTCCGTCTCTCTCTTGTCCCTCTTGCTTTCATCTTTTTTGCAATTCTCAGCTCTTTTTTTCCTCAGCTTTCTTTTTCTCTCTCAGGGCTTCCATGGATTGAGAGGTTGTTTGTTTGGTGTCCTTTTCTACCTGCACATAAGATGCATGGTGTTCTTTTGGCGTTGATCTTGCTTTCATCGTGTTGCTGTTCTCTCTTTTGCAAAAGTGAAAGCTTTTACTTTTTGAAATGTGAGGGCAATCGCTCACTGCGACTTTTCCTTTCTTCACCTTTTCTTTTGCTTATGTTAACTGTAATCGTAAAGGAATAGGGGAAAAGGCATCATTTGTAATCAGCCTTTGTTCTTTTTAGCTCTTCTCTCGCCCTTTTTTCTCTTTAATTCCTTTAACAGAAACTACTTCGGCCAAGGAGAAAGACAATATCCAATATCTAGAGCCGTAAACCGCTAGCTAATTGTCGATGTTCAATTTGATCTTCTCTAGCCTACATGCCTAAGATGGTTCTTATCATGCAATTCGGTGGTGAATTGTGCAGATTGATCTTTTACTCATAGTGGGAATAAAAACCTTTCTAACCTCCCCTCATCCTATCAAACCCTAATCTTTGTGAGTCCTTATTATGCACTAGGACACAAGGGTGGTCCAGGGAATGGAAGAGACATCTCCAAATGCATGCAATAATAGGGCTATGTTGGAGAAGAGAGCAAGACCTCAGGAGCAGCTGAATTGCCCACGGTGTAATTCGAACAACACCAAGTTCTGCTATTACAACAACTACAGCCTCACTCAACCCAGATATTTTTGCAAGACTTGCAGAAGGTACTGGACTGATGGCGGGTCTCTAAGGAATGTCCCAGTGGGAGGTGGTTCGAGGAAGAACAAGAGAGTATCCACCTCGTCAACATCGTCGCCATCTTCTTCTAGGCTCCCTGACCTTAACCCATCAACTGTAATCTCTCATTTCTCTGCTCAAAACCCTAAGGCAGGACTCCTGTATGAAGGTCAAGATCTAAATTTGGGCTTTCCGGCAACCCAAGAATACCACCCAACAATTGCTCAGTATGTTCAACTTCCCAAAGTTGATCATGAGACTAGTAGTGGCGGTCCAGATAACAACTCCGGTGCACCTTCTTCAGCTCTAGAGCTGCTCAGGAACAGTTCTAGTGGAATGGGTTCAAGGGGCTTGAGTCTTCCTTTCCTCCCGGCGAACATACAGGCCGATTCCAGTACTCTCTACTCATCGGCAGGGTTTAATATGCATCAAGAACTCAAGCCCTCTCTTAGCTTCTCTATGGATAGCAGGTATGCCGGTGCCCATGGAGTTGTCCATCAAGAGAGTGGTGGGAAGCTACTGTTCCCTTTCGGAGGAATGATGAAGCAGCTTTCGAGCACGAGTGGCAGCGATCAAGGAGACCACAGTGGAAAGGGTCAGAGCAGCTCGAGTGCATATTGGAATGGAATGTTAGGTGGAGGATCGTGGTAAAGAGGGATCGTTCAACTGGGGACGCTGCGTGTACTGGCTCTTTTCCTCTCTTTGGCGTTAACCTTTTCTTTTCTCCTCTCATGGGTGTTACTACATGTCTGAAACTGTTCAGAGCTAACAGATAGAATACATGTACTGTATGGCTTTCTTTTTCTTTTCCTAAACAGATTTAAGCTTTTTGGAATTTTAGAAGGCTTTTGCTAGCTGCTCAAGCGAAAAGTTGGATGTAGTTTATCGGTTTGGAGTTTTACCTATCTGAGATGTGCTTTCTTATCAGATCAACGAAAGCAAAAGTTAGATTCGGAGGTTAATAGATACCTAACTATTAATAAGAGTATCTTCCTACCTGAGTCTTTTAGTAATACCCTGGACGATATCGTGAAGTTAATAAAGAAGGTTTCTCACTTATCCATAGGATATGGGCTGTGTGTGGTGCATGCGATCAGTGAAGACCACCTCTAGTTTGCCTCTCAAGTACCGATCGGCCGGTTTTCCTTAGCAAATGACCTCCGACTCCAATCCATCTCGCATGTCTAAAGAAAAATTGTTAGATGGTTAGGGTTTTAAGTAATGCCATGATTGAGCTTGGTATCGAAGACTTAATATCCGTGAATTTGTGTTTCCACGGCTTTCTGTCTGGATGGGTGGAGACTCTACTTAGGTGTGGAGCTGCTTTTACACGAGCCTGTAATGGAGAGCGTAGTTGATCCAGTTTTTTGAATGTAAAAGATGAGACTTTTGTGCAAGTAAATGGGAAGGGTCATTAGGGGGTTTCTCTTTTCAAAGTGATTCAAAATGAGTGGGAGAGGACGAAGCTTCATGGGGAGAGACTAGAGAGAAAATGGAAAAGAAAAGAGAGTTACCTGCCTCAACCAAATGCTTACCTAATGTTCTTTTTTTATTGAGTATCCACTGAGATTTGGAGGACCCCAAGCCCCGTGTCGTTGCCTGGATTTGATCATTACTTGCATGTTATCCACTGCCCTTTAAATATACCAAAGGAAAAGACACCAAAGGAAAATTTGTGCGAGTCCGACCCTTGTTTTTGCCCTGGGCCGGGACCACCAGTAACATTCCCAGTAGGCAAGCGTGTTGAAATCAACACTAGCTATTCTCCACTAAGCCAAGAAAATCTGACAATATTCTATGATCACCTTCGCCATTTTCTTCAACCTACGGAGGAGACTTTCTTGTTGAGAACGGAATTAAGTAGCATATGAGTTGCACATCGCCCGTTCAAGTCATTTCGTAGAGATTTATTCGATCACATCCATATACTGGACATAGAGATCCCTTCTCTTCTCCAGCAGCCTCATGATGGAGACTCCACTCTATTTATTGTCATGTTGAAAAGGCACGGACCCGATGGCTGCTAGAAATTCAGTTCACTAAGCTCTATCAGGAAATTAAATTTGACGAAAAGTCCCTCACAGTGATTAAGTTCATTAATTTACCCATCCAATCATACCAAAATTGGATACCCCAACAACAGATTGAGAATGCTGAGGGCCACAGACAATTTCCAAACCACCCGTTCAAAATCTAGGCACTCCAACGAGCAATTTAGCACAGGCCATTTCAGAAGCAATAAATGTCAGCAACGAGCCTTGGGATTGTTCAGTCTCTAAGTCCCTTAGTCCGTCCCTTTGACTCCTATTTTTCTGGCAGAAACTTCTAGTTGTCATATAGAACGTAAAAGAGTACACAAAATTAACCGTAACAAGTACTATAAGAACGATACCACACTGAGAATGCTCTATATATAAACTGACAAAAGCAACAAAGTCCTTGCTCTGTTATCTGGATGATGGAGTTTCTTTGCTGTACATAAGTAAACTGCAACACTCATATGACAGAGCTTGCCAAACAAGTCTGCACGATAATGCTATTCCGATCATACTACAATCTGACTTATACACAGAGATGAAGTAGAACAACAGCTCACTTCTTGTAGGATCATAGTCTTGAGGTTCCTTGTGGGTCCAATCATTTGTCTCCATTGATTCCAAAGATCCGGACCTTGTGCATATTAGGAAATTTGGCAACAACTAGCACCATCACAGCAAGTGTGTTCAAGAAGAGCATAGGATTCTGGTAGTCAGTCGTATGAGATGCTATCAAGTAACTGTCAATGACCATCAGAACAAAAGAGTCAGTGCTCGCATGATGAATAAACCCCGAATATAAAGTCAGTTCACAAAGATATGATGCTATCATAGCAAAGAGGACAATGAACTGCAGCAGGGAAGGAGGTCCACCTCCTATAACACACAGTAGATTTTAACTTGCGAAAGCCATTGACGCTGTCAATACATTCATGAAATCTATACTCTCCTGACAGAAACGAATAAAGTTGTTATCTGTTTTTAAAAAGAAGTAGCCTTCAAAATAACAAAAAAGAAATAAAATGCCAAGAAAATGTCAAAGTACATGCTCATTATACTGCCCTATGAGTGGAGTTGAGCAATAATGTCTTATAGATTCTCACTCTCAAAATTTGAAATCAAGTTCACAATACTGTCGTCCAAACTAAGTACTGTTTGTCATGAAATTATTAGCTCATCTATCTTTTGTAGGCAACGCTTGAGCTATTGAAGGAAAATTGACCATGGTTATGACTAGTAATTTCAGGAAAAACAGTGCATCACTGAATTAAATAATATAAAACCTAGAAATTTGCAATCAGAGTTTCTCATATTCATTGAGACAACCACAAGTCGCTAATATATGGAGATAACTGTTATGAAGTGCAGAGAAGACTGCAAACTAACCAAAGGTCTTGCTTAAGAGTCAACACCATTGGCAAGACATAAACACCTTTACTAGGACAATTGACGCATGTAATAACTTTAGCCTACCAAGACTGAGGAGACCAAGAACTCATCATTTTTTCATATAGTTCTCCACGAAATAGTTCCATCCATCTCTGGGGCATCATTGCTCATATGTGATGTAAAACTAAGTTAGTTTAGGAACACAAGCGTAATAGATAATATTACACAATCTTAGCTTTGATCTGACTAAAAATTTAAAGCATTGCACATTGCTTACTTAAGAGATTTATAATGGCATCGTATATTTAGTAGTTAAGCCTTTTCATTCAACTTCAGAACAAAGCGAAGTTTTAAATCTTTCTGCCTATTACACTAATTCACTTTACAAATGCGCAGTAGTGCTTCAATGAAGTAGACATCAAAAATCAAAATGGTTCTAAAAGGCATTGTGCCAAATGCTGATATTTTCAACATGTTTCACTAGTCTAAAAACATGAGCTTTATACTTACAATCTACAAGTCAAGCCCCATTCATTTTAGAAAACCCTGACAACCTAGTCGCGCCCCAATTTTTGGATGGTTCAACCATTTCTTTTTCCTCCACTGCTCTGATTGACAAGCTCATGACTATAGACAACAACCAAACAGCATGGAGCAGAAACAGGGAACCATCGACCTGGATCCTGAATGTTAATATAAGAACTACGACTGCAGTGTCAAACATTCTATCTAGCAAAATTTTATGACTTTGATATGCTAGATCCTAGAATAGAATGCTCGCATAATCTTTTCAAGATAATTTTGCAAAAACGAACTTACAGCACCACTGGCACAACAGTGAGAAACTTTCTGTTCCGTGTAAGCTGTTTCCCATTGTCTATTTGCTCCCACCATGTCAGGCCATTGTAAATTCCTTGATCTTCTGAGAAAGGTGTTCCTTTCTTCCAATGGAAGAAGTGGTAAGTGACCTGAAGCAGAGAGGTTTGAATTTTGTATCTGGAGGAGTTAAGCAACTTAACCGAGAATGAAAAGAAGAGACCCAAAAAAAGTATGGCCACAGCAGCAACTTAAGAGGGCGTGAAAAGAACAAGCCTAAACCGGCCATGGCCACTTAACTGCCAAACGCTACAACTAAATGGATAATTGCCTTAGAGTGCTCGATGGGCCAAATTGGACGTTTATAATCCTTTCGGACATCAAGTTATGAGTGACATGATGCGATTTAAGAGTATCCTATCATTATGCCAAAAGATTACCAAAAGACCTGTAAAAACGATGGAACTTCATCTCTGGCTCATTTTTCCCAAAAACGGCAGGCTATACAAGAGTAGACCTTTCGCAAATGCAAGTATCAGATGTTGAAAACATGCAATGGAGACAGAACGAAGCAGGTTATAGGCTCTAATAGGTGGGGAAGCTCTATCCTTCCTTGAGACAGATGATAACATCGTACGTCGCCCATCATGAAGACCAAATTCAATTGGAATCTATGAAGATCAGGAAGGACGGCTAAAGATGCGTCAAACATTCACCGCACATGATACTCCTACTCCTGCGCCTACCTAACAGAGGGAGAGAAGTGCATCGTATGCGCATAAGGTATGCAAATCATCCGTCGTCAAAACCTATACATGGACGACAACAGACTTTAGCAAGAGTTCTCGAAGCCACGAGGCATGAGAACAAAATTTGAATATCTAATTGAGGCATAAAATTGCAGCTTGAAGGAGGTGCTTGCCCAGCTAAACATCAGAGCAGAGTAAAGAAGTGGGAAAACGGAGGTTCGCACAGCAATAAAAAGCGAGAAGCAAATGAGAACTTCATTCAACACATGCAGAAGGAACAAACGAGAGGCAGCGATTTCTAAAGCAGTAGAGGAGGGAGAGAGATTACGAGGAAGTGGGAGAGGTTGACGACGGTCCAGGCCATGCCAGGAGAGCAGGAGGTGAGGGAGAGGACGAGGAGCCAAGAGAAGAAGAGGATGAGAATGTAGGTGGTCCAGACACCCGGGTACATGAACCACTCGGTGTTCCTGTTCAGATCCGCCGGCGGCACCGCCTTCACGTACAAATTCGCCATGGTCGCCTCGCTTCCCTCCACAGCCCCAAAGCACGATATGCTCTCAGACCCGGGAGACTCAGCAGATGGCAATCGACAATTCGATGGCACAAAACAAGAAAGAAGAAAGAAAGCTTCTTGTTCTGTCCTTCCGTTTGGTTTCTCGCAGCCGCCCGCCACAGCAACAACAGCAACCAACAGGGTATCAACACGAGAAAAAGTAACAAGGAGAGATTGCAGAAGATGAGGAGGTAATTCGAGGAGCTATTGCTTGGTGACGTTACCCAAGGAAAACCAGGAATTGAGGGGGAGAAAACGCGAAGGAAGGAAGAGATTAGCGATGAGGACGGTGACGATGACGCTGAAGCTGAATTGATGATGACAATTACGGTTCGCGATCTCAAACTGCCTTCCCTCGCCCGCAGGTTGAAGGGTGAAAGAGAGAGAGAGAGAGAGAGAGGGAGAGAGGGAGACTGGCCACGACGCTCGAGACTACGATGTGCCGCTCGCCATTTCTGTCGGGCTTCATCACAAGCCCATACGATGATGGGAAAGATGTGCCTAATGGGCCAGTGATTATGGGCTATGCCTAAGCCCACTGATGGATCGGATGCCTTCTTTGTCGTGTGTGGACCAGATTGGTCAGGGCATAATTCAGCTGATTTTCAATCATCACGGAGAGTTTGACCGGATGGGTCAAGTCCAGCTCTCCCATCGAGAGTAATTTAACCGTTGGAGGGCTGAGACGTCAAACATTCAATCACCACCGTCCATCGATATTTGCCCATGACCAGGTAGGTCCCACAGCTTCAATCGTATTAGGACAAAAGTCGTTTCCAACACTCCGGACCCATGCCAGCTTCTTCTATTGCTTAATTAATTAAAATGAGCTTAATTGATGTAATAGGTGATGATGATGATGATGATAATAATAATAAAACTTATACATTTAGTAGTTAAGGATGAATATAAATTGTCGGAACTAAACTAATCCTACTTGTTTGATTCTCCATTTATCATTTGTATAGAGTTATTGAGAAATATATCATTCATATGATGAGAGGTTAATAGGGTATAGCGATTTTAATCTACCCAATGGGCTCTTGCTCTTCTCGATGCAACAGCAAGTTTCATTCCAATAATAATGAAAAGGAAACGGAGATATATAGAATTTGAAAATATTTGAGATACATGTGGCTGTTTTACAAATTTGTGGCTCCTGGCTTTCATTTCATCCCCATAAATTCTTGTCCTCTTAGCACGAAATGAAAATTTAGGGCTTTGAAGTGAATCCCATGTCTCTTGCTTACTATATGGTCTTGTTAACCTAGCACCCTTGTCACTGATTAATTATATTCGATAAGAAATCATAATCGTTCTCAATGTACTAATTATACGTGACGGGAGGAAAATAATATCTTGGAAATATAAAATTTTCCCTAATTAGATTTTGATAATATCCTTATATAGTAAATGGGGAAAATATACCCAAAAAAATATATCATTCATAATACTTTATCCTCATCAATTTGCACATTTTGAAAAATTACCAATCCAAACTGCATCTAACGTCAAGTCCTATTAGCGAATTTCCCTTTTCGGTTTAAGTTTTGTCCCTTTCACCATCTTCAATCTCCCCAACATCCCCGCTCCCAACCTCAATGCCCACCACATCATAACCACCGGCTGCCAACCGCCACCGCAATTGAGCGGCAACCCATCAAGCTCCATCAACGTTGAACTTGACTCATAAATAATTGAGCTTTGCCGGCATCGAGCGTGACCTGAATTTGTCGAGCACAATGTTGACGGAGCTCTACCCAAGTTCGACGCTGGCCATGAGGAGCATAGGCGGGCATGAGTGAGAGAGAGAGAGAGAGGGAGGGAGGGGAATAGTTTAGGATTGGGATGAGATTGATGGTAGATCACTAGATTGTTCTTTTTGAATTCAGGATTTTCTTTGGAGATGCAAATTGTAAATTCTCAAACTCCGGATGCAAATTAGTATTGGAACTATAAAGTATAAATATGCCTTTTTAATGATAATAAAAATAAGAACTCCAAAAGATAGTCAAGGATAACAACCAAAGAAGAATAATCCCTCTATTCAACACCCAAAAAGGTTGGCATGAGTTTCATCAGCGACTCTGGCCACTAGAATCGTCTCATCGAAGACGTTGAGCAAGAATAGTCGATGGGAGGATCAATAGAGGAAGATGACGTGAAAAGGGCACAACAATGGCAACAAGCTAACGAATGATACCTTACATTTGGAAACTCAAGAACACCAACTAAAAAGAAAGCACTTTATTAGGTCTAGCATGATCGCTTCGAACATTCAAACCCCATCGTGGCATTTCCACTTTAGGGCATGACCAATTAGGTCAGCTCTCTGTCTCTCTCAGTTGCACCTTCGAACGTTTTAGTTGGATACCTAAAATTCGGTCACTGTCTCAACTATGCGCTTTCCAACTAGCCAAAGATCGATAGGAACGTACGTTTTCGCAGCTTCAGTTACGTCTGTTGATCAACTGCTGCACCGCTAGATGAATGTTGACGAGCACGATCATTTTATTTTTCTTAGAAGAACCTTCGCCGCAGATGCAAAAGCGGAACTACATAATCCTCCAGAATTTGCAGATTTGTCTTTGTGGGATTAAGACAAGCTTAAAAAAAGGAAATAAAGAAGAAGCATAGATAGATCTCTGGGCAATGGGGTTGTTCTCTCTCTCTCTCTCTCTCTCTCTCTCTCTCTCTCTGAGTTAGTGCCGTTTCAAGTCGTTCCTTATCGGGTGAGAACTGAATGAGGATGTGGAGAGGATGTGTCTCGTGAGTGATCTTTCAGAAGAACCACTTGTCGCAAAGGACAAGAGATCAAAAGGGACGTAATAAGATCTTTTGGTGATGATAAATAACCCTTAATGAAATTTCAAGCAAAATTGCCATGACGTCTTCCAGAAAGCGTGATGTGATCTTTTAGGCCATGTTGTCTGATCTTTTCTCATTCCAATGCGTACAGCTAAAAGTAAACTTTGAATAATATTATTGACTGATAATGTGTCCAAACCCTGAGCTTACCTATTCAACAAGTTTGAAATATCACCAACATGACGTGGCCCACTACTTTAGGGGCAATATCTCATGTTTTAAGGAGCCAATCCAACTTCCTAGTAATTTCCAAGTCATTGAGACAGTCGTATATATAAGCTTGACCGGTGTCCGGCAGACAGCCCAGGACAAGAACATTTTGACCTAAAGAAAGCCAAACAGAAGCTATGTCCACATTGATTTAGCTTAACTAGTGTCCTTCAGTTTAGTGTCCTTTGAAAACAAATAGCTAGCTTTCAACCAAATATATCTGGTGATGGACCAACAAGTGTTGGGAGGCCTAGGATGGAGGATCAATGTTTTGGACAGAACGTCGAATGTTCTAGTTCCTGGATGTAGCTATTCTTGCAAACCTTGGTTGGCATTGAAGGGCTTGGTGGGAGGGCTTCTGGTGACGGTCTGGAATTTTCTGGAGAAGGCGTGGGCATTAGGAGTTTCAGAGCCTAAGAAAGTCATTCATGGCATCAAAGTTGGGATTGCTCTGTCCCTGGTTTCGATGTTCTACTACATGAGGCCCTTATACAATGGTGTTGGAGGAAATGCTATGTGGGCTGTGATGACTGTGGTAGTGGTTTTTGAATACACTGTCGGTTAGTACTTATTCTATGATGCGAGTCTTACTGAAATCATTTTAGGTTTTACCTTGACCACTTTTAGTCAAATAATTTGTCTATTTCTGATTCATTTAAATGGATGCTTGCATGCATGCAGGTGCTACACTATGCAAGAGCATAAACAGAGCCACAGGCACGTTTCTTGCTGGGTCACTTGGCATAGGCGTTCACTGGGTGGCAAGTCAGTCAGGAGAAAAACTCGAGCCTATAATTCTTGGAATATCTGTTTTTATACTAGGTAAGTATGAAAAGAAGACATTTTAAACAGCGAGATTCCTAGTGGGGTGCAGTAGCTAACGCAAGTAGTTCTTTTGCAGCTTCAGCAGCAACATTTTCTAGGTTCATGCCATCCGTAAAAGCAAGATTTGATTATGGTGCCATGATCTTCATACTCACCTTCAGCTTAGTTTCAATATCCAGTTATCGAGTCGACAAACTGTTTGGAATGGCGCATCATAGATTATCAACAATAGCTATTGGTATTTCCTTGTGCACACTCATCAGTATGCTTGTCTCTCCCAATTGGGCCGGTTATGAGCTTCACCGACTCATCCACTGCAATATGGAAAAGCTCGCTGCATCTCTCGAAGGTAACCACGACAACAGAAGCCTGGCATCTCTCTCTCTCTCTCTGTGAAATTAATCATGACAGCAAGATATTAACTATACCAAGTTTCTGCTTTTCATTTAAAAATGCACAGGATGTGTTGCGGAGTACTTCAAGGAAAATCAACGTGGGCATCCAAGCGAAGAAGACAATTCCAAGAGAACACAAGCATACATGTGTGTGCTAAACTCAAAGGCCATTGAGGAATCTATGGTAACTTCTTGTGGACCACAGAAAAGAGCAAACTATCTACTAACTGCTCCTCGCCTGACTTCAAATGCTGAAAAATTTTCTAACTAGTATCAACTACAATGTAGGCAAATTTCGCAAGATGGGAACCTGCACATGGCCCTTTCAATTTTCGGCATCCCTGGAAAGAGTACCTCAAGATAGGAGCTCTCCTACGCAACTGTGCTTGCTGTATTGAGGCTCTTAGTGGCTGTGTTACATCTGAAATGCAGGTGCATAAACTTGACAGTAGCTCTTTTGTAAAATCCAGAATTTTTGTTGTTTTCATGAATTATATTTAAAGCATTATTCAAGAGTGTTTTTCTATTGGCATCAGGCAACGGGTCATCTAAAGGGATATCTCGAGTATGCGATCATGGCAGTGTGCTCTCATTCATGTAATGTCTTGAGAGAACTTTCAATGTCGGTGAAGACAATGACCAATTCATCCAAGTTAGATTCATCAGTTGCCCAGATGAACTCTGCACTACGGGAACTGCGAAATGCCCTGAAATCTCTTCCTACTCAACTCATTCTTCATCAGCCACCTCCAGACGAATCTAATGAGAATAAGTCGACCGCCAAAAGAGAACGTGCACCGCCTGTCATGGGGGTAATTCCACTGGCAACATTAGTGTCTTTGTTGACAGAAATTGGGGCAAGAATTGAAGAAACTGTTGATGGAGTGGTCAAGTTGGCGGAGTTGGCAGAGTTCAAGGCTTCCAATGAGGACAGCCAAAGTTCAGATGACCCGAGTTTTGGAACAGAACCATGAAGGCCCTTTCAGAGGCCTGAGTTCATAAGCACATGTCTCTTGGCTTCGTAAATTAATTTCAGTTGAAGGGAAAGGGGGGCATAACTTTTCTCAAGATCAAAATCCGTTTATCTGGGAATGAATATATACATTTATAGGCGCTTAAGAATCTCAGTCTAATAGTAGTTCGTCACCAAATTCTTGGTGAAGTTGACATCCACTTTTTGGATAATATGCCTGGTGAAGTATGATAGAAGGGAATTCAGAAGAACAAAGGTTCACCAGCTTGTGGATGTGGGTGCTTTGAGAATATCCATTGCTTGCTTTAGGCATATTGCTCTACGCCATCCAATGCACCGCCTTAACCTGACTCTACGGGTTCCCCATCATTCATTCGAAAACGAAAAGAGAATTCTTTATTCAGTGATCTGCAACTACTACAACCATTAAGCAAGTATTTTCCATGACTGCGATAGCTCCAGATGTTCATCTACATTCTTTTCGCTCCATTTCATAGATGAAATCACCAGACCACTTGCTGAAAACAGGTCCCTCAGGACAATCCTTACAGCTAAATGAGTCTCGTCTCGGTTTTTTTTTTTTAACTATCAAGGAAGCGTAAATGGAAAATGCAATTTGGCACCTGGGATCACCAAAAGATAAAGCAAAAAAAGACGAGCAAATTGCCTTTAAAGGCAATTATCGCATCTGAACAAGTTTCGTGCATCTGCTAACAAAATTCTCCATTTTCGGATCCGTTGAACTCGACATTTATTTGGGTGCATTCAAGCAATGATAGTAGATTGAAAATCCATTTAAGGATCCGTTGATTTGAGAGAAAACTGTCTCCGGGTGTTTTCCACAAATTGATCCCACGATGAAATGTATTTTATCAAAAGATTTTCGATGTATGTTATGCGACAACTTTGGACGAGAAATATCATAAACAGAAAATTTGACAACTTCTTTTCGAATAGAGAATTATATAAACACAAATAGTGATGGAATAAAATTACAGCTACTTGAACTTAACTAACTATACAAACCATACCAAAATTTAATGGACGACAAAACTTGAGAATGTAAAGATGTAACTGTGAATCTAATCGAAAATATGATATCCAGAATCAAGATACACCCTGAAATTTAATCGACGAAGTGGATTAGGGGATTACAGCTAAGAAACACATCGAAACTTAATTGACGACACAAATCTATATAATAAAAGTATAATGTAATAAAGTATAGATAACTGAGAAATAGTAGATTTGTTTGTTCGTGCGTGGAAGATCTCTAGTATACAAATGATGGTATTTCTAGTGGTTGTACCATAAATGTCCTCGAACAATTTTCCTATTGGTGTAGTTGGGTTTCCTCATCTCCATAAATCTTGTGCCCATACTTTCACGGTGCCATAATCTTGTCTCCAAGTGATTAGTCCTTTAAAATTGGATTCTACTTGTTGGACTTCCTTGCTTCATTCTCCAGTGACTTCAAATCCGTAACTACATATCTTGGTGCTCTTTATGCATCCAACTTCCTCTTTATGTTTGAGTTGGCAATCTATTGCCCTTACTAATTGATATCATTAACCAATAGTATATCGACAACTAATTAGTAGTGATCATTCATATGCTTTAATGACAATAACAATTTCTTTGGCTGTTGACAATGGCTATTTTTTTAACCAATGATTTACGCTCTAGTCACCTATCCACTCATGTCAATGACCCAGTCAAGCCAAATTTTGGTGCATATTATTTTCCAATTCATTGATATTTGGATATGAAAAAAAGCTAATCGACTTATTGAAAATATTTTCTCATTGACTGAAACTACCGAGTTTAGATTGGGGAACACGACTCCTTCTCTTAAGAGAAAGATCACTTTTTTTCTAAACTACCGAGCAAACAAAACTATTTTCCTTGAAAATGATTTCGTTGAAAATATTTTCTTTACCATGAGGTTTTTAACGAAACACACACATACACACACTCTTAGATAGTGTTTTACTTACCGATAGTAATATAAAAATTTTCATGGATAGTGAAAAAATTTCTCATGCATATATTCTTGTAAAAGACACAGTTGATCATTTTTATGAAAATTATAAAGAAATGAGCGAACCCTATTTTTGGAGTTCATTCAGCATGCGAGCATTAACTCTTTTGTTCTAATGGTCGAGAGAGAGAGAGAGAGAGAGAGAGAGAGAGAGAGAGAGAGAGAGGCCACAACGCTCGAAACGATGACGCGACGGGGTCCGTTTCTGTTGGGCTTCGTCACTTGCCCATATGACGATGGAATGATGGGCCCCATGGGCCCAATGATTATGGGCTATGCTTAAAGCCCATTGATCGACCAAAAACCATTTTACCCTGGGTGGACCAGATGAGATTGGGCATTATTCGGCTGACTTTAATCACCCGTGAGAGTTTGACCATATGGGCTGAGTCCAGCACTCCCATCGAAAGAACTCAAACCGTTGGAGGGCTGAAAAGTAAAACATTCAATCACCACCGTCCATCAATATTGGTCCATGTTTAGGTAGCCAGGTCCCACATCTTCAATCGTAGCAGGGCACGAGTACTTTCAATAAAATTAGCACCCATACTAGCTTCTTTTATTTCTTAACTAATAGAAATAGCTTAATTAATGAAAATTTGTTGATTGAAAATTTTCATAATCCCCCTCCCCCAAAAAAAAGAGAGAGTATAGATAGATATATTGGATTTAATTCCAATAGGCCATGATAATAATAAAAACTTGTAGTAGAAAACGATGTACAGTAACTAAGGAATGAAAATTCAGTGTGTAAATTAAATAGATCATACTTGTTTGATTCTCCACTTTTCATGTGTATATAATTAACTGATGAGGTTTTCTTTTCTTCTTTTTTTTTTTGTAAAAATTGAGTAGTCACACTGAGAGATTTCAATCTATATTTCGAAAATCTTTGCGATACATATGGTTGTTTTGTAAATTTGTGGCTCTTGACTCCATCACATCCACATAAACTCTTGTCCTTCTAGTATGAAATGACAATTTTAGGCATTTCAAGTGAATTCCATGCGTCACGAGCCAATTGATTTAAAATTCTCTTGTACCACTTATGCAGCCTTAGGACTTAGTCCCAAATCAGCCTTTCCCAAACACTCATGAAATTTTTTAGAAAGAGAAACTATTTTAGAGAGAAGCTCTATTTTATATTTCAATTTCTAAATGGATACAAATGAGAAGAGGAGTGCCTCCTTTTATACAACTAGAAGATCGATCATAACCATAAATCTCTGGATGATTTAATGGCCGATGACACATCTCTCTATCTATCCATATTTCTTATAATAGTGTATAATTACAGAATTGCCCACCCTTGGAACATTTTATAACGCTTCCGAAACCTTAGGAAGGTCGCCTTTCAGTCACGGTCCAACTCTATTTGTCTAGGGAACCTCTTGAAATGTTGTTTTGGTCCGCGACACATGTCTATGGATTTTTCTATGGACTTGTTAATTGAGTGCCCGCGGACACTGATTAATTGTATTTAATAGAAAAACCGTAGTATCATTCTTAATGCATTGACTATGCAAAGGAAAATAGTTTTTGGGAAATTACAAACTTTGTCTAATTAAACATTAACAAAATCCTTTTGATATTTATCTTACCTTACATTTACTAAATGTGGGAAAATAAACAAAAATAATCATGATATTGCCTCTTCATCAATTTGAACATTAAGGCTCGAAAATCTACAATGGGCATTTCAAATTAAAGGTAAGTAGTTCCAAGTTCCTTACTAATTCCATTTGAAACCTATAACATATCCATCAGAATATGTTGTTGATTATTTGAACTCGAAGCCTATCTTGCATATTCTAGATTTGAAATCTATCATGTTACAGATTATAAAGACAGTTCCACAATTTAACAGATTCTATTTATATACTTAATTAAACGACTTTAGTGAATCATCACATCTAACGACCACCATTTATTGTTACAATTTGCTGACCATAACTCATATTTCGACACATAAAGAAAGTGAAGCATTAACAAAGAGTTGTTTAAGTAAGGGATATCATCAGAAAATAAAAGTTTAGATTAGTGGTTTTAGATCACCACTCATGATTGGATATTATTAAACATCATGAAATCATAGGAAAAGTAGACCAACAAAAACACAAAGACTTGCTCTAGGTTCCAAGTTTTAAGTGCTGCTTCTTAGGTTTCTCAAATTTTGGAACTTGAAATTTACCTTGCATATCTTGAAACTTGGAAATATTCTAGTTCCCATCATTCCCTTCTTAGGTTCATGTTTCTATCCTGGAACTAGACTCACCTCATTTAAAATAGCATCTAACATTAGGTTCTACTTAAGATTTTCCATTTTCATTTAGAATTATTGGAAAGCATCCCTGTGAGATCTTAATGATCACAAAATTATCATTTGTTACTAATAGATACAATGATGGATGCAGATAGTGAAATATGTTACCGTTAGCAATGATTGTGCTTCTCGGCATAGATGAGACACTAATATCATAGATGAACAAGCATTATGATAGCTTGGAAGGACTAGTCGAAATAGTAATCTTGAACATCTTTAGGACCAATAAAGTTCATGACATCTTTGATCGTAACATCATATATCATTTGAAATAGTGGTGTATTAGGTTTGATACTGGTGAGTTATGTGTTGTAAGAAAACCATTGATGATTAAGAAAAGAGTCGTTGAAGCTCTGGATTTCGTCGCTAATATCAAGACAGATATCATAAAAACAGCTTACAGATTTTATATGAATTTTGAGACAAGATAGCAGTACACATTTCAAGAAACCCACTCCAGTCAATCTAGCGACTACAAGAGTAATTTCGATACTAGCAGAGGACCTCCCAATGACTCTCGACCTAGATCTATCGAGTTTAACATCGCAGAGCTTTAGCCAAGTTCAACATCAGCCATAAATGATCTTGATAGTAGATTACTTTGTTTCAGTTTGAGATCGTATTTGGAGATGTAAATTGTAAATTTTCAAACTCAGGCAAATTAACATTGGAATGAAAAGCAGATGTAGTTTTTTTTTTTCTTTTACTAATATGAAACTCGAAGAGATAGCTGAGGACAACAAACACAGAAGAACATTCCCTCTATTATTCCCACTTATCCCCGAAAAAGGTTGTGATGAGGTTTTATGAGCGCCGCCAGTACCATCTCATCGAACACGTGAAGCAAGGATAGCTAATGATAGGATTGATAGAGGAACATGACGTGAAGAGGGCACGACCATGCGATAAGCTAACGAACGATCCCTTATATTTGTAAACTAAAGAACACCAACTAAAGAGAAAGCATTTATTAGGTCTAGCTTGATCTCCTTGAATTTTTAAACCCCATCGTGGCATTTCCACTCTAGGCTGCGACCAATAAGGTCATCTCTCTGTCTCTCTCAGTATTGCACCCTATTGCTGCACCACTACAAGCAAGTTGGCGAGCATGCTTAGTTTATTTTACCTTTTACTCAGAAGAACCTTCCCCGGATGTTGCAAAAGCGAAACTGCATGATCCTCCGAACTTTGCAGGTTTGTCTTTGTGGGATTAATACAAGCTTAATAAAGCTTAGATAGATCTTGGGGCAACGGGGTTCTTTTCTCTCTTTCGAGCTAGTGGCGTTTCGAGTTATTCCTTATCGTTGTGAGAACCGAATGAGAAGATCTACAGGACGTCACTCTTGAGTGGTGGTCTTTGAGAAGAGCCACTTGTCGCCAAGGACAAGAGACCAGAGGGGACGTATGAGACCTTTGGCGATGATAAATAACCCATCATGAGATTTCATGCTATATTGCCATGACGTCCTGGAGAAAGCGTGATGTGACCCTTTAGGCCATGCTATCTCCTCTTTTCTCAGTCCAGAAAAGGCTGATATTGCATTCGTGGGTAGAGCTTAAAAGAATTTGCATATAATATTAAATGTTAGTGACTGATAAGGTGTCCAAACCCTGAGCTTGCCTACCCAACAAAATTGAAAATATCACCTACGTATAACGTGCCCCACTACTCTAGGGGCAATATCTTATATGTTTTCACGAGCCAGTCCAACTTCCTATTAACTTTCAGAGACATTGAGACACATTATATATATGCTTGACTGTTCTCCGAGCAAACGACATAGCCCAGGATAAGAACATCTTGAACAGAAGAAAGCCAAACGAACGCCGTGTCCACATTGATGCAGCTTAACTAGCACTCTTCAGTTTTGCGTCCCTTCGAAAACAAATAGCTTCCATCCAAATTTAGCTGGTGATGGAAAAACAAGTGTCGAGAGGGGTAGAATGGAGGATCAATGTTCCGGATGGAACGTCGAAGGTTCTAGTTCCTGAATGTCGATATTATTGCAAACCTTGGTTGGCATTGAAGGGCTTGGTTGGAGGGCTCGTGGCCAGGCTCCTGAAATTTCTGGAGAAGGCGCGGGCACTGGCAGTTTCGGAGCCTAAGAAAGCCATTCATGGCATCAAAGTTGGGATTGCTCTGTCCCTGGTTTCGCTGTTCTACTACATGAGGCCCTTATACGATGGCGTTGGAGGAAATGCTATGTGGGCTGTGATGACTGTGGTGGTGGTTTTTGAATACACTGTTGGTTAGTATTTGTATTCTATGTTGCAAGTCTTATTTACGAAGTCGTTGTTTGTTTTACCTGCGACCGCTTTTAGTCATATCACTTGTCCATTTCTGATTTAATTTTTATGTATACATGCAGGTGCTACACTATACAAGAGCATAAATAGAGTCACGGGCACGTTTCTTGCTGGGTCACTTGGCATAGGCGTACACTGGGTGGCAAGTCAGTCAGGGGAAAACCTCGAGCCCATTATTCTTGGATTATCTGTTTTCACACTGGGTAAGTAGGTGAAAAAGACATCTTAAACAGTGAGATTTTTAAGTGGTGAACGCTAATGGCAATAGCTAACACAAAAAGTTCTTTTGCAGCTTCAGCAGCAACTTTTTCTAGGTTCATGCCATCGGTAAAAGCAAGATTTGATTACGGTGCCATGATCTTCATACTCACCTTCAGCTTAGTTTCAGTATCTGGTTATCGCATTGACAAATTGTTTGGATTGGCGAGTCAGAGATTATCAACAATAGCTATTGGCACATCCTTATGCATTATCATCAGTATGTTTGTCTCTCCCATTTGGGCTGGTGATGAGCTTCACCGGCTCATCCATAGGAACATGGAGAAGCTCGCTGAATCTCTCGAAGGTAATCATGTCAACAAAAGTCCGGCATCTCTCTCTCTCTCTCTCTCTCTCTCTCTCTCTCTCTCTCTCTCTCTCTCTCTCTATGGATTAATCGTGACAGCAAGATATTAACTCTACTAAATTTCTGCTTCTGTCACTTGAAAATGCACAGGGTGTGTTGCAGAGTACTTCAAGGACAATCAGAATGGGCATCCAAACGATGAATATAATTCCAATACAACACAAGCATATAAATGTGTGCTAAACTCAAAGGCCTCTGAGGAATCTATGGTAACTTCTTGTTGACCAGGGAAAAGAGCAAACTATCTACTAGGTGCCCATCACGTGATTTCAAATGCTCAAAAGTTTTATAACTAGTATCCACTATGATGTAGGCAAATTTCGCAAGATGGGAACCTGCACATGGCCCTTTCAATTTCCGGCATCCCTGGAAAGAATACCTCAAGATAGGAGCTCTCTTGCGCAACTGTGCTTGCTGTATTGAGGCTCTCAGTGGTTGTCTTAACTCTGAAATGCAGGTACATAAACTCGACCGTAGCTCTTGTTTAAAATTCAGAACTTTCACTGTTTCCATCAATTTTGTTTAAAGCATTATTCAAAACTTCATTCCTGTTGGCATCAGGCAGCCGAGCATTTGAAGAGATTCCTCAGGGACGCCAGCATGGCAGTATGCTCTCATTCATCTAATGTCTTGAGAGAACTTTCAATGTCATTGAAAACAACGACCAATCCATCCAAGTTACATTTATCAGTTGGAGAGATGAACTTCGCACTACAAGAACTGCAAAATGCCCTGAAATCTCTTCCTACTCAACTCACTCTTCAGAAGCCACCTTCCAACGAATCTAATGAGAATAACTTGACCACCAAAAAAGAATGTGCACCGCCTGTCATGGGGGTGGTTCCACTGGCAACATTAGTGGCTTTGTTGACGGAAATTGCAGCAAGAATTGAAGAAACTGTTGATGGAGTGGTCAAATTGGCGGAGTTGGCAGGGTTCAAGGCTTCCAATGAGGAGAAAATAGCACAAGATCAGTCCACTAGCAAGAACCGAATTTTAGATAACCCAAGTCCTGAAAGAGAACCGTGAAGGCCCTCTTAGAGGCCTGATTTCCTGAGCACAAGTCACTTGATAGAGAGATATTCCTCGTCTTTCATAAATTAATTTCAGTTGAAGAGAAATCCAAGGGAATGAATATCTATATACAGGGTCTGGTGCTTAAATATTCAAATCTCAATCTAATAACACTTTTTCACCAAATTCTTGGTGAAATTGACTTCATTTTTGAGATATCATGCCTGGTGATGCATGGTAGAAGGAAAGTTTTAGAAGAAGCAAGTTTCACCAGCTTGTGGCTGTGGGTGCTTTGATAACATCCATTGCTTGCTTTAGGCATATTGCAAGACACTATGAAATGCACCACCTTGGCTTTATGGACTCCACATCATTCATGAAAAAAGAACAGAGAATTATTTGTTCAGTGGTCTTCAGCATATACATCAGTAGATATTTTCTACGAGCACTGTAGCTCCAGATGTTCATCTGCACTCTTTTTGCCCCATACTGAAATCATCAGACCACTTACTGAAAAGCAGGTCCCTGAGGACAATTTCGAAAGGTAAATAGGTCTACCATGTTCTTACTATGAAAATACAAGCAAATTGCCTTTTTTTCATTCAGAAAAGCCTGTTATTGCATCAGAAAGAGTTTAGTGCATCTGTTAACAAAATTCTTACTGGATAAATGAAGTATCCGCCAATGTTAATTGCCCTAACATGGAACTAGACTTAAGGGTATAAGAATAGCTTATTAGCGTCCATACATGAACTTTCTTGTCAGGCATAATTGCAGCAACCTGAGCGTCAGAATAGCAAATGAAGGCACAAATAATGTCATACTCCCAGTAAATCTCGCTGTTCATCAGATAAACAAGAAAAGAGAAGAGAGAAGCCTCAGTTTATGACACTATTGCCATATGCTCGATATGACCAATTGCTAAAAACTGTCGAAGAATCACATCCAAACTGCCATCAATTATAACTGATTCTATAGTCACAAAGTTTGAATAGCACAGGATGGAGGATAAGATAGAAGAAAAGGTCGTTTTGGTAATGGATACGAGGGAGTGGCGAGGAAAAGTCTTATTGACAAGTAAATACAGTTGTATATGGACGTGAAGGGCACTGATTGACTTCAGCCGTAATTTTCCTTCTCTGCTGCCCTGCTTCCTCGTGATGGTCTTCTGCCCAGCCTAGATTCACAGCCAAGTCCTCCACGGCTACTTTAAATACATCTGTTCACACCCCTATGTCGGGGGACCCAGATCGCTGACGTGGGAATGCCCCCTTGTACTAGGGAGGGCATTTAACGATGAGAATCGGCTAATGTGGAATAATGGTCGGGTGCACACCGGCTCATAATATACATGCCAGCTGTTACCGTAGCCACCCCCAACAGTACTTGGCATTAGCACCTTAAAGAATGGCAGCCAGGGGAGAGAACCCACGGCAGAAGAAGCACGGCCACTTCTTCCGACCCCAAGCTTGTCCATTATCGAAGAACGGTTTTACAGTACAGCGCAAAGTCCTCACGGTTGTTCTGAAAGACATGTAACCGCCAAAACCATTTTGGAGGAGATACATTGTTCTGTGAATGACAGATTATGGTGGGCCAGAGGGGGCAGTGGTGCAAGTGCCTCCACGGACTTTGACCAGGAACACCTAGGGAGACAACCCCGTATTCAGAGCAGTGCAGAGATCTCTAACAGAGGAAGAAATCCGGCATGTGAGGTCACGCCGCTGTTGGGTAGCTTGAATCCACAATCATGGAAGGTTGGACTGGACGAAGACATGGAATCATTCGAGTCGGGACTCTTCGATGCTTGTCCAGACATTGCGCTCAGGTCAAAAAATGAACAACCTTGCTTCACCCTTCATAGATTCCCACATGACAGACATCAAATAAATTCAAAACAGACATCATTAATTTCGGTTGAAAAGAAAGGCCTGGCGGAGAGTTCCTTGGGATAATACTCCTTTATAAGGGACCAAATATCCATGTACCAAATATTCAAATCCGAGTCTAATAGCACTCCCTCACCAAATTCTTGGTAAAGTCAACTTTCACTTTTTGGATATCAGGCCTGATGATATATGATGGAAAAGAATTTGTAGGAACCAAGGTTCACCAAATTGTGGCCGTGGGTGCTTTGACAACACCCATTGCTTGCTTTAGGCAAATTGCATAACACCATGCAACGCACCGCCTTGACTTTATGGATTCCACACATCATCCATAAAAAAAAAATGGAAAAACCATTCAGCATGTGTTCTCTCTGATGGCTATAGCTCCATTCGTTTTGCTCCATTTCAAAAGGTTCCCCTGAGGTCAATTCTTGATGGTGAATAAGAATCGTATCTTGTTACCATCAAGATATTGAAAATGGAAAAATCAATCGAACCCCATACATCACAAGTCTAAACATATAAGCAAATCAACTTTTTTTCTTTCAGAAAAGGCTATTGTTGCATCTGAAGGTTTCGTGCATCATTCAACAAAATTCTCATTAAATAGAATAAGTATCCTTCGATGTTTATTGCCCTAAACTGGAACTAGACTAAATGGTATAAGAATAGCTCACTGGCGGTCTTACAAGAACTTTCTCGTTAGGCATAATTGAAGCAACCGGAGCATTAGAATAGCAAGTAGAGGCACAAACGACAAGATCACGGTTAAAGTAAGCCTTACTCTTCACCAGAATAACAGGAAAGAAAACGAGAGAAGCTTCAATATACAACGACGAGCCATACACTAAATATAAGCAATTGCTAAAAGCCGTTGAAGAATTACATCCAAACTGCAGTCAATTTATAACTGGTTATTTGGTGACAAAGTTTGAATAACAGAGGGCAAAGGATGGAAAAGAAGAAAGAGTAGCTTTGGCAATGGATAGGAATGCATGGCTAGGAGAAGTCTCAATCGACGAGTATATGCAATTGTATATGCACATGAAGGATAATCATTTACATCACCCTGTAATCAATCTGTCAGAAGGTGCCATCTCCGCTGCTTCCTCATTGTCGTCTTCTGCCCACCCTAGGTTCACAGCCAAGTCCTCCACAGCTACTTTGATCACATCTGATCGCACCCCTATGTCTGTAGCATACCGGCTCATACAATACATTCCAGCCGTTACTGTAGCCACCCCAACAGGACTTGGCATTAGCAACTTCAGAGGAGAGGAGAGAATGGCAGCCAGGGGAGCACCAACAGCAGAAGAAGCTTGGCCACTTCTTCCGACCCCAAGCTTGTCCATTATCAGAAGACCCGTTTTACAGTACAGCGCAAAGTCCTCGCAGTTGTTCTGAAAGATATCATAATTGCCAAATCCTTTTTGAAGGAGATACATTGCCCTGTGAATGACAGATTCTGGAGGGTCAGAGGGGGCAGTGGTGCAAGTGCCTCCCCGGACTTTGACCAGGAACACTGAGGGGGCAACTCCGTACTCAAAGCAGTACAAAGATCCCTTCCCAAGGAAGCAATCCAGGCATGTGAGGGTCACACCGCTGTTGGGTAGCTGGAATCCACAATCAGGGAAGGTTGGACAGGGCGAAGACATTAAGTCATTGGAGTCAGATTCTTCAATGCTCGTATTGGCATTAAGCTCGGGTCTAAAATGAACAACCTTGCATCCCCCCACATAGATTCCTACATGACAGACATCAAATGGATTCAAGATTTCATCATGGAAACTCGATGAAAAGCTACAAAGTTTGCTACCTTCACAGAGTCATCGAAGCAAAAGCCTACAGCTGGGTGCAGATTACAATCAGAATCATTCTCGATTTAACATGCGGCATATATCTGAAATTCTCCAAGATAGATACTTTAGCAAAAGAAAATATTATCTAGGGTACTTCATCCCTGAAGCAAGCATCTTCCTTCTTCTATCAGTTATGCCATCAGATGATGAACAAGCAGATAAGTTTATCCATTGTCATGGATAGTGTAGAGTATGCTCATTCTTCTAAAGTTCCAGCAAGACTATGTCCCAAACTTCAACCACTAGGCAATCAAGTCAGTCTGTTGTAGAGTACGAAAAGCATCTGAAGAGCCAACTAATATAATGTAAGTTTAGATGCTTGCAGCTTATGTCTTTCAGTACCAAAAGGGTAAAAGCAAGAAATTTCTAACGCAGTAAGAAGGATACCAGCAAAAATAACCTAAACTGAGTAAGAAAGAGGAGGTGCGTTTAAGCAAGTTACATTAGCCTATGCATATAGCTATCAGATACTGCCTATCCATTGCATTCACTACAACACACTATTGATGTAGCAGCACGGTCAATTCAATTGGCAATCCCAGATGGCCATTGCATGCCATCTTCTTAAGCTCCGCACACCCTGTCCCTTAATTTATAAATGGATGTATATTGTATACCTCAATCGTAGCGTTAAGCTCTGTTATTGAAAGAATCATCCAATTCGAGTCTCTCAATATTTAGCATTTCTAGTCAGTCGGCATATGACATCTCTCTATCGCCCAACACATGCTCTATCCTGTTCGAATTCTATAATATCCACTGCAGCACATTCGCCAAATATAGCTTATCTAATCATCATAACGAGAAATACTATGATGCAGCCCGCAAAGCTCCAAATCTCGTTTATATTCAGGGCGGGCATGGTTAACCCGTGATTGTCAGAAGGGCTGACTGCTGAAGCAAACCATACCGCCAGCGAAACAAGTTTTACGGAACCACACAAACGAGAAGAATTAAAATCGTCTTTGACTTTAAAGGGGGCAGGAAAAAAAAATATTCCTCTACCAGGAAAGGCCTAGATCAACGATTGGACTGGCAAATAATGTCAAAAAGTCTTCATCTGCACTTGTCTTTGGAAGATAACTTCTTACTGTTCATCAAGTAAAGCTGCATGCTCGTATCGGATCCGATAACTTGCAAACAAATTACGGGACGGCACGACATAATTCCCGAGCAATTCGGGGCAGAATCGGTAAAAGGCATCGTTTCCGAGCATCCCGACCCACATTAAGCGGAAGAGGAAACGTTGGGAACAAAGACGAGGGGCAATCAGAATCCCCGAATTCAAAGGCAACCGAGGGGCGACCAAGACCGGGGACACAGGTGAAGCGTAGGGCTCACGCCAGGAATGAACAAGCAACCGACCCGAACCGCTTGGAATTGCGAATGCAGAATCGCAAGCACAAAGGAGGAGGAGGGAGGGAGGGAGAGAGAGGACGGACCGTGGTGAGAGTAGGTGAAGACGGCACGGTAAGTGTAGATGTGATCGCCGGGCTTGATCTCGCTCCGCTCTACCCGGTTGCTCAGCAGCCCCATTACGTCGGCGGCGCCGAGACTGACTTGGCGCGACTGCGGGCGATGTCAGGCTCGGTGGACGCTGCTGGCCAATTTCACACTCTCCACTCTACTCCGTGTAAGACGGCGATGATAAAGACGGGGATGCGTCTTCCCCGGGATTTACATCATCAGAGCCAAAAGAAGAGGAGGCAGACACGGACGTGGCGTCTTGGGATTGGCTCTACCCAACGAATCTGCTCAACCAGACAGGTCTGCTCCCGGTGGGGCTGTGGATTGACCCTACCAGAGCAAGAACCAGAAGAACTTGTAAAGGGCCAATGCAGAAAAAACGAATTGGTTTTTGATTTGGGGGTGGGTCCACCTCCTTCAACCCTCCTTCCGCTCTCCTTCCATGCGTTTACTCTCTTTATGAAATGGAGGGTTTGGCCCACCCACGCCAATCAACGTCGGCCTCGGATCCTTTTGCCAGGGCCCCAAGTCACGTCGATCGCCCTCAGGAGGAAAGACTCCCTTCCCTTCCCTTCCCTTCCATCCATCTCCGACATCGCTCGCCCCCCAATAACGGGAGATTCCTGTCGTCCGCTCAGCGACGACGATTCCTTCGACTTACGGAAATGGCACCTCCTCCTGCTCACCCCCATTTCGATACCTTCAGAGCTCCTGAACCCACTGATAAGTTACGTACATAAGTTAAAAAAAGTTTGAGTAGTACAATTAATGTTAGACTAAATTAATGGCAAACGGAATTTCAATGAGGCGCTCGAAACTTGTTGACAACACCCCGCGAATTCCCATCGAGCATAGCAGTCCTCCCAGTAAATACCCGTCGGATAATTATTGAAGACGCATATGTCGGTAACTTCCTAGGATAGCTCTAAGAGAGTTGGACAAATGTGTAATTTCAATTCAGGCCTTGAGTGAGGAGGAGAAAAGTGCTCGACCTATCGCCTCTTAAATTGGGGTCCATTAGTTCAAAGGCGACCGACGGAATTTCTAGAGAATACTAAAAGGAAGAGCGGTTTCTACTTTTAAGGAAAAGCAAATCTCTATCTATTCTCTTCTTAGACAATTCAAAATGTTTGCGAAATTTTACAGATTTATCCACGTCTTTTGGACTTGGAACTCAGCCATGACGTTCTCGTAATTTTATCGATTTATTTTTCAACATTCAATACAATCGTTTCGCACCACTCGAAAATTGTGTAAGTTCATGTGGGCATCTAATGATTGAAGAGGAACGAAAAGTAGGGTCACGTAAGGAAGCGAGTCCATGTAGTTTTCGCTTGGATCCATTCAGATTGACTAAAGATTGAGCAAACCGTCCCATCGAAGCTCCTATTCTAACATGTCATTTTTCCTGTTCTATCTCTTCCTCACCTTATCAAGATGTAACACGGATTGAATTTTTGAGGAAACATCTCAAAGCAATAAACAGAATGAATTCAAATTTAAGTTTGTGCAGATTACGATCATGTGGCCTAAATTTGATCGATTGCATCGAATTCAAATGACGCCACAAAAAACCCCAACCAGAGGAAGAAAAAGGAATCGTGGTGATACCCATGATCATATTGGAGCTCTGGTTAAGGCTAGGCTAGGACCGGCCTTTGCTCTTTACTTTAGGCCAAGGGGCAAGAGTGGAGGAAACTGCAGCATCTCGCTTGTGAGTTGCCGCAAATAATTGTCTTCTCCTTAGCTTTAGTTTTCATATATGGTGGCTTGTACCTAATGGGGGATATTCTAACGTACTCGAGACGCTCTCCTATCCGGTCTCTGCCGAACCCACCCGTTTACGTTAGTTTAATGAATTCATTGAGGCGTCTCTTTCAACCCATTTGGAATCTACACTCATTGAAATTCTTATTTCAACTGTTCCTTTCGATTGATAATGATATTTGGTCGAATCGTATTGGCAAACAAGTGCCGGTGTTATAAGGTGACGAATTCTGCCCCTCCTCCTACAAAATCATTCGGCTATTGAGTTGGATGGAAATCTCGCGATGGTGGATTCGACCGGTCAACGTCTGTACAGCTGCTTCAAGTGTGGTAATCAAATTTCTTGCCATGATGACATTGTCTCCAAGAATTTTCAGGTGAGATCCGTCTTCTTACTGATTCACTCGTGATTGATTCAACCAATAGTCCCTCAGTTACTGTACCCATGCTGTCGGATCGGGGGGGATCGCTGATCACGGGAATGTGCTTCTTTCCCAGGCAAGCCATGGCAGGGCGTTTCTGTTCTCACACGCCATGAACATAGTAGAAGGTCCCAAGGAGAACAGGAATCTCATAACCGGCCTCCATGTGGTGTCGGATGTATACTGCGCCGATTGCCTGGAGAATTTGGGATGGAAGTATGAACGAGCGTACGAGGAATCTGAGAAGTATAAGGAGGGGAAAGTGGTCCTCGAAAAATTCAAGATCGTCAAGCATAACTGGTAGCACCACGGACACGGAGGCTACTACTCTAGCCCGTCCATCAAAAAGTCGATTAGACGGGTCTCATTTTCTTCCTCCTCTGTACAGAAATGTTGGAAAAAGTACATCTTTCACGTATTGGTTATCCACACGAGACGGGTGATCAGTCGGCCTGTCAGGTTATTAGACAGATTGGTGCTTCAGAACTTGCAGCGCTCAAGACTTTCACATCTCTCAGAAAAATAGTGAGCAGGCTTCGCAAAGAACTCAGTTCAACTACATATATAGGCAGTGGCTGAATCGCTACTCGCTGAAGTCTGGCCACGAAACGATGAAACCCCCGAGGCCTCTCACCAGAGGGGCTGTGACTTCAGCTCATCCAGCTCCTAAGAGTGGTATAGTACTCTAGTATTTTACTCGGTTGTTCGTTTTGTTACATGAAATGTCAGTTTAGAGCTACTTGCTGAAATTGATTTGGAATGGTTTGTCGATTCCACTGAGTGATTTTATAGCTTAAGAGACGGCAGTCTGGATGTTTTAAGCAACACGGGGAGGATAAGGGCATAAGCCGCCCCACACAGGCCGTTAGCAATCTCTCTCCAACAAACAATGGAAGTAGCGTGCCAAAACCTTCATCAGTTGAAGCAAATCGACAACATCCATCAGTCAGGCAAAGAGAAATAGCCTACCTATGCTGTAACTGACGACCATATCTATGCTAACACACTATCAAATAATGTGCCCAAACCTCCAACTTGAAGCAAACAAAATCCATCAGTTGGCAAAGAGAAATAGGATACCTATGCTGTAACTGCCAACTATATCCATGCTAACCAGGAAACAAGAAAAGATAACTACAGCTATCGGCCAACCAGGCATACTTTTGGAGTGCACATATGCACATGGAGGGAGAGGGAGAGAGAGAGAGAGAGAGAGGGCATCTCTTGCAAAAGCCTGGTCAGAAGCCTAGATGCTGATCCTAGCAGAAAAGCCTGCAAGTTCTTTATCTCCGAATGGGTGTGCGGCTGTTTGAACAAGAAGATGAAAGAAAATGGTTTTAACGCAGAAATTGCATGAAGAAAACCACATTAAATTACATCATGTGCTGATCTCTTAACATAGATTTCTACCTCCGATATCTTCCATACTCTGATCTCCTGTTTCCATCATAAACAGGACTTCTGTAAGCTGGGCCACTGTATCGGTCATAAACAGGACTGGGAGCACGACCATAATCAGGGCTGTGACCACGACCGTAATCAGGGCTTAGCCGACGGTGATATCCAGGACTCACCGACCGCCCATAAGGACTACTCCCACGCCGACCGTAACTTCCTCTGAAGTTATCCCTCTCATCATCATCCCTCAGAGCATATTCAACAGACACCACCCTATCTAACATCTTGCTGCACATCAGAAATGAATCCAATAATGTTAGGCGAGATACAATCATGACAAAAAAAAGAAAATAACAGAGGCTAAAACTGTGTTGACGTGACAGCATAATACCTCATGTGAGTGCACTCAAGAGCTCTTGAAGCATCCTCTTGTGTCTCAAACTGCACGAATGCAAAGTTACGCCGGATTCGAACATTAAGTATTCTCCCATAGGGCTCGAAGTGTCTTTCTATATCGCGAGCTTTTGTACGAAGGGGATCAAAGTTTATGACAAACAGTGTTTTAGTGGGCCTCTGGTTTGGCATCGACCTAGAACCATCTCCATACCGTCCACGTTCACCCTGGAACCAAGAACATATCCCATTTTATTGAAACCCAATAGTATCCAGGCCAATCCAAAGCAGGCAACTGGGACACTTGCACCACCCATGGGGAAAACAAGAAACTGAAATGAAGAAATAAATATGAACAGTCCAGGAAAGTGCCTACCCTGGCCCACTCAACAGACAATCTGCGTCTATCATAACCAAATGGGACATCATCGAGGCCATGGATAGCATCTTCAGCATCACGCTCATCATCGAAATAGACAAATGCAAAGCCTGCAAAGGTATGGCAGAATCAATGGGCGTAGTAGAATTGCTATCATCGTCATCATCCCGCCTAGTCACCAGAATATCAGCCAATTCTTTTGTTTCTTCACCCAGTTTAATCTAAAAAAGACATGATGCCTGTGCATGACGGGTGGCCGGAGACAGAGCAGGATGTACAGGTCTTGCAAGATGAACTAAATCCTGATAACTGACGCATACTAAAGATTTCAGTCCAAATTCTCAGGTCTGGATGTCATTGGTAAGCATACTTCAGCAGTCAGAGAGCACAACTTGGAGACATGGAGGGCATGGATGATTGGCAAAATTCATTCAAATTCATCCTCCTACTATCTGTACATGTGGCATATATTACTGATCCCACCATGACCACTCCTTCTATTGGCAGCTCTTAGCAGCAAGGTGGGAGAGTGAAGGATACTACTAGAAATCAGAATGTTGAACCCATGCGTGGCAGAAGATAAAGGAAGCATGATAGGTTTCCTTTCCAAAGGAAATTTTGAGCATTGAATCGTGAATCAGACAGATGCTCAGCTCATTTTCCATTAGTACAGATTTCCTGCGTCAAAAGAAACACTTAATCATTGCGGTCTTATCTGAAAAGAATGCAGATTCGTGGCTGCTGCCACATTCTTCTCCCACAGGTTTGAATGTTATTACTCTGGTTCACAAGCTGTCCGAGTATTTTTCAAATGTGATATTGCAATTTGCATTTTAAATGCACTATAATGCGGTTCAATTACAAGAGACTGAATTCAATAATCAGAAACAGAAACTTCCAAGAAATAGAGGTTATCTTTCCTTTTCGACTTAACTCGCAGCACCGACCAAACATGCAACCCACTTACGTAGACGAACTAAACAACAAAGGGCCAAGGACCAGGTTCTACTTTCTAACGGTTTGGACAAAGCTGGATTCCTTTTTATCTTCCAGACAACAACAATCATTTTTTGGACCTAACACCCAAATCAAAGTGGCGCCAGATAATATTGACATAATAAGTTGCACATCCAGCAGTAAGCTGGTTGGCATATAATCTAAATGGATAATGATGTCAAGTTGGTTAACGTTAAGTGACTTCCAAAGCTAGTTTAAGCTCAGACAACAACAATCATTTTTTGGACCTAACACCCAAATCAAAGTGGCGCCAGATAATATTGACATAATAAGTTGCACATCCAGCAGTAAGCTGGTTGGCATATAATCTAAATGGATAATGATGTCAAGTTGGTTAACGTTAAGTGACTTCCAAAGCTAGTTTAAGCACAGACAACAACAATCATTTTTTGGACCTAACACCCAAATCAAAGTGGCGCCAGATAATATTGACATAATAAGTTGCACATCCAGCAGTAAGCTGGTTGGCATATAATCTAAATGGATAATGATGTCAAGTTGGTTAACGTTAAGTGACTTCCAAAGCTAGTTTAAGCACAGACGAGGGAAAAAGTTACCACCACACGTGCATAGAATATATGGAAAATTGGATATCACAAGGCTTTAACAAAAACTAAATATCATGAATAAGAAGAACATGGAATCAGAAAGGGAACAAGGGAAGCATACAATCCTAGATTCCTATGCACAGCCAGACTCATCAAACCTATCAAATTGACTCATAGAAAGGAATCATAATCAACATCAACTTAATTCATTGAAAAAATGAAAGATAGAAAAGACGGTATTGGTTGCAAATACGTGGAGAGTTAATAAAAGGGTAAATCTGATTCGTTCCATATCGGCTCATAATCCCGACCTCCCCAAAAAGGTTCAGACTTTACCATCTCAAGAGGATTCCAATACGTGAAAAGCAAATTTTTATATGTACATCAGCAATAAGTTGATGTTTTATCACAGAATCAATCAACTGAATTACCAGATTTCATGTCAACACGCTCAACCCTCCCATACTTGGAGAAGAGACGCTCCAGCTCATACTGGCGAGTATCGTACTCGAAGTTGCCCACGAAAACCGGCCTCATCCCTCGCTAATTCGCCAAAAGGATCGCCCTGGAAATTGAAATCGAGAAGAAAGAGGAGTAAACTGAATCGGATAGTAACAGAGAGCATGAAAAATGCTTAAAAAGAAAGAACACTCGCACTTTGCTCCGGTGATTATAGCTACAGTTGTTTTCAAGTCAGAAAACAAAAGCGAATACCACCGTCATATTCGCCAGAGAAAAAAAAAACAGGTCGTGAACTTAAACAGCACGACATCAGATGATACCGCAGCAACTTTGTAAGGATTGACATCCAGACAGCTACGAGTAACAGAGTTCACCAGTATCATCAAAACATGGAGAACCTGAGGTTGATCCACAGACAAACTACGAGTACCTTCGAAGTAGGGCTCGGGTCGATCCCGCCTCGCACAGAAAGTTCTGGAGGAGAAGAAGAACCAGAGGGGGAAGAAGAGGAGAAAAGTGGATTTTATACGTGAACTGAGGGGAGGCGCCAGTATTTCGAGCAGCTCTAGCGTGGCGGGATTTCATCCGTCGATTGTTCGTTCTTCCGTCGTAATGAATGGGCCCTGCGTCCGAAATGGGCCCATGAACTAAGCCCGACTCGCCATTTTTTAGAAGCAGAGAACGGCCTTCTTTCCTTGCGCTCCGTGGATGAAGAGGATCGCGTGATGGTTTTCGGCCCACTGCTGTAACCTTCGTTTGTTTCGCATTAACTTTAACATTTCTATAAAATATTTATAGAAAGTCGTGTTTAAAAAAATGACAATATATATTTTTGTGTTTAATGAAATCTAAAAATCATCTCGATATTATTTTTCCATTGTTTAAAAAGGAAAAGTTCATTTTATTTTCATAAAGAAACATGCACTTCTTGAGGAATGGAATGGATACTTAGCCGTTGGTGTCTCAAGTGCAAGAGCTTGGATAGCCACTTGGAACCTAAGCCTAGCCTTGATGGACGTTGACCTAGGCGGTAATGACTTGGGTATTGGAGTTAGGTATCCAAACATAAGTGTCGAGATTAGGGAATCAACACCGAAGTTCAGGGCTTGGCCTTGATGGTCTGGGCCTGACCACCAAGGAACCGAAGCTTGATGCGAATGACTTGGTGTGCAGGAGATGATATCCAGGCATGGTCGTCGGGTACCTCAGCACAAGCATCGAGGTCTCAGGAGATGGGGGCCCTAACTTGGACACAATAGTCCAATTACCTAGGTATGGCCATCGGAGACTTTGGCATGGACATTATGATCTTGAGCTCAGCCTTAAGAAACCACAACGCCAGTGAGTTGGGCCAAAGCAAGGGTGTTGGTGATTTTGGCATAAGAACCCGGCACTTGAGGTTGGCCATAGGCACTTGAACGGGAGCATTGTAAACTCCTGCTTGAGTGTCAATGACTTAGTCATGAAATTCGAGTGCTCAAGCATGGCCATTAGGTACGTGGGCACAGTTGTCAGGGATCAATGTATGAGCACCGAGGTCTTGGGCTTGGTTGTTGAGAAATTAAGCCCCACTACTGGTGACTCTCGAGTGTAGAGCTAGGTCCTTGGCATGGCCACTTGGAACCTAGATTTTCGCACTAGTGACTTGGGCATGAGATCAAGCTACTTGAGCATGGCCATTAAAGACTTGAGCATGGGGCACTGTGGTCATGGACTCGGCCTTCGTGGACCTAGACCCAACGTCAATGGAACCATGCTCAAGAAACGATGACTTGGGCATAGGAGCCAAGTAGCTGAGCACATCCTACATGAACTTGAGCATAGGCACAAGGCTCTGCAAGCATTGGTGTAGCCTTTCTACATGGTCGTTGAGGATCTGAACATAAGCATTGCATTCATAGGCTTGGCCTCAATGGACTTGGGTTCAGCTGTTGAGGATTTGGACCCGAGCATTTAGGGTTTTCATGCCCAAACTATGAGGTCTTTAGACTCATTTTTCAAAAAGAAAATTAACTTTATTGAATTAAAGCATCGATTTTTCGTTGATTATGAAAATATATTAATTGACTCATTTTTTCCATATAAATGCATATACTAAAAATGAGAAAATATTTTTCAACAAAACATTCTCAGTAAAACAAATGGAGTCACAATCTCCAGTTTTCTTTCTCATATGCAAACTTGTCGACTGATTATCATTGAAATAAATGCGAGGCCTTCCAAAACACAAAGTAGAACACGGCTAAGGGAAACACGTATTATAACCAAACCTACACTTTGTGGTCGAGGTCGAAAGCTTGTTAATGATAGTAAATGTCGACGAAAAGGTTTCCTTCATCATTTTCGCTTCTCGATATTATGGAGTAGCTCTCGACGTCCATTATCAGCTCAAGGGAAACATGAATCAGCTAATCCCGAAAGCATATCCTGAATCAGTCAAGTCAAGGGACAGTTCTCGATGAGAGTCTAAAACTTTAGGCATATCAAAAGTCAAGTTCCTTGGACAAGGGTGGTCCCCCTCGTTGCTTTGAGTCGGAAGTCATTCCTGAATCGGAAACCATCTTTCACCCTTTTTCCTTTTCCTTCTCTGGTTTTCCCGACATTGTTTTGAACTTCATACTTGTTGAGGTTCCTTGCCGCCTAAAGCTTTGACTAGAAAAAGAAAGAAAGGGCCATCCTCTAGCATTGCAGGCCCGCCGATATGTCTATTCATATTAGCTCCAGAATGGAGAGAAGTCAGGGGTTGAATAGCGACTCCTCTCCCGAGTCCTGACCTCCCTGGCACGACGGGACTCTCTGAAAGCATGCACGGCTAGTCCCCTCAGGAGGCGAAGGCATGCGATGAGTCCATATTCAACGGGAGAGTCGCAGTCACAGACAGCTTCACCCGCCAACCAACCTCAAACGTGGCCATCCACCAACATAGCAAGCTCACCTTCCCTCTCTCTCAACTGGGGTTCTTTTTCTATTCCTTTTTTCCATTACTAATGTCCGCACTATAAGGAGAGCCTAAAGTCTATTCTTTAGAAAAAGTGACATTCGCAGTCGGAAGACGGAAGAGATGACGGGACATGACGCGTGGGGAATTGGGGGAGTTGTTGAACGAAGAAGCTTCGTGGAAGTGAGTCCCAAAGTAACATATGATTATAATAACAGAAGAGCATTCTTTTGTATATAATAACACGTACGCTGCCAACCCAACGGAAGAAGCAGAATAACTTCACAAGAAAGGAGGCACCAAAGGTCCATATCTGTCCCACTGTCACTGCCCATTTGTTAATTTAAATTTTCGTTCCATGGTTGGATTTTATAAAAGCCCTTTTTTCTGCTGGAGATGCAATGATTATTGGAGCTGGATCCAGCCAGAACAGCCCCTCTATTTTATGTTTCCGAATCATATTCCGCTCCAAGTTTAATGCTTCGCACACGTACCTCCAACAGGCAAAGCAATGATATTTAGTTCATCAGGTGATGGGCGATTTGACCGTAATCTGGGAAACGGAACTAAATCGCAGTCTCACGTGAACAGTTAATATAGCTACTCACCTTGGCCGAAACAGAAGGGGAAAGCAAAAAAAAGTCATCCCAATAATGTTGATTGCAGTTGGGCGGCCGAACGGTAATAAGAGTCGAGTTGATTATTGATGATTGATCACCTGAATATGACTCGACAAGAACGCGAAAGAAAAAAAATGGTTTTAGCTAGATTAATCTTTGGGATGGTTTTGAAGATACTGAGCTAACTTAGGAGGCCTCTACTAACAATTTGTATCTTTCTTCATTGAAACGTTCAACATGGTGCTGTCTCCTCATAAGGTCAACATGGTGTTGTCTCCTCATAAGGTCTACGGGCGGCAATTTCGCTTTCTCCTTAGGATTCTATGGCATCGTGCTTTCAGCTGTAGGTTGTTGACTATTGAGCTATGGCCTGCAAGTGCAAGCAAAACCACAAAATCTGGGCTGCGCGACCAGTCGCCCTTAACCCTGATGAGTTCCGTTATTGCAGCATTAGCATATTCGTACAGCCCCTACCAAAAGTCAACCTTGCGGGACCCAGAAGAAATCCATTTGGTAAATGACCTGACAGCGGAGGGCATTCTCGTAACCACGGGCCTTGTTCGAAAATCATCTTCCTTTTCAACTGTTTAGCGTCGTGGGAATTATTCTCGTTCAAAAAGAGCGAAAGGAAGAGACAGTTCCTGCGAGTGCTGTCGTTCTTCAGGTTCTGAGAGAAAAAAGGCAGACGAAACCCAGTGTCTAAGTTCAAATTTTGCGACATATCTCAGTCGTCCGGTTCCTAGAAGATAATAAACAGAGAGGACCCAAGAATTTCTCTTTTGCGTTTTGCGTCGTCCTCAAGCCTCCTTCCTTTTCCTTCAACTTGCCTGTAAAGCTACTAATCCCACCTTCTACGGTGCTCAATGCGTCCCTTTTTTAGTGCTCTTAAGCTCTTCCTCTTCTCTTGTGACGCTGAGTTCCTGCTGGGTGCTTTGGCTTGGTAAGTTCTCTAGTTAGAATGCTAAACGTCTGGCTCTGACTCTGGTCGAGTGTAATTGAGTTTTGTAGTCGTCTTCTCTCTTGTTTTCAGTTTTAGCGTTCGTCCCTGGTGGGGCCTCTTCTTGTTTTGGTAGGGAGTTATAGTTTTAGTAGATCCAATCAAAATCAATTTGCCGCTGGTTTTTGGTAGTTGGTGTAGAAAACTATATGGCGGTTGCAATTTGAGAAGAAACAGCCAGTTCTTCGGGCGTGGCTTGATGTTGCTTGACAATAATACCTTCTCGCAATAAGTAGAGAAATACCTGTTGTGCGCTCTCTTGCTTTTAGATTGTTCATGTTCACACCGCAAGTTCATTTTGTGGTCATAGGGGTGTTTCGACGGATCCGTGGTAACTTCTGTCCGAGCTTCGTACTTTGGGCAAAGCTCTCGACTCCGTATTGAATTGTCAATGGAGGAAAGGCCATTTCCAGCATGGTCATGGTCGGTAGAGCAGTGTCTGAAGGAATACAAAGTGAAACTAGACAAGGGTCTCAGCACTTATGAGGTTGAGAAGCTGCGCGAGAGATATGGCTGGAATGAACTTTCTAAAGAAAAGGGGAAGCCTTTATGGCGGCTTGTCCTAGATCAATTCGACGATATCCTTGTTAAGATACTTTTGGGTGCAGCATTTATTTCGTTCGTCTTAGCCTATATGCATGGGAGTGAGTCGGTCGATTCTGGTTTTGAGACATATGTTGAACCCTTTGTGATTATGTTGATTTTGGTGCTTAACGCCATTGTTGGCGTGTGGCAAGAAACTAATGCTGAAAAGGCACTTCATGCCCTCAAGGAGATGCAATGTGAATCTGGAAAAGTTCTGAGGGATGGGTACTGGGTCCCTGATTTGCCTGCCAGGGAGCTTGTTCCCGGGGATATAGCGGAATTAAGGGTTGGCGACAAGGTCCCGGCTGACATGAGAGTTGTTTCTCTGAAGACATTGACATTCAGAGTTGAGCAGAGCTCGTTGACTGGTGAGGCAATGCCTGTTTTGAAAGGAACTGGTCCTGTTATTATGGTCGACTGTGAGTTGCAAGCAAAGGAAAATATGGTTTTTGCTGGTACCGTAGTTGTCAATGGGAGCTGCGCTTGTGTTGTTGTGAGCACTGGAATGAACACGGAGATTGGGAAGATTCAAAAGCAAATACACGAGGCTTCCCTAGAAGAGACTGACACTCCCTTGAGAAAGAAGCTGGATGAATTTGGGGGCAGGCTTACCACTGCCATTGGGCTTGTTTGTCTCATCGTATGGATTACAAACTACAGAAACTTCCTCTCCTGGGAGGTTGTGGATGGGTGGCCTGCAAATGTGCAATTCTCATTCCAAAAGTGCACCTACTATTTTGAAATTGCAGTTGCCCTTGCTGTTGCTGCAATTCCAGAAGGTCTCCCTGCAGTTATCACGACTAGTTTAGCTTTAGGAACCAGGAAGATGGCACAAAAGAATGCAATAGTGCGGAAGCTTCCTAGTGTAGAAACTTTAGGATGCACAACTGTGATTTGCTCTGATAAAACAGGAACTTTAACCACAAATCAGATGTCTGTTAGTGAATTCTTCACTTTGGGGGGGAAGACCACCATATCACGGATTTTCTATGTAGAAGGCACGACCTATGATCCAAAAGATGGTGGTATTGTTGATTGGAACTGCTACAATATGGATGCTAATTTACAAGCTATTGCAGAAATCTGTGCAGTTTGCAATGACTCTGGGATATACAATGAGGGTCGTCTTTTCCGAGCCACAGGATTGCCAACTGAGGCTGCTCTCAAGGTTTTAGTCGAAAAGATGGGAGTTCCAGATGCTAAGATCAAGAATAAAATCCGGGATGCAAGGCTTGCTGCAAACTACTTGATCGATAGTAGATCCGTGAATCTGGGTGAGTATTGATATGTTTCTTGCTTAGTATACAATCGTGAAGGCATACATGCTCTTCTGTATATCTCATGAGTCTGGTCCGATATAGGCTGTTGTGATTGGTGGAACAAAAGATCAAGACGAATTGCCACTTTGGAGTTTGATCGCATTCGGAAGTCAATGAGTGTCATTGCCCGGGATCCAACTGGGCGTAATCGCCTTCTTGTAAAGGTGAATAACAAAACAGCATGATGCATTTTTTAATATGTTTGCAAGTTAAGGCAACTGCATGTCAGTTTCAAACATGTAGAAACACTTGGTGTTTTTTTTTTTCCCAGAAGATCGGCTCACTTAGATGCCTTATTGGATCTCTTTCCGGAGATTCTCCATTGGTTCTCGGTTTGGTCAATTCTTAATACACTAATGTAGTATAATGGCTCTATAGATGCATTTCATGATTTCGTATTTCTGATATTCTTTGTTAACAAGAGTTGATAGGTAAAGTCATGCTTCTCTTTTAACTTGTTGCTAAGTAGAGATTCAATTCTAGAATTAAATCGTATCGAGTGTGTCTCTATCCTATGCTCAGTATTATATTCAAATGAAGCTGTCACCCACATGGAATTTTGTTGAGGTCCTTGGTTTAAGCAAGGAGCTGAAATTTTGATAAAGTGGAACCCATGGTTCTTATTTCATTCCTTGAAGCAATATCATGGGGACTCTTACATCCAATCTCTAGCTTGTCATGAATTGGTTTGCAGTAATCTCTTTTTGATGCACTACCAAGTATTTCTCTGAATGGAAATGTATCTCAGGTTAGCTTTTCAAGTACTTGTCCATATTCGTCTAGTGTTGCTCCTGAATTGCTTGTTTTATATGCAGGGAGCTGTGGAGAGCTTACTGGATCGTAGTTCACACGTACAACTGGCAGATGGATCTCTTGTTCCGATTGATGAACCTTGTAAGGAACTACTGCTTTCAAAACTTATGGAGATGTCTTCGAAGGGGTTGCGATGCTTGGGATTGGCATATAAGGATGACCTTGGAGAATTTTCGGATTACAACAATGATAGCCATCCAGCCCATGGAAAATTGCTGGACCCTGCCTTCTACTCCTTTGTTGAAAGTGACTTAATTTTTGTTGGAGTTGTTGGATTACGGGTAAGCATCATGTCTTACTTGGTCAGCGTCGCCTCTAGATATTACAGTTGGGATAATTTAATGATTGTTGACTCATGATCTCATTTAACAGGATCCTCCACGTGATGAAATAGACAAGGCTATCGAGGATTGTCGAAGAGCAGGCATTAATGTCATGGTGATAACTGGCGATAACAAGTCCACTGCTGAGGCCATTTGCCGGGAAATTAAATTGCTCTCTGAAAATGAGGATCTTAAGGGAAGAAGTTTCACTGGTAAAGAGTTCATGGATCTTTCTCCTTCGAAGCAAGCTGAAATTCTGAAAAGAGCCGGAGGGATTGTTTTTTCTCGAGCAGAACCTAGGCACAAGCAAGAAATTGTAAGAATTCTGAAGGAGATGGGCCAGGTTGTTGCAATGACTGGTGATGGTGTGAATGATGCGCCTGCACTTAAACTCGCTGACATTGGTATTGCCATGGGCATAACAGGCACAGAGGTCAGCCCAGAAGATTTTAAATTTGCCTAACTATTTGCCTGTGCCCTTTTTATGATAAAATCACAACACATTGCATTTTGAAGGGTGCTTTAGGAAGGACAGTTGCTTGTCTCTCTGAAATGTCAATACTACCCTGCTCTAATGAAATGTTTGTTTTCAAGCAAAGTTGACGATGGCATAGTTAATCCTACATGTGGACTTACAGGTGGCAAAAGAAGCTTCAGATATGATTTTGGCGGATGATAACTTCAGTACCATAGTATCGGCGGTGGCAGAAGGTCGATCTATCTATGATAACATGAAGGCTTTCATTCGGTGAGTATCTTGCTATTAAACCGTAGTCCACATTTCTTCTGCTATGTGGTTAGAAAATGAGGGTCTCACTTTTTCTTCAATGCGCAGTTATATGATTTCCTCAAATGTTGGCGAGGTAATCTCCATTTTCTTGACTGCTGCATTGGGTATACCAGAATGTATGATACCTGTGCAGCTTTTATGGGTAAATTTGGTTACCGATGGCCCGCCTGCTACAGCTCTTGGTTTTAACCCTGCTGATGTTGATATCATGCGGAAGCCACCCCGCAAAAGTGACGATGCATTGATCACATCTTGGGTTCTGTTACGCTACTTGGTCAGTACCGTTCGTCCTACTTTTGCCTCTATAATTGTCCAACTGATTAGCATCTTAGTTCATGCACTGTTACTTTCAGTTTTCATGAGTCGACTATTTTAACTGTAACTGCAATTGTTGCTGAACCACAATACGGGTCAATCCTCTTTGTAATTGCTATGGCACTTTGCAATATTGAAAATTAGAAGTGATCCATCACCATGTGTCGAAGGTGAAAAGGAATATTACTTTTTGACGTTAGTTTACACTCAATATTCTATGCTTCAATCTTTACAGGTGATTGGCACGTATGTGGGCATGGCAACTGTTGGTATCTTCATCCTGTGGTATACACAGCCATCTTTTCTAGGTATCAATCTTGTCAGTGATGGCCATACACTGATTGAATTTTCTCAGCTTCGCAACTGGGGAGAGTGCTCCTCATGGTCAAATTTTACCGTGACTCCTTTCACGGTGAGTGGGGGACAGACGATTGCCTTTGTTAATCCTTGTGATTACTTCACGGTTGGTAAAGTGAAAGCCATGACTCTATCACTCTCTGTCTTGGTGGCAATTGAGATGTTCAATTCGCTGAATGCCTTGTCGGAAGACAACAGCTTGCTCACAATGCCTCCTTGGAAAAACCCTTGGCTTTTGATGGCCATGTCGATCTCCTTTGGGCTTCACTGTCTTATTCTCTATGTTCCAATCCTCGCCAATGTTTTTGGAATTGTTCCTTTGAGTTTGAGTGAGTGGTTGCTGGTCATATTAGTTTCTGCACCAGTAGTCCTTATTGATGAGGTTCTTAAGTTAGTGGGAAGGAGTCGAAGATGGAGAACAACAAAAGAGAAGAGTGCATAATCCAGCTTATTAGACAGTGTGATGAAGGAAACAAGAACTGTATTCACTCATTTAGGAGCTTTTTTAAACAGTTCTTGTGTGAATTAAGATTCATTGATTTATTACAACAGCAACATTGGAAAGAGAGTAATCTGTCCGTTAATAAAAGATGAAATATCTGGAAATGTTCGTTTCCCGCTATTTTGTTTTAGCAGCTCGATATCCCTTCTTGCCTCGCTTTGCATGACCAATAACTTGCTGCATCCCACTGCCATCAGTGGGTCTGAGAATTTTATGTTGAATGCATCGAGCACCATCATTTCTTTGAGGTGGACAAAAGATGTCAACTATCTAATTGTACCTTGGGGCGCTTACCCAAAAAAGTTAAAACAAAAAAAAAAAAACTATCAAATTGTACTTTGGGCAGCATTACATCGAATAATTACATTCGAAGAGCTTT
Source organism: Melaleuca quinquenervia (assembly GCA_030064385.1). NCBI lineage: Eukaryota > Viridiplantae > Streptophyta > Magnoliopsida > Myrtales > Myrtaceae > Melaleuca > Melaleuca quinquenervia. Next base: position 137,159 of record CM057722.1, on the reverse strand, counting down.
TTCGAAAGACAAAATCCCCAAAGAGTAACATTCAGAACTCTAGAAGTTCACATTTAAAACATGTGTGCTGTTTTTGAATCTTCATTGCAGCTGAAATACCCTGCAACATAGCATGAATTTCAGTTGATTTTACGTGAGACTTATCTTCGACTATAAACTTGTGGATTTCTCCTCCCTCTTGAATGATACTATATCCGGCTGCCTTCATAATATTTTCGCCCTTCATCATCTTCCTTAGCTTTGCGACTCCATGCCATCGGCCTACTGATGCATAAATGTTAGATAGGATGACATAATTTCCCGGGTTCCATGGCTCAAGCTCAATGAGGGACTCTGCTGCCTCCTCGGCAAATTCAACGCTGCCATGGAAACTGCAGGCTCCTAAAAGAGCACCCCATATCACAGAATCTGGCTTCATAGGCATACTTCGAATGAGATCACGAGCTTCTTGCAACTTGCCAGCACGACCTAGAAGATCGACCATGCAACCATAGTGCTCTAGTTTTGGAGAAATCCCATAATCGCTTCCCATTGATCTAAACAGCCGTCTGCCTTCTGCGACCAAGCCTCCGTGGGTGCACGCCAAGAGAAGTCCCACAAATGTGATGTCATCTGGTATGGTTCCTTCACTCTAGTGCCACAATAAATTTGGAGACAGCAAACGGATTAACAGGAAATCTGGACCTCAATGCCCCTAATGAAAGCAGAAGAAAATAGTGCGGATGACTACTCACCAGCATCTGGTCATAGAGCTCAAGAACCTCATTGCACTTTCCGTGGGCAGCCAAGCCAGTGATCATCGTATTCCAGGAGCACAGGCCCCTTCTGCTTCCGATGTCATCAAACACCCGCCTCGCAGCATCAATTTTACCGCATTTAGCGAACATTTCCAGCAAAGCATTACATACATAAATGTTCTTGAAAAAACCATTTTCCCTTGCATATGTTTCAATCCTTTCCCCAATCTCCAGAGCACCAAGATTCGCGCAAGCTGGGAGAACACTAGCTACGGTAACTTCATTCGGTCTAAAGCCTCCCTCTTCCATCTCCAGAAACATCTTCAGGGCATCCGCACTGTGCCCATTTTGCGAGTAACCCGATATGATGGATGTCCATGAGATCACATTCTTACAAGGCATTGTCCTGAACAACTGCAAAGCTTCCTCCATGTACCCACGTTTGGCGTAGCCGGAAACGATGGAGTTCCAGACGGGTGTATCTCTTATGGGCGTTTCGTCGAACACCTGACGAGCTGATCCCAGTTCGCCAAGCTTAGCATACATATCGATCAAAGCCGTCAATGCGAAGACATCGAAGTCGAAACCGGACTTAAGGAAATGGGTATGGAGCATCATGCCCGGCAGAGGCGAGGAAAGGGAAGCGGAGGCGGCGAAGAGGAAAGTGAAAGAGTGTTGGTTGGGAGGACAGCCATGGCGGCACATTCGGGAGTAGAGGTGGAGGCATGGGAGGGGTTGGCGTTGCGAGCAGTAGGCCTGGATGAGCTTGTTGAAGAGGAAGAGAGTTGGGTTGGGAGTTTGGTCCAAGAGCCGGTGGGCGTAGGAGATGTTTGGGATCTGAAGGAGCTCCACGATGAGAAGTTTGGTGCTATCTATGCCATTCCTGAGCGTGTAGGCATGGATTTGTCTCAATCGGTTCATAGGATGTTGTCAATTATCGCCTGAAAAACACAATCACCCGAGCGATTCCATGGGAGCCTGCGGAACAGCTATATAGCTAGCCACAAGCTCTGCATAGCACTGTCACCGCAGCCCCTTTTCTCAGTTTAAGGAATTGGTTGTCCTAACTTTTAACTTTTAAGCATACATATTTTCGTCGATTGTAAATGATTTTTGATAATCTTTAGCAAACAAAGTATGTAAGAGTCTAGATAATTGACTTGCGGAAATTTAATTCTTTTAGACAAGCACACCCAAAGAGTCTAGACAATTGTTCAGAGTTTGAAAGGAATGTGCAAGCCCATGATTTTACTTCGGACAAGATGAATCCTGGACGCAACCCATTGTTTGCTTCGATAGTTTTGTACAAAGAAATTGCTTTAGCTGCAGAAACGAAACTGCTACCATCGCCATGCAGGCAAGACACTCACCCAAAGAAAAAAACTGGATCTATACAAATCAGGTGTGTGTTTCACAAACATTTTACATCTGTCAAAGGTGTGAAGACTAATTTAAATCTCTTCATAAGCGAGCCCATATGATTCCTGCCGCCATAAATTTGAGGCAACCGCTTCAATGTCTTCATCAGTCAGAGGAAGGCCTGAGGTCAAGTCTGGACAATCACTACAAATATGCAGCCCAAGAACCCCAAGTGGGAACCTTTATTTCTGACTCACAATGAAATCACCCTGCAAGCTGGTAGTCTGTAAAGTCCTACAAAGCTTAACCCGGGTCCTGTCCATCTGGCACAGTCGCAACGCAGTAATCTGAAGCAAGAAGCTTGAGCAATCAAGCCTAAATTTTCTTCTCCTCAGCATCATGGTTTTCTCCCGCAATGAAGGCAAGCTGCAATTACCATTTCAATTTCTCTAAGAGTCGTTGTGTAGCACACATTACATAAGTAAGTAATGAGGTCGGACAGTTCAGACGTGACTCACGGTATTTCAAATTCCTGGTGGTGATCTGCATTGACTGACGTCAAAAAGTATCGGACATCACTCTCTCAATACACCCTCCCCACTCGTCCAAATTACTGATACACTTTGCTACCAAAAACTCCCAAGAATCACGATCAAGTGTCTGACAAGAAATGGCGGTCGACAGAACTTTGGAGATTTCTTCTCCTCTTCCGGAATTATAGAGACTCTCGATCAATATATAGTAAGTGGATTGATTCGGCATGCAACTTTTCTCCACCATCTCCTCGAAAACTCTTATGCCTTCATCCGCATTACCCAACTCACAGAATCCTTTGATTAACATGTTATACGTAAAAGCATTCGGAACATGCCCTTTCTCCACCATGTCATCCCATAGCTTCCCCGCCTCGCACAACTCACCTCTCTCACACATTCCGGCAATAAGTGTGTTATATGTCAGCACACTGGGAATAGATCCTTTCTCAAATTCGTCAAAGAGCTTCTTGGCCTCCCAAATCTTTCCTTCCTTACAGAGCCAATATATAAGCGTGCTCGATATGACATTATCTGGCATACAGTTCTTGTGCAAAAGCCTCTTCCAAAGTTCACAGGCATCGTCGACCTTCCCTTGCTCACACAAAACATCAATTACTTTACAGCAAAGCACCGAGCTTGGCACATACTTCTTCTCGAGCATGTCGCCGAGCAAGTTGCACGCTTCACCGGACTTCTTCTCCTTGCAATAGGCTTCAATCATAACCCCATAAGTCACATCATTGGGCTCAACTCCATTTTCCTCCATGTCATCCATAACCTTAATGGCATCGACCAACCTCCCCAGCTTACAATACCCATCCATCAAAATCGTGTAGGTAGTGGCATCGGGCAGCCAACCCCGGTCCACAATCTCGGAAAACACCCTCTTGGCACCATTCATATCTCCGCGAGACACGTACCCGCCCAGAATGGTGGTGTATGTGACCACATTAGGGACCATACCCATGGAGGGCATTTCGTCTAACACCTTGAGCGCGCCCTCCACATCGTTCTTCTTGCCAAGCGCTTTGATAAGAATGTTGCAGGTGAACACGTTAGGGACAACCCCGAATTTGGTCTTGGAGTTCTTGAAAATCGCGTGGACCCAATCGAAGCGCTTGTTTTGGACCAGAGCGTTGAGCAGAGTGTTCAGAGATCTGACGGAACGCTGGACACCAAAACCATCAATGCGCAAGAACGTCCGGAGGGCCAATCTGGGCTTGCCTGCGAGGCCGTAATTGCGGATGACGAAGATGAAGACGTTCTCGCCGCAGGGGATGCGGGAGGCTCGGAGCTGTGAGAGAAGAGATTCCATGGGCTCGAAGGCGCGGGCGCGAGAGAGGCGTTGGATGATGGAGAGATAGGTGTCATAATTGTGGGAGAAGCCCGGGTGGTACTTGCCAGCATGATCGAAGATTTGGAGGGCAAGGTCGAGGTTTTGCTGGCGGGTGATCATGGAGACCAGGCGCCTCGGGTACAGGCGCTGGGGCCAGGGCTTGATGGGTGGGGTCACCGTGTAGGAGTTGAGATCGAGGGCGGAGGCGCTGCCGACCTCGGCGGAGGGCAGCGAATGGATGGCGAGGACGGAGCGGGTGGCGGCGGCGCGACCGCCGTTGAGGCGGCCGTGGCGGGTGCACCTCCTCATTTCAGTCGAGCGCGGCTAAACGAGTACCGCGTTGAGCAGCGGCCGCGAGCGGGCGTTGCAAATGGGACAGGGAGTGTTCTGTGTTCGGGCACGGTCAACTGGACAGATGAGTCGAATTAATTACGTCAGGCTTTGAACAGAGGCACAATAAAATCTAGGGTGGGGAGAGTAATTAAGCAGGCATTTTTGATTCATTCTTGGGTAGTTAATGAGGTAATTGTCCCCTAATGGACATCGATAATGTTCCAAATTTGACACGATCGGTTGAAATACCGGATTACAAGGATGTGAAGGGTAACTGCCAAACCAACACAAACAGGCAACTTGCAGCATCACGCCGCAAAAGAAACTGACTTCTCATTAACTGCGAATGATCTCCTTGCATTGCCGGCATCGACCCTTTTCATCGCCTGCGATGTCAACGCAGCTCCTGATCCACTCATCATGTCGCGGTAGATCCTCTTGAATTCCTCCAACACCTCGCCCACCATTTCGACCTGGTTTTTGCGTATGAACATCTTCAACAGGGCGACCAGGTGCCTGTGGAACCCCGCTTGCTTGGATATTTCCTTGAGAATCCTCTCTTTGTCTGCGTGGCTCGCAAAAGGGTGGCTAAAGATCTCTCCAAGCTGCGCCGAGCGTAGCAACAGGGACAGCCTTTGGACATCGGACTTGACTTGTCCCAGGGAGTGGCTGCACTGAGCCGTGTCTATGAGGGCTGCGGCATAGCCGGTCGCGGCTTTCCTGTGTACCGAGACGGGAGATAATGGGTGATTGTCGGCGTTGCCATTGATGCTGTAAAGAGAGCTAGAGGGCGAGGAAGATAGAAAATTAGGGGCGGCTGTGGTGGTGGTGGTGGTGGTGGTGGGGGGTCGGTGGGAGATGAAGTGGAGGTGATGAGAAGAGGAGGAGGAGGGATGGAGGGAGGTGGGGAACTTGTTGAGGTGGAGGGTGGAGGAAACGCAGCTCGACAATGTCTCCATTTCGAAACTGGGAAGGGAGAGCTGAGAGGTGAGCATGCAAATTAAGAGGATAAGCTCCCCTGGTGCGTTTTGTGGTTGAGTTTCATTGCTAGGTGCATGCTGTAAGCGAGCTTTGTCTTCTTGCACCAGGAATTGGACTCTTTCGTTTGTACCACCAAAAAAATCGCCTTTAAGTCGGATCCGTATCTCTTGACTTTGTTAGGGGATCCGGATCGGGGCCATCTGATTGTTGAATTGGACAGACCCTTTTTTTAGGGGGGAAAGTTGTGGGGAAGTTTTGAATTCTTTTTTTTTTTTATGGAGTTCAACACATGCCTCCATGTCAAAAGTTCAATAGCAAATTACTTATCACATGTTATCATTGAAATAATAAAAGGATCACGGACTACACAGATTATAACATACTCTACATGCTGCGGCAGAATTCGTGGTGATTATAATTCTCTGAAAACGTGAGAGGAACATATATTGGGATATGCACATCATTGTAGGAGGATCTACTTAGCTAGAAGAGGATCAATGTGGATACCACATGGTAAAGTGGGGGTCATGGACGTACAATCCACTTCACGAAACCCTCCCTGCAGTTGATTCACAAATGCAAGACATGGCCTTAGGCTGTACTGATGCACGTGTCTGCAGTGTGGTCGACAGCAACTTCTGTCACGCTCCCTCCAGAAATAACACTTTCCATGCAAGAAAAAGGAACATCATGGTACCGTGAGCCACTGTCGGTGCCAACATATAAAAAGAAAAATTTTGCCATTTTGAAGCTTCCCTTGTATTGCTAGTAGCTCCTGTATCTCATGCACGCTGGTCCTTCGCTGCTCGGTTCATCCACAGCCACAGAAACGTTTTGTTACCGTACGTGACATAACTAACCAGCAACAGGACCCAACAAATTTAATGAGGTTAAGGATGCCTTCCCCCATAAAAGAATCCTCCATACATGCATGGCCACCATGCGTCGGAGGATCAGATGTCTGCTGCCAACTAATCAATGCCAACTCGGAAGTTAGGTCAGCCCGCTAGGCAAAAGGGCACGATAATCATTGATGTCTGCCTCCTGCAGCTCATCACCATAAGTTTTAAACCTAAAACGCATCGTTTCAATCTACCACAGGCAACGACCCTGCTCCACCCACTTGCCTTTCTAAGTAAAAATCGGCTCCCATTGGTCGACCCGACAACGATGTTCCCTTTGTTTTTTAAATTTGGGGAAGGAGACTTGGGTCGAGAAAGGAGCGTAGACATTGCTGATTCGTCTGCCACTCCAACACATGTTACTGTATATACGCAATAATACCAGGGTACATCCTCCATGCTGCCGAAAGCACCGAAAAGAAAGAGATAAAGGAGGCAACGCCAAGTTTGTCATTGACCGGTGTCCCTGTGACCTTGCTCTTTTCTTTCAGGTCTTTGCTCTTTCTTTTCTTTTTCTCACCTTTAAGCCCATTAGCCTCTGTAGTCTCTATCTCTCTCTACTTGCCTGCACTTAACCCCGTGACCAAAGGCAACTGATCACCAAACCGAACCCCAGCATTGTAGTACTAGCTAGCTCTCTATGTATTAGATTAGACAAGTAGTGGTGAGGCTGGAGAGTCATGACATTCTTGTTGGTCCTTCTCTTGTAGCCGGTATCATTTTGTGGAAGTGAAGAAGATGGGGGAAGAGATGAATGGAATCGACACGGAGAGCTACGGAGAGAACGGCCACGATAGGATTGACTACGTCTTCAAGGTGGTGGTGATCGGCGACTCCGCTGTGGGGAAGACCCAGCTGCTCTCCAGGTTCGCCAAGAACGAGTTCCGCTTCGACTCCAAGTCCACCATCGGCGTTGAGTTCCAGACCCGAACCGTTTCCATTGCCGGAAAAGTCATCAAGGCCCAGATCTGGGACACTGCCGGCCAAGAAAGGTCCCCCCTCTCCCCCGGCCCGCCCCCCCCCCCCCCCCCCCCCCCCCTACTTTCTCTCTCTTTCTATTAATTCTTGCCTGCGCCCGTCCAGTTTATTATGGACAGAGTGATTTAATTTGAGCCGTCAAAATACGGGGACTAGACCCCATGTAATGGAAGATCCGTCAGAATTAATGGCTCAGATCCCTCGGTCCATTTATTTTCCTGGCGTAGAGGATCACTGTTCACTAACATTCATCGCAAGACACGTACAGGGAATGGGTAGTTAGTGCATACGCTAACGCAAGGGTCGTTGGTTCAATAATCAATTGCTGTAATGAATTATACAGGTACAGGGCAGTGACGAGCGCATACTACCGAGGAGCACTAGGGGCCATGCTGGTGTACGACATCACCAAGAGGCAGAGCTTCGATCATGTGGCCAAGTGGATCGAAGAGCTCCGGGCCCACGCGAACCAGTCCATAGTGATCATGCTCATCGGCAACAAGGCCGACCTCGCCGGGGACATGAGGGCAGTCCCTACAGAGAATGCCGTGGACTTCGCGCAAGACCAAGGCCTCTTCTTCTCAGAGACCTCCGCGCTCAGCGGCGACAACGTGGACACTGCATTCCTGAGGCTATTGGAGGAGATCCACGGTGTCGTTGCTAAGAGGAAAGCCCTGGAATGTGGCGGTGGTGATCTAACCGGGACCAGTAAGTACAATCTTAAAGGGGCGAGTAATGCCGCCTTGTATACGGGGTCGTTCAAGAAGATTCATGTTGTGTCTTCAGGCTCGGGTTGTGATTTGGAAGATGTCAGTGACTTGAAGAAACCATCCGCCTGCTCCTGCTGAATCGGGTTGCTAGTATGACGAGCGATCCTCGAGTGGGGTTCTTCGAGTTCAAGCATGAACATGAGACCCCGATAAGAAAAAAGTCAAAAAGGAGGGGAGGAAAAACACACTGCCAAGGGTCAAAAAAGAGGAGCCGACTAAAGAAAACCTTCTGCGCGTCCCTTCATGTTTGATTTTCATCCTTATTATTCTACGCTTTTTCTAATGAAGTCGGGGTACTAAATTAGTTGGCGAAGATGCTTTCCCTTCTACTGAGATTTAGAGATGCGATGACGATCCTGTCTTGTATTGAAACAACCCCGCCCAACCTGCGAATCAAAATTGAAGTGATACCCTGTGTGTATCCGTGCACCTGTCTTCCCATCTGCAGTCGTTCCTCCGAGCGTTGTTTTTTTTTTTTTTCAAAGTCCAATTCAAAAGCAAACAAAATCTTCAGCGAAGAGGCAGATGATTATGATCCTTGCGTGACTTGCGTCGTGGGTATAATAAGGGGGATCGGTTAGCCAGTTTTGGAGCGAAAGCAAGAGCCATGTATCAGACATCACAGGCTCGGTGGGCCAAATACAGGGCCACCTCCATCATCAGTCCTCTTCATGTCTCTTTCCCCATATAACACGACTTCTTTTAGAAAGACTCATCACCTTCCTCTGCTCAGAAACATCGAACTAAGATGATTATAATGATGGGAGTTTGGTGGATAGTGGATACACCAAATCTACCAGAATATCACATCCTCCCCATTCCGTCCTTGTCGCCGATCACTCTCCTCAGCATGTATTAACTATTTAGATAGGAACAAGCTCCTTTTCAGATTGAGTCAGCATAAATTGATAAGAAGTATCTCATACGGGATTCTTTCAATTCAACGGCTCATCTCGCTTGTCGCTACATGGACTAGATCTGGGGAAGGATGAGCAGATGGAGAGTGTGTGGACTTTATTGCCTCTTGAATGCATTACAAAACCTAAACGTTCCCTTTCTTGTTTTGGTCAATCCAAGCGACGCATCTCATTGGGGTTTAGGAGGCGCGATGGATGTTGAATGCCTCAATTATGGGATCGGAGACCAGCAGAAGGCCCGATGCAATTGGTATGACGACTGGATGTGAGGCTCAGCCTCTACAGCGATGGTCGTTGAATTTGCCATCAATTGTTGAGGCCACTTCCTTGGATGGTTATTTAAGGCCCAAAGGCCCAAACTCACCCGGGGCACATACGCCTCCAAAAAGTGAAGCAGCTTTACTTTGGCTCTGGAATTGAGTTTTAGCAAAATGCCCAAAGTTAGTAGAATATGCTTTTAGCTTTCCCTATATCGATTTTCTAACTCAAAACATTTTGAGAATAATTGTCCAATGCCTGTTATTTTCCCCAAAGGGTTTTGGAGGCTCAAACCCATTGGAAAAACTGAACCAGTCTCGGGGTTGCAGTGAACATTCACACAACCCCTAGTTACTCACCCTCTCTCTCAAGAAATTTATTACAATCATGTCAATTTATTTTAAATATTTTTTTTGCCAATTGAATTTGACATTTTTTTTGTACTTGTGTCAACATGATCCATTCGATAGAAATTGCTAACATAGACGTTGATCGTCTTACATGGCATGGCCAACCCTAACATTAACAATTTTTAATACATTTACTCTTTTTTCCCTTTCCTTTCTTCCTCTCTCTAGTCACTAAACCTTGGCAATTGGTCAAAGGCGAGAGCTAGTGAGATCGACCTTGCTAAACTTAGGTGAGCTTCACTCACCCTTGACAAGGTTGAACCTAGCTAGCATAGAGGCTGCTTGGTTAGCTAGGGAAGTAGGGCCTCTCCCATAGCCGACGAGGGTTGGATCTTGCAAGGCTTGAGCCTTACTAGCCCGGCGAGTGGTGGCCTCTAGCAAGGTCGAGTCTTGCCCTTGCCTTTGGCCAATTGTTGAAGCCTTGGAACTAACTAGAGGAATCAAGATGGAAAAAAAAGGAAACAAAAAATTTGGAAAAAAATATTATTAAAAATTGTGCACATTAGCATCATTGATAGTGCCATATAAGACATTTGGCAGTAATATTTGAGACTTTCGACCAAATTAGCCGAATTGAATGAATTGGTACAAATATGAAATGTTTAAGACTTAATTTAAAAAAAAAACAGTTTAAGACTAAATTGACACAATTGTAATTAGTTTAAGATTTTTTTTGTATTTTTTTCCTTTTTTTTCTTCATAGATATGGAAATAGATAAATAGATCTCTAATGTTTCGTTTGCCATTTCGTCTGTAGAGCATGGATGCACATCTTGATTAATCAAACCAACTCCTTTGCCAAGTATATCAAAATCAAAACACAACTCTACTTGGATTTTAAGGTATTTTTTGGGTCCGGTAATCAGTTAAATTCTTGGACATTATAATGTTTTCGGATTGGGTCGGGTTATGTTCCGGGTCAAACAAAAAAAAAGTATATATGTTCATCATAATTTCGGTCAAAAAGCACAGACATGAAATGTGACACAACTTGATCCGACCCGACTTGAACTCAATGTTTAAGTTATATTCATGTAATATTTCGGGTTGGGTTAGATTAATTCGGATCGAAGAGGTGGATAGTTTTCTCGGAAGAAGACCTGTCGGGACTCGGTTGGATCCATCCAACGCTGAATAGGAGGTCCCAATCCCTGGATTTGGTCTCGTATGGGATACCAAATCTGATGACGGGCCTATTCCCTAGGAAAAGAGTTTCTGGCTAACATCCATTGCTCTTCCCCGTCTCGTCCCCTCTTCTGGCTCTTATGTGCTTGACTTACGATATTCACATCATACACCACTTCTTTGGATGATGAACTCGAAAGATAGCACCGGCCACAGCATGAGTATCACCCTCATTCTACATGCCAAAGAGGAAATCTCGAGTATCTATTGAGGGACGTTTATTGGATTCCCGAAATGGATAAATCTCGCTTCGCTTATGCATTTTGAGCAGGATTGTGCAATGTCCCCATGAAATTGCAAGTTAAAGCCTGCTTGGGGCAATTGATCACTAATGTACTACTTGATTGATAGACGATGTATTCGAACATCATAGATCCCAATGAAATGAAGCATCTCGTGCCTCTCATTTATAATGTACTAGTATTTGGAACACGTGCAGGTCGCAAGTATGTTGCAATATTGAAATGGAAATGTTTTTTTTTTTTGGTAGGAATGGCTTTGGCTCATTATACTGTTTTAGACAATCCTCTAAAAGTGAGAAAAATAAACGCATTGATGATAGGTAAAATTTTCTATAAACACCAGCGTAGGAGTAAAAATCTAGACATGAAAAGATTGGATCTTCAAATCCTCAAATATAAAGATATACAACATAACGTGGGTCAATACAAAAGGTCAATAATAACAAAAACAAAAAACAAGACTTTACTTCACTAATTCTTTTGGTTTTTTTTTTGAATTAGTGTAGACCAAATATTGGAAGAAATATTTACTTACCAAAAAAAAATATTGGAAGAAATAAAAGCACCTAATACGGATCCATCTTCCTTATAAGCTCCTGCAGAACTTTCCATGACGTCTTGCCATTACCACGATAGATTTTGTCAAATCTTATGGACTGTTTCACCACACACTAGCATTACTAGATACTTAATTCTTCTTAACTTTGAAAATTGGTTTGGTATACACTTAAACATCCTGGAAAGATACCGCATATCACACATTAATTTAATGATTTTATTTACTCCTGACTTATGTTTTGCATTTTTTAATCAATCAATATTGAAAAAAAAACAGTAAGTTTTAACTTTGGATGCGTGAGTACGCGAATGAATGAAGAAGATAAGAATGCGAAACCACATGCTTATATTGCGATGGAGTTTGGATGAAATAGTTGGACAAACCATGTGAAGATAACCCAGAGAAGGTGACTGCCTGCGCCATGTGGATGGCGTGAAAGCTTTGTGCATAATCAAACAAGAGAAGGAAAAGATATTCGTGTTTTGTGGAAATGGAGAGGAGACCGGAGATGACCCGCCACGACCAAACCCTCTCCATCATTGAAGATGAGAAAGAATCCGAAGCTCCATGTTGAGGTACACCACCCAATGCTCGAAGGTCCAAGGGGAGCGACAAATGGCTACTGGTCGAAATGACCCGACATTTGCCATCTTCTTCCTCACCACCTACTCATCTTCTTCTTCTTCCATTCTCAATATGGAACTTTCTTTTCTTTTCTTTTTGCCGATATGCGCGGGGACCTGGTCGCTTTCTTGAGAGCGACCGAATCGCTAATGAATGCAATGCATCGCATTATCGCTGGTTTTTGGACGCGTTATGTAGTAGCTAGTTGCTGAACATACCTAGTTCTTTCGTTTTTGTTTTAGGATGAAAAGAACAAACGCTGCCATCTGCAGAAGTTATGACATCTCGTTAGCTTTCTGTTGACGCTCCTTGTGACTAACATTGATAGCAATTGATGATGAGGATGAAGACATGGATGTCTCGCTCTCATAGTTCTCACTGTTCTATTACACAGTCGGATTTAGGCATCACAGAAATGACTAGCAATGCCTGCGCCCGGAGTGGGTTTGAGCACTACTTTCTATACTAGATAAATTCGTCAATATAATTTTGCGAGAGCTTATAGGTAATTTGATATGGTGGGGTAAGAAGATGTTTATGTTTATACAAACAAGTTAAACAAATTAGTTTCATGGAAAACGTGACATTTTCTGGAAAATATTTTTATAAATCACTTTTCAAGAAAATGATAATATTTTCAAGTATTTGGCTACAACCTGAGAATAAACTAAAAAAATGCTCTCTGTCTTTTGGTAAAGATAATCTTGATTTTTCTAAATAAATACACATTACTTGGACGCTAGTGACTTGCACATGAGAAGTTGAGAAATTGAGAATGCGCACCGGAGTCCAAGGCATGGATCTTTGGCTTTCGAGCACAAGCATTGGCATCAAACCTGAGTTCACAAAAGCTAGACTGGGGAACTTGATGCATAAGCCGAGCTCCTTATCAACCTGGCTTGGGTCCTTAGAGGCAAGGCCCAAGACATTGGTGCTTGTGCTCAGGACTCTGACTTTCAGGATGAGGTTCATATGGGGTAAATCTCAAACCCAATGCTAATGTTGGGTTCCCTAATGTCCAAACTTGGATCCATCGAGGCTAGGGCCTAACCGTCCATGCCTAGAACTAGCTCCCGGACACTATGGCCAAGATCTATCAATGTGGGCCTTGGGACCCTAGTGCCGGTGCTTAGGTCTCTAGCACTCGTGTTTAAGTTTGTCGAGGCATGGTCTAGTGCTACCGCGCTTGTGCTTGGGACCTAGTGGCCGATCACTTGGCCTCGATGACTGCACCCGAGTTCATTGATGCCGAGCCTATGACCTCAGGGTTTGGGCTCAAATCCATTGAGGTCGAGAGAGTGCCCAAGCCTTGACAGCTTGTCCTCGAGAAACTTGGGACTCCAAGGACTTAGATATGGCACCAGGGTCCTTAGCCCAACAATAATGGTCTTGGGTGTAGGCACCTTTTGAGCCTAGCCTTGTTGGACATGGACTTGGAGTTGGCCTTAATGGTCCCACGTCAAGTGTTTAGGACTCAGAGACAATTGCTAGGATCTCAATCTCAGCCTTGATGGACTCGGTCTTGGGTGTTGAGAACCTAGTCTTGAGTAGTGATGTCTTGAGCCTAGTCTCGATGGTTTCAGGCACAAGTTCCGAGGACTTGCATATGAGCACTTGGGTCCTGAGCTTGACCTCGATGGACTTGGGTCTAAGCATGATGGACCAAGTTCTGGATGCTAGTGACATATATTGAGTATTCACTCATTCAGCAGCTCGACCTACCTCCACCCATAGCTCGTCCCTTAAATTATCTGGTGCCTCATCCTTGAATGGTTCTAGACAATGATCCCAAAAAATCTAGAACATGCACCTACACTACTAAACCTAACGATACACTGACTGGGCAAATGGATGGGAGATAGATGAGTAAGCAATAGGCGAGCTAGGGCCTACGTTCGGACAAATAACCCTGTTTTCAAAATTTGTGGAATGGTTAGCTAGGGAATATATGGGGGAATGGTTGACTACTCTTAGTGGGGGTCTTTGTATAGAAGAGATCCCTCCCATTCTTTTGTATTGGTTGATTACTTGAACGAACTAGTGCTTGATCCTTGAATGGTTCTAAACATGATCTCGAAAAATATGGGACAATCACCTACACTACTAGCCCCTGCGGTATGCTAATCGGGCGAAGTGGTGGGCAGCAGATGGGCGAGCAATAGGTGAGTTAGGGCCTAGGTTCAGAGAGATGACCCTATTTCCGAATTTCGTGGAATGGTTGGTCAGAGACTATAGGGGGAACGGTTGGCTACACATAGTAACATATCTTTATATATAAGGAATCCCTCCCCTTCTCTTGTATTGGTTGGTTTCTTGGGTGAATGACATCCTAAATTCTCCCTCTCTCTTTTCTTGAGTAAATGATATCCTAAATTCTCTCTCTCTCTCTCTGGAATTGAAATACCTAAGGTCACAAGGGATGAGAATGCAAGATAAATGCATGCTCGAGGTACTAGGGACCAAGGCATAAGCATTAGGGTCTGGTGCCTAGGTGTCAAGGTCCTAAGCTCGACTTCAATGGACTCAGGCATATGCACCAAGGCATGGACTTTGACCTTGATGGACTTAGGCTGGGGTGCAACGATCTCAGATATGGACATGGGACTCTTGAGCTTAGCCTCCATGTGCCTAGGATAGGGCACTGGAGACCTGAGAAAGGGCACTAAGGTTCCAAGCTTGCCCTTGGTGAACCTTGGCAGACCTGGTCTTGAACCTCTTGAAGTGAGCCCATAGCTAGGGGCTTGAGAACTAGCATTGGGATTCTTGTGCCCATGCACAGAGTTTTTGGTCCAAACATTAATACATAATCAATTTTTGAAAAATTATTTTTGACTTTTTTGAAAGAAAATCAAAATTTTTTAAATTTAAGTATATATATTTTCCTAAAAGATCCAAATGCCAAAAAATGAGGAAAATGTTATCCATAAAAAAAAAAGAAACCAATATTAATTTGGTTGGGATGTTTTCCTTCTTTGCTTGGTGAGCAACAAATCAATTATTTAGTTTGGTTTTTCTCCCTAAGTTGATTGAATATGCTATAATAGCCTCGCTGTGCCAAAGTTGAAAGTGCACGTATGTGTAAAACGTGTAAACTATCAAGTAATTATAGTTTTAATTAATATAAAGTGATAATATGTCAATGGCATTGGCAAACAATGTTTGAAATTTTAGCATTTCTAATGAAACAACTGAGAAAGCACTTCGATTCAAATCTAGACATTGGAAAATTAAAATTGCGCAAGAAAGTGGGTGGACTTGGGTCAAAGCACCTTATGCACAAAGTGGCTATGTGTCCATCTGTTCGCACTTAAGGAAGAGTAGCTAAAACCTAATCAAAAACTTCTCTATCTCCACCCTCAACCCACCGCCCTCTGGTTGCAGCCTCGCTAGACTTCAACGAGGGTCGTCCCATCTCCGTCCATGGTAGTTTATCTTGTTTTCCACTATTTGTCATTGATTCTTATCTGTCGACGGTCGCTTTACTTTGCCAACAAATAGTCGCATCATATCTCCCTTTAATTTAGATGTGACTTGACTATCATTTGTCTTTAATTTATCAAACATATTGACGTAGTGGGAAAAAAAAAGTAACACGAATCGTAATTTATAATGCAGTAAAATTCCCAAATACACATGAGGCACGACGTACTCGAAGTGTACAATTTCTTGATTGTAACCCAACCTAACCTGAAATACTTGTGATCTTCATGTAGGCCGGACATCAGTTACTGCGCAAGGCGGAAGCGAGTTTACTGAATGGTTGGGCATGGGCGTGATTCCCCCGTGGCCCCCTGTTGTTACCCTAATTGAGCTCAAGCCATGAGCTCCTAACCAAGCATTTTGTTCGGCCTTCCAATTGCATAGCTCTATAACTTGTCAAAAATACTCAAAGGCTACCGTCAAACAGCCCGCACCTCTCGATCTTAAATGTAAGTTCCCGAAGCAGTTACGGTTGAGCCTCGGGTTCCCAAGACTTACATGTTATGATATCACTTGACACAGTTGCAACGAAAACAACACTAATCGTAGTTTACAATACCGCTCACAAAGGCACGACAAGTTGTAAGCATAGAGAGATAAATCATCAATACCATTATTGAATCTATGTCAAAAGCTTCTTACAGAGTAAAATAATACGGATATAAAAAGCCTAAAGTCCTTGGAAAAACCTAGTAAAAGATGGGCAGAAAATCATTAAGACAGGTAAAGAAAATCCCCAAGGACATCATGTAAGATCTGATTGGGTAACTGAAAAATAAAAATTCCGCATGCTTATAAGAGTACTAACTAAAATTATAAAAATCCTAAAAAAACTCAAGAAAAATAAACCAGATCACAGTCTTCCAAGTAATTATCAAGTCCCCTATCAACACGTACTTGAAGAAGTTAAAGCACATGGTTGTCGTGATCGTTGGATATCCCTAGCATTAGTTCTATGATGAATCAATTAAAAGAAAATAGACTTTCAGCTAATCGCTAATTCTCGGAGGATATTGCAGTGTCGAGCTTGGTTCCAACAAAAGGTCCAAAAGGAGACCCATTTCTTTCCTCACGAAACATCTTGCTCTCATGCTATGCAATGACCAGTTTAATTAAAAACGGGAACGTCAGGGGATAATGGAACCTCTTCCTGTCTTTCTGAATTGAGAAAAGCAAAACCCAACATCACGTCAAGAATATCGAGCTATCGATCGTGCCAGCCAGACCCAACATGGACATGGGTTGCTGCTGATCCAACATACCATGTAACCCCAAAGAAATATGGCCCCACTCCCCCTGCCACGTGTCCTCACCGCATTCTTCCGCCTGGTTGGCCACGGCCCTTCTCTTCTCCTGGCTTCCCTCTTCACCACCATAATTGATATGCCTTGTTCATTCACTCCCGACACTTTGTTTCATTTCAGCATCCGCCAACTTGCAGAGGGAAAATGAAGGTTCTTGCATTCATCCCCCATTACCGTTATTATTATTATCATGACTTTCTTTTGCATGTCTCAGCTTGTTTGTTACTGCTGTCCATGTTGCTCATCACTTTCTATCATCTTCTCATCAGATCTTTAACTGGGTGCAAAAGAGGAAGAGCTTGAATCCTAACGCCCTCCAAGGTTTGAGTTTGCAAATTTCCCCTACACAAATGATGACACGATGCTCCTTGTCTGCCAGATCCCGTGCATTTGTCGAGTGCTTTGGCACATCAATGTCGTTGGAATGGTGTTCTAGAGCAGTCATTAACTTTGTAGAAGGTTGCGGTGATCACTATTTGAAAGTTGTTTTGTGTTGGTGCAGATGATGAGCTAGGCCGAAGCGTGAAAAAGCCTGAATCCATCACTGCGGATGCACTCGCATTACTTGAAGGGCTCACATTCACTGGCGTGCTGGATGGTTGGAAAGATGGGATACTAACAATTGGAACTTTTGGTTATGATCCACTCAAACCCTTGGACCAAGAAAAGGATGAGCTCTTCTTGGGGAGTCATCATGAGGGTCAGGAAGAGGAAGATCAACATGATCACGATCACCATCCTGATGACCGACAGGAGCCGAATGTGGAGGACGAGGAACAGAACCCTTTGATGTTGACAACATTCTGCAACAACAACCTCGTCCTCAATGATGAGTTACAACTACTGAATCCATACTCAGATGTTATTGCCAAACCTGACAGGTCAATGGTGGTTGACAATGTTGAGCAAATCAAGGAAGTGGTGTTTGAAGAAGAAAAGAAGAAGAAAGGCCAGAGAGTGACCCTGGCCGACCTCTTCTCGGCAGATTCTGATGTCAAACAAAAGCTATATCCAAGTGAAGTTGATCAACCCACCAAGCCGTTGAGGAAAAAAGAGCCCGCTTCCACTAAGAAAGATGGCCAGTCTTTTGCCAAGAAGCTCATTCATCACATGGTGTCTGAGGATTCACGACCCACTAGAAAATTACACCGGGTGAGTGCCGTTTCTCCCGACAAGCTAAGGTAGCTTCTCAAAGTGAGATCCTTTACATCACTTCTAGATGTGAATCTTATTTCCTCTGGGCTCTGATGAAGTTTTTCGGATAAATGTACACACCAATAAGTGTGGGGTATTGTGAATAAAATATGCGGTATCCTTAAGCTCCTTTTCATTTTCACTTTTAGCATGCATAAGTACTCCTTTAGGTCGTTAGCACGGGCAGCTAGCAAATCCAATCATGAAAAGTCAAATATCAAATAGTATATGCTTTTGTCACTAATGACAAAACAAGGGCAAAGATGAATATATGTAGTGAATGCCAACCCAATGAATGCAGTTGATGAGGAAGATGTTGAAGAAGAAGATCCATCCGGAGCTGGGGAGCAAGATAGATGACAAAGACAATCAAATGATGAAGCCTGGTTGTATACACCAACTCCTTGTCACCAACAATCAGCAGAAGGACGAGTATCTCTCTCTCCTTCAATCTCCTCAAGGCAAGTTCTTCTTCTTCTTCTTCCTTTCTTTTTTTATCGAGGCGTATATCTTCATCAGTAAAACTCCACCAGCATCAACACTTGTTAAATTCCAAGCAATATATGTTTGAGTGTTGGAGCGGTCCGTAGCTCTTAACTCTTGTCATTAAAGTAAAACATATAGAAAAGTGCAAAACAAGGACTGAACTTTTCTGTACTATGGATAGACAGCTCGATATGATAAGATGATCTGATGTACAAGATGCCCAACCTTACAAAGGAGTGGTCATATTGTTCAGTCTGTGACAAAAGCACATTGGCATTGCGCACTCATCATCCCTTCAGCAAATATTATCCACTTGATGGTCTTGACTAGATTCCCCATCCATAATTCTGACTACTAAACTTTCCATACTACCTGCCCTTTTTCTCCGTCATCCATTGCACAAAATCGGTTGCCCTATGAGGCAACTTTTACCCTAAACATTAAAGGCTCCGTTTATTTCATGACAAATAATTGGCTTGAGAATTATTTCTTGAAAATGATTGCTTATATCTCTTAAAGTAATTCATTGTAGAAAAATATTTTCGTTTGATTGCCAATAATTTCCGTTCAAATGTTTTCGTGAACAATAAAAATATTTTTTGTTCATTCATTTTCGTAAGAGATATAAACAATCATTTCTAAAACAATATTTTTCAAATCAATCATTTTCCATAAAATAAAACCTAAGAGGAATGATAGTTTATTAAGACTGGTCTACAAAGTTTAGTTATTGGTAGCAGCAACAGCGCTTGCTTGTCAAACTTCATGTGGTTATCATTGCTTCAAGCCACAAGTCCTCCCGTCGTCGTGCGCATTGCAATGTGATTGTTTTTATTCATCATGCTATCATAAAATGAGTTAAAGCCCATGATTTTTTGACGTGGTAGCATAGGGCGATTGGTGAGTAGCACAGTACAACTAGGTTCCGCCAGCATAATGATACGAGGACACAGTGATAAGATACTGTTTGAAGGCAAGGCTTACAATATATGTTAAAAGAATGGTGCCACGGGTTGACCATTGAACACCCTGCAAAATTAGATAAGCTCCACATAGCTCTGAAAGTTAGATTGACTGTATCTGTCAATTGTAAAATATGGGTGATGAAGAACTTTCTAATTTTTCCTAAGACCTTTTACGCTCGACTAAGCCAAGAACCAAATCCAGAGAACTTTATCCCACAAATTTGCGTACTTTGATTAATGAAGTCTATCACCGTACATTATTCTCAATAGACGTCCAATAATATACTTTACATTATTCTTGCCAACAAGGATTTCAAGGAATACATAGGTTGGCGTGGAGTCGGCATTCATTTGATCCCTGATGTTAATTGAATTCAGGAGGGGCCAGGGTTTGTTTATCTAGGATAGGTTTATCCTAAAAAAAGTAATAAAGAACAGTGAGAAAACACACAAGTCAAGAAAACTTTGAACATGGAAAAAGAGAAAGAAGAGAAAAAAAAAACGTCTTTTAGGACTTGCATTGGATAGAAAAACTTAAATGATACAAAATGTACTTTTTTTTTTTTGGTCAATATACAAAATGTACTTCGTAAGCGTCATTTTATGGCAGTCTTACAAGAGTTTGTGCTTGAGGTAATCATATTCCTAGGTGAAATTACAAGTCTCGTGATGAGAAGGGTCCCTCGTAGGAAACTGCCAAAGCAAGAATCCAAGTAAGAAAAGGTCAGTCTAATAGTGGCTTTGTTTGGCGATCAAGTTTGACGGTGGCCCCAGTGGGGCACCACGTGTCCGCCACTATATATGCATCGACATCTTTTCGTCGTTCTTTTTTAGGTAAAGTATGTCTTTTTTTACCCCACATATATATTTATTTCCCTATGCATTGTGCAGTTAATCCTGTTTGTCTTACTTTCTACTTAAGAGTTACATACGAAGTTAGGTATTTGATTTAATTTGTCTACACACACAAAAGAATTATTTTTACATTTTCAATTACTAAGATGATGATATCGATCGGTCATTGCATGCGCAGATACAATCTTCATTATTATCTTTTTTGCTGCCCTTGGGCTATGGATATGTATTGTATTGATTTTCCAGGTCCGCCGGCTGTTCTTGCAGATGCTATGGCGTGATCAAAACTCGGGGGTCTTCCCTGCCAACCATTCTTGTCGCTATTTGGTGCCCCTTGGCTTTACTTTTGGATGGAATTGTCTTGTGTTGCAGCCTTTGCTAGGGTTTATTACATGTGGAAATTATTGACGGTGTCGATGTTGCGCTTTGTTTCGGACCTAAACAGCGATTGTGTTTGTGTTGTTCTATTTAATACCAACCAGCTGATGAACGTGATGACCCATGTCCTCTCTTGATTAGGGCACCAAGGAACCTGCTCGATCATTCATTTGTCTAAACTGGGGATTTTAAACCTCTTCTTGCTCGCGACAGTCGACTTCTTGTCTGTGTCCTCGACCACGGTAACCACCAACTCGAAGGAACTGCTCAATGTCTGTTGGCGCTCTGTGATGCTAGGTTTAGTCGCTTCCTAAATAATTAACAAGCTACCTTTCTTTAATATTATTGGCCCTATGTTTACATTAGAGCAAGCTAATACTTTAATGGATCTAGATAAGATGGCAGAAATTATCCAATCAGTTTTAATCTCATTATACATATGCCAATTCGATCGTAAACTTTTCAATTTTATTAATTTAGTTGTAAATCTCTACGTGTAATCATAATGTAGCCTGCCCAATCAACTTTCGCAGGAGATTACCTACAAGCACTGATTTTCGGAGAAAATTGATTGAAAGGTTTAGTAAAATTGAAAACTAAATTGACATCCATAAAATACGTTCAAGACTAATGGCGTAATTTTTCAGGAAAAGAGGCACTCTTGTTCACCCATTATTTCTCGAGAATGAGAATTACAACTAAGGTTTAATAACGTTAAATCCCATCCCTTAATTATACATCTTGCATCAATTTCGCAGTCTCTTAACAATAAGCAGGGCACCTTTATGGTACACGATCGATTTCTCGAACGACAACTAATGTCCTCAAAGTGCACTTATCTATGCAATCATCATTATCAACCGACTTGTTGGTAAACTCTAATCTATGTTTATCGTTACAACTCTAATCTAGGTTTATTGTTATAGATAATCATGATCTTCCTTTACGTAATTTAACAATTTCCTACACTAATCTTAAACCGCGACTGAAAAGTTTGAAAGCAATTTTCAAATATTCAAACTTCAAAGAGAACTCTGAAATTAAATAAAAAGCTTGCACTTTCACGCAAGAATCAACATTAATTCCAAGATCTGGCGCCATATTTTATGCACTTTCCTCTTAGGCTAAGTGAGCATGTCAAATTGCACTACAACTTATGAGCAAGGAATCCACAAAATCCTAGTTTTGTATAATTAAAGTATTCATTTTTTTTGTAAAAGAGAGTTGTAGGGGGCTTGTACATGGGATTGGTCCCCCCATAACCTCTTGGTTATTTTAGCAATCATAAGAACTTGCTTATGGGTAAAAGAAAAGGATGAGTTTATGATATTAATAAATAACTCGAAGATAGTTTCATGTAAAGGTTATTAAGTATTTGTAAATTAGGAATATATATATATATATATATATATCAGTAATTTTTGAAGATGTTGATAATCTCCAAATATATTAACGAAGGTAGATAAGTGCATCCGATAAAAGTTGTTTACTTAGAATTAGTTAGTAAAATAAAGTGAGCAACATTCTCAATAATTTATCTTAACTTTGGTAATCTTGTGTAATAGTTTGTAAGTTTTAATTGTTAGTAAGTCAGGTAACCAAAGTTCGTCCTTAGTTTCCCCAAAAAAAGAGGCATATAAAACATCGATAATTAAATGTATGAATAGATAATTTGATAGATATTGGTAAGTGATCAAATATAAGTTGGTAACCTAAAATAAATTAATAAATTAATCTTAGAAAAAATCGGAAAATGTTTAATGGAAATTGGTAATTTCCTCTAATGTTTAGCAAATATCTTTAATAAGTTATACGGGTAAAAATTGCCAACTCATTTGCGGGTAATTTTGGAACAATGGTAAGTGGATCAGGTAAGACATATGGTATCATCTAACGTGATTAAAGTTAGTGAGATACCTAAATTAAAGCTGCTAATTTCCCATAAGATTTGGTAAATTTAAAATGTTGCTAGGATGTAATTAAAAATTAAAAATTCGTAAATAATTAAATAAAAGGTAGTATTCGGAAAGGGAGCTGATAACTTGCAAAGAATATACCAGATAAAAAAAAAGTCGAACAGTCATATGTTTATTTCTAATCAACGAGATTTGAAGCTCCAATTTATATAGACAGTGACCAAAACAGAATATGTCTTCGTTCTTCTCAAAACAGGATAATGGCAAACAACAATTATAATAACTGCAGCATGTTCTTGTTGGTTTATTCATCGTTGACGAAAAACAGTGAATGCCCACAAACCGTAGAAGCTACAGAGCGGTAAAGTCTGCCTGAAACAATGAAGACTGCCTGGCTCTGTTTTTGTCGTGATTGGTCAGTGGAAGGAAGAGGAAGAAGAAGAAGAACTCAACCCAGGGGACCGTTCTATCTCACTTCCGCGTAAGTTTTTTCTGGGTCGATCGATCTTGTCCTCGGGAGGTGCTCTGTCTCTCTGTCTCTCTGTCTCTCTGTCTCTCTCTCTCTCTCTCTCTCTCTCTCTCTCAGGGTGTCTCTCTGTTCTTTTTGGACAGGTTTTGAGTCTGGTCGTGTTTGAAAAGTGATCTGCGGAAGCGGCAGTGAGGGAACCGAAGGAAAATGGGCTCCAATCCTAAAGTCCATTCCTTTGATGAGGTCGCCAAGCACAACAGCCGCACCGATTGCTGGCTTATCATCTCTGGCAAGGTTCTTGTTTCGCTTCCTTGCTTCCGTTGTCTTTCTTAATTTTCATCGTTCCGTATTATCTAATTTGGAAGGTCGTGAGCAGATCGCCCGTGGAGTCTCTCGGTTAGTCCATTGCTTGTTTGTGTGTGCCTTATTACGGTAGTCTGCGCGCTTGCGGATTGCTTGCTATATTCGTGACCGCGATCGGTATTAATCTTTCTAGATCGGCCGTCTATGTAGCTTAATGTAGCCTGGATTGGGTTGAGAAACTCCTCGATGCCTCTTTACAGAGGCCACGGTTCTGAAGATGGGTTGTCCTTTTTCAGATGACTGAATTTCTCTTTCTTTGCCCTTTACTGTTTGGATGAGAATGTTCTCCACTCGTCAGTAGAAAAGAATCTTGGTGGGTTTCTATATCTGCACATATAGCTTCCAACTTCAAATTGCTTGGTAACCTTCCCTCCTTGAGGCACGGACCCCATTGAGCTAAGTCAATCTATTTCTTTCAATTCTTTTGCGGTTGTCCTCTTCCATCTTTGGCCGCTGTTTTTGACTTTTCTTTTTTGATCTCGTCGTATCTTGTAATGAGTAAACTACATACATCAGCTAGAGGATGTCAAAGGACTTCCGGCAAGCTTCTTCATTCTTATATGTTCTTTTCCGCATTCTCCCGATGATCGAAGCTGCTATTCGTAATGACCTGAGCTTTTGAAACACTCCAGGAGGAACCTTTGGTTGGGAGGGCAAAGAGAATTTATGTCCCTGAGGAATTTCCTGTTAGTTGCTCTGCATTAGGTTTCCCTTTCTGCATATTGCATTAGGCGTTACTGGCCTCTGCAAACCTGAATGTTTTTAGTCACAGCAGTGGGTGTTGTGGAGACTTCTCAGCCCTCTTAGAACATTCAGTTCTCCAGTTTCACTAGCCCCATGTTTGAGCACGACGCTCCTTCTACCTTCTAGTTGACTATTGTTTGACAGGAACTTTTCTAAATAATCTAGATAATGGAGCAATGCCTCTTTGACAAGTCGATAGTGTTATAGAACATGGGATAGAAATGAAAAATATAGCTTTCTTTATTCTTTTTTCCTTTCTCTTTTGTCTGTATGGAAAAAAGTAGTACTCCTTTCTGTCATGATTCTTGAGATCTTTTCCTTTGCAAAGGGGACTTTAGTTTGAGAATGACATGGAATGAAAACTCTTTGATGGCTTTCTGCATGTTTACATGAATGATTTTATAGATTCATTATGGACCGTATACAATTAGAACTCTTTGTGTCCTATTTTTTTCTTCTTCTAATGTGTATTTTTTTATTTGATGGTGAATTAGTTGATCGCTGTTAAAAATGCATTAAACATTATCAGCCATATTCTGGTACATGGCCTGTGGAAATTTTATGGTTTTCTTTTGGGATTATATAAATAGCAAGTGGCTTTGTCTCAGGTCTATGATGTAACTCCTTTTCTGGAGGATCATCCTGGAGGGGATGAAGTCTTGCTAAACAACACAGGTGAAACGAATATTAGTCCCTTAAATTTCACACTGATGTGACCAAAGAAATTGTTATTTATCATCTGCACTGTCTTGGTTGTGCAGGCAAAGATGCAACTGATGATTTTGAAGATGTTGGTCATAGTGATTCTGCAAAAGAGATGATGCAGAAGTATTATATTGGCGAAGTCGACAGCTCCACTCTTCCAGCAAACAGTGAGTACACGCCACCGACGCAAGTGCCTTCGGGCCAGGTCCAATCTTCTGGGATCACGATAAAAATCTTACAGTTTCTGGTTCCGCTGCTGATCTTAGGCCTTGCATTTGTGCTAAGGTACTTTGGCAAAAAAGACTAATTAGATGTCTGATGAATCAGAGTGTTCAGATGAAGCCATTGTGTGAAAGGCCAGTGATCAGGTATTTCCATTATTGTAGCATCAGAAGGTTGCTTTGTGCATCATCTGGCTATGTATATGATGCTGGCAGCTGAAGATCATGATGCCAATGCTGCTTAGCTTGATCTGTTGCTTCTCTATCTCTATTGTACTTTCTAAGTAACTTTATGTCTGGAGAGTGCAGTTGTATCTTGCGTCGTTTAGGCTACTTCCCAACTCAGCTCCTTTCCGTTGATATTTTTCGGTTAGAGATATGTAGCCCTTCCCTATCCCCTAAATTGCTAGGGGCGTGTGTGAGTTCTCTTCAGCCCTGCAATTCAGAATTCTTGCTGAAACCATTCCCAAGACATTATGTTCTGGTAAAGTGGAAACAAGAACAGGTGATTGGATTTGATCATGTGTTGCCTTGAGATGTTGAACTTGGCTGCATATGTGCCTTCTGCAGTATCATTTATCTACACAAAAATGTTCTCAAGTGTCATGGGACTATGAGTGTATTGGTCTGATGAAACAGAGTGATCTATGAAGTCTTGCTTGTCGATAGTCTTATGGAGTTAGATTAGAAATGTGTAGCTAATAAGCAATCTGAATGACAATTACAGATGGACGAAATAACAATTTCTGAGTAGGCTTCATGAACTGAATCAAACTTTGGGTATGTAAAATCGGTTCTCATGGTACTTAAAAGCTTTACTTTGCCAATCGGCTTCGGGATGAGAGTTGTTCCTCTTTCCAATGGACTTGTCTAAAAGGGGTGTTCTGTCAATTAGTATTGAAATATGAATGTCTAATCACAATTAAAAACTCATAGTGGGAATTGGAACTGGTCCTTTAGCAGCAATTGAATAAGACTTTACATTGTTGTTGTCGCTGGATCAACTGTCAGGTTTACGAATACAGATAATTATCAACTTTAACCACGGCTGGTTTCTTGAGATAACTGAGGTTCTAGAACGAGAATTTGGGGGCAATTTTTCCTTGTAAGTGAATGCATAGTTACTTCATTAGGGGAACACGAGTAACCTGCATGAAGTTGGCAGCATTATAACTTTATGCAGACTAATGTCCTCATAATAAGAAGGCAAAAACTTCCTAAGTACAAATTTCACATACGTGGGGGAGAGACAATGCAAGACGGACACAGTTTGCTCACCCTAGCCATGATAGTCCGAAGGAATCTTACACGCAGGTTTTAGATTCTCTATAATAGTTATTCTTTGACTTGGTAAAAAATAAATGAAAAGAAAAGAGAAAATGGGCTGAGATTATAAAATAAAATAAAAAAGAAAGGGGGAAGAGGGAGAGACGCACGGGCAGATAAGATAAAAGGGAAAGAGAGAAAGAAGGAAAAAGGAGGAGGAATGAGAGAAAAAGAGAAGAAGGAATTTTCTCATAATGAGGATCTTGCCAAGCCGACTCGACTTTGACTTGCGACGCTTAGTAAGTGCTCACGCTCCTCATCCGTTTAATTGGAATAGTTTCTAAGGTTATGGTTCAAAAGTCGGATTTTGTGAAATTTGAGTCGCGAAATCTGATATTTGAATTAATAAGTTGAGAATTTTTGTGCGTTTGATCATTTAGAATGCTGTGAAGTGGTAGCATTTTACAGATTTTGATTTGGGCTTATGGGTTGTCTGAAACAAATTTACTATGTGACATATTCACCCAACCAATGACAATATTGTCCGCTTTGGACCTCAACTGGCTTTCATGGCTTTGTTTTTCTTCCGGTCCACCATCCTCATGGCCATCGGCAGCAACTCAAGGGTGCGGAACCCGGGAAAATGCGTTGTCTATAGTTTGAGGGCACCAAGATTCCCTCCCTAGGTGACATGGGACGTGAATTTCATATTCTTGGTAGCTATAATTTCAATATAGAATGTGGAAAGACTTAGTAATTTAAACAATCGGATAAAGTAGCGGCATTATGGATGTCAGATGATATCAATTATGGGTTGATTGACCTAAGCATCTCTCCGAGAAAGATAAGAAAAGAAGATGAGGCTCTCCAGGGCACAAAAAACGGTGACATTGGATGGCAAATATAACCAAGAGGAGCTGGATGGAGCTGAGCTCGACCAGGGTTGATGTAATAATCAGGCAAGTGGGCAATCTCTTACGTCCTAGAGAGGGATTAAATAAGAAGGGCATGATCCGCTCTGAAAGTGACAACAATAATGAAATTATAAAACCATAACGATTGCTTCCTCATACAGAAATGGCAACATCTCCCTTCCTTTCTTCTTTGTTTGTGGGATTCCCCTTCCACCTTTCAGGGAACTATCCAAGGAACTTTCGCATTGATGTCTTCATCTTGTTAGTTTATAGATTGCATTTAGCCACTTGGTGGGGTGAGTTAGACCATGCCACTATATTTATGTATATCCTTACTCTTTCAGCAGTCTCAGTTGGACAGGTAAGATGAGACTAAACAATTAATAACCAATCGGTCAACCCTTGAGAATGAGGTTTGATTATCTTGAGCCAATAAAATAAAGCACAAAGACACTGGATGATTGCACCTTGCCCGGGCAGAAACGTTCTAGGAAGCACAAGGTGCATGTCTTCCTCTTTAAAGTTTCCTAGGTATATCTTCAGATAGTAAAAAAAAAAAAAAAGAAGATTAAGTATCAAGATATTGAACCCTAGTCAACAGGATTAACACTTTCAGAGTAACTTCACGATTCATCTGTAAAATGTTTTTTTCTAGTTGGGGCTGATAACTCGTGCTGAACTTCACCATCTTTTATGATTTTTACCTTGGCACCCTTTCACTCATAATTATCTCTTGATTGTGAGCGGAAGCTTCTGTGGTGCCAAGACACCTCATCTTGTATATTTTCGGTAAAATTTTATACAATTACTTACCTTACCAAAAAAAAAAAATGTACGAATAGAATGAGATTTCGGGTTCAAAAGGACCTGCTTTCTCATTCTATACTACTTGGAAGTTAGAATGAGTGGGGTTTGAACTGGAGAATGAATGCCTAGCCTGCCTCCTGAATTTTTCTTCCCCCTCCTAAATTTCAATATGACTTGTCGATAATACAGAAAACTGATTTTGTTCTTTAGCCTAACCAAGCATATACTTTTAGAATGCAATGTACGCTATTCTCAATACACGGATATAGGATGAAATAAGATGTTAAAGTCATCATTTGCATTACAATAGATGAATATTAGTGAGGAAAACTAGTATATCTCTTGATCAAATGATCGGCTGGAGTGAACCATTCTTTGGTGATTCTTTATATGGTAGTGAATTTTATTATTAGGTAAGATCATCAGTGGATAGGTCTATATACTTTCATCTTTGAGTCTCTTTTCCTGGGTTATAATTCAAAAGAGTTCCTCAATTACTGCGACTGAGCTAGCGAGTTAGGTGATCATTCTTTACGGGAAGTAACAGCTCATCATCAGTACGAAAATCCACTTGGGCAAAACGATTTTCGTACTTTTTCTTTGTGAAGTGAACATTCATTTAACTTTCTATTTGAAATCTAACATGTAGGAAGTAATTAACTGAACTGAATAAGAGGATATACCTGAAGAAATCGCAGTTTCTATCTAATTTTCGTAGTGTCATGTCGTTGGACTTTTGGTGTTGCTAGCCTTGAAGTTACTAAACCAACAATTCGGGGCTGGTTTGGACAACTGGCCACCTTTTAGACGAAATAGATGTCCCTTATTTGGACCACTTTATTGTTTGCGTAACATCAGTTATGATCGATTTAAAATTGAAGTCATGTAAGGCTAATCGTGGTTGACTTGATTCCAAACACATCTCTCTTTTTTACTTTTGTCTTTTTCTCGGTACAAGAGATATCATCCCTTTGTAAAAAGTTTTTCCATCACATCCGAGCATTATTTGGCCAAAAGGCCGGCCTGAAGCCTGGCATAAGTTTGCCTGGAATAAGGCGATTCTTCCTCAACACCAATTCCTCTTATGGTTGATGACGCACAGGAGGTTACCGACCGGGTATTTCTGATCTCTTGTCGCAGATTGGTGGACTTAAATTGCATTTTTTGCAATCTCGGTCCGGACTCCATCAACCATTTATTCTCCAACTATCAACTCTCTGCACTTAGTTATTTTTTGAGCTGCCAAGTGTAATTTGGATTGGCTAAATGGAACATGGCCAGAAAATCTCAATTGAGCTATAAAGAACATCTCGAGGAAAGACTTCTATAGTGTTTAGCCCGTGTAGGTTTTGAAACTTTATGCCATATTATTTGGATGGAGAGAAATAATGCAATTTTCCATAATCATCAATTTTACCTGCTAGCTATGAAGATATGCCTCGAAAAGTTTGTCAAAGACAAAGCTTTGACTTTTAAGCGTGTTCCAAACACTCCGAGGAATAGGCACATGCAACGAGATTGGAATCTAGATTCCACAATCTTTGATGCTGAGGCCGATAGTATGGGTAGATTCATACTTATCTTTGTTGAATTTATATTTTCAGTTTATGAGTGCAAGCTTTTGTGGTGTCGTGTCATTATTTTGTAAACCTCATCTTGGCAAAAGCTAATACAATTACTTACCTTTAGCAAAAGAAGAAGAAGAAGATATTGTCCCTCTTGGATCCTTCCCCATGGCCCGTAAATAACCATTATTGTCCGATGAGATTCTGGACTGGAGCAACCGTACTGGCTTGAATAGACTCGTATGCGCGCGCGCGCGCGCGCGCGTGTGTGTGAGAGAGAGAGAGAGAGAGAGAGAGAGAGAGAGAGAGAGAGAGAGAGAGAGAGAGAGAGAGAGAGAGAGAGATAGATATGATATGTACATTGTTACTTAGTTAACTGGACAGATGTATCGTTTTGATATCAGTGATGTTTGTAATTTGAATATGTGCGGATGTATATGTGCATGGCATAGTTGATGTAGGCTTGGATAAGGGGCAAAATATGTAGATGAGTATTCAAGGGATAGTAGATTATGGGATATTGAAGCATAGTATCATAGTTATGTGGAGGAGTTGCGATGGTGAGGGAGCCGAGGTATATGCATTTCAGTACAAGCTCTCAGCACTCTACGATAATTCACCGCCACAGGAAGATCGTATAGCCCGAGTACATCTGGGTTTTTCGTCCCTTTACCCTTATGCCGATTTAGAGATGCTATACTGTTCAAGAAGGTTGTTGCTCACAGAGTCTTTAAGAAATTCTTGCCGATTAGGTAAACTTAGCTGCTACGTGCTTGACTTGACCTTCCAGCTTCTTCTTCAACTTGAACTCTTCAATTTTTAACTTGTTCTTCATGATTCTCCAATCTAATTCTTTGACTTCTCTTCTTCGATCTTGGACATTAGCTAGAGAAGTCTGCTAGTCCTTGAAAATGAGTTACAATTTCCAACGCCCTCCTTTGTCCCAGACATGTCTCCTAATGTCCCAAAGGTACCTTGAAATTCTTCTTGGTTTATCTCATGCCTTTTTGGACCGTCTTTGCTGAAGATCCTTTGCATCCTTTTGCTGCAACACTTGCACTTTCCTTCGAATCGGCATATCTTTTTTTTCGATGATGTTCCATATGTTTGGTTTCCATCGAAATGATCCAATAATCACATTTATTCAAATCAAAAGTAGAGTTGGCTATGTCTTCTTTGTGAGGCTCGTTGGCTATAGTTTTTACGTTGGAAATTTAGTTGGGTGTTCTTTTTAACAAAGGTTGCAAATGTCAAATATCAACCTAACGACACCCTTCAGTTTTTTATTTAATTATCTAAATAGGGGTTGATTAGGACATATGCCCAATACCAACCCGACGACACCCTCTTGACTTTAGCTCAAGCTGTGGCTCTCGTGGCTCTAGCTCTGGCTATTGTGGCTCTGGCTTTGATTTTACGGTCCCTGACCGTCTATCTTCGATTTTAGCAGAAAGTATACAGGGCAGAGATGCATAGACCTGGCTTTATTTTCACGGTCCCTTATGCTTGGCTTAGTTACGAACCTAGCTTTGATTTTACTGCTTGATTCTGACAAATACCTAGAACCGAAGAATTATGTCAATGATGTTTGGTTTGATCATGTAAAAGTATGGTTTTGATATCAATTATGGTTTGTGGTTTGAATGTGCGCAAGTGTATATGTGTATGGTATAATTAATGCAGGAATGGCAAAGGGGCAAGGTAATAAAGATAAGTGTCCAAAGGATCGTAGGTTATGGGATATGGAAACAAAGTTGCATAGTTTTTCTATGGAGGAGTACATATGATGGTACTTGGAATCGTGAGGGAGCCAAGGGATACGCATTTCAATGTGTTCTCCAGACACTCTTACGTAAATGATTCTAGCTTATTTACAGAGGGACTCAACATCCTTTTAGACATGCAAAATTCTCTTGCTTTCTACAAAATCTGACGCCCACAGGAAGACTGTATAGCACCAATACAGTCGTGTTCTCTTGTTCTGTTAAAATTTCTGACCCTTTTCCCGACTCAGACACGGTAACTATACTGTTTAAATGATGACTATTCCAATACATAGAATCTTCAAGATTTTCTTGCTGATTAAATAAAGTTATCCGCTAAGGATTTGACTTCAACTTCCATCTTCTTCTTCAACTTTTAACTTGTTCTTCAAGATTTCCCAATCTAATTCTTTGACTTCTCTTCTTCGATCTTGGACAGTAGCCGGTGGTTTTTTTTTTTTTTTGGGAACGTCATACGTGGGAAGCACTTCGGCTACCGTATCGCAAGGGTTTCAATGAAAAAAGCATCCCCACTAAATCAAGAGTTTATATGCCTTCCTTTCATTCCGGGCATTTTACACAACCGAATCTACTATTAAATATAATAGTTATAGAAGGAGCTATGAAGGACCCCGAAGTGAAATGGAGACAACATTGATTTCTACAGACGGTTTTTCTTTCCAGGGCACTTTATGACCAGGCTAGTCATCCTTGAGAAACTCTACGAATAATTTCTAACACACACGATATGTACAAACGTACACAATCATCGATCGCTTTACCTATATATATTATCATTTTCTTAGGACCATATAAAATAAGATAACATACACTGATATCGTCATTTGAATAATATGACACAATATATGGTTGACCATGAAAAGCTCATAGCTGATCGACCAATTAAAACCAGACTCGATTACAAGTTCTTCAACCCACCAACAAGTGCCTTCAAGCCAGAGAGGTTTGGATAGTTGATCAATATGGATCATAATTTCCGACACACACGATATGTACAAACGTACACAATCATCAATCGCTTTATCTATATATATTATCGTTTTCTTAGGACCATAGAAAATAAGATAACAGACACTAATATCGTCATTTAGATAGTATGACATATCTGATCGACCGGACTCAAGTACAAGTTATTCAACCAACGAACAAGTGCCGCTCAACACTCTTTTCTACGGGCAAATACCGACATCAGTACCTAGGAGCTCTGCGGCGGGGGCGCACAATGACCGTGAGTGGATTCGCCATCTCGCAAGAAAGCCTAAGCACCTCGGTCAAGTCGACCCTGTTACTTCGGTCCGAGGCCGAGGGTAACCACTCGTACTCAAGCAAAAGATGGGCCACCCAATGAGTGACGGTGATCAGCCCCAAGGTCTTCCCTGGGCAGCATCTCCTGCCGGATCCGAACGGAGCAAGCCTTAGATCCGATCCTAACACCGGAAACTCCACCCCTCCTTCCTTGCCCAAGACGAACCTTTCGGGCATGAACCGATGAGGGTCCTCCCACACCTTCGGGTCCCTGGATATGGCCCACATGTTGACCATTGCTGTAGTTCCTGCGGGCACGTGATGCCCGTTGACCATTGTGTCCGCCGCAGCCCATCGTGCCCAGGAGAGGAGCGGACCTGGTGGGTGCAGTCTTAGGACCTCCTTCACCACGGCCTGCAGATAAACCAGCTGAGGCATTTGTCCCTCGTCGAAGACGTTATTGTATTTTCCCACCACTTGGTCGAGCTCATTTTGTACCTTGGATTGCACCTCAGGATGCAGCACCATCCTTGCCAGAATCCACTCGATCAAGACGGCGATCGTGTCTGTCCCTCTGAATATCATTTCCTACACCAATTTGCATATAGATTATAGGGTAGAAGTGTCTGTCTGTGAGGCAGCAACGGTATGATAATGTACAACCACCTGTACTTTATATTCCTTGATATTAAAAATTATTAACTCAGAGGTTTCGACATATGTGTAACAAGATAAGGGGGGAGAAATCGTAAGTGGGGTGTGCGTATCTAACTAAGTTCTGCTTACGTACCCAAAGAACGGCAATGATATCCAAGTCGGACAATTTCTCGGAAGACTGAAGAGAGAGCAAAATATCAGCGAAGTCCCTGCAGTCACCCTCACCGGTCTTCTCTCTATGTTCCGCGATCATTCGGCTGACAAAGACCTTGACCTTAGGCAAAAGCCGCCAGCACCTAGCCCGAATGTTCTGAGGATCAAAATCAGACAGCCAAGAAAAGTGGTCCGACCAGTTGAGCGTGCCCAGCAATTCATACCCTTCGTCCACCAGCCTCTTCAGTTCTTCCGCTTCTTCATTAATATAATCTAGCTCATATCGGCGACCAAACACCTGGAACATCATGTGGTGGAGTGAAGCTCGTTTGAGGACTTGGTGGACTGTGAAAGGTTTACCATAGTTGTAGTGACCCAACAAAGAAACCATCCCAGAAGCAATTGCCCGTCTCTGATCCTCGGTAGCCTTGATTTGCTTTGGACAGAAGAAATGGGTGCCAGCGATTCTCCTCAGCACTCTCCAGTAGTCATTACAAGGAGCAAACCCGATGGCTCGATTAAACATCAAGCTGCGAGCAGACTCCTTCATTGGACGATCTGCAAACACGGGGCTCTGGAGGATTTCTTTGGCCACATCGGCATCACATGTGACAATAACACGTGTTTGGCCCAAGCTGAAGGCCATCAACCGCCTTGCACCATGTGATTGAGCGGCAGCTGCGATCTGGCGATGTGCAAGCTCGTCGGCCATCAGTTTGATGCTGCCAAAAAAAGGTAATCCTCTAGGACCTGGAATAGGCTTGTTGAAGTTACCGAAGGAATAAGGCTTCCTCTTGGAAAAGCAATAATTGCCCCAAGCAGGACCACCAGGATGAACCCAGTAAATTAGGGAAATCGACAGCCAAGCTAAAGCCACGAGGAGGAGAAATTTATATGCCACTGCAACTTCCGGTTGCATAAAAGCTTCACATAGTTTGGTGACAAGGCTAAAAGCCCAGAGGGTGGTATCGACATCGGTTTTCATCGGGGCGAGTAAGAGATGGAACCTTTACAAGTTTGTTTCGCTTTCGGATCAAGCTAAGAGTGGATGGAAGTTGGCGATGGTAATAAGTTTTAAGACAAAGCCAAAGCATATCATATATATATGTGTGTGTGTGTGTGTGTGTGTGTAAGGGAGTTGGTCTAATGTATGCATATAATTTGTGACGGGGAAGCGTAATCATATGTAAAGATGGAGCAATAGATCGTGTGAGTTAAAGAAAAAAGAAAGGAGAAACACTATGGGTTAACGAGGGCATGACGAGGGCAATAACGAGGGCATGACGAGGGCAATGACGAGGGGATCTAGATCGTCTGACATCATATTAGATATGGGGGCATTGAACGGCTCTCATTTAATATGGGGCAGTTTTTTTTTTGAAAAAAAGAACTACTTATTTTCAGCTGCCCGATTTGAATTAGATAGGGCTGAGCACCGAGTACCGCCCAACCTGGGAATCACCCGGACCGGACCAGACCGGCCGGGTTGGTCCGGTTCTTCGAAGTTGTGGTCTGGTCCACGGGTCTAAAAAATGGAACCGGTTCTCGGGTGGTCCGGTCCACGGTTCCATGAGGGCGGGACTGGACCGGACCACTCGGACCAGACCACTAGGACCTTCTCAATTTAAACTTCAAATTTCTCTTGGCCCAAGTAATTTGGGAACCTAACTCCAGAGTCCAGAGTCCAGAGTCCAAAGTCTATATCCTAGCCCAAGCTTCAAAATTCTAGAGCCCAAAATCTATGTCCAAAGTCTCATAATGTCTTAACACCTCGCTCTAGATCTAAGTAGCTCCCGCGCCCGTGATCGCCAAAGCTTTCTTCTTCGGCGGTCTTCGTATATCGACTTTTGCCTCATGTGTTCATATTTCCTTTTAGATTTTTGAGTGGCTAAATGATTCAACAATAGTGAAATTTCAACGAGATGGAGTCTAATGGACCTATTGATGCTTATTACTTATGGAAGCAAGGCGACTTCAATAAGGCTGAAAGAGTCATGAGTTTTTGCCGATGGAAGTAAACGATTTTTATTTTAGTTTATAGTTCTCTTTGAATTTTTCCGGTTCCATTGGACCGCCCAAGGACCGGACCGGACCGATCGGTCCGGTCCGGTCCGGTCCTAGGATTAGTCAGTCCGGTCCTCGGTCCTAAAAATCGGGGACCGGTTCCATCAGTCCGGTCCCCGGTTCTAAGGCGGAACCGGACCGCCCTGGACCATGCACACCCCTAGAATTAGACGGATGAAAAGGAGCAAGTCACATGGCCCCTATCTCCAGCGATTCAAGTCCATGACCAGGCCCCAATATTAGGAGGCACGCTTCCATCACTTTGGGAGGCTTTGTTGTCATGCTGACGTTCAGGACTTCATAAATCCAGGAGCCACAGCTTAATATCAGTTTTCTGCATTTTCTTTCTTTTGCATTCATAATCATTTTAGCACGGGTGTGATTTGAAGGAGTCAACACTGTGAACGATGAGTTGTATATTAGACTCCCCAATCTAAGAGCGGACATTAAAGGAACATAATCAATACACCATTGTAAACATCGGCGAGACTTGGAAGCTATGGACAAAGCGTGTCAAGTTTGAATACTAACTTCAAATACATTTCTTGACAACCCGGCAATGGAACTGTCACAACCACGTAATTGTAAAATGGAAAGTACGTGCGTTATATAACAAAATATAGTACTTTCATAGATAGAACTGTATACTTTAGTAGATAGAACTGTAACTCATTTTCCAAATATGTCCAATGCCGGCTGTCTGAGAGCAGCATGCGTGGTCCTTCACCAGCAGTTGGCCTCACCAGCGCAGTCATCTGATTCTCAGATTATTCTGGACATCACCAACCTTATGGGGATTCAAAATAAATAAATTAGCTCAATGAATAGGATCGCATTGCATTCACCAAAATTTTCCTTCGAATACACACTCCAACCAAATTCGGTCAACAAGCTAGCTCAATACTGGCCAAGGGATGAAGATGCTAGGAATATCTTCTATTCCTCATCAAAAATTAACACTCTTCCAGAGAGTTCATGATACTCGAGAGTTTCCATTATGTCAAACAATAAAGATGTGCAAGACAACATGTCTTTATACAATGAAAAAAGATGCGATGAATTGCACAGGCAGTAGACAACGAACCATATGGGAGTATCCCTGCTGATACAAGAGAAACTAATTACCATTAGATCCAGTAGTCACGACATTATTTATTAATGGAATGAGTAAAATCACAAGACCCCCGAATGCAATGTGTGCTGACTAAATATTACCTATTCTTCTGGCAATCAATTTCTCTGCATAGCCTAAGGTTCCTAGCCAGGGTAGGAACCTTTTAGAATTGCCACGTCGCCTTTGTTGATTACATATGTTAGCCAATGCTTTCAAATAGCTTACTATTGTGAATTCAGATATGTTAGACGATCCGGCCTGCCATGGAAGGGGTCGGACGGCCCTCATTTAATAAGGTGGATTTCTTTTTCTTTTTTTTGGGAAAAGCTATTTTTTTTCAGCTGTCTGATCTGAATTAAATGGTTGAAAAGGGCGTATATCACCCCTGTCGTAACTTGGATTTTAGCTCTTTGACTTTTACTAGCTAGGTAAGACCGACATATGGTCACCTTCAGTTGTTTTGAGTGTTTAATCCAAAGAAGTTGTTTGTCTTGAAACTTGTGAGTTGTAGGTTAGGTGAAAGCGTGAATTAATATTTAAGTACTTTCGCATGCTCAGATCTGTTTTCCTGTTTGGCGATGGACGGGATTCGGGAACATACCCATCTCCTAGCTAGTTCCAAGAATGCGGAAGCAGAACACTAAGACCAGCCGTTCTTACCTAGCATACATCTTGAGATGATTCATTTGGAAGTGGGCAAAACAAACGTCATCTCAATTGTAAAAATTAATCAGCCTAAAGTCTCCGGGGATTTTTTTTTATCCATGGCTGTATAGGCCTAGTGGTTGAATTAAAAAATAAAAACAGATTTCGAATGATGAGAAGCCCAGAAATAAGAACACACAGACACATGCAAGGCAAAGAAAACCTCGTGAATTCCGTGAAATCACTCTTCTTTTTTTTGGAAAAATACCATAAAAAACTTTAAACTATACTCTTTATGACACATTTATTCTAAACTTTTTTTTGTCATCAAAAACCTTGAACTCGTACTCGTGTAACATATTTACCCCAAAATTTGTTTATGGCATTAAGGACGCGTTTGGTAACCATTCTCATCCGAGAAATAGGTTTTTTTGAGAATGAATTTTTTCAAGAAATGATCTTTGGATGAGATTTAGGGAAGAGAAGTGCATTTGGTAACTGCACAAAATTTCTGTCCCTGAATTGTTTTCATTTAATTTAAAAAATATCAGTAAAGACAATAAATTGATATATAAAACACTTTTTTATTATTTAAGACAATAACTTTTGTAAATTAAGTTCATGCCTTTATAATAAATAAATAAAACTATTAGGTGGATGATTTGTTAGGTGAACAACTAAGAGGAAACAAAATATAAAAATATCAAATTTCCTTTCTTGGAGCTAATCTTGTTTGAAATGGAGATTGGCCTAATTTTGGACTCAGTTACTCTCATCATCATCTTTTCCTCTTTCTTTCTTGTGCTTGATACGATGGAGTTGTGTTGTACGAGGAACTAATAGAGTAAATTGCGGTTTGAGCGAGATCTCATCTTGAGAGTTGATTCTTTTGGTGGAGTGAGCGTTGTTGGAAGGATGTGACAAAAGTGAAGGAGAAAAGCCATGAATTGAGAAGGAGCCAAGCTTATTTTTTTTCGTTATTTTCAATAATGAGGGACGCAAATGAACATTTAGAGAGAAATACTGTAAAACATTACACGTGGCGAATTTGTCATGATATACACACAATATATAAGGGAAAGCATTAAGTATTAAAAAAAATGCAATCAACTTGATCAAATGAAAGTTTGATTGTCATTTAAAACATACATTAGAAAGAACTTAAAAAGATCAAATGAAATTTTATTTTTCCTTTTGCATTGTTCAAACTTGTCCGAGAAACGGAGAACAAAAAAATTTTTGGTTCTGATTTCTCGTCCCTAGCTCATTCCTAGCCTCTTTTTCATCATGTAAACAGAAATTTTAAGGGTATTTATCAAACGGGTTTCTCGTTCCAAACTCGTCCAGGGATGAGAAATCAAGAACCAGAATGGTTACCAAACAGGCCCTAAAAATCCTAAACTTGTATCATTTCGACATATTTATCATATTTTTTTTCTCATTTTCTAAATCAAATTTGGCCGGTGAGCGTCATTGGAGCTCATTGGGCAAGGGCCGCGAAGCCCTTGTCGACGGTTGGCTGGGGCTCATGGCCCTCACCCGGCCCTTCGCGGCCACGAGCGAAGCCCTGATTTGGGCAAGGGCAACCCCGCCGGGCCTTGGCTAACTGCCAAAGAGGGCATCACGGCCCTTACCTAGTGGCCAGTTAGCTCCGGTGCCGACCACAGCTTGCCGGCCAAATTTGGTGAAAAGAAAACGACAAAAAAGTTTAGGGTTGATTCGTCACAATTATATAAGTTTAGAAATTTTAGTGTTATAAAAAATTTGAAGTAAATATGTCACATGAATATAAGTTCAGGGTTTCTAATGACACAAAAAAGAGTTCAGGGTAATTGTGTCACATGAACATAAGTTTAGGTTTTTTTGTGACACAAGTGTCACATACGATACAATTTAGGATTTTTTTAATGGTTTTTTTCCCTTTTGGTTTTAAAAGGACTTGTGATGTGTGGTCCCGGACAAGAAGAAGAGATTGTCTAAAATTCACGAAGCGGTTGTGGCCTGGGAAGCTCCTAAAGAGACTTCAGAGATTGGTTTACAGAAGGAGAATAGAGACTACTATCTCGAAAAGTGAATTGTGGGGAGTTCACGACATAATCCACAGGGTGATGGAATGGGGACCGCGTCCAAATTTGAAAATGAGTGGGACGCCTAAGCCGTGACTTCTCTTTTCTAACCGGTCTTTACTCGATTCAGCAAAGATAAGAAGTTATCGCTGTACATTTTGTTTTTTTTTTTTTCAGTTGCTCATCATCTAGAAACACGATCATGGAACAGCTCCCGCTGCTATGAGATCATAGACCATGCTGTCATATTGTTCTCGCAAGAGCAACTTTGCTCTCTGTAACTATCCCGAAACCATTACACTCATCCAAATAAAATGTTTCTCAAATTAAATAGAAGAACTTTGGCAATACAAAGTCATTGTACAGATGGCTCCCCAGAAAATAATGAAGACTAGCACGAGTCGAAGGCTTCAATCATGTAATGTAAGGTCATCGGCTGATGTCCTCATATCTATGAGGGAGGCAAGAGGAGCGTCCTGTGTCAACCTTCCGAAAAGCAAGAGGGAGAAGAGGCCGCAGCACGTTACAAATCAATGTATTATCAAACAATATGACGGACAAATGCAAATGTAAGTCGAAGGCAATCAACGCCTCAGCAATTCCATAGTCACGAATGCATACTTTAAGAAGACAGCATAATCATCAAATTCCATAAGACCAAATGGCTTGTGATTTCTAAGAACCCAATTTTCCGTAGCTCTCAGAATTCGAAAGTCCTATTCTTGTCTTCATGGAGATTGTGAATGTCTATTAATGATTGATAGACGTAGTTATCTTGCCTTAAGGAAAAAAGTTCGAAAGTCACTGTTCAACCACTCTCGAAGCTTTCGTGCTTGGATCACCATAAAGGAGGAAAAAGAATGATAGGCTCTCAAGCATGGTGTGGAAAAAAGGGGACCTGGCAGACAGCTTATCTTAGATTCCCATATTTGTCAATTGAATCCAAAGGTGCATAGTCGCCACAAGAGTGTGCTTCCGAGGATCTTCCAAAGTATTTTCTTCAAGTCAAAACTACAGGACTAGAGCGAACCGCAGAAAATAGAATGCTACAGAAAAAGCGAGCCATCTATGAATGTTAAACTACATAAGATTTGATGTCTTTAACACGTTCATAAGCTAAGCAATCATATGAGCCACTCAACAGTCACCCTTGCATTACCAGCAACATTTGGGATTTATCTAAGTTTCCATATAGTCACGAACTCTGGCAAATGCTACTTTTTGAATCGCACAAAATACCTTGACCATCTGCGCCATAACAAAGTTTCAGCAAATTGGTAGTTTCTCTGTGTGAAATGGCATGATTTTGAAGACTCGTTAACCCAAGGGCCTTGAAAAAGACTCTGCGACTAGAGAAGTCAGTGTATTAATAAGTACCAACTTTGCACATTTGACTCCATAATAGAATTTCTCAGGACACTCACTAACCTGACTCGCGCACAGCCTTGGTCATCTTCATCACGGTAAACCAAAGTGGATTCAGGATAGTGGAATGAGAGATCAAGTGCGATCCCCAGAAATCCCTCTCCCACTCTCTCTCTCTCTCTCTCTCTCTCTCTCTCGACCTCTCGATCTCTCTCTCGACCCAGCACCTAGCCCAATCATCAACAGATTGTTCATAGATGTCCAGTTGCCAACTCCTCCCGACTTATGATACTATATTTTCCCCGCACAAGAAGATAAACAGAAATAGAATGAAACATTCACAAGAAAACTGAGCTAGTGCACCCGCAAGGAAATCATTCAACCTGAATTAAACGCAATAATCACAGCATTTAAGCTAATAGAGCCACTTTAATTTTCAATTTTTCTTTTCATGCTGCCTGCCCACCAAGAGA
This sequence comes from Melaleuca quinquenervia, assembly GCA_030064385.1. Taxonomy (NCBI): domain Eukaryota; kingdom Viridiplantae; phylum Streptophyta; class Magnoliopsida; order Myrtales; family Myrtaceae; genus Melaleuca; species Melaleuca quinquenervia. The sequence continues at coordinate 95,834 of CM057722.1, read as the reverse complement.
GAGAAAAGGAAAAGCAAACCTCCAAACCCCTCAGAAACCATAAGAATTGGCAGGTATATGTTGAGCCAAAGAAAACCCCCAAGGAAAAGAAATACTAAAAAAGAAAAAACAAAAGATTCTAACGTTGTCTGGCATGCGAGCTTCGAAGAGTCACACCATGTAAAAATCTGGTATATCCAAGCAAATTAAGTTTTCCGTCTGAATTTCTGATCCAGTCTTTTAGGTTCAAGTGAGCCGCCGAAGGGGGAACATTCAATTCCTGCAGTTATTGGTAAGAGAATCCTGATAAATGTAAGCAAATTGTGCACAAGCACAAGAATAGCTAATATTTCCTTTGAAAAGACTGATTCATACCCGCGCCAACTCATCAACTGAGATGACTCGGTTACCCTCTCGTTCGAAGTGATCAAAAGCATCAGAGGCTATCTGCTCCCACTCTTCAAGAGCCTCCAGTTGATGTACGCTGATTGCAGACGCACAAAACTCTTCAAAGCCCATCCTTCTGTAAGCAAGAGGCTCCATCTGAAAATAAAAATTATTAAAACAAAGATGTGAAAGGTAGATTAAAATCCTAAACTCATTCACTGTCCATTAAAATCCTGTCTTTTTCAGACAAAAGGGAAGACTACACAATATAGTTGATCACATTGCAGCTAAGAAGAAGAGGAGTGGTTCTTTTCATCAAGAAGAGAGAGAGAGAGAGAGAGAGAGAGAGAGAGAGAGAGAGAGAGAGATGATTTGATCAGCCCGTGACCAGCAAATCTTGACAATCACTAGCAATAGCAGTAGGACCATAAGGATAGACACGTTATACAGGACTCAGTGCCTTACTGCTTTCAAAATCTCAGGAACCTTGGACTCCTTCATAGAATCGGTACCATTTCGCTCAAGAACCTGCACATTATCATTCTCATTAGTTTGACTTCACACAAAAAGAAAATGAGAGAATTTTCATGAACTATCGATTTCCATAGACATGCAAAAAATTGACAATAGATCGACCGGACGTGGAATATAGTGAAAGGTGCATAACCACAGTTCCCAAACACATGGAACAGCGAAAAAAATCACATGAAGTGAAATCAATAATTCTCTTTTTCCCACAAAAAGACGAAATAATCACATTGAAAGATTAATGGATGGAGCAGCCCTTTTACCTTTCTGAAATTGTCGAGAGAGACAAAACCATCTTTACTTGGTTCAAGCAACTGGAACTGAGCCCTAAGATATACCAGCTCATCTTCTGTCAAAGCTTTTGAAAGAGCCTGCAAGTACCCAAGAACAAAAGGAAACTTAAGCCGCAGTCAAGAGGCAAGTGAAAAGGACCCACTTATTTGAACTTCGAGAATATGCAAATTTTAACAGGAGGGACCACCCCATCTGAGGGTGCAAACACAAAGATACAAGGGCAAATTGACTTGTTCAGAGAAGCCCCAAAAAGTGTCCACAGAGAGAGAGAGAGACAGAGACAGAGACAGAGACAGAGACAGAGATTCACCTTTAAAGCTGCTCGTTTCAAGGGCGTCGCATGAAGATACAATTTAACTAGCTTAAAAATCAATATGTCCAGAGGAATAGGAAGACTCTCATCCCGCAACCAAGGGTGAGCTGCAATTACATAAATACTATTTCAGATATCAAACAAAAGCACAGTCGACTATGCTCATCAATCTGATTTTTTCCAAGTTATAGCCAGTGACTGAAGAGAACATAGTAGAACATATGTGAAAGCACTCGACTTAATACACAAATTCCATGGTCAAGGCAGTAATCTAACTTTCCACATGTGAGTTGATGTGCTTGTATATCTAGTGATGAATATTACCTAGCAGGTATCTGCTATTGTCCGCTAAATTGGTAATCAATGAAGACCAAATATCTGCAACAAGCATCTCCATGTGCACGGGAGAGAGAGGATTTGCATGTCTACCATACATGCGCAAGCAAATATAAGCAAAATTAAGTACAGATGGTACTGCATATATAAGCAAAAGGGTTTTCCCCCATGTTGGTGGCAGAGAGAGCTTAAGGATTTTGATGCAAGGCAGAACTGGGACGCTCAGCCCCAACGCCACATAAAGTATTTAACAATTAAGTCTACTTCTGCACCCAAAAAGATTATCGCCAAATAATTACACACACATACGTAGATCACTCTTGGGAGCAGTAAAGTTCTAACACTGAGGTTGTGTGAACCAAGAAATAACAATTCACCAACTTTCTGGCCCCATGACATACTAATAATGGCAGTGGCAAAAACAAAGGCTAACAGCTTGTAGCAATTAAGTGAGTTTCCACAAGACAGACTTACTCAAAGCTTGTACAGCGGTCATCCTTTTTCTATAGTCCTTGTTCAAGAGCCTCTTCACAAAGTCCTTGGCCTCCCGAGAGACAGAAGGCCATGGTAAGTCCTCAAAATTAGGATCAGCCCTCAGAACAGCACGAAATATTCCAGATTCTGTCCTTGCCCAAAACGGCCGGCTTCCACATAACAGAATATATGTGATCACGCCAATGCTCCAAATATCAGCTTCCAGACTATAAGATCTATGAAGGACTTCTGGTGCCACGTAGTATGCACTTCCGACAATATCGTTAAGTCTTTCATCTGTATGTATTGGAATAAGACAATTAAAAATCCTGAGCTGATACCGACAGTAACCCCACAATGAGTATGCGAACGTGATTGGTCAGAATAGTTGACGTTGCTGTAGCCTTAATTTAACCTGCTATGCATGTTTCACTCCAATAAATTGTACAAACCACTAGAGGATATTCTCCACAGTCAACAGTACAGTTCAAGGTTCTGATGGCACATCTCCAATTCTAATTATGTCTGAGCATTGTTCAGAGTATTTATAATTCTGAGAAAAAGACTGCACGAGGTATAACTCTTGTTCTACTGTACTAATTCCTTCAAGCTTCGATGGTACTTACACGATTCCAACATGGAGGGAGGGCTTTTTGAAAATTTAAGAATTCAATTGCTCACCCATTCTCAAAAGAAAAAGAAAGAAAGAAAAAGGAAAAAAACAAAACCTTAATCCAATACTTTATCTAACATAAACTAGAAAAAGTTTGCAGGTGAAACATCGGTTACAAGAGCTTTATAATGCACATATACGCAATAGTCTGCATCACGTATGCAAAAGATTGGGTGAGTTCCCAGAGACACATGTATGCATACATGCCACAAAAATAAGGCATGGCATTTGAGTGGTTGACATCCCTATGAACATTTTAAACAAAAGTTACTATCCCACCAATCGTGCTCCATAGATAGTAAGATTATCAAAAAAATATGAATCACTCATAATGCCTCTATAACATTTGATTCTGGGTACTCTCTATCCAATTTAGTACAATTGATAACTTGAAGAATTGGTAGTTTAATTCATCACTAGAATCACAATGTGAATCTCAGATTGATTCATTACCATTCACTAGTTTTGTCATTACAGGGTACAGCTACTATATGCAACAGGACATGAGAGACTTCATGACAGCTAGCCATTAGCTGCTTCATTCTTCTTTTCTTCTCTTTCCTTTTGTTAGTTGCCAATTACAGTAATTTATCATCTTCATTGAACTACCGGAAAGCTAATAAGATGGAACCCATGATTAGAAGAATGATTCTACTTGTTTCACATATACAGGTATATGGACGCTACTCATGAAGGAAATATCAATCGAGATATAACATTTTGAATACCTGGTCGAATAAAGTCAGAAAGACCGAAATCAATAAGCTTCATATCAGCATCTTCACTTCTAGATGTGAATAGGAAATTCTGTCAAGCAGCATTTTCCTGTAAGTGGTGTAGTCTAAAACAGCATGCATGTGTTATGTTAGACTACATTCCCCTGTGTGTGTGTGTGTGTCTGTGTGTCTGTGTCTGTGAGCGCTCACGCGCGTGTGAGAGAGAGAGAGAGAGAGAGAGAGACACACACACACACACACACAAGTGCCAACATGCGATCAAATGTAGTCACGCAAACCTGTAAGCACCTTAAAAACCCAGGCAGGATCTTCACATTATGAAAAAAAGCTGAACAGTCTTTTCATAGCATAATTCAGATTAAGAATATGATAGCAGACCTCTGGCTTTAAGTCGCGATGCACAACACCTTGCAGATGACAAAACGCAACAACACTAAGAATTTGCACAACTATTACTTTAGCATCATCCTCGGCATATCTTCCTCCTCTGTAGCAGCAACGGAGAGAACTTTTCAAGGTCTCATTTACCATGCAAATAATAACAAAATCAAATGTTCATTAACGATTCCCAACCTCGATAAAATTCTGTCAAGAAGTTCCCCACCTTCACACAATCTGATAAGACACAAGATTAAAAATTTGTCAGATGCCAATGGTCAAAGGCATTTTGATAACTCAGCAGCTGTGTAGATTCTTTCCCCTCTTCCAGTCTATTCTATATGATCGGGAACAATAAAAAATATATTGACATCTATGACATGCCTTTCTTCTGCAGCTCATTACCCTTAGTCCTCAATGATTTTCCAAAGGCATAGTTCAACAGATAAATCGAACTGTCATGATATTTTAATACAAAAGGCAAAGTAAGAATCCCAAGTCCTAACCCCATCATAGACAAAATATTTTGTAAAATAAGAAACAAAAGCAGCTTTAACCACGATGTAACTAGTAGGGGACAAAAAGAATAGACATACTCCATGACTATGTAAACGTTATTGGCATCCTCACATGCATCATAAAATTTGACTAGGTGCTTGTGGCCGGATAGAGCCTTCAAAATTTTCACCTCCCGGCGGACATCTTCAATTGATATTGCAGTTGTCATCTGCCACAAACATGGGGCTCAGATGGTGGTGATTATATTACACTTAATGGAGAGTAAAAATGCAATGTCAGTAAACTACTTTGCACATGCAAAAGAGAACTGATACTTTTAACCACACAATCAGGCACAACGAAACCGATGAATTGAAGTGGTGATAACTTCCAGCATGATATATAGTCAAAATTAATGAATAGTAGATAGAACTTCTGCCGAACTGACAATGCATCTCCCAGTTTCAGCAAGCTTACTGCAGCTAAATGATTTCAAGACACTATTATGCGATGCATTTGCCTCTTGAATCGCATCAACCATGCCCAAATCTCGAAATTCACGGACCACATTTTTAATACAAGTACAATAATCAGAAAACTTATTTATGGCATAAGGCCGGGACATACTTATTTTAATTGCGGAAATTGCATACATTTATGATGATAAGGCAATGTTAGTGACAAACAATGGCAGTACACGGACGATAGACAGTCACATCACCTCAGGACCAACATTGCCTACAGATATTACATTCAAGAAAAACTACAACACGGCAGTCAGTCATATAACCTGAATTTCAACAAGGACTGGAGTCCAAACTAAGCGTTTGAATGCAGCAACAATTAACCTCTGAAGTCGGAATAAAGCAGTAAACAGATTGAAAACCCAACGGAATATCATGTGCGTGCCTAGATTGAATCATGCAATGCCTGCATATATTATTAGGCAAAAGTCAATGCGGCACTGGTTCATTCACTCGCATCAACTTCAGTCCCAATAACTTTGCAATTCAGGCACCCATGGATAGGTATAGGAGCCATCCCAAAATGCGTACAAGAACTTCTATCAAATGCTCGTAACATCCGAAAATGAACGCGAATCACAAAGGAAGTAGCGGGTACCTTGGCTTTGGAGATGATCTTGACGGCAAGAGGCTCATCTTTGAGGTCGCCCTTCCGGCCCTTGGCGGAGCAAGTATGACCAAAGTGTCCCCTCCCGACTTCCTTCCCGAGTTCGTATTTAGCCCCGAAGTTCTTGTTGTACCCAAAGGTCTTGTCCAGCTGCTGCACATCCGCCTCCACTGACGCTGCCCCACCCGCTCCTCCTCCTCCATCTCCCTCGCGGCCTTCCTCGGGGATCGTCCCATGCTTCGGGGACATGTACCCGAAGCGCTTGGCCAGAGAAGCCTTGATGTGCTTGGCGGGGGACGGCGGAGGGAATGGGCGCCTGAAGAAGTTGCGACGGGGGGTGGACCTCCCCGGGGACGGGGACACGCCGACGCCGTGGGGATAGGGGCTGGCCCAGGGGCTAGGGTTAGAGGGCCTGGCGGGAGTAGTGCTGCCATGGCGGACTCGGGAGGGAGTGGAAGAGGAAGGAGGAGGTTGGGAGGGATTGTGATCGCCGGAGACGGAGATGGTGACGATGTCATTGTCGGAGGCGGCGGTGGGAGCGGTCGTGCCGTAGCATTGGCCCATGGCTTCCCTTCCGGCGGAAGGATATATAAATACAAGACAAGGGGCCGACGGGTCAAAGAGAGACTACATCAGACGGTGGAGAAGAAACGCAGAGCGAGCAGATCTGACCGCGAACACCAGGAAGGAAGATCCCAAAACGGGCGCAAAACGATAAAAGAGGGGAATGAAAAAGGAGCGTTTTTTTTCTGCAGAATCAGAGTCGGACAAAATGGAGGGGAGAGGGGGGTTGGGGTGTCGCGAGGAGAGAAGTGACGGAGAGAGAAAAGGACAGGAACAACAAAAGGACTCCTGTTTCTGATTCTTCTGTGTTTCTCTATCTGTCCGTCTCTCTCTCTCTCTCTCTCTCTCTCTCCCTCTCCCCCTGTCTAATCTGCTCTTCCTCTTCCTCTTCCTCTTCTCCTTCGTCTGGTTATGCTGGTAATGCCGCGGGTGTGGGCGGTGATTTGACTAAAGAAAAGAAGGGATGGAAATGGAATAGGATCCTCATGCATCCACTGCCCAATTCACATTTTCCCAGCACATATACTCATTTCAGAGTCATCACAGACAGTGAGAGAGAGAGAGAGAGAGAGAGAAGAGAGAGAGAGCTGCAAATGGTAACAGTCGGGTCGGGCAATTATGAGCTGCATCTCGATCCGATTCCGCGCAGAGAGTCTGATGATCTACGAGGGAGATTTCTTACACGTGTACCCAGATTCTAATTCTCTGTCTCTCTCTGTCTCTCTCTCTGTCTCTCTCCCTCTCTCTCTCTGTGTGGCGCTGGTCAAACGGGAAGTGATGTAAACAAGGCGCGTTCGTTCATTTCTGAGTTTTGTCATGTTGCGTGCTCTTTTCCTCCGCTGGTGACGTTGTCAACCCCATCCTCCATTTGTTAATCTCCCTCTGCCTCACCGGTCAACATTAACTCCCTCATTTAACAAAGCATCCAACGCCCACCTTCCTCGATCCACGCCCTCCAACTGAAACAGGGGAACCAAGCTGAGGAATTCCCCCCAAAAGAGCTGTGCAATCTGCTCAGACACACGCCCGAGAGAGAAATCCGCATCAAACCGATCCTCTGCGCACGGTCTCTGTTCATTACATCTCATGCCTCTGCATTCGGGTGCATAAGGGGACTTCGAATTCGCGCTCTCCTTCGAGAACCTCTGCATATTACACTCGTTCGTGTCGTGATTCTACCCGACCTTCGAAGCCCGAGAGACGTGACATTCGGTTTAGCTGTCACCTTCCAGCTTTCGCGTACGAACCATTTATGCTGGAACCGCTGGGGATTGATCTGGAGGACCAACTTCCTCATTAACAACACGATACCCACGATTTACAATCCAAGATTGGGATCGCATGCTTCCCCACACTTTAAAATCCGAGCGATCTTCCTACCAGCTCCCATTAATCCTATTTACTTTCAGTGTTGAGCTCCGAGGTCCGACGTAAAAACTGCATTTTTTATCTGCAGTTTGCAGGCAACTCTCCAATCTTCTGCATCGTTTATGACTGTCCGGATTCAGATGAAACATAAATTTCTCTCTTTGTGTGCCTTGAGTGATTTAATTATTCGTTTCGTCATCGAATAGAAACATTTTAAGTTCAAATGAAGCATTATTATTATTATTATTATTATGTAACTTGCAGTTTCCTCTCCTAAAGTGAGGTTTTGATGAAAAAGCATGCCACATAAATACTGCCCCTCGCCATGAGATCGAAATTGGAGTGAAATGCATCGCATCGCTTGTGTCCGATCAATTAGCAATTATTTCATCTCCGTTTTGTTTTGTGATGGAATAGGAATTATCTTATGGATAACTTATATTGTTATCGAGATAAATTTCACGATATATTTACTAAATCTGAACATCACAACGAAAGACCTACTATAGAATAGGCTCATCTTTTATGTATGTTGCCTTCTCTTAATAGTGAGAAACAATCTGAAGAAAGCGAGTCAATTGCCGGAGATATTTACTAAATTTAAACATAGTAATCAAACCCTTGTTTTAAAAAATTCCCTATCAATAGTTTACTTATTTAGTATTTCCCATTCCACGAATGTTTTTACTTTTAGATATTTTTCACACTCGATGGTTAATATATCCAAATAAAACCCATTAAAAAAATTAAGCACATTAAGAAAAACAACTTACATAAAAATACAATTACGGATATATGCGCAGGCCATGCAATTAATTAAATACTAACTTGCTTCCTTGTTTTGCGATCCTTGTTGAACAACCCCTCGTGAAGAGTTGACATGCAATATAGTACGAAATTGCAGTTGACCCGTGATATTATTTAAAAACCGATCGAATATAATTGGAATCTGCCCACCCAACTAACTCATTTAGCGATTATTATTATTATTATTATTATTATTATTATTATTATTATTATTATGCTTTTACAGTCGTGTAACCAAATGGTGGAGAGAAAAATAGCCGGGGAGTCTATTGAACACCGGATAAATCAAGCCGCAACGCGCAAGAAGAAGCACCGTGTTCAGATGTGCAATTCAGAGAAAATCCTCTCCATCTGCACTTCGTAAAATTATGTCGAAAGCCGTCTGAAGCATCAGAATGAACAAAAAGATACTCCAAAAACAATAGGCTTCGCAACAAAACTCGAAAATACTTTGACCCGTAACAGATAGAATCGAAGAAGATTAAAGTATTCACATTATTGGCTAAATGCGCGGCCGGTGTTTTCCCAAGATAATCTCTAGCCAAGATGCCTATGAAAGATTTATTTTAACATCAAATCGATTGACATTAGATGGTGATGATAATAATAACGACTAAAAGAATGTGGTAACTTCAAAAGGTTGCCGTCCAGGCTTCTTAAATAGCCAAAGTAGTAAAGGAATTCGGATAATATACCGAAAAGATATTAGAAAGAAAAAAAAGAAAACATTAAGTGGAGTAGCAAGATAAGTGGGGGATGTATCAATAATCTTAAAAAGTATTCACCACGAACGATGCACCACTTGTCGCTTTGTTTCTTCCATTAAGACACCCCATCTCATCATTTGTATATATTTACTTTGGAGGTGGCAGGTTTCAATCATGCACCTGTCTTTAGCCCCCACTTTTCTAAACTTTGGGTATTTCTTTTCTCTTTTTTAAATTTCTCCGTTAAATGGTTTTGTTTCTTTTCTTTTATTTTCTTTTTCTCAACCCAGATGAGATGCCCTACAACTTTTTTCCCTTATTCTTGTTTTCCTCTTCTGTGATGCGTTTCTGCGTTGATGTTCTTTCATTATACATTTCCAATTGGATCAAATATATGAAACAATCATTTTAAATGTTCTTGAATGTATTTATTAGACGATCGATATTATATCTTACCATTTTTTTTTTCGTATTGAGTCAAACAAATGTCTTGCTTTTGTTTGCATTGATTCGTTTTTTTTTTTGTAGAATTGTGAGTATATCAAATTATTGAACCCGATACAATAAGGAGAGGAAATACTTATATTATAGAGGAGTATTGAGATTACATTATCGATGGTCTCAAAAGAGTAATAATAACATAGAGCATAAGACGGCACGCTTTTTCTATAACAGGCATGTGGTACCTGGTTATCATTGATCAACTAGCTCACTCGACATTAAAGAAAAATGATGATGGGAAAATAATGTTCTCGATAAAAAAAAGGAATTACTTACCACACTTGGTTTTCTCTGTGGTAATATGCGATCCTATCCTTCTAGGTCTAGAAACAGAGGACTGCCGTGAAACACATCTCTAAATGAAGGTTTTTAAATGCTGATGTAAAACAGGTACCCTTTGGTCATAGCATAGCGGTCGGAACAATCCTTCCAAATCAATATTACAATGCTCGTAACTCCTTCAAGAAACTGAAGTTACGGTCATTTTCCTGGGGCATCACGCGAATCCTTGATGGCAAAGTATCCATGATCCAGTCCCCAGAGGAAACCCAGTGGAGAAGAAAGAAGCGAACACTTTGCTGCGCAACGAAGTTTCATGTTTGTGTTTCTTCAGAGGGTCCAATCAGCTACCGCTCAGTGGCTTTGCTTTGACACACCCAGCACGAGTGACCTCCTCCTTTCCCGAACCAACCCTCCCTCCCCAGTCCTGCCTATTGTGTTTTTTGCTCGTTAGAAGCACTGGAAAGTCTTGGGCAGCCGCGTCCGCTCTCCATAATATGCATGATGTGCATGCTGCATGTTCCGATCCGCATGACGACGCCCACAAAAGAAGTACTAGGCCATGGATGACAGAAAGTTACCTTACTTCAGCTGAAAATATGATAACCAGGTGTCATATACTATAAAATCTCTGTAGTGAAGCAAATCTTGATCCGTTTGGTGGAGCAACGTGGTGAGAGTGTTAAACCTGCAAGAACAATGTTTAAAGCTCTACTTGCCTGTAGTACTATCATTATGGAACCGGATGAGAAAATAACATTCCAAAACATTGATGAGGTCAATAACGTCAACGTTTACGGGGAATTCGGATGGCTAAAACGAGTTCTCTGAAGAGTGTTTTGGCAAGGGCTAGGTCACTAGTTATTGCCTGAAGGTTTTTATTTTATTTTTGCCATTTTTCTTTTGGAGAATCTTTTTGGAATGACTTTACCCCTATTTTTACTTAATCTTTCAAGGGCATCTCTAATTGGCATGATACTTGGTGCCAAACTTTTCGAACGTAAAGGTAATAGTGTAACTATCTCTTGTTCTCGTTCGGTAATAATATCGAGTCCAAATTCCATCTTGGTGGACTAAACCTGAAAAATCCAGCTGTTTGAATAAACAGCCGTGTATGCATGCATGTATATATGTGATATTAAACTCCAGCTTATTATGATCCACGCTCATTAACACATATATGTTATAATCATTTTGTGTTATCAGTTTGATAAGATAAGTTTTTTCTATGACTTGCTTTCATGATCATGAAGAAAAAAATATATAGCAAAAGAGAAACTCTTGAGTAGCTAACACAAGCGGATTGGCAATTCGTTAGTTATTCTGCACATTCCAAAATTGTGATGGCATTTTTCGTCTTCGACAGTAACTTAAAATTATTCAATTTGGAAAGATAAATCTTCAAAGAGTAGTTCATTGTCTAGTTAGTTGAAAGCTATTACATTGCTAGTAATAAAATGGGCAAGCAAAGAAAGCTTTGGAGGTTGCAACTTGCATCCTTGCATATTCCATCAAAGCAGGGTGAGGTCAGAACGAAAAGCCCAGACGTGAAGGCCCAACCGCAATCCAGAGTTCTAGAGACATGGCTCAAATGAGGCCTGTCAGGCAGGCCCGAATCACATTGGTCAATGCAAACGTGGGTGCCTAATGCTTCTTAATCGACCTAATTTCATATTTTTAAAAAAAAACCTCAAATTTTAAGTTTAATTCTTATTCTATACCGATTTTGTTTGCCTCATAAAAAAACCTTCAACTTTAAATCAAGTCCCAAATCTACCATAAGCTTCTATTTTTTCTTAGAAAAAACTCAAAACTATAGATCAAGTCCCACATTTACCTCAAATATATTTTATTGAAAAAATCACAAACTTTCAATCCATTCTCAAATCTACTTCCGTAATTCAGTCCTAATTTAACATGGCATTTTCATACCGATAACAATTTGATATCAATAAAATGACATGGAACTTTGAAACGAAATCGTTCTTGAATATGAAATTTAGGAACAACTAGTGATGATTTTTGGATGAACGGCTAATCTAGGCAAAGTTGGAATTAAAGTGTAAAGTGTTAATTTTTCTCTCAAAAGATAAATATTTGAGACTAGACCTAAAGTTTAGGATTGTTTCGAGACAAAAAAAAGTTTATGAGAGATTTAAGACTAAACCTAAAATTTGACTTTTTTTTAGATAAAAAAATTCGGAATAGATAATTTAGGAGTAGACTTAAAACTTAGGATTTTTTAGGGAATTACATCCTTCTTAATCTACAGTTACATCTGCCTAGAGGTGGCAAAATAGGTCAAAGACCCATATTTTAACCCATTTGATAATATGGGTCATAAATGGATCAGCTTAAAATGCTAAGTGGGTCTTAAATAGATCATTTACCAACCTCATGGGTCATAAACGGGTCGTAAACGGGTTACCTAATTAATTTTAAGTATTATTAACAAATAATTTTAAATATTATTAATAATTCATTTTTAGACCATGAAAATTATGTTATTCTAATTATTTTATTTTTAAAAAACAAAAAATTGATTATTTTATTTTCCCATCTTTTTCCTTCTTTTTTTCTTTCTTTTTTTTTCTCATTTTTTCCTCTTTCTAAGTTGGTCGTTGGCCAAGAAGCGAGTGATGAGCTCACTAGCTCCGGAGATTGGAAAAGGAAAAATGAAAAAAATGAAAAAAAATATATTTTAAAAATAAAAATAATTAAAATTTGGAAAAAAAATTTAAAAATTCTAGAAAAAGTATCAAATAATCGTATTTCATAAAATTATTTTAACAATACATTTAAAAAAAATCGCCAAACAAAGTTTCCTAAACTTGGTTAAATACGGAAGTATTTATCAATACGGGTCGAGTCGGGTACGGGTCGGGTATGGGTCACCATATTTGTACTATATGAATATGGGTCAAAACGGGTTAAATGGGTCAAATATGGGTCGACCCATATTTGACTCGACCCAAACCCGACCTGACCCACCCATTTGACGCCCCTACATCTGCCCAAACCGACAAGTTAAATTGGTGGTATTCAGCATTCACGGGCTCAAATCATTTGAGGAACTGGAGACATCTGGCCTCATTGCTTGAAGCTGTGAAAAGAATAAATGGGTAAATAGTAGAGGTTAGGTTTGGTCCTAGCAAAGTGCCTTTATTTATGAGGAGGGTGGGGACTGATCTTTGTTGGCTCCCCTTTACAAATGTTGTGATTCTCCGCTGGGCTGAGACGGTGGCCGGACGACGACCTGCACAATCCCATTCGAGTTGAGTTCAATACCCCATGCACAGGCGATGAGTATTGGGAGAGGGGGATTCCTTCGTGAGAAAGAATTGTTTTAGTTGGTGGAGTTGGTTTAATCGAGTTGGTAACGCAAGATTTCCTTTTTTTTTACCTAATCTCGCATCCCCCAAAGAGAAGAGGAAGCGATAGATCCTTGGAGTGACTTTAAAGGAACTCGCCACCGGCAGCACACGTCCAAAAACGGCAAGCATATAATGCCGTGGCTTGCCCCCAAAAGCTGCAGTCTGTGGGCTCCTTGGAAGAAGAAAGGATATGGAGCGCTCGGTTGGTTGGGACGTTTATGTGCAAATGTTAAGTCGTTGTCACGGAACCATAATGGGACGTTGGGTGCGCGTCTTGGCCATGGATTAACGCGAGTGTTCCTCTACAGCCTATCCTGGCCTGCCCCACTAGCTAATATCTGAGGTATGAGTACAGAGATGGTCCAGCAATGATCACATGATCTGATCATATACAAGTGATGGATTACGTTCCGCTGGAGCTGATCGGTCAGGCGGCAATCATGCCTTCGAAACGGTAATGAGGGTCGAGCGATATTGGTAAAGCTGACATGTGGAAAGCTGTCGGCCTTCGATTCCGTAGCTCGGCGATGACCTTTTTCCATTTGGAGGCTGAAGGAAGCTTGGACGTGACGAGAAAGGCCAGTCCCAGAGCCCCGCAATTTCTAATTGTTTTGTTGTACTCCTCAAGAAAACCTATGGATCGTTAGCCAATCAACCATAGAGAGTATAGGGAGCTCCATGGCTAAAGCTAGCTATCCCTCCAAGTTTCCGAGTGGCAAGTCCATCCAAAGACGGTAGCATAGGATCCATTGACTAAGGTATACGCGTAAATGCTGAAGCTTTTACTAAACTGTTAAGGCACTGAACCCTATATATTTTATGGTTTGTGGGTAGGAAGACCAAGGGGATGGATGTTAGATAGGGATGGAGCAATGAATAGATTATACCCGCGAAGACAAGGCCATTAGACTAAACATTTCGAGGAAGAAGCCACACAGTAACGTTCATGAACAGTAAACAGCGTGCCTTCCTCCGTGAAGATTAAATTAATAATTTGGGAGCCAAAAAGGGTGCACAGATCACCGCAGGATTGACATCAAGCGGTTGCATTGGCGACTTTCGTGATGGGTTCTTTGCCTAGTCGAATAAATGATACCAAGACGAGGAAGGCGATGGGTGATATATCTCTAGTCCACATCGGTTGACTTGGAAGCATGTCCTCTCTGGTTTAACCTCTTCCTGAAATGCTCTCAAATTTATGGATGGACAGATACGGAACGAAAATGGTCCTGCTAATGCTGATGGATGGTCCTCTTTACTGCTCATTTACTCCATCTCCATTAGAGATTTCTAAGAGCTCGGATTATAGAATGTGAATCCTGGTGGATGGAAGAGAGATGCAGAGAGAGGGAACAGGCCATGTGGCCATGTGACTCTACTTTGGTGTCTTTTGGTTATAATATACGAAAGAAGCAGGGTATCCCCCATCACATCCCCCACTCGCTTCGCAAACATCTGCGCAAGATGGCGAAACATATACATGACCACGCTGCCATCCTATCGTGTGTGGGATCACATAACAATACCTCTGATGAGACGAGAGTCAGAATCTACTGTTTGTTTTTTTTTTCTTTTAAATGCGATAGAGACTCACTCACTTCCAGGACGCAGGCTGCCTGGCTCTGGCTCCAAGTCCTTGTCATGGAGCCTTCTTATTCACGAGAAGAGCTTTCTCCTAACCCTTCCCTCCTCTCATTCACAACCTCGCATCACCAAAACTAGACCAAAAGAAAATGACAAATGAAAAACGATCCACATGCACCCATTTTAATATTTTACGAAACAAAAAGATGTTGCTACAGCATTATAGCATCACCACCCTCCCTAATCTATTGCTTTGCTTCCAAATTCAAGGATTCCTTTTTCTTGCAGTGCATAGTTTGTATCATTCACCCCCTTCGCCACCAAATCCACCCTATTTCTTGCTTCTCTTTCCCAGTCCCTTAACTTTAATCCACCCTAGCAGCCTCTCTCATTGCTTCTTTCTTTTGTCTCTCTTCTCCTTGCACTTTCTTATCCACCCCCCCCCCCCCCCCCCCCCCCGGAATCTTCTTCCTTTTTCTGGATCTCTCCATCAGAATTTCCAAAGCCTTCCCTTGCCTGCACGTTCGGATCCTTCTTTTCTTCACCAGCGGGAAAGAGGAGAGAGAGAATGACGAGGCTCTTTCGATCCAAATCTAGTGGGCTCCCGGGAACGACAGAGTTTAATGGGGCTCAGCCGAGGCCCCTCTTCCACACTTCTGCCAACGACTGCATCGACGTGGTAGAGTACGACGAGGAAGAAGAAGAAGAAGAAGAAGAAGAAGAAGAAGAGGAGGAGGAGGAGGAGGAGGAGGAGGTGGAAAACGTATACATGGGAAAGAATGGAGGCGGAGGAGGAGGAAGAAAGTGGGAGAGGCAGCAGCAGATGCCGATACTGGACATCCTGGTGGGAGTTCTGAGGAAGTCGCTGGTGACATGCAGCGTGGAGAGAGACGACCTCTCCTCCACTGACATCAGCTGGCCTACCGAGGTCCGCCACGTCTCCCACGTTACTTTCGACCGCTTCAATGGCTTCCTCGGCCTCCCCACCGAGCTTCAGCCCCACCTCCCCACCAAGGTCCCTAGTGCCAGGTTCGATTCTCTTTAAGGGTCCGCTTTAATTCGCTCGTGGAAAGTTCTTGATGGATGTTCTTGCTATTGGGTTTACGTGAATCTCAGTCTCATCCCTGCATTCCATTGTCCGTTCTCCTTCCGTACGTTTTGAATGAATGCAGTACACCGTGTAAAGTGGAAGATGCTGCTGCGTGTGTTTTCCCCCCGCCCTCATAATCAGATTAGATGAACACCACAAGCGTGATCCACTATCATTAATGGGATTATCCGTTGCTCTGAATCTCAATGACGACATTATACTATTTTTCTCAGGTCACAATAGCATAGGTGACTGCTTTTATTCGTACAAGTAAAATCCTTTCTAGCTTGTGCGCTTCCTGAAATTCGGAGCAGGGTGCTTTGACTTTCGATGCTGAAACTCATTCTGACCTCGTTATCAATTTGATTAATGGGAGATTGGCATATCCGTTGTGCAGCCAAAGATTAAATTCTTCGTCATCCATAAAGACTCAATTTATTGGATTTTGTGCAATTGATCGCATATGCTTTGAAATTACAATTCTTTGGATGAGGATGCGAAAATTCACTGAACCCATTAGAAGACTAGAACAATGAGGTTTCTCCAGAAAACAAGCATATAATGCTTCTCCTCTTCCATAAGGACCAAAGCAGAGAGCCCGATCACATCATTGATCGCATAAAAGGTGACTCTCCGTGGAATATTCCTCTTGGAAGATAAGGTTGCAAAGACATATACGTCAATAGAAGACAGCACAGTGAGAAAACATCTTCTGATTCATAGTCTATTCAAATTTTTGCCTCACGGGTTTGGCATGCAGAACTATATATGCCTGGGTTGACTGTAAATTGCTAGGTATATCCGTAGGTCTTCTGCAGTTCTTTTTTCAGGGATATTCATTGAAAGTTTGGCACACTTGTCCTCAACTAGCTAGAATCGCTTATCAGACCAACATGATGTTTGACAATAGAATTCTATAATTAAGTGTTGTACGGTGTCCGGTTTGGAAACCCTGTGCCTGTTTGGAGAGATCATCATAAATGATTCAGTGCTTCTCCAATTGTTACAGAGTACCCCGTAGTCTTTCCTTTGATTAACTAACTACCAATGTTGTTATTCTGAAAATAACCTTGCAATACATGTCTTTTCAGTGCCAGCGTATTCGGAGTTTCTGCCAAGTCAATGCAGTGTTCATATGATGAGAGAGGGAACAGCGTACCGACAATTCTTCTAATGATGCAAAGGCGACTATACGCGGAAGGAGGGTTGAAAGTATGATCTTTTTACTCTGGATGAAAATATTGCTAAATTAAGGTAGAAACTTTTTTTTTCCTTTGACTTTTGACATTTTAACCGGTGCCCATCTTCATTGAAGGCAGAAGGAATATTCAGAATAAATGCAGAGAATAGCCAAGAAGAATACGTAAGGGAACAGCTCAACAAAGGTGCTGTGCCTCATGGAATTGATGTTCACTGTTTGGCCGGTTTGATTAAGGTAAGGAGCAGGCCATCATCATTTTATTTATAAAAAGTTTCCCTCGTCAAAATTACTTGAAATTTTTTAATACTCTGGCCCGTCTTGTTTATGTTTGCTCAGTACATGATGTTGAATATATGACTTTGACTCAGCTAGCCGCTCGATTTCCATGCCTTCTGAGTCAGCGGTGAATGAATTGATTCTGAATCTTGATTCTGCTCTCAATCTTGGTCGGGCAAGTTGATCTTGCATTCTGCCAGCCATGTTTTTTGTGTGCGTTTTCCTCATCTGTAGGCATCAAGTACTCCTAGAAGTAAAATGATTCATGTCCGTTTATCTTGTTTAAACAAACATCCTTTTTAGCTACACGACTTAGACTAGACTTGCTATCCTAAAGTCCATACTCTCAATGTGGGATGCACTTTCAAGTGCAGTGGATTTTGAGGCTTCTTAGAAGGAATCTGTATTTAGAGCGACTCTGTTAGAAAGGCATAATATGATGCATAGATGAGACTGCTTTTCCAAATAAAATTCTTGGAATATATCTGAGAGAATGGTTTTATGTGTGTTTATTTTCTGAGTTGTCACTGGAAGTGCCATTTGATGCAGGCATGGCTGAGAGAGCTTCCAACAGGGGTTCTTGATTCTCTCACACCGGAACAAGTTATGCACTGCAACGCAGAAGAAGAGTGTAGTCAGCTAGTAAAATTACTCCCCTCAACAGAAGCAGCCCTGCTTGACTGGGCCATCAACTTGATGGCCGACGTGGTGCAGCACGAGGCACACAATAAGATGAACGCACGGAATATAGCCATGGTTTTTGCACCCAACATGACTCAGGTGATCGAGATGCATATTATTATTATTATCGTTTGCCGTGCCTTATATGGATGGAGTGTTAGTCTTGGTGTTACTTGAGGACTATGCAACTGGACCCAATGTAGCTTTCAGTTATGAAAGATCCCAGCTTTGCCTCTTGTCATCCAACGGCATCTCATTCACTGTTGCGTCTACCTGTTGCAGATGGCGGATCCCTTGACTGCATTGATTCATGCGGTGCAAGTGATGAACTTCCTCAAGATGCTCATCTTAAAGACTCTCAGAGAAAGGGAAGAAACTGACTGTGAGGCCAGATTGCCTCTGTTGTCCTTGAATTGTCCGAGCATTGAAACCATGAACCATCCTGAATCGATCTCGGACAGACACAGATCTCATGACCAAACTCCGGGAGGTTGTTTAGCCACGGGGCCTGAGGCAATGAATCACTCGAACGGCGGCACTGTGGATGAGTTGGAAACAACAACAAAGGAGGGATCTGCAAGATGCCAAACGAGAAGTGTTGAAGAGGAGGATGTGGATTTCTCAAGTAGTGAGACCGTGGCTAGGTTGGAGGCTGGAGACTTAGAAGATGGGAGCGGGGACTGGCTTAGTTTGAGAAAAGGAGTGAGGAAGTTATGCAGGCACCCGGTGTTCCAGTTGAGCAAGCCAGCGAAGAAGACGAGGAGCTACGGGACTGTAAATAGTGGAGGAGGAGAAACTTGGGCATGAGATGTAAGCGTGGGTACGTGTGTCAGTTCATTGCCGTGTGTGTTGTGTAAGTAAATATGAGTAGCTAAAGATAAACAACGTGGGAATGCAGCGATCACAGGAGCTGTGTCTAACTGTGTATGCCCTGTGAGGAAATTGGTATGGATGAGTAAGGAGTGGGGAGATATAGAGCCTCGAATTGCGTGGGCTAGGCCAGGGAAGTCCATCAAATTGGCTGAACTGGATGGCCCAAAGTTGAGAGCCTGGTCTTTGACATTCGCTACTGGGATCAGATCTCAGGTCCATCTACTTTGTCCCGCTCTTGTAGGAGTTATAAGGAGGAGAGTATATCAATTCTGGGACCACGACCCAAAAAAGAAAAGAAAAGAAGGGCATGTTGGATTACGACGTGATTACGAGAGAAACGTGCAAGTTGCTATGCCAATTGACTCCGCAAGTGGCTTATCAATCGACGACTTTTAGGGCAAATGAGATGGGAAACGCCTCCGCAATTTGTGAGCTCTCCACTGTTAACGAGATTCACGTGGGGCACAGTCGATGGAGTGATAAGGCCGGATGGAGGGGGTACGACTCCATCGAAGCTTTTTCTCATTTCTTTATTCAACCTCAACGGGTGGAGTCTCTCTCTCGAGAGAGAGAGAGAGAGAGAGAGAGAGCCTTTAATACTCGTAATGTCAACATTATTGGGTTCCTCCAATAAAGTAGAGAACGAATGGATGAACTGCGCCCGCAGCACTTTCACATCGTTTCCTTATGCCCTCTTGCTTTCTTATATTCCCAACCCACAAACGTTTGGCCGAGCTTAAAGAACACATGTAAGCAACTGATCGTGCGGTCGGAGTGGGCCTCCATTTCTTCTTGGAGCGGATTCTCGCGCGTGTAATCGACAAATTCACATAGAGCACGAGGCTAAATAGAGACGATCTGTCCTTTGGATGGCCCAACCGGTGCAGGAGGGCCAGGTGGTGCCTCTCATTTTCCTCCACAAAAGTCCAAATCTCCCCCACACACAAAGAAAGAGAGAGGTCAAGTTAACATCTTATGTTAAATAAGAGTTTTCCAGTTGTACAAATTATTGAATTACCGATGGTGAAACAAAAAGCGGAAGGGAAACACAGTGCGATAGCAATCTGCAGCCATCTGGTTGTGGATGCACTTCCACTAGTTCCACCTGGGGGCTCTTTCCGCTGAACTGAAACACGGCACTGTGAACATGTCCACCAAAGAAATCTCATGTAATCAAGCGAATGCTTATGAAATCCGGACCATATTCGAATTCGGGTGAGTTTATAGTCCTTAGAGTTGTTTGCAAAGTAAAAGATTATAAGAGTATTGTGTCTCCCGATGATTCTAGACTCACCTAATTCGTCATGCCCAATTCGACTGAAATTACGGGCGTGGATCCCAATGCTTTTGATTAGCAGTTTATCCGTACTAATTTATTCATCAGAATAATATATTTAGAGATCTCTTTTCCAACCAATGATGCTATCCTGGGCCTAACCTGAGGCTACTTTGGAGCATCCTCATTGCTTTCAAAATTTGAAACAAAATGCCGCACGTGTGTTCCATGGTGTATTAGGTTTCGAACGTTAGAGACTTCCCCGGGTCCGAAGAGTCCTTTTCCATTCTTTTCTAACCAACTTCGCCAAGGTTGTTTTTGTCAACCGATGTGTTCATCTTGATCGTTGATTGATTTGCGATAAGGAATTGAAAACGAATACGAAGAGTGGTCTTAATTATCAACTATCGAACTTACGCATAATCTCACCCCCACGAAGGCGAGAAATTTTCATTTCTTAGAAACGCAAGGGGCTGTGGTAACATCAATGTAGCAAATGGCCAAAGAGGACAGTCTATGTATTTTCATTATTTTTGCTCACCAAAGTTGTAAATGAGAATCTAATCATTGATCCAAGCAGAGGCGGAAGCGGTGCTGGAAACCCTTAAGTATTTCGTCGGCCTTCACAAAGAGAAGCTTATTCTGGAGATCGATTGTGCAGATCTAGTGGGTATGATCTATGGGAGCGCAAATCACTTCTGCTGGGAAGCATCCATGGTTATCGCCGAGGTCTAAGAACACGCCAAGGCCTTTTCCCAAATCCAAATAATCCACCGTTTAAGAAAGAACAACAGAATTGCAAACTGGTTTGCCATGGCCCAACGCCGGAAGCTGCTTATGAACTCTTGGTTTTTATACCCCCATTAGTCTATTAGACTTTCTTGCTGCCGAGTGTTTTCTTGTGCCTTCTAAACTCCTGTTGAAGAAAGTTTATAATAGGATGCTATTTTGACCGAAAAAAAAGTTGTAAAAGATAAGAATCTTATTCTTACTAGAGATAAGAGAAGTCGATTTAAAAAAAAAATACATAGATAAACATTGGTAAACTCGATAGGGAAAAAAAATTGTTCATCACTCTAATTGAGGCTGGTAATTTCTAAAAAGAGTGAGTGAATTTAAAAAGTAAGTTACACAAGGTCGATAAAAGTGGTAGCTCAATATACCATTCAGTATATTAAGGGAAAAAATACTTTCAAATTTGGTAAGGAACTCAAACCAGTGTTGGTAATACAAACCAAATTAAATTGGCCACATAATTGAACAGAATTTGTTAAATCACACAAATAAAAGTTGATAATGTCATATAATGGTTAGTAAATGTAAGTTGTTGATATGAAAGGTAAATAAAATAGGTTTGAAGTTTCTTTCGATCTTAGATAAGAGAAGTGAGTATTTTAAGTAAAACCAAAAATTAGTCAGATAATATAATCAGGGAAGAGCAGCTAGCCACTTAAAAACAAATTAACAATCTTATATAATAGCTGCACGCGTCGGTGAAAATGTTAAAGAGAAATTTTTTATTATCAAAAATAAGAAAAAATGATAAATTTAACAAACCAAACAAATGTCGGTGTATAACTCAAATAACGACCAATGATGCAAAACTTATCGGTCACTTAATCAGATTAAAAAGTTGGTAATAGCTTCAATAATACTTGTTAATTTCTAAAGAGAGTTGCTAAATTTAACGGTTTGATAAGTCAAACAAATAATAAAAGTCCACGACTCTAGCAAAGTGAATACTACCTAATAAAAGCTGCAATAGTTGAATTCTATTAGAGCATCATCTTGTACTTAACGTGTTATACGGAAATCTAGAAATTGTTGCGTGAGAGAGAGAGAGAGAGAGAGAGAGAGCGAGCGATGACTTGTTTGTCATTGAAGCACAAGTTGTGGAATCGTGCATAAGGTTGATGTTTGAATGTAAATCGTCGTGATGTGAATGCCTTGTTTTTATTAAAATGAAAATCCAAATCAATGGCGTGCACTTATTTAATGATGCCATTGAAGTGCCGTCTACCTTAATCAGGAGAAGGCGCTCAACATAATTCAAACTTTAGATTTGAAGTGAGATCGTTTGCTTATGATTTAGGAAAAAAAAATGACTCAACCCTAGATCTATACGTAGAGGACTGCAAATAATTTTGGATCTTTTTTGTCAAATACTGATGAAGAGACGGCGAATCTTATGAATACTTGATTGATCTCTAATCGACTGAACTGATACAAAATTGCCATCAAATTTGGCTAGGAAAATCATGTGAGATTTGCTACTTAGTCACCAAGAAAAGCTTTTCAAACGGTTTATAGGATGGCATATAGAGAGCGTTTGTAAGAGATAATACATCTTTCGAGTTATCCAGACGAACCAAAAACACCCCTAAAATCTACCAACAACGAGGCGATAATTAATTATGTATTTCGATTTTTTAATCTTACTTAAATTTCTTAAACTTATCCCTTTTTTTTTCTTTTCGGTTTATTGCGAAATCGGTGACGTTTTATACACATATTGAGCCTTGGGTAGCCTGCGCGTCGCCATCTCATCATAGTCCCCACTAATAAAAATAGCTTAGTCTCCCAATCCATTGCTTACCTCTAGTAGAATTACGACAAAAATTGCGTGTGGTTGCGGCCGAAGGAGAGCGAATATCTCGGTGGACCACACTTGTTTTATCCCCGGTCTCGCAATACTTTATAATTCTCAACAAAAGTAAGACCTACGGGCATGATTAATTCACTAGCAGCCTTATTGATGGCACCTATCGATTTATTTGTATATACATCAAGAGATAATGGGATTCGCATCAGACTCAGCAAGCGATTGCAATTGAAATTAGACACAATTTCGTGCACGTGATGGGTTCATTCCACGCTTTTCAAGGTTTTTGAACTACACAGTGTATGACTGTGGCTTTTGCGGGCGATGCGGGTGTCTAATAAAGCGGGTGTGACTCTTTTGAATCTTTTTCTTCAAAGCATGAAGTAGTAAAATAGAAGCTAAAGGTCTGAATGCGCCCCATATATCTTATTATAATTGGGATGATCGTGATTTCTGATCCTCCATGGACCCTTAGATTTGGGGCAACCATATTAAAAAAGACATATATTCCTAAAAGCAGGACCACACTCGATCGATGGGAGGAGTCACCCTAGGTGAATTTTAAAATGCCCGACGTAGCTAGATGCTACTTGCCCTCTTGCAAAAAAATTTCAATGTCACATGTTTCTTATTCCACAACGTGATAGGAATGATAGGCATTGAATTCCCAGAAAAATCATTTTCTCATATCCGACACCGCCACTAGCTTCTCGATGAGATCACCACCGTCCCCCATCGTTAAAGATCGATCCAGGTCGTCACTAGTGGTTGGATTCAGGTCCTCGACAAACTGGACTTGGTCGCTGGTCATCGGTTCGAGCTATCGACGGACTAACCAGATGGGAGGGCCAAGGATGGGACTTAGATTGAGCCCCTTAAAAGCATACAGAGTTCATTTCATCTAGATGTCACCAATCAAAAAAGGCGATCAAAGGAGAACACGAACCTGTCTTAAGGGTGAGTTTGAAGTGCTTGTGGAACCGGGAGGGGGAAGTCAAATTGCATGTGGAAGAAATGAAGAAGTAGGTTCATTGAAACTCCAAGAAAAAGATGAACCCATGGATGGGCAAACACTAAAGTCATACGGAGGAGAGGAAGTCGTGGAGCTGTCTGGGCGTATTATTTCACGTGCCCATTTTGGGGAGCGTCTATCTATTTTCAGTAATATTGGAGGGGGCGATGCATATTCGCTAGTTCTTGACCCCACCGCACCCCCAACAATGCCAATTCCCACTTCTATCCCTCTGTAGTAGTACGACCCTTTCTCTCGTTGTTCAGACTCTCTCTCCCTCTCTCTCTCTGTTCCCGCACACGTCACCCAAAGAGATACATGGACAGATTTTTCCCCTCGATGTGTGCTTCTAAATTGCAAAAGCACATCTTTCTTGCCATTTCTCGAAGTTCGCTTGTTTTTGGCAGGTAACTTTGCCTTCATTGTACCAAACAAGAAATTCTCCTCCCAATCTCTCTCTCTCTCTCTCCCTGCGAGCCCTCCATTCCCCACAAGTCAAGTCTGGCTAGTTTGGTGATGGAAGAGCTGATGGTCTCTCCCTCTTCTTCTTCTTCCCTAGTGTCCAATTCCGTGTCTCCCACGGCCACTCCTCCCAGCCTCGCCCTCAACCTCCAGCAGAGGCTTCAGCTGATGGTGCAGAGCCAGCCCCAGTGGTGGGCTTATGCCATCTTCTGGCAACTCCTCAACCACGACGACGGTCGCCTCCTCCTCGCCTGGGGCGACGGCCACTTCCAGGGCTCCACCAAGCTCTCTCCCGCCTCCCGTTCCGACCGCAGGAAGCTCCTCCAGGTCCTGCCTCGCGACCCCAGCAACAGTCGCCCAAATGATGCTGCTGATGTCCCCCCCACCGACGGAGACGTGACCGATGCCGAGTGGTTCTACGTCATGTCCTTGTCGCGCTCTTTCTCGGCGGGAGATGGTATCCCCGGGAAGGCCCTCAGCACGGGTTCCTTGGTCTGGCTGACCGGCGCTCGTGAACTTGAGTTGTACAAGTGCGACCGAACCAAGGAGGCCGAGCTCCACGGCATCCGCACCCTAGTCTGCATCCCGACTGGCGATGGAGTCCTTGAATTGGGGTCTTGCGATGTCATCCCTGAAAACTGGGGCCTTGTTCAACGAGCCAAGTCTCTTTTCGGCTCCGATCTGCTCCTTCCCAAGCACCCACCCCCACCTCCTTTCCAGCTCCACCACGACCGCAGCGACATTTCTTTCGCTGACATTGGAATACTCGCGGGCGTTCAAGAGAATGATTTCGCTCCTCGCGATGACCACGACAAGAAGGTCAAGAAGAAGCAGCTGCTGCTGGAAGGAGCTGGCGGGAAGCCAGAGGCCCCATTCGGTTCCTCCAGCTACCTGGTGGAGTCGGAGCACTCTGATTCTGATAGTCCTTTCATGGCGGTGGTGATGACCGAGAAGAGGACCCCCAAGAAGAGAGGCAGGAAGCCAGGCCTTGGCCGTGACACGCCGCTGAACCACGTGGAAGCCGAACGGCAGCGCCGGGAGAAGCTGAACCACCGCTTCTATGCGCTGCGAGCGGTGGTTCCGAACGTTTCCAGGATGGACAAGGCGTCCCTGCTCTCCGACGCAGTTTCCTACATCAACGAGCTCAAGTCCAAGGTCGGGGACTTGGAGTCCCAGTTACAGAGAGAGTCCAAGAAGGTGAAACAGGAGGTCACCGACGCAACCGACAACCTAAGCACCACCACCTCCGTCGACCATAGTAGTCCGTCTGGATGCGGCGGTTCTTCGCTCGAAGTGGAGGTTAAGATCGTGGGGTGTGACGCCATGATAAGGGTCCAGTCGGAGAATGCGAACTACCCGTCGGCGAGGCTGATGGCAGCGATACGGGACCTGGAGCTCCATATACACCACGCCAGCCTGTCGACTGTGAACGGCCTCATGCTCCAAGACGTGGTGGTTAGGGTTCCGGATGGGCTCAAAGGCGAGGAAGATCTCAGAACTGCACTTCTTCGAGCACTAGAATAATGACGGTTGGAGAAATTGGATCCACAGAGAGAGAGAGAGAGAGTACGTACTCTCTCAGTGTCGCTTCCCAAGATCCCTGTTTAATTAATCGTCGTGCCTACCCCGTGGTATTTCAAATATGCTGGGTAATGGTGTGTACTTATGTGATGTTCATAGCTGTAGTCAGATGAGAAGAGAAGATC
Organism: Melaleuca quinquenervia; assembly: GCA_030064385.1. Classification (NCBI taxonomy): domain Eukaryota; kingdom Viridiplantae; phylum Streptophyta; class Magnoliopsida; order Myrtales; family Myrtaceae; genus Melaleuca; species Melaleuca quinquenervia. The sequence continues at coordinate 69,743 of CM057722.1, read as the reverse complement.
AGCAGCCAGGCTTTGCGCATCAGTATCTTCTTAGTTCTTTTTTTTTTTTATCTTTTTATTACCCGTCTTCTTTTCCTTGTAAAGGAGACTATGTTATTAAAACTATCAGCTCTTTGACCACAGGCGCTGCAAGCAAACTTCTCCTCTTTTATTAGGAGGACGATCTATCATGGATTGGGCGAGAAGTTACCGCCCCAGCATCCCTGATATCACAAGTGATTTCCCCAAAACAACTCAGGTTGATTAATGGTTTTGGGACCAACTTTCCTTGTCCTTCTTCCCGAGCATAAGCATTTGCGTAAAATTCACTGCCAGAACATCTTCTTGTTGATTTCAACAGCGATAGCACGTTCACAACATAAAGCATATGAAAGCATATGAAGAGCCATGTTGAATATCAGCCGTCTGAGCGGCAACGTGAAATTACAGTATCTAAAATCGTCTAGTCCGTCGTTCATGCCTGTTCTTTGCCTGGATCCAGTTTTGCAATCATCAGCTTCATCACAACTGCGAGTTCATGTGAATCCCAGGTGCAAGTGTCACGCACTGACAAATTCCTGGCCTCGAAGCAGCCCGTGCAGCACTTGGTAAGTTGAGAATACCAAATCGACCTTCCCTCTATAGATATTCCTTAGAACAGAACGGTGAATAGCATATCTATATTGGATTGTATCACGCCCAATTTAACTCGAGTGTCCGGTCCCTTGAGCAAAACATACAAAACTCTTCGGCACAATGACTGATTTCGACTTGTTGTAATTTCATCAAGGGAGAATAGTATTAGCTTCCAATCAATTATGTATGAGAGGCCAATCCCGCTTTTAAAGATACTACAGAGTACAATTGTTTTATCCTAGAACTTTTGCACAAATGCTCAGATGCCACTGCCATAAACCACTTGTATTCATCTCCTATGCATCCCTTCTTCATGACAACGCCACTAGCTCCACTCACATGTCTACTCACAAGAGTATGTAAGTCCATGAGCAAGACATACAATACTCTTCAGGACAACAACTGGTTTCGGTTTGCCATGATTTCATTTGAGGAGAGATGTTTCATCTCCTGATAGTTCTTAAGAACAATACGGCAAATAACATGTTTGTATTGAATCATACCACATCCAACTTAGCTTAGGCATCTAGTCCCTCAAGCAAGATACATAGAACACTTCAACACACAAAAAAAAAAAATATAGTTTTGGCCTATCTTTATCAGTAGAGCAGCATCAACTCCGGCTAATTTACATATGGGAGGCTAACCTCTCCTTTAAAGCTTGTATAGAATAAAACCATTCTATCCTAGCAGAAATACCTTGACGCTCTACCGCCACTTCCACGAACTAGTTGTATTCATCTCCTTTGCGTCTCTGACACTTCATGATGATGCCACTAGCTCTTCTCACAAGGGTACATAAGTACGAGAGAATTCTTGCATCACATTAGTTCGTGACACATGCCTATTATTTGCACTTATCCAATTTTGGCATCATTGGGTCCATCATAATTGTGAGTTCATGTGAATTCCGGATACAAGTGTCATGGCCCGATAAATTTTTAGTGGTGGAATAACTCATGCTACATCTAGTGAGTCGAGTACAACATGTTGGCCTACCTTTTTAAGAAGTTCTTAAGAACAATATAGCAAACAGTATCATCATATTAGATCATATCACATTTAGTTTAGCTCAAGCATCCATTCCTTCGAGTAAGACATCTAGAACCATTCGACACAGCAACATTTTGACCTTCTATAATCCCATCAGAAGAGCGGCATCGGCTTTTTGATTAGTTTGTGTATGGGAGGCGAACCCCACCTTTCAAGTTTCTTAGAGTAATAACCATTTTATCATAGAACTCCTAGGATAAACACCTTGATGCCACTCTTGTGCATCACTCACTCTTCATGCCTATTACTCCAAACACCACTTACAACAACATTTTGGCCTACCATAGTCCCATCAAAAGAGTAGCATCAGCTCTCGTTCCGTTTGTGTACGGGAGGCGAACCCCAACTTAAGAGTTTCTCAGAGTTTTAACCGTTTTATCATAGACCTCCTAGTATAAATACCATGGTGCCACTGTTATGAGCTAGTTATAAGATCTCCTTTGCATCCCTTATTCTTCAAGCGGATTACTCCAAACACCACTTACAACAATACAAGAGTATGGGACAATTTGGTCCGCGACACAGGGCAGGACAATTCGCCCGAATCGAGCAAAAGAATGACATCCATGGACGGAAGGGTGGGAGCAAAGACAAAGAACAAAGGTGGACATGGACAGGAGGTGAAAAAGGTAGAGCAAGATGAAGAGAGCCTCGCTTTTCGCATGGCCCGAAATATCTTATCGTGTTCCCCCTCCTTTATGCGGAGGAAACAGCAGAATGCGTCGCATAGGAGATTGGACGCGTTCGCGCAATACGCTTTCTGGCTGGCCCCACCCACCTCCACCCACCAACTACCTTCGCACCTGTAACATGTGCTTCGCGTTAAATTTAAGGTTTCCATAAAGTGCTTGGAAATAAAGACGTATTGAAGCGGGACAACTGTAACTACCAATCAAAGATACACAACCGCGTCGGCTTCCTTGCCTTCAGGCGTTATGGAAAATCATGATATGATGATCCTGCTAGATGGGTGCGGCTTCAAACATTTCGAGGATTCACGCACTGCACAGCTTTGATGATTGATGCACAGCAAACGTTACGTCCTTCAATTATACTGCTTGCAAAGTGTACGACAGGTCAGCGGTGGAGGCCGGAGGACACTGTCATTTGGAGCAATAAGTTCAAGAGCATGCTAAATGACTGGAAATTTTTGGGGTGGTCCAAGCGGACCACTAGCTAGCGGGCCCCGTTTGCTCTCTCACAACACATGAGGCCCCCTAGCCAAGTGTCCCCTCTTAAGTGGGTAAGACCATTGATCCTAGATCACCTAATATCTTCTCGGTAAATGAGGATTTGAAAGGACACAAACAGTGGAGTTTAGATTGCAGGAGCCACATAGAGAAACAACAGTTTTGACATTTGATTTTGCGATTGAGAAGTGATGTTAGACCATTTTGCTTTAGCAACTGATGAAATTGGAAATAAAAAATCACAGGAATACTTTAAAATATGCTTTAGTGAACACAAACACCTACAAAATGTTGGTGCGTTAATGTAATTATTTGATTTGTAAACCTAATTTGTTGGTCTTCATGAATTCAAGAGGTATAATATATAGTTTTTTTTTTCAAAGAATGCCTCAATTTCGAGTTTTTAAGTTAAAAGATCTTTTTCGAGTTTTTTTTATGCTTTTCGAAAAAAAAGGTTCTTTCGAACTGATAAAAAGAACAAGAAAATACCGCCCACGACAGCTTTAACCCTGAAAAATTGGTGCGGTGTCTCTCCCGGAATGAGTACTCGGGACGTTATCTATTGATCTCCCACACACCATATCAAAATTCCCTAAAATGTAATCCTCCTCTCCTCTCTCTGTATTTCTTCCGCCCTTGCACAAAAGCAAGACAGAAAGCCTGCCCCTTTTAGTGCGTCTGAGCTTCCGCAGCATCCATCCCCGTTGTCTTCATCGACGTCAGTCGCCTCGGCCTCCATGTACGCCGTCCCCGCCACGCCCAACGGCTAGTTTGCTCCCTCAGTCTTCGTCCCGCCAGCCCCCGTCCCTCTTTCAAAATGTAGTTGTGCTCGAGGCACCGGCTTCAAGCTAAGACCCGACCAGTGGCGGGGAGCTACGTTCGCTGAGCTGAGCCCTGGCCACGGACGCCAGCGTGAAGCTAAAACCCTCCTCAGTTGTCGCCTCCAGCCTAAGCCTCGAGTTTGGCAGCGGTGGCTTGTCCGTGGCCGCGGGATTCGATGGTAAGGCCCAGATCCCAATGACCATGGACCTGAGATAAACTAAGAACATGATAGTATATGAAGAACTAAAGGCAGAGGAGGAAGAAGAAGATGTGTATGCAAATCTGAGACTTGTTTTGTATTGCTCAATCGAGAGAGAGAATCAGAGAGGACTATCTCTCTTTCTCAATTTATGAAATGTACAGTCTACCCAATCTTCCTTACAAGCTCGATTACATTCATTCTCTAACATGACTTCTGTTATTAACAACAGTAACTAACTTCCAACTGTCAAGAACAGAATCAACAACTTCTACACAACCGTATGTTTAACAAGTTACAAAACGTATGATGAGCTCGTAATACAAGTGCTGAATTCTAAGTACAGCTCAGTCTTTTCTGTTTGTATCTTCAATAGGACCAGCCTGCGAGAAAGGGCAGCCGCTTTCATCACACGAAAAAGAAAGAATAGTTGCAAAAGAAAGAACAGAGGAGGGCGAGAACAGAAGAGAGGGGAAGACGATCGCCCGAGACGGTGGTGGTTGGTTGGGTAGCTTGAGGTGCGTCTGTGGCGGGTCTGGGCGTGGCATCGGCGACTTTGAAGACGGTCACTTCGGGCGAATGGGACAGCACTAGCAGTCAGGCATGGAGGGGGATAAAAGCAAGGAGAAGAAAGAGAAGAGAGAGAAAAAAAAATGAGATGAGCTGTTAAATGGGGATTTGTGGGATTTATGGACCAGATTTTAAGGAATCCATGTCGTATCTCACAATGGAAACAACAGATGGATCCACAATCAGGAGAACAACTGAGTTGCACCCGTGCGTCATGAACAGAAGGCTATTGGGCTCATCCTACCAAAGAATTTGGCCTAGCGTTGGTCTAGCGGTCTAGCTAGATCCTTCCTGAATCCAAGGCTTTCTTAGACCCTTTAGAATGCTATGAGCGTATTACAGTAAATGTACTCTAGTAAATAACGGGACAAATGGTACATGGGGAGATTAGATCTTCAGATCTTCACCATGAAATTGAAAGAGCTATTAATAGAAAAATCTCATGTATAAATAGGAATGCCGTCCCCCTCATTTGCATCATCCGATAATCAAGTGATCCAAACATTCTCAGGAGTCTCTCTCTTTAAACAATATCTTTATGGATTATATTCCTTGAATGTGTGAGAGAGTGAGAACTAGAAAGGCTTACTTAGGCGAAACAAGTCGATTCAATATCTAGGTGCTGCACATTTCGCGATATTAAGTGTTGGGCATGTCTGCACTTGGAAGAAGAAGTAGAAAAAAGTGAAGGGTGAGGTTCAAACGAGGAAACCTTTGGGTGTATTTTATTACATGTGTAAATATAGCAGGACGAATTCTTGTGGCGATGGTTTCCAAGTCCAATGTAGTCAACACTGTCCAAGTTACCCAAGAGAAAGACAAGCGTGGGAAAGGTGAGAGGGCTAGCTCGAGGGACCTCACATCTGCCCTTGAGGAAAGGGTCAATAAGGTGGTGCTGCCCATAGGTAAAGTGGGGAATGGGTTCGAGGATATTAAGGAGTGGATTGAGAAGGTGGAGGAGACGCTATGAGATGAGTTCTCGAGTGCCACGAATCAAGTCGCGGCCCCCTTGATTTAGTAGAATGAAACCCTTGAAGCTCTGGCCGAGGCATTGGAGCTAAAAGTTCGAGAGCTCAAGATGGGGCAAGTACTGTGCAAGGCTAGCATTGCAAATGGCGTTGCAAGGCCCAAGGAGATCGAGGGCAATTGGTCTGCTAAGGAGGAGGACAACTTTGTTTAGACCACGGACGACACTCGGTGCCATCGGCATTCAAGACAAGAGCTGCCTCTATGTTCCTAACCAATGTTGCGATGCTATGACGGCATCAGAGGTGTGGCGAGATGATTTTGTCAAGGAATTTTGAGAGCAAATATTTCCCAAGTTTGCCAAGGATGAGGCCCGTGGTAAGCTTCGTCTGCTCTCGCACAAAACCACGATGCCAGGGAGTTCACCGCACTCAGTCAAGATGCCCGACCTTGGGGATAGCGCGGCTCTCCTCACCTTCTTGGATGGCTTAAAGCCTTTGAACCAGAACTGAACTCCAATGACGAGGTGTCCAAAAATATCTCGAAGGCCCACACCGCGGTTGAGGTCCTTCTCCAAGCCCCACTCTTATGATCCGAAGAGCAAAGAGAAAGGTGGGTGAGAGAAAGAGAAGTCGGGGAAATAAGGCGAGGCCCATCCAAGCCCCCTAAACGGAAGAAGCCCCAAGGTGAATTGCAAAAGGATAAGAAGCCGATCCAATGCTGCTTTTATGACGGCCTGAATTGGGCTAGAGATTGCCCCAAGAGAAGAAAATCTTCCACACTAATGGCGGATGATGTCGGAGAAGGAAAGGAAACTCGCAGAGGTTCATCGAAGATCCTCAATGCGATCAAAGCTCAAGCTTCAACGAATAAGAAAGACCTAATGCTCAACAATGTCTATGTTCCCGGAGCAAAGACGAATTTCTTGGTGCGTACTAAGAAACTTGGCTTTATCACAACCCTCCCGAGGAGTAAAATCCCACGGGGCTTTCGTGGATTATCAAGTAAACATGGACGGTTTCTCTGATGAGATGACGCCTGTAAGTAATTCGGGTTCTCCCATACCCTATCAACCGTGACTTGAGTTGATTTGCTAAATCATGCAAATTTTGTCGTTACATCTAGATGTAGCTATTAACCTATCGGAAGCTAGTTAGATGCCAACTAAAATGTGAGAAAATACTTTACTTTTATGAACTATAAATTTTCCGGCTCTAGAACTCGATTATTCTAGATATTCATGTAATGGCCATAATTGGCTTCTCCTTTTTAGAAGGTCCAAAGTGATCTTTTCACCATATTCATATTTTCCTTATAACATATGTAGATCTAAATTAAAGTGTAAGCATCGTCAAACAAAAAAGTTTAAACACAACCTATCATCAAGTAAGAGATCATGATATAAAAATAAATAAAGTGCGGTACATTAAAGAACTTGAGCGGCAAAGTATAACATCGCCTTGTCATTAAGTCTTGAGACAGGACCTCCATGAGTTGTGCATAAAAGTAGATGTGCCACCAAACTAGATTAAGGAATGCAAAGTTTTCTAAACTTAATGACAACAATGAGATATTAACCAAATAGAATGCAACTAGAGATGAGCCGAACCTAGTCCTAAAATGCAATTTCTAGCTAGATCCAACTCTAATTCTAATTCTTTTTTTTTAAGCCGATGCTTTTACCCATTTCTTTTGTCTTTCGCATTTCCTTTTCAAGAAAAATACGGTTTAAAATCTAGGCTATTCTAAATGTATGCCATGAAAGTAATGAACCAAATACGATGCTCGACATTGAATCAAGTGGGGTACACTTTGTAATCATGAGATATACCATGTGCATAAATTATTAAGCAAACATTGGATATGAGACATGATAAAACATGTGTTAACTAGAAAATCGAGCATCGAGTGTGCTTAAATAGATATAAGAGCCTAAAGGCGAAAATTCGAGCATTTATCAGATTAGCAGTGGGCACGAAGAGGACACTAAAATGCGTTAAAGAACATCCAAATTATTTGAGCAATTACTAAGAAAAGCACAACACGGAACTCCACTGCATGAAATTGGCAAGCTTTAATGTCCAAAAGTGGAACTTTGTTTCTTTGCCTATTCTTTATTCTCTGTGTGTGTGTGTGTGTGTGTGTGTGTGTGTGTGTGTTGGTTCTCCATTGGTGAAACATGTAAGCTGTCTACTCTTCTTGTTTTTCACACGCACACGAATTCTCGCCCCCTCAGACCTCCCTTGGCAATGATGCCAAACAATGGGCGATTATAAATCTGGCAAAGGCTCTCTTCCAAGTTTGGCAACTGCACGTTCTATCCTGTTAATAAAAACTGAACCAAAAGCATCATTAGAATATGAAGTACTCGCTCCAAAGTGGATACATAGAATAAGATTTCAATACTTCTTTCAAAGTTACCAGCAGCCAAAGGAAACTAAGGGCCTGTTTGTTCTTTTCAATAACATGTGTGTTTTTGTTTTTGTTTTCTTCAAAGAAACAATAAAAGAATATAAACGTGTTTGTTTGCACTTTTGTTTCCGATTTGTTCCTGAAAACACATTTGGATCAACAACAAGAAATTAAAAAAAAAACTTGCTTCTTGTTTTTAAACACTTTATCAAAAAATACTTTTTTTTCTTTTTTTTTTTTCTCTTTTGCCTTTGCGTCCTTTGATCACCCCCCGCCAGCTGCCGGCCGCCTTCGACCACCCCCCACCACAGTCATCGGCCACCCGGAAAAAAAAATACTAATCGTATAAAATGCATTTCTTATTTCAGGAATTCTTTTACCGAACACTCTATTTTACTCAAAAAAAAAATTATATGAAGTAGAAACACAAAAAAAAAAAAATTTATTCATAAAATGTTTCCTGAAATAGAAATGTCACGAAACACTCCCTAAGTAATCCATCGCACTTCTCTTGTAACCTTCGCCCGCAAACCTGCTCCTTGAGTAAACCTCTCTTTAGCTTCATTCCAAATATCTCCACGTGGCTATAGTATTATTCACAAAGACGTCGATGTACCATACTCTCTCTGATTATCTATGGTATGAACGAAATGATTAAAATGATGACAAAAAGGCAAGTCAATTTTTGAAGTTCAAGGCAAATGGAAAAATCAAGTAAGCTCTTCAGACAATATTGGCAAAACAAATTCGGCAAATGAAAAAGGGCGAACATTTTCGAGATCAACGCTCATCTATTATCTCCACTGTATCATTTGATCTTTATTTGGACAAATCAAAATACTTCTTAATAAAAATTATTAATACCAACATGGAGTAGAAAATGTTTGTTGACAATTTTATAAAAATCGTCGTTGATACAACTTTTAACGAGAATTCGCAGGAGTAGAAAAACAGTTTTTAAAAACCATAAATTGTGTTTTATTATATAAAGGAATTGGATAAAACCTAAAAAATGACTTTTGACGACGCTGTCCGCCGAAGCCGTGAAGGAGTTGCAGCAGAGGTACATACATACGTAAGTCGCCGTAGGAGCCTCGGCTTCTCCGAGTGGTGGTGGATCGGAGATCGGAATCGGAATCGGAACCGGAGAGCTCTGGCTCGCGATATCTGGAAACGGCTGTTCCCGTCCCGGACCAGCAGGTTCACGCTCCCTCCTCCGTCTCCGTTTGGATGTGGATGTGGAAATGCGATGGACATCAACCTCTTCAAGCTCTGCTCCGGCCTCAAGTTCCTCGGTTACCTGATGATCCTCCTCGTCCTCGCCATCGTCGCTGTCTCCTACTACGCTGTCGTCGTCCTCACCTGGGGCCCCGACCTGCTCCGTGGCGGTCTCTCTTCGTTCTTCGCCTTCTTCGTCCTCCTCCTCTTCCACCTTTTGGTACCCTTTTGCTCCTCTTTCCCTTCTTTCGCTCGCTTGTTCCATTCGGCTGCTTATTCGTTTCTCTATTCGCCGATAGTGCGTGTCGGAACGACAATTAACGTAGTTGGATTTCCAAGTGTGTGAGAGCGGCCCCCTCGTTCTACATGTTCTTAGTCAGCTCATCGTGGTAGCTTCTTACCTTATGAATAGACTGGGTGCTGCAATTGCTTGAAATGTGGAGTGCCCCTTCACATCACTGAAGGGGAATCCACTTGGCCTTAGACAGTTAGCTTAGGTGGAGAACTCTTCTTTTCTTACCTTGCGATTGAGTTATCTTGCTTTATACTTCGGCTATTGCCATTCATTTGATAGCATAGGCTGTAGAACAGGTATGTGGTAGAGTCACTAAGTCTGCTTAACAAGTCGGCCATCTTTTTTTGCAGCTCATTCTGTTATCATGGAGCTACTTCATGGCAGTTTTGAGGGATCCGGGTTCAGTCCCCGAGAATTGGAGGCCAGTTCGAGATGATGAGAATTTTGAAGCTGATGGTTCTTATTTACCACATGAGATCTCAGGGTCAGGGTCTACCTGGCCTTCCTCTAGTGGATCGGAAGGAAGACCACCTTTGGGATTCTGCGTTCGTTGTCAAAATGGAAAGCCACCTCGGTGTCACCATTGCTCTATTTGTGAGTGTTTCACTCTTGGTTATCTTGATCTTCAACATTGGTGGCCTGCCCCCACCCTCCTTCCCCCACTTTTTCATGGAATTAGGAACTTTTGGGAGTAAGAGTTGGTAATAAGTCGAACGCTGCTGTTGCTAGTTTTATTCAAGCAATTCAGTAATATCTCTTCCTGCTCCAGAATGCTGTGTATAATGATGGTGCCTGTGGGTTGCCTCCATCTTGCCTAAGGTACTTTTCAATGTCTTAAGTAACTTGCTTCTATTCTTCTGCAGGCCAGAGATGTGTTCTTAAGATGGATCACCACTGTGTTTGGGTTGTAAATTGCGTTGGTGCATGCAACTACAAGTTCTTTCTTCTTTTCCTGGTATTTTTCTTTCAATGCTGAAAATTAGAGTTGGATGATAGTTGCTACTTCATGTATAGAAGGTGGTCAGCAGAACCGTATACTTTTAGTCATGTCTTTGTCTGGACTCACTGAACATTTGGGTAGCGAGAAGGTCATGCAGTTTAGATTGTTGCGGTGGTGAAGTCATTGTGATATATTTTGTATTCAAAAAGATTATCGTTATTTGATTAATTCAGGAGAAGTATTTTACGATAAACTTTCTGGAGGTTGAATTGCTGATCTTACAGGGCATGTCATTTCTTGTCTATCTTGCTGGTAATGTTTTACTTCTGTGACTTTGTTATCACTTATATATGTAAAGGATACCTATAGAAGGCTAACATCTCTTTTTCATAGAACAAGCAGATGCTAGGCACAAGTAACCAAGACTGGTGGCACTGTAAAATGTCTTCTGCATTCATGGAATTTTTTTTAATGATACGCAATGTCTTTCCTCTTTTCCATCATTGAATTGGTACTTCATGACTTGAATTTGGCCTTGTCAGCTGTATACCTTCTTGGAGACAACAATGGATACTTTAGCACTGTTTCCAAGTTTCATTGACTTCTTTAGTGAAGCCAAGAATCATTCCAACTCTCCTGGCAAACTTGCTGTTATTTTCGTGGCATTTGGTGAGTGCTTTGTATGTGAGATCAATTTCGTCTTCTATATTTGTAGATCATACTTGCATGCATCTCGTATGATAATTACAGAGTTTGTATATTGATGCAGTTCTTAATCTGGCTTTTGCACTGAGTCTTCTTTGTTTCCTTGTTATGCACGGGTCTCTTGTTTTCAGCAACACCACTTCCATAGAGGTGAGCCAAAGTTGTTGTCTTCCTCATCCTATATTTCCTTCCCATTTATTATTGTTCGTTTGACTGAGTTATGCTTATATGTGATGATTTCTGCATGAGCATATAAATTGAACTTATCCAGATAGTTGTCCTTGAAATCACACTGGACCTTGAGCCATTTAGAAAATTACGCCTAGTAGTTTTGGGTAAATGCATTGAGAATGTTGTGTATAAACTTCATAGTTAACTATATCTATATCCTGGATGCAGGAATATTAATTGGTCCTCTGTTAGTGTATATAATTGAGAATTTATAGGTTGCCACCAAGAGGGCTTACCTGTGAGTTGTTTATGACCAACATTACATAAAAAAAAATTAATGAATTTGCAAAACCCGTAGCTTTGTGCGAAGGAAACGAAAATAGGCAGATTCTGGATCTAGGAAACAATGTGCCTAAGAGAATATTGCTGTATCTAAAGTTGTTATCACCTTTTCCCAGCATCTGAATATTTTAATTGAAGGTCAGCTCTTCTAACTTGAGAAACAGGAAAGAGTTCAGGATGGTGAAATATCAGAAACCTAATAAACCTAATAAACACGATTGCCTAAAGTTTTGGATAATTGTTATGGAGTACTATGAACAGTGAAATTTAGCAAAGCAAGAAATGCATCATTCACCATATTATTTTAGCTGGAAGTCTGATACAAGAACAATTAAGCATCTTCGAAATATTGATCTTTGCCAATGGATATGCATGACCCTCTGAAATTGACATTACAGGTTTATGAGAAGAAGAAAGGGGTCAGGTGGAAGTATGACTTGGGCAGGAGGAAAAATTTCGAACAGGTGATGGTACTTAACTTTGATCTCCTCTTGGCTAGTGATTGCAAGTTATCATGTGCTATGTCTAATGATGCCAATGTGCAAATGCCTCTCACATTCACTGTGTTTACTTTTAATTTCCAGTCGTTTTATCAATGGTGTTAACTGTTGATCAGCAGTGTTATTCATTGGTCATTATGATATTTTTTAAAAATTGAAAAAAAAGGTGTTGGAACCTCTCTTATATTGGCCAAAAAATGAAAATTAAAGGGAGCTAATTTACTAACGAATTGGATTTCTCTGATATGACTTATAGATATGTGATTATGAGGGTGTCTTTCAAGGGTAGATGATAGATTTTCCTTTCCATGGTGTCTTATAGTAGAATGAAGTAACTTGTTAGATAAGAAGTCAAGGAAGTTGCCCCCTATGGAAATGCTCTTAAAAGTTAATTGATTTGCATGCTGCATTCTAGGATGAGATATTATCTTCGACCAAGATTCTTTAGCTTCCCTTGGTTGCAAATTATGTCTTCATCTTTTTGTTGAGTTCTCAGGCTCATACTATTAATTTTTTTTTTGCTTGAAGGTTTTTGGCACCAAAAAAGCACTGTGGTTTTTTCCATTATTTTCAGAGGAGGATCTAGGAAAAATACCAGCGCTTCATGGCCTAGAGTTTCCAACTCGCTCTGATGTTGAGGCGTAGAAGTCTGAATCTGTCCTAAGGAGTCATAAATGTTGCCCGTAAATGGTAAAATGGAGCGGACAATATCTTGTGAGTTGTTGGTTTGCCTGTACATTCTTTCTTCAAATATTGATCCCGTGAGGCAAATTTATTCATTTGAGCGGGTGATGCATATGACTGTCAGGCTCTCAGCTGAAAAAAAGAGAGGAAAAAAAGCGATAAACTAATGGAAATTACGTGCTGAAAGTAATATCTTTGTCACTTGACTCTGGTACCTTTGAATGCTGTAACTATTAACGCACTGTTTGTAGCTTGTCTTGGTATTAAGTGATCTTTTAGTCACATAAGGCAAGGGAGGGGCAAGGGAGGAAGCATTGAGACTTGAACTTCAATATTTTGGGGAAGGATCAGGCTGTCAGTCAATCAGCGGTCTCAGCTTTGCCAGGATTTCACACAGCAGGACCGGCTAATAGCAGGATCCGAAGTCGTTATTTACTGTAGGGCTTTTAAGATTCCAAGAGCAATACGGCTGTCCTGACGTTCAGAGTGATGTGCCCTTCAACTGGATCAATGTAGCTAGCCTAGGATCTGCGGATGTAGTGGCAAAATCAAATTTCCTAATTCCTATGTTAACTTTGCATAAAACTTAACAATCCTAGCTTTTTACTTTGCATCTTCATCTCTCTCTCTCTCTCTCTATATATATATATATATAGATCCTTTCTCTATACTTTTCATCCTCCCTCAGACACTTCACGAAACTCTCTCGCTCACTCGCTACTTGCGGCTTGCCATGGCTAGTTCAAGCCTTGCAGTCCTCGCTTGTTCGATCCTTGTCTTCCTTGCTCGTTCCCCACCTACCCTTTCTCATATGCCCTCGTTCATTTTTTTACTTGGAATCTTTTTATTGTTCATATTATTCTGCTGTTAAAAAAAATAAAAATAAATAAAGAACAAAGAAAAATAGGAGTAGATCTTGGAATCAAACCAGGAAGATAGGGTAGGTTTTGACGTCTGTTTTAAGGCAAACATGATAGTTTCTGAGTTTCCAGAACCAGGAATCAGTGCTACTAAGGTAGGGTCTATATGTTCCATTTATCTTGAAACCGATTTTCTCTAACTTATGAGTTATTTATAGTTTCTCAGCACAATTCATTCAGATGGATGAAATCGGAGCAGTCTTTCCTATTCCCATCCTTCTCACTACTTTCTAATTGGATGAACCTCGAGAGGTAAACTTAAGGTGCCTGCAAATCACGGTTTACTAAAATCTTCTGTAAATAGCCATTTCTTTACAACGGACGCAAACATGTTAAGTATGATTGTGTGCGGGTCATCTGTACGATAAGGAAAGACGGTCATCTTTTACTTGTTTGAGCTGGACCTTTTTGTGTTGCGATTCTCTTTGTATTAAGCAAGATGATCAGGGTAGATATAATAAAGTGGTCTCTGGAAGTTTCACTTTCCCAAAGCGCAATCCAGTCAGGATATCCGGATCCTGTTTGGCTGCGAATTCTCATTGCTAGTGTACCCTGGATTATGGCTTTTATTCATGTCCTTTTGTCTCCTTCCATTGATAATTATCGTGCTACTTTTTGGAATTAATTGAGGTGCACGGACGGATAAGAAATGGAATTGCCGGGTCGGTCTCGTATGGAATGGTTCTTCCAACGAAGTACTGAACATGGTTGACCCCAGTGCATAAGATACAGGAAAGCTGTTCTGTCTTTTTTCTTTTTCTGGGAATTCGATCCGGATCTAATTATTGCTTGATATGTGATGACCTGGATAATAAAATCAGTAGGCGGAGCTATGGCGAGCAGCCACGTGGGCTTCTAGGAAATGAGAACGTAAACAATATAAAGACTTGGATGATAACTGGGGATCTTTTTTTGGTATGGCCGGTGGGTATCCCCAGAAAACCTCTCGTTGCATAAAACCTTTACTGGGGAAGGCTCAGTGTTCATCTAGTCCAGCTAGATGGAGAATAAAACCTACCTTCCTCTTCTCTTCTTCCTTTGTTACATCTGATGGGAAAGTGCTCAAGTTGAGGGGAGGCCTAATTATTGCCAATGATGACCTAATGCCCGTATTAGTTTGTTTTCAAATGATGAAACTAATGGAGGAGAGGAGGAGCGCTGGGATACGGGTAGAATCAATTACAGCATCTTATTGTACATACAGAGAGGGAAACAAACCATGCCTTTTATAAGCTACATAGCACACGCACGAGCAGCTTCCCCATTGAAATCCTACAGTTCAGTGGTAATTTGACGAATCACACTCATGAAACTTTTATCTCTGGCAGGCTTCCGCATGATATATGCTCCTTCATCTGTCTCCTATAGACCGCGCTGTTCTCAGTGAAATGTAAACATATTTTTCACCAAGGGAGCCGGGAACAGGGGTCTCTCACCCGTGAAGAAATTAGAAAGAAAGGGAGTCCCTGAGGGCCTGTTTGTGCGCTCTCAACACAAGTGAAATGCTCCGGCGGACAGGATGCCAGCTGTATGTAGTTATCGAACGCAAGCAGGGCTTGATTCCCCGTCAGCAACTGCAACTGCAACTTCAATGGAGGCGTGTGGGGTTGGCGCCAATGATGGGTGATGATCCTTGGAAGAGGAAGAGGGAGAGGAAGGGGTAGATGAACATGAGTCGGATAAGGCGAGGGAGAGCCAAGCATACAGAGGAGTGAGGAAGAGGATAAGGCCAACGGGCACCATCCAGAGCTGACGGTTCTTTGGGTGGTACTGGTGCTCCCACCAACCCAGTATCAATCCTCCGGCCATGCTCACGGCAAATGTCCACCCACATCCGCATCCAATCCACCTCCTCCCCTTCTTCCCAGCGTCCTCTTGACCAATTGTCTCATCTGGTAACGATGATCCCATGAGGTTGCGGTTTATGCTACCACCACCCCTATCTTTTTTCCACTTCCGGACGTTGAATCCTAAGCGCGAAAGAGCGAATATGATGAAGATAAATATGGGGTTTGTTTGTGTTATTGTAGCTGCCGAAGATGGCTTTTGTATATGTATTCTAGGGAAAAGGAAGGGCCCCGGGTGGGGGGGAAGGGAGGGAGAGAGAGGGGATGCAGTTGTCGTTTGCCAGTGCTAACTGGGGATATAAACAAGGCAAAGAGGAAGAATGTATATATTAATATAACAAAGGAGCCGATGGAAGACCAGGACCTTGGATTTTGCAACCTTAGAAAAGAACAAAAATAAGTAAATGTAAACTGTCCCAGCTAAAGCAAAGCGTAGCTTTCTACCAAAGTTGCTGATTGTTAAAACAACGTGCATAAACAACTGTCGTGATTACGTCCCCGCTTTTAACTCTTATGAAACACCTCCGCCACGGAGAGATGCTTGGGGACCTATCTGGTGTAGCTATTCTCGTTTTCGTCTTCTGCTTATTTATATTCTTTTTTTTTTTTGGGTCAAAAGCTTATTTATATTTTAAAACAACGTAATGTTACATGTTCCTACAACGTGGAGGCCGCTCCTGTTGCGTCTGATAGGAAGCCCGATTTCAATTTTCTCACAAGATAGCAAAGTCCGACCTTTCTTTTATCCCACAACGGTTCTGTGGTAGCAGCAGTACCTAGCTTCGCCCAAGAGTTCTCTCTCTCTCGTCCAGACTAGAGGCTGTTTAAATTGACTAATAACAAACCACAACGATCCTCAACAAACATAGTAGTGAACATTTGCTTTGCACTTCACGCTGTAGGTATCACCAAAATACTGCTCGTCCTATGATCTCGTTCTGCCTACCTGTGCATGTGAAATGGATAGCGACTGCTTGATTCCAGAGGTGCCATTTATGAAGAAGAGACGATACCTGAAGCAAGAGCACAAGTTTGTACTCACTATAACAATCCATCGAATGATCGACAGTCTAATCGAGAGGGGACCGCTCTAGGAGCAGTTCCAAGTGCGCAACCGGCGAGCCCAACTAGAGCATCATACATAGACTGGTGGCTACATGCTTGATCCACTTTCCTTTCACTGTGAAAATCATCTGACTGTTTTACTTATTGGAAAGCTTTAGTGACGGGCACGGGGCAATTAACTAAGAAAAAGTGGGCTTTGGAATCATCATGTTGCTGTAGCGAGGCTTTGGAATCAAGATTCATACCCTATTGGAATTGGATAGTGTCGGTGAAAGATACATAGCTTAATTGTGCACATGTGGTGTTAAGTACAGATCGCAACAAGTCCTCAACGTGTAACAAAAAGAATATGTGGTTAAGAATTTCTTGTTGATTTTCTATTTACTTGATCGATACCCTAAGAAATTTTAGGTTCTGTTACTATCGTCATTGAAGTGATGGATAAACTATCTCATCCTCTTCTATATTTATCTTTACACTCATTCTGTGTGCATCAGGAGGCATTGGGTGTCACTCATCATTGCAAGAAATCGGAAAGAGAGAGCTCAAGCCTGACTCGAATAAGAATCTAATTCAACCTAATCTAGTTTCATGGACATGCACCCTACGACGGATGGGATATTATTGCAGTGACTGGATTGGAGCCTTGGCATCTGCAAGTATGATCAACCCCAATTATCATTGGGGGAAGCGAGAAGACCATTAATTGGGAGGTTGCACCCATGTTTTTATGGGTGATCCCGAGTGGATTTGAGAAGAGAACAGTTAGAGAGAGCAATCTGGAATCAGATTTAGTTGGATAGCTGGCTCATCTGTTCACGATTAAATATACACAAATAGATATACGGATTTTTGAGGAAGGGACCATAGAAGTCTAAGATCTTCTTAACGAGGGAAATCCAAGAGGTAGTCCAGAAGTTGGGCTTGTTGCCAATGTAGTTGAACTTATCTTTATTCAAGGGCTTAAAACTTTGAGTTATAAATAACGCACTTACTTTTTTTTAGCTCTATGCCTTCGATGTCGGATATTCTTCTTTCACATTATTCATACGTGCACCCAACGCAAACTGGGATAGAAAGACCTCCACCGTTCGAATCAGATGTGTAGGTATAAATTGTACTGGTGCAAGTTTCTCCTGGGGGTGGCAAGACTACATTTTTTTTTGTCCGTAGCTTCCTCCGCTACTGTATATGCTCAGACCACGATGATGCGCACGGGACTAATAATATCGATTCCTCATGGTGAATAAAGAAACAGGGGGGCCCAACTTGGGACCTTTACTCTGTTTGCGCAGCGTAGGCCCACTCTAGCAGGTGAGACGAGCTTCATCCCTGAAAAACTGGGCTTCAGAACGTGGACGGAGGCCCAATGTGAAGTCCCCAGATAATTCATAAAACGACCGTGGAAGAAGGATTGGCACCACAACAGACGTTTTCATCTCCACTCTATTGAGTTTGTATCATTGTATGTCTGTGGGTTGCATCTTTGATTGATTAATTGATTGAGAGAGAGAGGGAGAGAGAGAGAGAAGCCGAGGATAAAGATCTGGCCCTTCTCAATTATTGTTGCACAGTGTGGCCCAAGTCCCATCGCTCATTTGGGCGGCCACACCACATGGACTGCACGATGCTATGCTTCCTCTGTCGTTTTGGCCCCACCTTCTCTCCCTTTCTCTTCTACAACCCCCAAGGACGGTTGCTGCCTCCTCTGTTTTTCCTCATTTTCTGTTCTCTTTTGGGACTTCACAACTCGGTGCGTCCATATCAACGGGTACGTCCAGTCGGTAATGCAAAGAGTTGATCTGAGGCTTCTCCTCCTTTCCTCTCCCAAGCCCAATCCTTCTGATCAGCCTTTCCGGATGAAACAAGAGGCGTCCCATCTGCATATACAAGATAGTTCCTAATGAATTGTGCTCAGAAGAAACAGCATTAAATGCGAAATAATGGGTTGTTGAAGAGACTCGTCACCGTCACGAGGGCAACTGAACTGATACAGATCCGGAAAAAGGAAGAAGAATATTGGGGTCGAATGGAGAATGGAGAATCAGAGATACATACAAAACTACGTAAAAGTGGATGGAGGATTAGGATCCCGTCGTGTCTGACTCGAGAATAAGGCCCACAATGAAGACGTCTCATTGAATATGGTCATACGATATATTCAAACTGTCAAAAATACTTGATCTTATTTGATAATAAATGAAACTTTATTTTAAAAAATTAGAATCATTCATTTCAAGTCGAATAATTAATGATTTCAGTTATGATAGTGAAAGATTAAATAATATGTTGATCTAATAATTTAAACTTTCTATAGCGTGGAGGATCACGTTCCCGCATCATCAATATCTCTATCTCACAGACACGGGCCAGACACGGGCCACTCTTTCAAGAGAGAGTAACGTTCCCATTTGACGTCGCGCCTGCAAATTGCCTTCCTATCCCGCCCCCCACTCCCTCTTTTTGGCTTAAACCCATCTAAGAGAAGGCGAGAAGATCGAGTCTTGTGGCGAGAAATGAGCGTGAAGGTACCGGCGACGAGGACCCGCGTGGGGAGGTACGAGCTAGGCAAGACGATCGGGGAAGGAAGCTTTGCCAAGGTCAAGTTCGCCAAGCACCTCGACTCCGGCGACTGCTTCGCCATCAAGATCATCGACCGCCATCTCGTACTCCGTCATAAGATGGTCGAGCAGGTATCTTTCTCTCTCTCTCTGTGTCTCTGTCTCTCTCTCGTTTGTAGTACCGAATTGTACCCTGCATCCGTGCAGCTCTTTTACCACCCTCATGTCTCCAATACCGTTACTTCTTTCATCGCTTGCGTTCATTAAATGGAACCTTGATATCATCATGTCAACGTCAACCGTAATGCTTGTCCACTGCAGAGACTGTCTCCATATTTTTACTTTGCTTTTTATTTTTTTGGTCTTGGTTGGTGTTCAGGCATTCGGAAATATACTAACTTCAGAAGTTACTTTATTACTTTGGCCTGCTGCACCCGTATGCATTCTAAGGCAATTGCGGGGCATTTTCTTTCTGATAGATAGCGCTTAAGTAGAATTTACCCTGAAGAATATGCTGTTAATTTGGCTGCATCTGCTTCGTCTCTGATGACCAGATGATGGGGGAGTTGCCGTAGAAATTCTTCATACTGCCTGTCTGTGCCACGATTTCTTACTTCCAATGGTCTTCTTAATCTTCCTGTCATGCTCTCAATTGATATCTGACACCATTTTGCCTACCTTCAGCAATCGTTGATTGTGCTGCTTTTGTTTCTTTGGCACAGATAAAGAGAGAAATATCAACCATGAAGCTGATCAAACATCCAAATGTTATTAAAATTGTTGAGGTATTCATTCTCTTCATCTTTCTTTCTTCACAGTGAAGTATGCTACTTTTGCTCCGATCAATTACCACTGTATGCTTTTACAGGCTCCAGTGGCTTTCATCCACGTATCGATCATGGACTATAGCATGCAATTGCGTGCCCTTTTTAGCCCACAGTAGTTGCTGCTTTGAAACTAAGATACTTTCATCGTGTATATTGCCTGACAAATGTCTTCCGTTCTGCTTGTATATAGGTCATGGCCAGCAGAACAAAGATCTACATTGTTCTTGAGTTCGTTGATGGTGGCGAGCTCTTTGACAAAATAGTAGGCAATTGTATCCATGCTTGGACTCATATTGCTAAGATAATATTTGTGCAGCAGCTCCATCATTGTGTGCAATCGGGGAGATCCTCATCTTCTAAAACGGTCTTACGATTGGTTTCCAGGCAAAAAATGGACGGCTAAGAGAGGATGAAGCCAGGCGGTATTTTCAGCAACTCATTGATGCTGTGGACTACTGTCATAGCAGGGGTGTTTACCATAGAGATTTGAAGGTCAATGAGATTCCTCCTTTTTCTTTATTTTCACCTTTTATGAGATTTTCCTCGTACATGTCCTATATTCCTGACTTCTAATTAGCATTTCTATATAATGTTGCTCTTGTTGCAGCCTGAAAATCTGCTTCTAGACAGCTACGGAATTCTTAAAGTTTCGGATTTTGGATTGAGTACATTCTCAAAGAAAGTGAGGGCAAGTACTCTTACTCTATAATTTGAAATTTATGTAGTCTTTTATCTCTTTCTTTACAGTATTAGGCCATGGTTCATTGCTTTTAACTGGTCATTTGAGATAGCAATGGTAAAACAGGACTGCTGTACACTTTTCTAAATTGGTTTCTTCTTTAGTTGCTAATATGGGGTCCTGATTTTGGTGTACCCAGAATCTATCGCCTTTCATTACTTTACAAGTGCTCCTTTCCTAAACATTTTTGTTCTAAAAAATTTCCTTTTCCTTCTGTAGGAAGAAGCATGGTCTAGTTTGTACTTTATAATGTTATGATGCATGGTCCATCCAAATCATTTTTGCTATGTTTATGATGATGCCTGGTCTATTTTTTTTTTTTAACTTTAGTCAGCATTTCTGAAACTATTATAGGGTTGGATGTCTAGAGAATATGAGTATCTACATTATGAGCTTAAGGAAAGATATTCTTTGTTTTTTATGTAGGAGGATGGGTTGCTTCATACTGCCTGTGGAACACCAAATTATGTAGCTCCAGAGGTCTGAATCTCAAACCTGAGTGGCTTCATCTCTAGTTCTCCTTGCCTTTTCTGTATACTTCCAGATGTTTAGAACCAAGCAAGCAAGTCTCAAACTTTAATGTATAGCGCGTATATTTCCCTTGTCAGGTCTTGACTAATAATGGATATGATGGTACATCATCCGATATTTGGTCTTGTGGGGTGATTCTTTTCGTATTAATGGCTGGATACTTGCCTTTTGATGAAGCCAATCTCAATGCTTTGTACAATAAGGTGAGGATATTCAATTATTTCAAAGTCCTACCCTGAAATATGCCCTTGTACTCATGAGAATCATTTCAGATCTGTAAAGCTGATTTTGCATGTCCGTCATGGTTCTCATCTGGTGCAAGGAATCTTATTAAATGTATTCTTGATCCCAGTCCTCTCACGGTTAGCTCCGACATCTTTCATTTTCTCATACTCGTACTTTAGGAGACTTGTTTACTAGATGATTATGCTCATTCTTTAAAACGAGATCTTGAACCTGTTTCAGCGAATAACAATTCCTGAAATCCGGGAAGACGAATGGTTCAAGAAGTGTTACAGGCCACCTCACTTCGAGCAGGGAGAGGAGGTAAATCTTGACGACATTGATGCTGCTTTCAATGATTCACAGGTGAGGAAAATTTTCTTTCATCTATCTATACTTCACTGACTTTATTATTTCTTAAGCATGCTAATGTATGTCTTTTCAATGTGTTTCTATTCTCTTTATATCCCCACCTACCCCTATGAAAATTTTCTGACATTGTTATCTCCAAATCTTGCATGAGTCCATTCTGCTGCGTACAACAAGGGATAGTATAAATAACATCACGAGGGAAACCTCCATTTGACCTTGAATTTTCTTCCCCAGGAACATCTTGTAACAGAGAGGAAAGAGAGGCCTGAATCCATGAATGCATTTGAGCTTATTTCTAGGTCACAAGGATTCAATCTTGAAAGTTTATTTGAGAAGCAGATGGTATGTGTTTATGATATTGACCCAATCTGCTAATTTGCATGGTTCATTTCTATAAACTACTTATGTGTTATGGACCTCTTCATAGATGAAATCGTTTTCCAATAAAGTATTCATTTCTGACTGTGTGGATTGAAGATGTCACAGAATGGGGGATGAATGAGCTGGAGTTTATGCTCCATGAGGCATGTTGAATAGTGTCTTGAGTTTGTGCTCATCATTGAGTTGGTCTTGAACTGACTTACGGAGATAACCCTTTTGGCACTTAGTTTTTGTAATCTTTTGAGAAGTTTGCAGTGGTATTGTTGTATGGACTTCTGCTTGGTTGGATCCATAAAAACTGTTTGTCAACTTGTTTCTCAAGTATGATATGAGATGGAGATTCTGTGTAGTGTTGAGGGAAGAGAAGGTTGTGTATTCTTGAGTTGAGGATCAGGAGGATGCATTCTGTAGACTAGTAAGGCATAAGCTTGATTCTTTAATAGAAAGTCTGATGTTGGTCTGCTCAATTAACAGCATTCAATGTTGCTGGATGATTTTGTTCTAACTCTCTTTTTGCTTGGGTATGCTGATGTAGGACCTTGTAAAACGAGAAACCCGATTTGCTTCTCAGCACCCTGCAAACGAAATCATGTCTAAAATTGAGGAAACTGCAAAGCCTTTGGGCTTTAATGTTCATACAAGAAATTACAAGGCAATCACTTGGCAAAGACTTTCTTGCAATCTTCTATTTTGTGGTACTTCATTTTTCATAATGTTGCTGATTGTTAGTCTCTCAAATGATTGCAGATGAAACTGCGGGGTGATAAAACTGGAAGAAAAGGCCACCTATCTGTGGCTACAGAGGTATGGTCTCCCAATAACTTGTAAGGAAAACTGTCGAGATTTTTAGATGCAGAATCATAGGAGTTAACACTCTAAAAGAACGAAGTTTGTAAATCAGTATAATCAAGGAAGTAGGGTGAGTGACAACTAGGTGGAAGCCCTCACAAGAGGGCCCCTCGCCCCTGCTGATTGATTGTCAAAGTAAATGAAAAGAAGGAACTGACTCTTTGGTTCACCCTCATTCACTATGGTTATGGAGCTGCTTGACTTGGTTTCACAAGTGTGAGCAGCCTGATTAATAATCACTTATGGTTTTTTTGAGAAGGGCAAGGTGTTCACATCTTCATATAGATGATGGAGTTGATTCTTGGGCGACCATTTTAATCTCAACTTGTGCTGTGATTCATTGAGATTTTAGCTTTATAAAGCTCAATGGCTATGGCGGTGTACTCATGCAGGATCTGCCTTTAATGTATTCTGTCATTAACTGGGAACCATTTTCTTGTCATATTTTAGGCTTAATTTTAGACTAACCAATACTTTTCATTGTAGTACTTTCGGTATTATTTCTTGTAAAATAAGAAAATGAATTTTTTCTTCACTTCCAGGTTTTTGAGGTGGCTCCTTCACTCCACATGGTTGAGCTTCGTAAAATTGGTGGTGACACATTGGAGTTTCATAAGGCAAGTACTTATTTTTCTGTTTGGTTTATCTTCAAAACATGTAGAAGTAAACAGCTGATCATGTATATTGGACCCACATATTAATCCTAAATAAAGTCAAACAGAAACATGGAGTTAGTTTTTGTTTTTGCCTTGATAAGTTTTTATTGCAAACTTTTAATTTGATAGGAGTAATCCCACTATAAGTTCTCACATGACTTAAAATTTTTTGAGGTCACTTTTGCGAAAGAAAATTTTTAGACGAGCATATTGTCTACAAACTGTTTTGACAGTTCTTCAAACAGCTCCTGAGTTTTCTTTCTTGGATCTTATTTTGAGCATCTGTTTTTATGGGAGGAGCAACTGATGCATGATTGAGGCAATTTACTAATTTCCAATAAGGAATTTTCTAATAATTTTGAAAATCTATTTTTTTTTTGGTAAATATAATTTTGAAAATCTATTGTCTACTCCCTTTTCATAAAATCTCAGGGAAGCTTGGTTAGATTGTTGTAACCTCTTGAATGAGGAGTCAAGTTTATCTCAAGTTAATATTATAGTAGATTAATTTTTCTAAAACAAGCCTTCTATAAATGGTCCAAAAATTCCGTTTTTAATGATTAATGATGAGAAGGTTGTCCAGTTATTACAATTTTAGTAGATTTTGAATATAATGATATTCAGAAGGTGAGGAGTCTTTCAAATGTTATGCATCCCTGATAAGAATATCAGTTCTTACATTTGAGCCATGATCATGTAGGTTTTAAGTGCAACATTTCATCTGCTATTCAACAAATAAGACAAATAAATTTATGGGTGGTGATGTCTAGTATTTTGTATGCTAAGCAATGCACCATATGGCAGTTCTATAAGAGCTTCTCGTCGGGCCTGAAGGATATAGTTTGGCAGTCCGACGAAACTTCTGATTTGAGGTCTCTCTCTCTCTCTCTCTCTCTCTCTCTCTCTCTCTCTCTCTCTCTCTCTCTCTCTCTCTCTCTCTCTCTCTCCCCCCTTCCTGCCCAAATGTTGAATTTATAGCTGGGATCAACGAACTTGATTCCTTCTCAATACCCTTGTTTAGATGAAACAGAAATCAGACTAGCCTTACTGTCAGATACAGTTGCTGAAGTTTTTATCTGTCTTCGCCCCGTGCACATTTAATCTGAGCACGGGCATTCCACATAAGAAAAGGATGTGTGGAGGACATGGCAGCTTGTGTCAGTGGCGGGGTTTCTAAGCCATCTTTAGTGAAGGAGATCGAACCTTTGCTGAACGTTATCTTGATTCTTAAATTCTCCTTTTTGTTTCACTCTCTCGTGTTGGTTCTGTGTTTAAATATAATTTTCTCTGTTTAACTGATTTCTGTAATATCACCTTGTTTGACAGTTTCTAGGATGAGGAAACGTGCAATTGATGCCGTCATGGAAGGGGCTTCTACTTACTTGAGTCTGTGGTCCATCCCTCTGCCCACTTTATCGCTTCGTCTAATAGTTGGATGAGTAGCAAATCGTGGCATTTCTCTGCCGCTGGCAGAAACGTTGCTACGAAGCTGACGGCAGTGGTTAGACACGCTTTGAAACTAACATAATTAAGAGTAACGCCCGGTTCTTCCTTATTGTCAGAGCAAATGAATTTTTCCCCCCGGACTGTCGGGTTAATCAGTAAGATTATGAAGCTGAATTTTGAGTCTTATGTGTCTGCGGACAAATCCTTGGCCATAAAATTGCTCGTGCGACACTCAGCGAGCCGATAAAATTAGGCTAGTCTTCCTTTTGTAGTAGTTCCTAAAAACAGTACAATGAATTGCATCATCGTATCAGATTGTAAAATGCTCAATTTAACTCAGGTATTCAGTGATTCGTGCAAAACATGTAGAACAGTACAAAACAACAGCTGATATCGACTTATCATGGCCATATTAGAAAAGTGGCCTGAGCTCTCAACTAGTTTTTGAATGAGAGATTAATTTTGCATTTAGAACTTCTCATAGTTATAATTGTTCTATCCTAAAACTCCTAGAGCAAATGCCTTGACGCCGTTCCTACGAACTAGTTATATTATCTCTTAGGCATTACTCATTCTTCATCATTGACATCAAAAGCTACTCACATGATTACAAGTTTACGAGAGAATTTAATTAGTGACACTTTTCAAGTGAGTTGCTTTTGTTGAGCCATATTGGAATAAGCGTAATCAAGTCCCAAAATTTATAAAAAATTGCAATAATGTCTTAAAACTTATCAAATTGTTATAGTTGAGTTCTTTCGTTTATTCCGTCCAATTTGGTTAAAAGAAAATGTTGACGTTGCTATTTTAACTATCTCCTCTCTCTTATGTGGTGATTACATTGGCTAAAATAACACTGTTTTCATTTAAATTTGATTTTTAATACAAAACTTATTTTACTTAAGTTAAAAATTATTAAAACTTTGAAAAAAAAGAAAGAAAAATGAGGAGGAGGAAGAGGTAAGGTGAGGGTTTGCAGCTGGCGACCCCCACTAACCATTCTTCCATTATTGCGGTGTAGGATAATCAATATGACAACTATTTTCGATCAAAATTAACTAGATGGTTTTAATTTTTAGGATTATGATTAAATCGACGAAAGTATAATAGGTTTATAATCAATAGGTTTAAAATAGATCTGTTCAATTTGGATGAGGACAATTGTTGATCTTATAACAGTCACAATAAGAAATGACGATCCTATCCAACCTATGGTCATCCTTACATAGGGCCTCAAAATTAACCCTTGCTGCCAATAATAGTATATTTTTGGGTTATAACAAATAACAATTATTGACCTACTGCTAACACCATTGTCTACTTGTAACTGTAACGACTGCTTCTATTATTTGATTTAAGCCACAGAATGTAGTTTATTAGTTCTAGTCAATAGTTCCAGTAGTCAAGATTGACCCTGAAACAACCCATCTTAACCATACAATCTTTCTCATGTTTAAGAGACATTGTAAAAGTATACTAGATTTAATTTGGCCTTCAGCTTCTTCAATGGGGATGCTCAATTTAATCTGGTGATGTTCCGCACTAAAACTTTCTTGGCAAACAAGACGGATAAATTTTTATCTTCCGTAGCTTCCAAACCGTACGACAGGAAATTTCTGGGCTTCTTAGCTGGGGCAGAATGTATAAAGAAAGTATTGGACTATGATTTAGCTGGGTATTCTCTTCAATCTAGGTCTATGAAAGACATCTCCAATATCCACAGAGACACTTATCTGATCAGTGACTTTAGTAGATACAATGTTACCTAGACTGCAGTCATATCGAAAGCTGGACTACTTAAGAGGAACACAACCAGAAGAAGAGCAAACAAACATAAGAACAAAAGATAGAACATGGAGGGCGAAATTTAACTCTGGGAGAGGCTGTAGTACTCTGAATCGGCCACGGAAGATGCTCCATTACCAGCAACATGACCAGACTTGGCCACGGTTCGGAGACTCTCGATCAGTGCCTCTGTATGAGCCTCCTGAGACAGTATCTCGGTTAACTGCTCAGGGCTTATGAGTAACTTCACCTTCCACACTCCAGCGCTGTTGTGTCTGGGAAGCACCTCAGGGTCTGCCTTTCCGAGCATCATTCCCCGATGACCGAGGGATATTCGGTAGCTGGGTTGAGATGTAGCTGATATGGGTCCCTTAATTGACTGGAGTGGGAGCAAGTAGTACAATTCTCCAGGATGAAGCTCTTCATTGTGAAGAAGAGGGCCTGAGAAAGGGTCACTGCTCCGGAAGATGGCATGACCTGGGAATTCATTGGTGATGCATTGGGGTGTGATGGGTGCCTTGAACTGCATGATGCCGCTGGCAGTCGTCGCCACTTCTACAATTTGGTCGACCTGCCGAAACCCTTTACTAGAAAGGCAATTGCCCATGCTGCAGATCGAGCTAGGTAAGCAATTACTTCTTGTCCTTTCGGCGGATCAAATTTATGTCCTAGATGGATCGAAGTCAGAGATCATTTGTTGATGGATGGGTACCCGTTGGCTCGGCTCGCTTCCTGAGGCCTCTTTTCTCCATGACAACGATTTCATAAGACACAGGAGTTCTCTTCTCTATAACTATCTATATATAAACCAGGATTGGGTGATGATGGCCCCACGACACTGCTTGATATTCCTAGTCTTGACTTTAATCATCTATAATTATTGTTCAGTTGACATTTGGAAACGGCCTTTTGCCCCTTTTTTTATAACTCCGATTACTCAAGATTCTCTTGCCCCGATGCACAAGATCACATGTCATATAGAACAGCAAAGGAATATTTGTACAGGGTAGAAGACAACAAAGCACAACGGTAAAAAGAAAAGAGGCTGGAGAAGTGGGGAAGAAGTAGGAAATCCCGTTGTCAATGCAGGCCATCATTCCATTCGTTCCTTTCGGCTCTTCACTTGCCTGAAAAGAAGAGCGTCATAATATTTGTTGGACCTGTACTCTAAACTCATCATAAACACATTAAACAACCCAAATTTGGATGCATCGGTCGCTTAAACATGGACGTATAGGATGAAGGAATCCCCGGAATTTTCCTGTTCCGTATTCTATTTGTTAATTGATCCAAAGAATAAAGGTCAGAACGGGGAAGAAATCCCATTTCGTAATTTTGTTCGTATACTTTCAGTAAATGTAAAATTTTGGTCCACCTCTTGAAAAGGTTGGGTCATACTATACATTAATCTTGATGGAATGGTCACGGGCCAGAAGGGGTAAAACGGAATCCAAACGTAAGTCTGAGATCCCGTGATGGTAACTGTTTGCACGAAGGCAGTGATGGAAGGAGGGACGAGGAAGATATTTGGGAGGTGCCCTGTCTTGTGGAAGTTGGATGGACTGTTGCTCAAATATGAAAAGCTATCCACCGGGAGGTGAGAAAAGGCTCTGGTGCAGCCATGTCAGCAACAATATCCGCACCACAGCAACACCAACGAGTGGCTCTCTCCCTCCCCTCCAAAAACATAACGTCGACAACCTCTTGTTTGCTTTTGCTTCTTGGTGACCTCGGCGGAGGAGTTTGGCTCTTGGCAAAAGAAGATGGCGTCAAGCAGCACCGCCTCGTCCCCCTCTGCGCTGTCGACGCTTGTGGTGGACGGCAAGGCCCCTCGTCAACCTCAGCCCCAGAAGAGCCAGACCCTCCTCACCTCCCTTCCCCATCCCCCAGCTCTCCACTCTCCCCCTCTCTCTTCTGCTTCCGCTTACTGTACGACATTCCTCTGGTCTCTCTGTCTCTACTCTACTCTTCTCGCTGTCACTGACCCCATTTTTCTTCTTTTTTGCTATACAACGCGCTCTTCTTCAGGTCGTAAGATTGCGCGCAATGTGGCGGCTATGGCTACTGGTGAGGCTCCTGCCGAAGTCGCCGCCGTCGAGCTCCCTGAGATTCTCAAATCCGCCATGGAAGCTGTAGTTCTTCCACTCGATATCCACTGTTGTTATTTATGCCCTTGTCAATATAAAATATAAAAAGAAAACAGTTAAATATTGACAGTTGACTGATTAGTCGGTATCATTCTTTGTTCAAACAAACAGTGGGACAAAGTGGAAGATAAGTATGCCGTCAGTTCGCTGGCGTTCGCTGGTGCGGTTGCCCTCTGGGGCTCTACCGGAATGATCTCGGTATGGCTCTCCTTCTCTCTCTGTTTTCACATATCTTCGCTAAAGAAAAAGAAAAACAGTTGATCGTTTGCACTCCTGACTAAGCTTGTTGCGGGAATGAATTCATTTTGGTTTCAGGCTATCGATAGGCTTCCCCTGATTCCTGGCGTTCTTGAGCTGGTGGGCATTGGATATACCGGGGTGAGTTCATCAGGCTTCCAATACCTGCTTCATTTGTCTTCCCCCTCCCCTAAAAGCAGCATAATTACCTCGTTCTGAACAGTTTATGATTGTGATGCTTCTGTCTAAAAGCGATTTAAGAGCTCGTGACATCAGGTGAACATGTGGATTCTTTCCATTTGAATGAATTACTGGATGCCCTCTTCAGCCTTGATAAACTGAGTTACTACGCACTTCTCAGTTTATAGATGTATACATCTGCTAATGTGCAGCCATCGGTGAGATAAATTCCGTAATTCTCATCTCATATTGCCCTTTTGTGTCTACTTTTGCAGTGGTTTGCGTACAAAAATCTTGTTTTCAAACCAGATAGGTAAGTTGCCAAATTTGGTTTCAACATCTTTACTCTAAAAGTCCCAGACATCCTGTAGTGTTGATCTTGGGAGCATAAGACTCTCCAAACATCTCAGACCTGACATCAGGTCAATGACAATTCAGGGAAGCTCTGGTTAGGAAAATCAAGGACATATACTGTGAGGTCGTTGGAAGCAGCTGAAACGGTGGTTGGTTGCAAGAGGTGTGATTTCTCTGTTTCTGCAATTGGAATCTGCAGAGTCCATGTCAGCATCAACAACCTTAGACCAGAGCTATTTCCTGTAACGTTCTTTGAGCGTTTCTTATTATAGTCCCCACCACTATCTGCAGACTATTGACGTTTGTAAATTCCACGCACCCGAGATGACCTACTCTTGTTGCACTGATGTAACCAGGAAGGGCTATCTTAGTAATAAGCTATACCATTCATCTGATCTTCCTAGCAAAATAATTGCTCAACTGGGCTTTTGTTTTCGGTTAATATCATCTCTTGACAAACTTTTCTTTGACCTAATTTTAGCTAAGTTGTTGAGACCGGAAAGCCTTCTGATCAGATGGGAATTCTTCCAAATGTGCAAGCCAGAAATGTCAATACTTCATAGAAAAATATTGAGTCACGGTTGAGGTGAGACGGGGGCCTCCAAATCAGTACCCAAATGCTTTTCCTCTGGAGACAGATAACTGCTTTGTAAAGCCTCTCAGCCTTGAATCTGTTGTTCATTGAGACCAAGTTCAGTCAGCCACTAAAATGGCCTTGAAAAGAATTCTCGATCGATGTGCTGAAATTGCCTCTGGCTAACTTTGTCCAGTGTGTTTGTCGCAAACCCCAGAAGCAGGCTATTTTGTTCGTAGGTAGAGTTCCTTAGTGTGGAGGATTCTCCCTTTAGATAGGTGGAGGCACTTTTTAGATAATCAGCTCCAAAAGTGAGGAACTTGAGCCAGTGCAAATTTATCGGACAGGCATGAATTTTGTCACCTGTTTGTGACAGATAGTGAAGGAAATTTAATCAACTTCAAAAGTTCCAAGAAATTGGCATTCTATGAATGAGATGAAGAGGCCGGGGTGCCTTCTTGAAGGCTAAGTGGTGAATGGTGCTATGATCCTCGACTATTAATTTTCTCTCTTTCGACTGCTTATTCACCCTCTCTACCTCTTGAAACGGAAGAGATCGTTGGAGGCAGATCAAAAGTCAATCTTAGTTCTGCACTCAGCCCAATCCCACTGGATCTTCCGAATGTCGGGTTCTATTTAAAAATCATTTGGAGAACAATCTAAAGACGTTAAGCCTTGATTTACAAATTGGTGCAGTAAACTAGGGATATGTGGATAGATGAGTTATACTAAGTATTGACCAACTTACCTAGTACTGTTGGCGTCCACATCGGTGAATTTTAACTCAAATTGATCAGAAGAATTAAATTGACAAATCATAAAAAAATTTATGATTAAATTAATCAAATAAAAAAGCCGACGATTGAATCAGTACAAATATAATAGGTTTAGCACTTTTTTTTGGTAGTTTTCGTAATGAAGATAAGTTTTCCTTATGATTTTTGAAATTTAACTTAAAGTTAAGAATTAAATATGGGGGTGATCAATACTCACGCACGAGGGGGTAATTGTCCAAAAAGTCATAAACATATTGCATTTTTGCCAATTCAGTTCTAAACCTTTTTATTTGGCCAATTCAATCCCAAACCTTTTGGAAATTTACCATTTCAATACTTTCAACGACTTAGTTTCAGAAAATACCTATATGGATGTTCGGTCAGCATCATCTATCTCACGTGACTGGACTTTCACGTAGCCATTCTCCTAAACGAAGTTGTCGAAAGGACTGGAATGATAAATTTTCAAAATGTTTAGAACTAAATTAGCCAAATAAAAAGGTTTATGACCGAATTAACAAATACGTAATAGGTTTATGACTTTTTGAACAATTATTCCCTCGCATGAGAATTGTGATGAGCACATAAATGGACATTCTCTCAACTTCAATTTTAAATATATGATTGATTTATGGACATTCTCTCAACTTCAATTTTAAATATATGATTGATTTCGGCTATCACAAACACATTCTTGTGTTCATTATCAGCGTTTAAAACACAGAAATACTAACACACAGCAATACTCTGCCGGGAAAAGGTCCGTAACACTATAAGATTTTGCGCATGTGTGTGTTTCTTTATGAGGAGAAGGAGAAAGCCAAAACTTAGCAAGTTTTCGAAAAGTGATACTGAAAAAAATAATGTTAGTCGCACGCTCGTATGGTAGGTGGGAGATTAACAAAACACTTTGAATAAATCACCAAACATCTTGACTGGCATGCCACAAAGTCAACGTGATTTAAGATGCTCAAGTGTCTGGTCTGACCCTGCTTCAAGACCATCCTGCTAAATTACAATTCTAATGTTCTTTTTTTTTTTTTTTGGCTAAAGAGCATAGTTCAAATGTTGGGGTGTGAAAAGAGGAAATGGTACTTTGAAGCATGATGAAGCGGATTCGCCAAACAAAGTATGCGTTATAAGCAAATGCCGCACCACCATGCTGACAAGCCACCCAACGTTGCATAGACTTTGCGAAGATTTTTAGACAGCGATGATAATTGTGGTGGTGTTGAAGGAATTGCCATGTTTTGCGCATCTGGGGAGGAGAATTGCATGGATCCAGGATCTAAAAATAACTAACCAAACCCCACCCCCCAACAGGTGGAAGTACAACCTGTCTCCTCTCTGCTTAATGTTCTGACAGCCAAGTTCATGTCTAACCTCTCACGCCCTTCGCGTATATAACATATGCCCCTCTCTTTTGTTCCTCTTACAATTCTTTCTCCCCCAGTCTCTGCAGGTACGCTGTCCTCCTTGCTTGCTCTCTTGCATCAGCACTGATTTCTCCTTTGAGCTTCCTAACAAGAGGCTAAGTAGAATTGTAGCACCTTTCTTTGGTCCTGGTACAGTCCAGTGTAGCCTATATAATTGTAAGGCGAACGTAAGAATCGTGGTGCGATGAGACGAGACACATCTCCACTTCTTAAGTTTCTAATCCAAGTCTTGTCTCTCTCTGCCCACAGTCTCTCACCGAGTCGAAATGAGTGAAGGTGACGGAAGCCATCCAGATCGATCAGTTCCGCGCCTGAACGAGCGGATTCTTTCCTCCTTGTCGAGGAGATCAGTAGCTGCTCATCCTTGGCATGATCTTGAAATTGGTGTTTCCCCATCCTCTGGTCGCTGAGTTCATCCATACGATTTTGTGATGACAATAGACTTGCTAATATGTCTCCCTTAATCTTCTCTCCAGGACCAGAAGCTCCCCAAGTTTTCAATTGCGTAGGTTCCAGTTCCAACTTAATCATGTTAATGCGAGTTGCTGTTTAGATAAGCTTCTGCTAGGAACCAATATGTATTCTTTCTAGGAGTCTAAATGAAATGTTACTAACTTTGCATACACCATGATCGATGGCTTGAATTTTGCCTCCCCAATCAAAAATGGAAATATAAGTATCATTGTTCCTGATAGACTTGGTTAAACATTTAGTTTTTTCTCAATTAGCTCCTCAAAACTGTTCATTCCAACAACATGATTTCGTGGTGCTCTCTAATCTTTTTCCCTTCCTTTCTGTGTCCAAATATTAAGGTTGTTGAGATAACAAAGGGAAGCAAGGTCAAGTATGAACTTGACAAGAAGACTGGGCTCATTAAGGTATAAGTTCATCCAAGGCAAAATCTCCTGTAGATCTAGCCCTACCAAGTGTCTCAGCTATGTGGAGATCGCCTGCCATTTCGGTTCTTAAATGTTTCTACAGCATTTTGCCCATGTTTAATAGTTACCATCCTCGACTTGAAATTGTTGGATATTGGGATGGAGGAGGAGAAATGATAGAGGAACCTTACCGAGCAGATAACGTTCCTCCCAATTTCAGTTTATTTTTTCCTGCTTAAACAGATTCCCTTTTTGTTTCTTTAATGCCTCATTGCTTTCCTGAAACATTGTCCTCTTATGCGAAGGTTGACAGGATATTATACTCATCTGTAGTCTATCCTCATAACTATGGCTTCATTCCCCGAACATTATGTGAAGACAACGATCCGCTTGACGTATTAGTTCTCATGCAGGTGATTTCTTTTACTCCTTCATTGCTGTTCCTATATCTACTCAATTTGTCAAAATAGACGAAGGACCTTCTGCTATAGTAGTTTTTTCTTAGGCAATGCAAATGCCAGTTTCGCAATAGGAAAGGGTAAGCTGATTATACCAGTTAACGGGCAATAGCTAACGGAGCATCTATGCATATGGCAATACGGTTTTTGTATTTTGGCTCTCCCACTTTTAAGGAATTCCTCCTTTGGATGATCCAACATATGGTCTTCCTGGGTAACCTTCCGAACTTGCTCTCAGAGTGAAAAGAAAGTCATTGGTGAAAACCCTGCTTTCGGCTTCCACGGGAAGCAAATGTTAGACACCGATAGCATGAATTTGCTTCATCTGAGCACGTAGGTTGTTTTGGAAGGGAAACGCTGTCCCTCTAGGTTTACACTTTCAGATGAGTTTTAGATGGTGAGAAACGTGATTTAAAGGCAATATAGTTGTAACTCAATGAATGAATTCAACAGGAACCAGTTGTTCCCGGTTGCTTTTTACGTGCAAGAGCCATTGGACTGATGCCCATGATTGACCAGGTACTTCCCCCTCCTCCAAAAGAAATAGGACTCCTAGCTTTTGCATAAAGGTTGGGTGACTTCTTTTGGCCTTGTCCAGGGAGAAAAAGATGATAAAATTATCGCAGTCTGTGCTGATGATCCGGAATATAAGCACTATACCGACATCAAGCAGCTTGCACCTCACCGCCTTTCGGAAATCCGCCGCTTCTTTGAAGATTGTATCCTCTTTACCTTTGAGATTTCCTGATGTCTGTGATTGGAAGTCCACTGTTCTCCTTAATGATTGTACAGACAAGAAAAACGAAAATAAGGAGGTTGCTGTGAATGATTTTCTTCCGCCGTCTACTGCAACTGGAGCCATTCAGTATTCCATGTAAGTTCACAATCAACAGTCGATGCCTCAACACTACCAAGAAACCAAATAGTTGAGCACAAATCAGCATATCAGAACAGCGACACCGTACTCTGTTCGTGTTGCGCTGGTTAAGCGGTTTGTACGTACATTTCTGCTTAACTAAGGCTAATTTAACGTCAATGTTGCAGGGATCTTTACGCAGAATACATATTGCACACCCTGAGGCGATAAACGAGTGTTGCTGTGTGGCCTATTCAATCTTTGAAGATGTTGAGGAGTCGCATCTTTTTCTTTCTTTTTTATTTTCGGTTGGGTATGAATAACTTGTAATGGTCTGGTTGCTTGGACATTTTGGCCCACTCCAGGATGGAGAATAAGTATTGTCTTATGGATTGTCTAAGATGGTAATAATGTATTCTCGAGACAGAGGAAAATGCTATATCTGGCATTGAGGTTCCATCTCCAAAATTAAGAAAATTTTGATTTCTTATAGAGTTGCTCATTTATATTCGATATATGTGCCTTTATTTTAAGTAAAAATATTTTGCAGGACAATATTTTCTGGATTTTAACTGGTGTTGATGCTGAAATTGAATACTGCAAAAAAAAAAAAACACTTAGTTTTCTTGACCAGGATTGGCGGGTGAGAACCTTAGAAAATAAATCTTCACCCCTTGAAAAGGGAAATCATTCCAATGCAGCATGCACCTGTGACGTCTCCCTCTCTTTCTATCACCTCACCTTGGACATCTTATTTTGATCGTTGTTTGATCCACGCTACTTTAACTGTTGAGTTGGACTCTTGCGCTTTCCTGACACAACCTTAAACATAAATAAAAGAAGAGGACAGGCATGGAGCCACGTTGATTCTATCATAAATTTTTGGTTACTTTAGTGATATCAAGCAAGCGAATAAGGCCAGTTCTAGCAAGGATCTCAAATGATTTTATTAATACTTGAAGCGAATTATAAATTGGAGTGAAATCGAGACACCAAAAAAGAAAAACTAATCAATTATGATTTTACAAAAAAACGCATTTTCCGCTGCCATGGAGTTTGCTTAAGGTATGGGCATTGTCTCCATTCCTTCTGCGCATGATTTTACGCGTCACGATGCTTTGGGAACCGATGGTTTCATAGCAAAAGGAGTGACTGAATTTGCCAATTGTTAAAGAAGGTTCACCGAAGTCTACGAATCTATAAGTCCTTGATGCAACGTTTCTCTTTATTTTATCTGAAGAGATAATGACACAAATAATCTTCTATGCTCTATAGATTTTTACTTTGTTCAATATAATTTATGAAATTTTACTCGATGTATGATGGGATTTTTGAACTTTTAATTTTATTCCATATCGTTCATAAATTTTTTGATACATGTTTAACTTAATTACTAAATTATATGAAAATGTTGGATTTCATATAAGTTGAAAATCTAAGTTGCAAATATATCAAAAGTTCAGATATTCTATTTTAAATTGATTTATTACAATTCATGAATTTTATTAAATACTTTAAAAATTGAAAAATCATATCACATATTAAGTTCGTGAATAATTGGTGCCATTTTTTTTTTCGTCTTAATACGTGCCAAAATCGCTTCAGCAGCTGCACCACCCGCCAAAAGGACGGGAAGGAAAGAAGAGGATCGTATCTTTCCTGGTAGAGGCGGAAGGAGGGAGGGTAATAATGCATATTGCTAATCTCTTCCGTCACTTGCCCAGTCTTGCTCGACTTAAATGAATGAAATTGAATGTGGGTTTGCTCCAGATTTTTCCAAGCTCGCCTGTCTACAACGCCTCAATTCTGGGCTTGAGCTCTTGTTCGTTAACCGGTTTCATCCAAGTCTTTCCGCTGCTCAAGCTCCTTCTATTGATGTGGCGTTGTTTGTTGTGATTCTTAGCTGAACTGAACAGGTATGGCGTCTGGGGCTGCTTTTGTTTAACCATGCGCCTGGCCTTTCTTGGTCCCCCTTGTACGTCCCTCCGGGGTCTTTTGCTTCTGCAATTTCACTCTCGTACGTCTCTCCCCTCCTCTTGCATACATGAATTCCTTGTTATCGTTTGCTGATGCATCCAATTTGACATCATATGGTAAAGCAATGGAATTGGCGTTTGGACCTCCTTCATCCTTCCTGCCTGCAAAGACGTATACTCGCAAGACTGATGGTTCCCAAACAAGTCGCCATGTCCCATTCAAGCTATACGATCAACATGGAGCTCGTTCAGTGTCTTGTAGCACCACCCAGAGAGCCCAGGTTGCTTGATTCTCCCTTGTTCTTGTACACTTTGATGATCTCTTTATCTCAGTATCTTTGGCTTACGTGTTGATTCAATTCGTCTGAGCTTCAAGGTGCCAAAGCTTCCGTTGGAGAATGAGAAACACAATCTTCTGAGAGCTATACAAGACACCCAGCGAGGTCTTGTTGCCAATGCCGATCAACGTTCTAACATTGAAGAGGCTATGGCATGCTTCTCCTAGACTCTCTCTCTCTCTCTCTCTCTCTCTCTCTCTCTCTCTCTCTCTCCTTCAGAAGATTCTTACCTTTGGTAAACTAAGTCATGGATACTCTAATAGAAGGTTGTGTGTCATACACTGTTCCATATTAAACACTGGCAGGTGAACCTTGAGTGTTACTGTTCCGGTGTGCCAATTGATTTGCCAAAGTTAGATGGGACATGGCGTCTGCAGTATACATCTGCTCGGGATGTTCTCATTCTTCTCGAGTCTGCTGCTACTCTCCCTTTCTTGCAGGTAGTAAGACTTGAAATTTCTACTTCCCTCCTGCGAAATGCCATCCCATGAGCAATTCATTTCTTCCAATTGTACTTGTGTGTAGCTGAGGATTGCCATTCATATACTCCTCTTTGTTTTTAGATGAGACAAATCGTTTGCTCATTCTGGTCTTTGGAACATTTTCTTTCATGCTGTGCATATTAATTATCACAACAACTTGGCTGTAAACTGTATTCTCTGTAGAGATCAGGTGCATCTTTTAAATTTTACAACTCATGATATATGTACATTGTCTCACATCATGACAGAATTTCTCTTGCTTGGTAATTAAATGCATTCTTCAAGGTTGGACAAATTTTCCAAAAATTTGATTGCCTGGATCAGTCAAATGGTGGTATTGTTTACAATGTTGTCAAATGGAGTATCCCAACCTTGCTAGAGGTAAATTTGTCTCCTTTCTACACTCCATATTTTGTTGTCTGACTTGCTAGAAAGATATTTTCATTGAAGTATATATTTGCCTTTGAAACTTGCCATGAACCATAGTTTGCCCATATACTTCGAATTTTGGCAACTCCACCTTGAAACTGTATTTGCTTTTCCCTCTTTAAGGAGAATATTATCATTGGGTATACTTTTCTATGTGGATGGTCTTGGACATATTGATTGGAAGCTGAATCTGAGCAATGCCATAGATTAATTCAGACGAACCTTTCATGGCTAAATTCTTAATCCATAAGTGCTTTAATGTTTGCTGGGATGATCAGAATGTCAGAGCTGACTCTTGTGTTCTCAATTTGGAACATCCTATTAGCTTATCTTAAGTAATAAGGAAATTCCCCAAACATTGTTCATTGGGAAAGCACCATATCAGAAGTGGTGAAGGTAAGGGATCGGATGTAGATAACACAAGGATCTTGATTTTCTTTTTAAGGATCTTGATTGTTTGCATTTTCGGAAATCTATTGTCTTTCTGGCCATGAGGCAGTTTAAAATTAGTAGGCGAGTCATGCAAAAGGACATAGTAGAAGAGCTCACCTAGTGAAGAAAGGTCCACTGTTTCATCCTTGACATTGGTAGACTTGTTGGGAGTTTATCTGGGGAAGTTTGCTTTTTGGCTTGAGCACTTCACAAGAAGCAGTGGACGATTGTGCTGTGGCACAATCTGGAAACAAGAAAAATCAAAATGAAAACCTTTCACTTAAAGTCATGAGTCATGATATTTATTATTCTGCTTAACTAGATGTTTCACAACAAGCCTTGGAATAGAAAATAAATTCTAAAGCCATCACCGTGATTGTTAATGTCTGAATGATTAATAGATCAGCTCAATTTTATTTTACAAACTACATTTGTGAAGATTTGATTGGACTTCTCCATTTTATCTGCAAGACAAGGCTTTCCTCTTCAATTTAATTGTAGATTCTGTTATGGACAGCATTATGGAGCTCCAATGCTCTGTATGAAAGAAGGACGGCAACTTGTGTGTAGAAACAATCATCCCCAAAATTGTGAAGTTCATTGTCTTACACTTGGAGTTTGGTGAAGGGGAAGCTAAATGCTTTAGTAATTCTCTATAGATGGGTCAAAGTAACTTGAAAGAGAACTGAAGAATTCCTTAGAAAGCAGAATCTCATACTGCTTTTGTTTTAACTAACAGGAAGACAATGGTGTCACTCTGCTTGTTTCTGCAAAATTTTCAGTCCTTTCTGCTCGGAACATTTACCTTCAGTTTGAAGAGGTCAGTGAATCTTATTCTGAGAGACTTGTTACTTCTTTTGTTCTCCCTTTTTTTTTTTTTTGGGAGAGAGAGGGGTTGGTGTTTTGTGGTGTTTGAGTTGGAGATGGTGGGGGGAGCCTCAACGTTGGTAACACAACCAATCTCTCCTCCTTCATCTCCTCTTGTTGTTCTATTTATAATTCTCCTTCTCCTTTGCGTTCTTCATTTTTCTCTTTCTCCCATTCCATTCTTCTTCTTTTTCCTCTTTTCCTAGGTATGCAGTCACTCATCCTCTGATGCCCTGTTTAACTCAATTGGACGGATAAAATATGATTTCTTGTTTTTGAGGCAGTTTTCTTTTTCTGCCCTATATAGTGAAAACCATTTGCACTTTGCATTTATCATTAATCAGTTTCAATATAAGATTGGTGTTGGAATGCCAGAATGTTCTATGGATGCAATATGCTTGTTTCACCAAATATTTGTGAAGCTTGTAAGACACATGCAGGTAACTTTTGAGGATATAAACATCAGTGGAGAGCTGCAAGCTCTAATTGCTCCGGCACTGCTTCCACGGTCATTTTTGAGCTTGCAGGTAACTTGATTTGCTGATTTACTTTCAATCTTCTTGTTAGTCCTAAACTAGATGCATACAAAATCTTTGTATCATCAACATTTGATAACTTCCTGATCGTCATGCTTTCTGGAGAACTCGATGCAGTTTACTTGTGTCCGCCAGCATAAGCTCCAGTTAGTTGACTGCATTTTTTTGGACAAGTGGATGACTGTATTGTTGTCCAACCATAACATCAGTGTGGGAATATGGCAGCTGGTTTTTTTCCTGTTCCCTGCCAATCTCTTAATAGATGACAACCCAGACAGTTCCTGGGTTGAGGGGTGCATGATAAAACGTATGGATGGCTAGTTGAGAGCTGGATATGATAAGATTCCAAAATTTTGAATCATAGGCGGGCTTTGGCAGCACATGTGCAGCTCGGGCCAGGCCTGCTCGGGCATGAACCTTAAAAGCGGGCACAGGGAAACACATGGGTGGGCCGGGCACGCCCATCAGGCCTAAATTTTAGGTTTTTGTGGTATTTACTTTACTGATTTGTCTGAGTTTTATGCTATTTTTCTATCATCCATTAGTAATTTTGGCTTTTTTTATCCCGTTAGCATTATAAATTTTAATTTTAAATTAAGGTTACTAATAAAGCATAATTTATATATATTTTTTAAATGGGTTGGCCTAGCTTGGACAACCAACAACACCACCAACACCCCCTCTCCCCAAAACACCTTCTCACTAGGCCTAAGAAACTTCGTCAGCTCGCCCGTTTTACAGGTGGGCCTGAGAAGGGGCATGGGCTGCCTATGCGTTCATTAGGTCTACTGATAGGCACATGGTACGTTCCAAGAGTACTCTACGTGTTAAACCTCAATTTCACTACTTTTGGGGTAATTGCCAGAGCGTCCAGAGCAAGCTTAAGGATCCAAAACTATGAACAAGTTGGCACCAGGGAACGTTCAATTGTCTACTCAATTTTGGAACCAGCATATTCCTAGGCTGCTTGTGTTTCTGCATGCATTATCACAGTAAAATTACAAAATTTTCTCATGATATCTGAAGGATTTTTGTATGCAGATCTTGCAGTTTATTCGTGCTTTTAAGGCTCAGATTCCTTTAGTGAATCAAGATAGGTAATTACACGTTACCCTAGTCCTACTCCTCATGTGTCTCGCTGTTTTCTTATACAAATGGGAACATGAATCCACTTGTAGGCGATCAGTTGGTGGATTGTACTACCTTTCATATTTAGATAACAACATGCTGTTGGG
The DNA here is from genome assembly GCA_030064385.1 of Melaleuca quinquenervia. NCBI lineage: Eukaryota > Viridiplantae > Streptophyta > Magnoliopsida > Myrtales > Myrtaceae > Melaleuca > Melaleuca quinquenervia. The sequence continues at coordinate 28,669 of CM057722.1, read as the reverse complement.
GCGGGCCATTGGCGGTGGAGGAGCTTTTGTGTTCACCAGAGCTCAACCTATTTGAGTCTTGACTAATGAGAACTACATTGGAGGTTTGTCCTGATGCCACTGAGGAGAATATCTGTGCAAATTTAAAGTGTCTGGAAAGGGCTACGACGATGACAAGGTTTTATGCAGCCGATGGTGAATTTCCGTTTGAATTTATCAGTCATTTCAGTGCTTTGTTGTCCTCGGCTCATGAAACCAGAAGCGGAGCTGGCATGTAATTCTGCCGTTAATGTATATTACCCAACCAGGATTAGCATACATTGTCATTGTTTCATAAATTTGTTTCCCTTCCTGCAACTGGTTCTAGAGGGACAAAAACTGAGTCTAGACAAGAAAAGTCTTTTTTCTTAAAAAAAGGAAGTAAGATTGCTAAAGCTTAACTGGCTAGAACATAACTTCCATAAACGTCAACTTCCATTGGAACTCAGAGTGATGGGAAGAGTCAAGGAAAAGAAGGGAAAGGTAACGGAATTCACTCGATTAACGATTAACGACTAAGAAGGTGAGGAAAAGAGGGGTAGCTCCTCTAACGATGCCTGAATGTTACTTTCGCCTAGTCGGTGAAAATCTGGCCTGTTCCAAATGCTTTCCTTTCCTGCATTCCTTTCTAGCCCCACATCGAGATTCTGGTCAACAATGTCGCGGGCCATGAATGTTCTCCTTCATGGATGGATTCTCAGGCGCATTCATTTCCAGGCTATCCAGTTCCAGTTCCAGGAAAGTAATAAAATAATCCTTCTCGCGGGAAGATCTTTCTCAAGTTAGAAGTTAAGCATAAACCATATCTGATTTCCTTTACAAGTAAAACAAGATATAAAATTATGATGAGTAGGCATGGCAGAACAATTTTTCAGAACCCTTTCCTTTCCACCAAACAATCTGAGCTCAGCATTCAAAGAGAGCAAATGCAAAATGGTACAGATAGCAACGCTGAAAAACAAGCAATATTGAGATATTGCACAACTAAGATTAAAAAATTTGCAAACACAAGATAGATTTGACAAAATGACAAGAGTTGGACAAACAGCTGAACAACCTTAGCAAAGCATACTGTTCCATCGAACCTTAAGGGCCCCATATGCATTTGCACAGGGAATAGCCTGCAGTGAGGCAGTTCCATTGATGTGCCTTTCGCTAACTAGATCTAATCTCGTCAAAGTGTCCATTGCTCTATCAACTGGCATGTCAACCTGCATGGAGATGATATCCCTAAGCCACAGGATGCAAACAATAACACATGAATAGGAAACATGCGTACCTTTACTTTAAATGTATCATACATGAATTTCTCACATCTGTCTCCAATGGACTGGCGAACATTTACCTGCACTTACCACAACTGTTGGTGAAATTTAAAACGAGACAACACAAAGACCTTCGCATGTGCATTAATTCATTCTAAAAGCTATCTATACATACAATCAATCTGAAGCAAAGATGTCAAAGATCAACTAATTGCACATATATAAAGTGAGTATAAACGGATAATCAACATGTTGGGGCATGTCATAGTCGAATAAATCTCAGGAAATGCAGCTGGTATTCCACAGAGTTGTGGGCTCTACAAATTCAAAATACAGCCGCTGCAATAAGTAAAAACTCGTTGGATTTTTGTTGAAAGCTGGCTATCTGTAAGCATGAGGTGTTCCATTAGCATGAGCAGACTCATTTTTTCAAGCAAGACAGTAGACTGCTCTCTCCAAACACTGGCATGAAGCAGAAAAAGGGCTGTGTAACAACTTGAACTCTTTCAGAGTTTCAAGGAGCCTCAGATGTTGAAAGAACCAGTAATAGAAAGGAGTAATACTTTTGGCAATGCTTAGAGAAAACCCCCTCGTGCAATCGACAATTATACAAACAGAAAGTAAAATAGGGAAGTCTTAATTATAGACATTGCAACTGGTGCATGTACACCAAGGTTTTCAAGTGATGCCAATTCAGACAGTAAAGAAAGAGTCCTTTCCATTGCTGATTTAGTAGAACGATTATGCTTGCCCTCAACCTATAGATTCAACATGCTAGAATCTTGGTCCATAACAGCCACTAAAGCAAACTTTTACCATCAACATGCAGAACTTGGATCTGAAACTACCAAAGCAAGTCCCCATCAACCGACTCAACTTAATTGTTTCCTCTCCTCTATAGATACATAATAGACAATCACTCTATCTCACAGGCTGACTCAATCCAAAACTAGCTTTTTATTAGAAATCCGAATTATTAAAAGAAGCTGGCATTTCCTACACGAATAGACACAATCAAAGGGACCGCTTTCAAATGACACAATTTTACACGATTAAAAAACAGGCTGTTGACACTGTAACCCCAAGCAACTTCACAGGTGTTACTAGCATCAACATGTACTGGGGAATTTAGACTAGTTGCTTTATGCAAAATTAGTAGATGAAGTAACACCGAACATTAATTGGAGAAAGAAAAAACCTGGTCTTGGTTTGCTTTTAGTAGGATTGCATAGGCCAAAATAGCTTCCTTGTACTGCATGCAGCAATCAAAGATGGTAATTATGGAATTTAATATTATTGTTCTTATTTCACACTTAAAATGCTTTGCCTTTCTGTACTGCTAATATGAATGATTTAAAAACCTGACAAAATTTGGAAAGTAATCCTAAAAGGGTATAGTATTGATTTGGCTTACTCCCAATTCAACAGAGCCAGCTACTGATAGGGTTCAATATTATTTTTGTTCAACAAACCTAGCCAGTCTAATTCTTAGAACAATTGTACATCTCCCTTTATTGCATTGAGTCCTTTCAAAACAATGCAGTCAAGACTTACCCCAAAAAAAAAAAAAAAGAATGTGGTTAAGCACTTGAAGCCAAGAGGCATAATTAATAGCAAAAAGTCTAAAATTTGATTGCCTAAAAACTGAAGCCATTTTTCCATAGTTCCAATATACATACTACCGATAGGCTAATGTCATGCCCTAGAAGCAAAAAGTTATCTTCTCACCTGTTGCTGTTCGGACGCATCAAGAAGAAAATGAACAGAGCCAAATCCACTAGCTAGAGTTTTCTCATAAAGAGTCCTGTTCACCAATAACTGTAATAACAGACCAATCATTAGTATAATCTCAACTAACAGTTGCAATAAAGAAGCATGCTTCTGCAGACAAATCATCACATAAAATTTTCTTACTTGATACCTATCTCGTGTCTGCTTGTAACCCAGCACTACACGAATCAGAAATATAACAAGGGCGCTAATGGCAATTGCATCAAGAAATATTGCTGACCTACATTGAGTTTTAGTGAAAAAATTTGAGTATTCTGCAAGAGAGATGTCAAAGTAAAAATTGCAAAATTCTGAATACTCATCATAGAGACAAAACTTAATCCAGAAGCAACATTGAAGTTATTTTGAAATAAAGATTTCAGATTGGAAGGGTTTGCTTTGACTGTTACAAGTAGGTAACCGATTTTCTTTCATGAATCCTCTTGTTCCCTTCTAGTTCCCAAATCTTCTTTTTTTCCTTGCTCCACCATACCAGATAGTCAAGCCAACCCAGTCAAGATTTTGAAGAACAGGCTAAAGCTCCTTTAATACTTTGTGTTGTTTTTCCTTTAATATAATATTTTTTTCTGCTATTTACTGTGTATGTTGAACAACAAAATTTGCATAGTATTAGTAGAGTCTCACTGATTACATTTCACCTCCATCACAGTCAATGACGCAACGGCTTTCATTAAACAATATAACCAACCTTGATAACCAAACTTTTTGCGGTCTAATTTTTCAGCTGACCTTTGAGGGAAACTGAACTTCCTATGATGTCCCTTTACCTATATTGTACTGTTACACAGAGGACACTGAACCATCGGTGCTCTTGATGGAAGAACTAAAATATCCAATCAAACTGATATTGAGGGAAACGCAGTGGAATACATTTCATCAACATTTGCATTGACAAGTGTCATAAGACTCTGCAGTCCATCCACCATGAAAACGAAAAACCACAGCATTCCAGAGAATAGCAAGAGATTCCCATCTTTTTCATTTTGTCTCATCAAGGATCATAGGATAATGGACAAAGCTCAGTTGAAAAAGAATACCCCTAGAGCTTGAAAATTGTCATCTTGAAATAGGCATAGAAACTTTTGGCCAAAAAAGAAAAAGAATAGTAATAGAAATTCCAAAATAACCAATTTTTAGGACAATCTGCATGCACTACGATAAGACAACTGAAAGGCTCAGAAGCAATAAGAATCTCATTAATATTTATTATAATCTATGCTAGTAGTTATGAAACAGTCCAATGTTGAGAAATGTAGCACTTCAAACATTGATCAGTTTTTTTTGCTTCCCTTATTTCCAAGATGGTTAACAGCCTTGGCCACTATTCGTTATGTTCTAATGCCTAAACAAAATTTCTTATCTGTACAGACTCTGATACCAGTTGATTTTTGAACTTCTATTCCTCCTGCGCATATTCATCTATTCCTACCTGGACCCAAAGTTGGCACTTCAGTGCCATCCTATATCATATGTGCACATCTCACACTTTGTCTCCCTAGCAAAGCCTCCCAGACTCTTCTAAACAAAAAGCTAGTTTCAGTTCATGTTGTTATGGCATCTTCGATGCTTAAACTCTCAAGGTGACTTAACAAAAGAAGTCGCTGAGGATGATGCAACTAAATAAAGAAGTACAACTGCTATCTTACATAGTAGAAAAGCATCAGCTTGAGATTTTACTTGGAGAAGAAACATATAAACTATGTCTACCATTCCAGCAGAAGACTATCCTAAGTGCAACGTCCTATCTTCTGAAAGGTGGATGCTTAAAAACAGGCGAAGAATTGTGTGAAGGCAGGTATTCCATACGGTGAGGATAATATATCTTCAAATTTGTAATTTATGATGTAGGCCAGAAGTCCCAATACTGTGGCGATATCCAAGCGCACCTGCAAGTGAAGTGTATATCTGATCAATAACATGGCATTGCACAATGCTGTTATGTTGCAACTGACCCATATATCAAGGAAAATATTTAAGTTGCAACTACTCATTGCTTCATAAAAATTCGAACATATGTAGACAGGGTAAGGCCTTTCCATGTCCAAGAATCACAAGTACTAGGTGCAGTGTTCAACTAGGATAAGAAAAAGCCACGTGAAGGTAATGGCAGATAGCATAAGTTCTTTAGGTCCATTAGATATCATTGGAGCTATGCTGCCATCTTTTGAATAATAAGTAACCAGAAAAGAGGACAGAGTGTTGTTACCCTAGAACAATTGGTAGAGTATCAGTTCCTGGAATCATTGAAGGGAAAATTGAGATTGAAAGATCAGATTTAAAAAGAACATTGCTGCTTGGACATCTAGACTATGGGTGATTGGTTCCAGGATGTGTCAAATTCGAGGCTTGAACCTAGTACTGACCATGGAGGTATTGGTTACACTTGATCTGCAACTGGCTGGACATGAGCAATGGAAAATAACATATAACCTCTAGACCTGATATTCACAAGAGAGACTCTACTTGGGAATTGGGCGACTCATTTACAAGGCTAGAATTGGTAACCGAATCAATTACACTTGGCTGATTTCAGGTTGGTTTCCAGTACTACTCGAGAACCAGGTTTCTTTTGAAAAAATCAGGTCATAGATATATATTATTTTTCGTAGATGTGGCCAAGTAAACTTTTGTTAGCTTAATGGTATTATGCACGTTCCTCATCCTTGAGGTCATGGGTTCTACTCCCTCTTGGTTGCAACTTGCTTTTGTTTTTTTTTTTTTCCCAAATAAGATTGGTTTGAACCAAGAACCAGCTTCGTTGGTTGGTTCCAAGGTTGCAAAACTAGCAGGAGCCAAACCAGATAAAGGCCAATTCTACGGTTTTAGTATTGAGAACTGGACTGGTTTTTGGGAGAACCAACCTGGAACCGGAATTGATCAAGATGGTTCTACCTGTTTCTTGGTTTGAAGTGGACATGGTGCACACTGCTAATCCAAACTCTCCAACCAACAGCAAGAATATAGGTTGACAACCCAAAACATGTTGTCAACAGCAAGCCAGAATTGAAATCCTAGAGCAATTTGTAACTCTTTTATATGTGCACAAATCACCTACAAGTAAGCAATTATCAGGAGTATTAAATAATAGATTTGGGGCTCGTATTCTCTTAGTTCAACACAACTCTATACCTTTCCTAAATATTAAAAGATTATTATCAGTATCAAATATTGAGCAACTTAATAATTTTAAATGATTATAGGAATTTAAGGTCTTCTTATACAGTAAATATACATCCGTTGTACCTTGCTTTATTTTAAATGTAGTTAACAATGACAGTTTTGTTCTTATTATTATAATCAACTGTAGAAGTTACTCAAAATGGTGTAGAACAGGTAGGGAATTTTGGTTTTGGCAATTAAAGAAGAAGCTGTGGATGATGTGAATGGAAGTAATTTACAAAGATCACTTTCTTTGTTACGCTCTAGCCTACTTCACTGAAGGAAGAAATAAATCTGGAGAAGTAAAAAGAAGTTCATTTGAGACATGATGAGAGCAAATCATCTACATACCGTGTCTATGATACGGAATGATAGCCTTTTGTGAGGAAAGATAACCTAATCAATTGCAAAAAGATGAAGCAAATTCAATTCTAGTAGTTGCAATTATTAACTCGTGGAAATATTAGGTAAATGACAAACATGTTAATTCAGAAATCAAAAGTATTTACCGGCAACTCTGGAATAGGGATTCTCTCATAGATCTTCACTTGCAATGATTTAAAATCAGATTCACCTTGCACATCACTTTTGTTTACTTCTTCAGTATAGAGCAATACCAACTCCTGAAAGGCTGCTTCCTAATAAAGATAGTAGAAAAAGACAAATGGTGAAAAGCTTGCTTAGTTGATGATTTAAACACCTAATAGTGCACGCAGTCAGCCAATAGTACAGCCATAACACAAGGATGTCAGACCAAAAATGACAAACACATTCAAATGGGATTTTTCAAGATATAAGAATGATTTCTCCCTCTAATTTTAAATGAACACCACTAAATCTTATTGTTTTCGTTCACCAAATTGTATTCAAGATGAAGTGGGTCATGCCATGAGTTTAGAGGAAATCTCTTTTGGTTGTAGGGGAAGAAATATGCTAAGTAGAAGAAAAGAGTCTGGCTTGCTACACAATTTGCGAATAAAACAAATGAAGTTACCAGCTCAACTTGCATTTAAAATAGGGTGGAACAAAAATTAACAAAATGACCTTTGTGAGGTTTGATTTGGTAAACTGTATTGATGCGGTTTCTTTGGGTCAGTGTCCAACAGAATTAAAAAGGACCATGCTTACCTCCACTCTCAACAGCGCAATGTGTTTTAATAACCTAGTAAATGACCTACAACTTAAAAGGATAGATCAAATGAAAGCATAAGATGTTGAAAAAGCAGTACATTTCATGAAGCTGAATACCTGAAGGGTGGATTGCGAGAAAAAAATGGAAACTCCAGCCTTCAACACTTCCCAAACATTGTATGTCTGAGATTTCTCTGTAACTGGCCTCCAGACGTCACTAAGTGAAATCCTAGCTATGGAGATTGGCCTGGGAAAACATAAACATTTAATCAATTATGTTAAATGCATTCTAGTATCAAAATTTGATCAATAAAATATTGAAGGATTATATCAATGAAAGGAAAAAACTGAAATTGAGTTCACATACCTTAAATAAGGTTCAGATTCACCGTTATCACACTTGCACTCGAATGGCGTTTCTGGCATTGGCGGCACAAGTCCAGTCCATGTAAGCAATTTCCTTAAAAGCCTTCCACGAGGTCCAGTTGATGATAAGATGCCTTCATAACGTGTCACTGCCCTTTGGGCTGCAAGCCAGATAGGGAGCTCCTGATTTAACTGTGATCCTACTTCAAATGTACCATCAAGCATCTCAAGAAAATCTGAGTTCTGCAAGTCAGAAGCTTCTAAAACCCAATGCTTAAACTTCTTTGTCCATTCCTTGATTTCTTCAGTTGAATAAAAACCTTTCAATTTCTGTTTAACAAAATAAAATTAAGCCATATTCTCTGAAGGGAGAAAAGCAGATGATGCATTGATGGTAAGGATAATTCATATTGAGATGTTGTCCTTTTCTTCCGTTAGACAGTACAGCTTGACATAAGTAATAATAAGAATCATATTAACTTTCTCTTTCACATCTTGAAGCAAGTTCCTGCAGAATAGTTGCATTATGTCGAATTTACACATTATTTAAAGGATCAAATTTCCTAAATTGCAGAACCCGAAGGGCAAGCCTCAAAGAACCTTCCAGTACATTGGTTCACAAAAGTATTGTAAACTATCATTTTCTCTTTTCCTAGGAAATTATATGTCATATTGTGTGCTGCAACATACTAAGGAAATTTTTTCTAATTAAAACATGGAAACTGCAGTCTATTTTCAGCTAAAGCTTGGATAACAGGCACAATGAATATTTTACAATTTTCAGCACAAGAAATTCAAAAAAAAATTTACAACAGCTGAAAAGCATAGTTATCATCGTTCAAAACAGCTGTTTTGAACTCTTGTGTCAACTAACAGAAACCTTTTAGAGTAATCATTTCATCTATAATGGCTTAAACAACATCGTTATCATCATTCAAACTGACTTCCATGGATAGGTGACAAGCTCATCCATGGAAAAGGAAATTACAAAAGTTCTACACTCAAAAGGGCCCAGAAGATTCCAATCAAATAAGTTTTGCTCCTGAACTTCCATCTCCACAGTTCTTTATTTTCTCTTTCTACAACGAGATTCATCTTTTGACATTTCAAACCTAATACAGAATGAAAAGAATTGCAGAATGAATTGGTAATGCCAATAAAGCATATTTCTATTGAGCTAAGCTACTACAGCACTTCACTTATGTCTCCAGGCAGTCGGTAATTACAAAGAAAAGATGAGGTCTGTGGTTGTAAAAAAAGCTGCAGAGAAAAGAATGACCTCGATTACCCATGCCCCAAGCTTCCCCAATGGTTTTGATACGGTAACGAGAATTCCTTGCAGAAGTTTGGACTGTATGTAATCCAATTTTTCAACTAACAGTAGACCCTTCTGCCTCTCAGTTGCATAACCCCGCCTGTATGATACAAGAGGATAATGATAAATGGAAAGAGAATGTAAGCCAATAGCAAGTCATCTACGTAGATTCACTGAAGAGATCGCAAATGAGAAAGACAGCATCTTCATTTAGCACATTGCTATAGAGAAGTAAAATTTTTTTCCAACAACTAAGGTAAAGATCTAAAGACCGAAATAATATCCAATCGATGGCCTTTCTTATTACAGTCAGAAAGATCCAACAAATAAAATGTCACTATCAGTATATTCATAAAGAAGCTATTTAAGACATCCAAACACCTTCTTCTTCAATTTACCCAAAAAAAAAAAAACCTTCTTCTTCTTTACCGGATTATATTAATGCAAAAGCAATTGGCAGTATAATCAAATTGAATGATTCTACACTGGCAGAGTAAAAGTCTAGATAACTTGGTATGTAGTGCTCTACGATGGAAACCCAACTTAATAGAAGGATGACCAAACTTCTTGGTTGCTTTAGCTGTAAGAGGAACAAGTCTCTGATTGCACAATGTGGAATCAGCAACACACACTCGTAAATATAATTTGTATCAGGTTTCCACAGTCCCAATTTGTCCAAGCACTTGTATGTAAGAACAAAAGCATGCATTCTCATCTGAGCAGCTTCTTAACATACTTGATAAGCTAATATATAGCAAGTACTCTAGTACGTGATAAGTCAAAGGAAAAAAACTGCACAATTTGGTGCTTGCAACATATATAACAAGAATAAAGCCTATTTGATAAAGAGAACACATCTTAAGTACGACAAACGGTGGCATGCTGCAATTGTTTGTACTGTCATTAGAATTGTACATCCGTGGAAACAATGCAACAGTGGATTGCGTCGCAACAAGGTTATTTGAATAAAAAATGTCCAACAGTGATACATCTTTTCAATTGGCATTTCCGAAGTTGGTGTAGAGATTGGTGAAGATCAAACTTTCAACACCTCTGGTATAAGTTTACCTGTATATTATAGCATTGGCCTTAGAAGCTCTCTTCCAGTCAACATAAACGGGCAATGTAAGAAGATAGTCAGTATTCAATGCGGCAGTCAACATTAAATCGCTAGCCGATAGTTCTTCAAACTGTGCATTAGAAAGAAGTTGCATGAAAGCCCGCTGGAAACGAGTGGCCACAGCAACTCTAACAAAAATGGTCGTTGTGAGTCAGATTTGCCTGAGCATAAACTGGAATAACAAATTAACGGCGACTAAATGGGATACTTAAGTTCACTTGAATTTTGAAGCACGTGTTATGGCATCATAACTAACCTGGATGGTTCACCACTGCATTTCCTCCCATTTTTTACGGAAGAACGAACCAGGTTCTTCAACATAGTAGCGGACATTAGAGGAAATTGTTCCTCAACTTCTATCTTAGCCTCTTCGCCGCGATCCATGTTCGTGTCAGGCTTCATCTTATCGGTGACGAGTTCACCGTGTCTCCCATTATCAACCGGTTCCTCCTTTCCCGCGAAAGCCGAGATTATGGAATAATCAGCCCGCATGTCTTCTAAAACGACTTTATGTTCAGCATGAATAATGGCGTCCAAACACCTTGGCCGGCGTCCAATGGAAGTAAATGAGTTAGGAACTAACATCAAGTTTTTGTGAGTCAGTTAGGACGACGAAGATGACGAATAAAAAGGAAGCCTTACCGAGACACATTGAGGAATTGAAGGGCCTCGTCCTGATTGTCGAACGCGGTCATCAAAATGGCGTCCAAAAGCTGTGCCTTAGTGACAGGGATGTACCTTTGCCGGGGAACTTGGACAACCCGCTCTGGTTTCTTCTCCTCGTCGTCGTCGTCATCGTCGTCGTCGTCCTCCTCCTCATGCCTTTCCGACGATGAAGGCTCCATCTCAATAGGCAATTCGTGGCATTTGAGGAGGAGGTGAAGGGGACGACCAGGAAACATGGGATGAGTAGACATCCTCGGCAAACGGCCGGACCGCAAGGAGGGGGATGGAGGCGAACCATACGACGGTGGAACGATGGCGGTTAAGGTTTGACATGATAACATGAGAGAAGACGAGAGGGACTCCCACCCGCCCACGCTGCGAGCTGGTTTCTCCTTACAAAGTGGCGTCTGTCGATTATCTCGTTCCCCGACGGCTCATTTTTAATTATTATACTTTTCGATTTTTCCAATTTTTGTGACGTTTAATTCATCTGGGAACCCATGAAATATCCAAATTGGAGACACGTCCTTTCGACCCTGTGATTCTTTCTCATTCGAGGAGTTCAATCGAACGGTATGATTTTATTCGTGTTTGACTGGATCTTTCCGAGACGCCAAATTCGACGAGCACATCTTAAGACTTTGCACTTTTACTCACGGCAGGAATATTGATCTTGATGAGATTTCTGACCAACTTTGTACCGCGACCATTCATTTAGCTAACCATTTTTTTTAACCTTTGGGGTTGGGGGACCCTTGATCTCAATATATTATTCGCAATTCAAGTCCGGATCACAAACTTTTAGGTTGCGTTTGATTGACCCAATAAAATTAGGATTGTATATGTTTTATCTTATCTCGTATTTGGTAACTATTTATGATAGGATAATGTCAAATATAAAAAGGGATATAAATTGGATATAAAAATTCAAGGAGATGATATAATTTCTTTTATCCAAAATATAAAACTATACGCTCCTTTTCTTTCTCGGTCGTTCACCCATAGATGACTCCAACTTAAGTTGATCACCTGTGCCCATAGACAACCGTTGGCCACCTATGTTGCTTGTTGACTGCCGCCAATCATTGGCCTTCTCTAACCGCTAGTAGCAGAGCCACTCTCGATAGCTAATTGCTAGAGCCAATCATTGCCGCCACTCGACTGTCGTCGCCGATTGATGGCGCTGGCCACCGTTGCCGCTGTTTGGCTGTTGCCGCCCAACAATCGTTGGTGGCATTCGGTTGTCCGTGAGTGAGAAGAAAAAACGAAAAAAATACAAAAATTTATGGATAAACGAAATGCACTCCTTTTTTTTTTTTTTTCTATTATACCAAACACATTTTTTTACTCAGAAATTGTTTTGTGAAGTAGGAATAGAAAAGAACTATTTCTAAAAAAATTACTCCTTGGAACAAAAATGTTACCATTCGCACCCTCTTTTCCTGTCTCTACAGTATATTTTCTAGCATTCTTTTGCAAATAACAATGTGGATCTATATTTTGTTGGAATTTTGAAATTATTGCGGTCACGAGCTTACGGTGCTCTCAATTTATTTTGCTACTACATGGGACCATTTGCAAACGTGATATTAAAGGAATTAGTTGTTGTCATTTCAATTCTTAGCCATATTATAAGAAAATTTGGAACAAAGATTCAAATTGAAGTCATTTTTCAAAAGATGATCTAACATGATTTTATTATAAAAAAGGACTTAAAATAGTTAAATTACTCTTGTATAAGGGCCTGGTAAGGGCAGTTGAAATAGGCATTTTTCTTCAAAAAAAAAAAATCCAACTATTATCCGACGACTTTTTCCTTCTCCAAGACATCTCCACTAGAAAGATTGAAGATGCCTATATAAAAGAAGATCCTTGACGCCAAAATGATAGACACGTGCAATACAAAAGCTTTGAAATTTGCTACAAACTGTAGTCTAAGCTATAAGGTCTCATTCATCTTGAAAATTGTGCTAAAGATTAATTTTACAAGACTAATAGCAGTAAATGAATCATGATAGTGTGATTTATCGGGTAATAGAATTAGTGCTTGCCAATTGTAACTTGTTAAGCAGATCGCTAGTGCAATCTAGCTTGATTTACTGTTATTAATTAGTATAGAAAATGGATGTAGGCTTGAAGATAAAGCCGAACCACTATATATTGTTATGCAGAACTGTTTCTCTTGTTCTCACTTGCATTTGCACACATTTTGACTCACACTCTTTGAGATATGTACTTACATGATCTATTAAAGTTTTAAGATAACCTATCAACCCCTTTGGCTGTGTTTGGTCGACTGGATAAATAGCAGGATATAATATGCTTTATCCTATCCCGTGTTTGGTAACTATTTAGGATAGGATATGGTCGAATATAGAGGGGATACAGAATGGATAAAAAATTCCCAAGGGGAGGGTGGGATAATGTAGGATATGATTTCTTTTATCCGAAACACAAAACCCCACTTTTTTTTTCCTTTCTCCGTCGTGCACCCACAGACTACTCCAACTTTTCTATTGGGTTCGAGTCATATAGTCGGACCGAGTTTTCCCGACTTGGTCAGAATTTTATTTTTTCGAATTAAAAATGCTAAATAATAAAAATAATAATACCATAAATTAAAAAAATTCAAAAATTCATTCTTGTTAAAAAATGTCTAGGTGTTCAGACTACTTCAATTCCTCTGTTGGGTTCGGGTCATATAGTCGGACTGAGTTTCCGTGACCCGATCCGAATTTTCTTTTTTCAAATTAAAAAAATACTAAATAATAAAAATAATAATACCATAAATTTAAAAATTCAAAAAAAATTCAAAATTTCATTTTTGTAAAAAAATTC